>JAEAOA010000424.1:82500-1335000 GCA_016746295.1 Potamilus streckersoni
AACATGGATTTTAAGCAAGCAAAAATATCCCAGTTTTTTGGGGAAATGCAATAGCCTTTGTAGTCCTAGAACGTTCATTGAAGTAATTTTACAATTTTTTTTCTTTTAATTATCTGGCATTTAGAATGGTATCACTTGCTATATTGTTGACGCGTGCAACACTGCTCTGATAGGTTCGTTTTAGTTACCATTCCCATTTGCCTCCGTTATCACCTAAGTTGGATTTTAAAAAAAAATTGTTCTGATTGTTGACACATCTGACTAATTTTGTCGTTGTTGACACATCTGACTAGATTTGACGTTGTTGACACATCTGGCTAGGTTAGTCGTTGTGGACAAATTTTGCTAGATTTTTCATTGGTGACATCTCTATCTAGGTTTATCACAGTTGATACATCTGATTAGGTTTGTTGTTGTTGACCGATATGGCTAGGTTTATCGCTGTGGACATATCCAGCTAAGTTTGGCTTTGTTGACACATCTAATTAGGTTTGTCATTGTCGACACTTCTGGCTTGGGGGGCAGGGGCCAGTTTTTATGTACAAATTTGATGTCGCAATCAGCGACCTAGTACAAAAAAAATCATAAAAATTCAAATACACAAGTTAGGTCAAAAATGTCCATATTTTGAGATACCTACATTAAAACAAAGCATAAAACTATTATCCACTTGACCAGAAACGTCAGTGGCAGTTCATAGCAGAAGAATTTTATGCACCCCAACTCAAAATTTATACCTGCAATTTTCATGTTTCAAGGTCATTTTTGACGCCATTTCCTACTCACAGTGCAAACAAGCCTTTTTCCTAGATTACAATTCTGCCAAACAGTGAGTACTAAAAAGGCTGATGCAGTTGGAAATAGTTGTCATCCAAGCAGTTTTTGAGATATTCTCCTTGCCCCAAACCCACGTGTTTACTGCTACGGGAGGCTAGCTCTTATTCCTAACCAACTATTGGTATTTCACTATCAACTTATTGCAGAGTAACTATGGAAGGTGTACATGCTTGACATCAGTTTCAAGAGCAACACAAGCCCAAAACACCTAGTTCACAAATATATCCATATCTTTAATTAGTAGACAATAATTACTGAAAAAGTCACACCATAGCCTTAAGTTAAGAAATTTGCCAGGGGCCAAATTACGAAACTGTACTCTGCCTCCTTGGTTTGTAGGTAAAACTTGTGCATTTGATGGCGATTCATGATCTGCTGACTTATCTGTAGCTTCAGTAATCGCCCTTATTTGACTTGTTGCTGAGTTTAGGCTCGGTCAACGCGGCTATATGAAAAAGCTTGTCATTAGCTTCCCATGGGTCGTTGTTCTTTTTGGGGTCTACCCAAATTCATCCTAATATACCAGGTGCCATGAGCTCAAAAATGGCGTTAAAACCAAAACAGACCAAATGTGCAAAATTTATAATCTTGGCGTCATGGTTTATTTGGCATCACTAATAATTTTCAAAGCAATTTTGGACCTGTACGGAGAATAAAAGCCAAAGATATAAGTGAACATTGATGCGCTGCCAGTCTAAAAAAAAAAATAGAGGCATTCAATTAGACGTCTCGTCCCCTATTAATGGTAAAGAACAGACCCCAGCTCATACATATCATTACTAGAAGTTATTTTGATGTCTTTCGCTTAGCTCGAACAGATTTTTATGTCGTTTAGGTAGATAAAACATTTAACAATCAAGGTATCATCGACGGCTCCACTTTTTTATCTTTTACCGACAGTTAGGTAATAAGCACAGAAAAGAAAGGCTTGTCAGTAGGACAAACATATTCTGCTGCAATCAAATAGAACATATTATGGTCCAGCGCGTTATTGTCTGGTGTATCAATAATTTACTATTATGAAATAGTCAAGACCTGCAACTGTCTGACTTCTGGTGACGTCATAATGTGCTCAATGACATCACTTAACATCGTAGAAGTTTCTCGCCCTGAGATCCCCCCCAAAAAAACGGTTTGTAAGCAGCTACACAATATTGATTTGTTCATGGGAGGATAGCTGTTTTGGGATCAGTCGAATCTGATTCGTGGTGTTTGGCTTTTTTCCAACATTCGACCCAGTTCCGATTTTAAAACACACTTCCTTCTGACAAAAAAATATTTAAAAGCATACTGTATAGAATATTGATCTATGCGTTATCAGAATATTTGCGCTCGCTATTACCTCATCACTATCTTTAAAGCACTCAGAAACCGCTCTTGGGGTTTTCTAACTCACTCGAAGAGGTGATTTACGTAGTGTTGATCTCTGTACGTTTTTTGACTAGTTAACTCGAAGAGGTGATTTACGTGGTATTGATCTCTGTACGTTTTTTGACTAGTTCACTCGAAGAGGTGATTTACTTGGTGTTGATCTCTTTACGTTTTTTGACTAGTTCACTCGAAGAGGTGATTTACGTGGTGTTGATCTCTTTACTTTTCTGACATTTTTGATTGATTAAATAGTTATATGCTACATGTTTGTTTTAGGTCCAACTATTTATCGTAAATCGTTTGTTAACATCGATTCTGAAGATTATTCCCTAATTAAGTTTGAAATTGTGTGCTTTCGTTGTATTTAACAAACTGAGTAAGAATGGGCAAAAAATCCGAGTAAACCATTTTTTCCCACTTGCTGTAAAGACTGGGTTCGAGCGTGTGTTCAAATCGTGGGTTTGAATGGGAAAACAGTTTATGAGGAATATAAAATAGGAAGTGCTCCAAAACGAAACGTATCTCAGAGCAGACAGACATTTGACCTATTTAAAGCCAATTGATCAAATAATAAACGTTTCGAACTATGTTTCCGTCTTTTTACTTTATTCCGTCGTGTTTTACATTCAACGTTCGATTGCCCAGACTGTTGTATACTCTTCGACCACGATTGAATCACTAGGTCAAATGTCATGTGGAAGAGTCTATTTCGTAATTATGACAATATTTTAATCCACAGCTTCCTATATCACCCTTTAGAGTTTCAAAACATTTACTTCTTGATAATTGTAGTTTTGGATAATTCTATAGTTAAAATTTTAGACCCTCAGCTAGCACACGGGGAGAAGCCTGTAACAATATTGTTACAGGTTGGACCTCCCAATCCCACCCAGTCTTATATTCGTTGATGTATATTATCTTAATTTTCTTGGTAACGAGATATGTGAGACAGTACAGAAAACTTTTGGCATTGTATGGTAATTTTACTTTTTTTTCTTTATGATTATCTAAGTGATTTGGCCGTATAAATACAAAAAGGTCAGATTTTATTGGTTAGATTTGTTGTTGTTGTTGTTTTGGATTTAACGCCGTTTCTCGGCGTAATATAGTATATACATGCCCGCTAGTAAAGCAGTTAGAAGAAGAACCCAGGTGACCCCATTAAAAACCACGGATGCATAACTCAGGTAATCCCATTAAAAAACACGGATTTTAAAAAACCACGGATGCACGGGAAACAAACGGCAAGCTTTCTCATCTACCTACATTGGCTGCCCCTAGGCCCAATCGGAAGTACCAATCATGAGCAATATCAAGGGGCGAGGGGAGGGGCGGCAGGAAGAGTAGAATCATAAATTACGAATCAACGACTTACACAATGGTACTAGCAGCTGCCTCGCTTGGAACTCTGCATTAAGAGTTTAGTGTTATGATTGGTGGGTCTGGTGTCAGGATAATGTGACTGGATGGGACATGATGCTATGGCAAGATGCCCCCGTGCTAGACATCACTAAAAACTGCCAGACTGCAGACATCGTAGCGATGTGACCGAAAAATTGTTAATGCTTCTTTAAAAATCCAAATCACACATACACATACAAAAAAAAAAACAGTCAACATAATTTATTATGTTATTTACAGGCTTACGTGTCTTCTCATGCAAATTTTGTACCAAAATAGCTATACACGAAATTTGCAAACATGAAAACTGTTGTATATGATAGAAGTGTCATAATCAAAACACGATAATATGACCAAAATTATAGCAGTGTTAAATTGCAGGTGAAAATACACTGAGTTAAATTAATACTGATTCACATGATCTCCTGTTCAAACAGCCCTTAATCAAAAACTATAGTAAAGGTCACACGAGTCATGTTAGCGCATATGCTGCCATCAATTTTAAAATTAATTTTAGTTTTAACATTTAATCGTAATATATTTCTAACAAGGTTTTTTCAGTCGTAAGTTTAGAGTGATTTACACAATAATTGTCATAACAAAATTTTCAGACGACAATTATCGATCGCTATTGCACAAGAGCATTTAGGCTGGGTAAAGAAAGTTGATAGTGGATTAAACTATTACTGGTATAAGGGAATCAAGGGACTCGCATAAACAAGAAGTCGCGCGCTTTTTCATGCATCTCCTCTACGGATGTTCAGCTATGAATGGGATAGAAGAGTAACATACGTATCATGTAGGCAAGTTTTATGCTTAACTTGTACACAAAACATTTCTTCAAAATGTTCATTTAGCATAATGTACATTTAGCTAAAACAAATCTGAACTGAGAGCCTCATTTCGACTGCTTTTTACATGTATGAAGAAACATGTTTGTATGAGAAAACTAGTTATCACACAGTCGGTACACTTTGCCTACAGTGTGTGCAGTTTCATATTTTTGATATAATTACATGTGAACATATCACTTTATGTGATTCTGATTGGTCCAAATAAGCTTATGATATTATTATGCAGTATTCTCTTATATGAGATCGAGACAAAAACTGTTTTAACACCGCCTTCTGTAATGTTTTGTTTACAATGAACAATTTGGAGGTCATTTTTCAACTCGACTAGCAAATAGAATTTAGAAAAAAAAAATATCTCAGATGTTTGAATATGGACAATTCAATCTATCCCCCACAGGGATTGTGTCAGTATAACAATATCATCAGGAAGATGGCGTAAAACTCCAAGACAAAGGCGTAAAACTCCAAGACAAGAACAAGAAGCAAAACGTAGGGTATTGCTCGGTTTAAAGCAGGTGTGTAGGGTAGGGTTGGGCTCGGGGTGGGTGGGTAAACCTGTAACATGGAATCTACCTATATACAAGCCAGGTTTAAATGTTAGCTTACAAAAGTAAATAAACTCCCGTTCACAAAAAAACGTGGATATAAAGCGGTCTCCAAACAGACAGAAGTTGACCCAACGATATATGATGCAATTCCGACTCAGAATGAAATTTGTTTACATATTCTGTAGTCTGCTGTTCCAACTCCAATACTTCAAATATCCGGTCACATATATATTACAGTAAATATGGGGATTTCTACATCCAGTAAACCTTTTTATTCACATGAATATTACAACAGTCATATTTAGCAGTCAAAATTACATTTTATGTTACATAAACATATATCGTCTACTGCATTCTAACCTGGGTTTCTGCATCAAACAATGCGACATCACGCGCATTGTAAATTCTGCGTTGAAAATTACTTTGTCTGTGTAAAATGTTCCATTTATTAGGAAGGACGATTGTTCTTAAACTGATCGTAAGAAAAGTATGATCTATTTTTATACGTTAAAGTCTAGTTCAACTTTGTTTGGGACTATTTTTACGCACAATAAACGAAAGGTGGAATGTCTGTTAGAATAAAAGAAGCTATTCGTTCTTCTCTATCAACATAATTTCCACTGAAATAAAATCTGTGTAATTAACGAATCGCATATGGTTAATAATTTAATTCTAAATTTATGAAACTCGTTGAATAGTGTCCAACTTTTTTTAACCGAGGCTAGCAAAAGCTGGACATTATTTATCTCGCTTCAAAAATTCAGTATTAAATCATTACCACTTTGAGATCCTCTATTTATTATGTACAAACTGAAATATAATACACAATATACCATACACGACTTGTACACCAAGTTATATAAGTACTCCAGTATATTGAACTTGTGTACCTTTCTTCTTCCTGCCGTTGTTTTCCCAGGATTTGTTGATAAATGACAATATTGTCGCGTCTCCGTTTATGTTTGTAGCACAACTTATTCCTAACAGGAGGCGCTTTCGCTCTTCCATCACATCACGTGACAGATACCAGTTTCAACTGGATTACTCAACATGGGCGATGGTATCTAAAAATGTCCTCGTACGTTATCATTGAATTATACAATAATCTTCAATGGAATTTTGATGTACAAGGCGCGAAATAAAGCGAATAAACACCATTTGTAGGTATGTGTTCAAATTGTCCAAATTTACACCATTTGCTGCAAGAAGTGACTTAGAGTGAGCACATGAGTTATGTAAGTTGTACTATACTCTTGCACAGAAAAATTATTTAGTTGTTACCTAAACTTTTTGATAACATGTACCGTAGTGGCACTAGTGTACGTCAGCCAAATCAATGTTCGGAACCACACGTGGATTTATGTTTGTAGAATAGCACAATCTGGAACCGGATGTCATAATAGGTCACATGGGTTTGATCTGACAGAATATGTCGTTATGTCGTGTAGGTTATCTCGTCATCCAAGAGACACACTTGATGACTTCAAAATGATACATGTAACTGAGAATGAAATTCGATAATGGCAGTCGTATCACATATTTCCTTAATGGATTGGACTAAGGCAAAGGTTAGCAGACGTATGTGTTGACACATTGACAGTGTCGTCAAATATTTGTTTCATCTGATATCAGTAGTGAAATAAACGTTGAAACATCTTAAGAGAAATATTGTTATAATTAGTGGTAGTGGGTCTTGAAGACAACGGAATCACCTTGTTCCCACCCAGTGGTCGGCGGAGTGTCGAATATGAAACACAGTCAAAAGGTAATTGTTCAGAATTACGGATTGAAACTAACATATTAAAAAAAACATTATGTAGCAATAATAACTACCTGTACTCTACCATACCGTTGTGAGAGTCGAAATTTGAATACGGAAATTTTTATTTCTAAGTCTTGGGACCTTCACTGGAACCCAGCTTAACCAGGTGGATTCCACCCATATTTATATAGTTTTCGGAACACACTCGGGAAATTCAACGAAACACTTTTTATAAATATCACAAAATATGGAAGAATTGAGACAATAACTAACATGAGCTCCGTCTGGTTAAACATCGAATTGCTTTTATAAATAGTAACACATTATCATACGCTAGTAAATAACTAAAACAATGACATTTAACTTTGCAATCGCTGAATTTTATCCAGATCATAAGATATCATTCTGCTTCCATGTTTGCATACGTGATACATTTTAAACATTCAGTTAAAGGTTTACAAATACAGTTATATTTATAATATTCGAATTAATTTGTGACAAATACAAATGTTATGCAAAAAAGATAAAACTTGCTGAAATTATTTGTTATGAATATGATGGCATGCTTTTAATATAAAATTCGTTACAAGATACCTCGGGAATTTCCGCACATGCAATACTGACGGAAACTACCGAAATACCGGTGGAAATGTACCGTGGTTCGCACCAATATGAAAATATAGGCCTACTGCCGTAAACCGATATACCGGTATTACCGCGCACTCTACTATAAACCACAGGATGTATTACAATTATTGACTGCGACTCGTATTAATATATAGATGCGTGCTGTGTATCCAAAACTCAGCCATGTGATATTTGAGTGTCACTACCTCTCGTTCTCATCAAAATTAGAACTCCACAGTCCTGCGAGGTGATCTGATGTACACCAATTTTGTCCCGTTGACCTCCTAATTCACCAATCAAATCATAGCTTTCAAATTTCAGAGATACACATCGTTCGGAACTTTTGTTACTTAACGATAAAAAAAAAAGAATTATACATGAATCTGCAACGCTTTGCCTGATATGCCTCTGAGAAAAGTGAACCATGAATTTTATATATGTCTGTCAGACATCTTTCTGTGTTCTATATGCCTATAATCGTAACTAGTATATCTCGTACATCTGGAAAGCTGTATTTTCTCACATCGCATTGGTTGCATCAGTTTCGTAGAGTATAACGCCACGATAAGATCCATCCAAGCTTTTTCATTTCTCACCCATGCGACTGACAAATCTGTTTTGCTATCCGTACTTTTGTTGTCTTAGTCTAGTCATCTCAGACCAGTGGTCCAGTCCAGGTGTCCACACGCTCAGAATTACTTTTAAAAAAGTTTACTTTATTGTCTTCTGCAGTGCCTAACGTAGCTGTTCTAATATCAAACGACAACAACAAATATATAACAAAAACATAGTAACTTAAGGTAAATCCATCTTTGAGAAAACACTACAAAACCATTTCGAGAGAGACAAAGACACGCGCACAATGTCGAACTTTTTGGTATTTTGCTAGTTCGCTCCACACAGCATGTTAATTTTGATCCTATATGTAGACCTAGCTCAGTACATTTTCAGGTCAGCGTCATTAAATGTAACTAAAGCTACCTAACTAGTTTTAAAAACTTCGCGTGAAACAAATTATATACTGTTAGCTACATTTGATGACGCTGACCTGAGAATTGAATTGTGCTAGATTCTAATTCTGTTAAGCATCTCCATTGTGTCTCAGTTTGAATAAAAAATATACCTAACATATTTAATGACAAATTAGTGTATTTACCAGCCAGAAAAAAAATCATGTATCCGTCAACACATTAATCCATAAGTAAATTTTACTGTAGCAAGCACTTGCCATATTTACAAGACAGGAAAATAAATTTTGAAAGAATCCGTTAACTTGAAAATTTAGCACATGTTTATCCGCTAGGGTTCATATTTGGGGGTCGGGGGTCTTTTATACACTGGGGTAATTTTACAATCAATATTAAGGACAACACAAATATGTCACAAGTATATCACAGTTTCATCTCCGCCAAAGAAAAGGAGTTATGTACGATAGTGGCACAAGAGATCCAATTACCCACGAATAATACAATGCAACACGTTAATCTTCGTTACAGTTTATAGTAAGTGTAACTACAGTAGAGCTGAGTACCCAGCATCGTTTAATTATTTACAATATAACTTTTCGATATTGGAACTGATGAAAATAAAACAGTTTCTTGTAATAAATATTATTCATTTATGGTTAATTTCATACAACATCCATATATTAAATTTGATGATACCTGAAAACTGTGCAACCTTTGGGGGGGGGGGCTCACGCATAAAAAATGTATACTTCGGATGACACGTTACGCAAGAGTCCTCATTAACATATTTGTATTAATGCACCGCATGTAAACATTTGCGCGTGAACTATAAACTGCACAAGTAACAATATTCTTTCTTATTTTAAATGTTAACATTGGGTGAGAAAAGGAATCTTTGATGGGATTTATGTAGAGACAAGGAAATCCCAGTCGCGGGATTATATTATAGGTCTCTCTCCACTCAGGCAAGCCTCGTAGTGAGACAAATAATGTAACTCGATCACTGGGATTTCTTGTCTCGGTCCTAACCCCAATATATATATATATATATATATATATATATATATATATATATATATATATATATATATATATATATATATATATAGTCCATCTAACTGCGATTTTTGGGTACCACTGCAACGAGGTCCCCCGGGTAGCCATGCTCTAAGATGTTCACTGATACAAATCAATCATACATCTCAGATTTGTCTCTGTTTTAGATCAGTGTGTGTGTGTGTCTGTGTCTATATATATATATATATATATATATATATATATATATATATATATATATATATATATATATATATTCAATCATGCATATCACATACATTTTTCTCTGTTTTAGACACACACACACACACACACACTGATCTAAAACAGAGACAAATCTGAGATGCATGATTGATTTGTATAAGTGAACATCTTAGAGCATGGCTACCCGGGGGACCTCGTTGCAGTGGTACCCAAAAATCGCAGCAAGATGGACTCAGTAACGAAAAGGAAGGTGGCGAAAAATACCTATACCTAAATGGAGTATAATGGTGTCGGCATATATAAGTATACAAGCTACGAATAAAAGCTGCAGTAACGCTGAGAGCTTAGGAGTGAAAAACAAAAATAAAGTGGGAATTGATGGATTGCCAGAGCAGAGATAGTTCCGCATGCTCATTAGCATAGCCGTATATGTAAATATAAAACCCTTCATCATAGCGAAAACTTTTACTGAAATTAATATAAATTCGGAGGATATTGATGTGAAATTTTGAGTTAATACTATTATGTTTGTGTATAGAATATAGTGGTAACTGACCTATTGCCGCTGGTCAGTCACGCAGTTCGTTTAACCAGTCAGCGAGCGTAGTAGAACATCCATAGGCATCGGTTACGTCAGCCATTTTCATCCGATTTTAATTGTTGTAGTAATGAATTGGTCAACTTAATTATTTACAACTTTTGCAATAGTTCGTCGATTTTCCCAAAGATAACGGCAAAAAGGGGTCAGTAGTGGACTGAAATTCTAACAGTCAATATCCAGAACCTCTAAATGAAGGAGTTAGATTTCATCATTTCCCAAAACATGAGACTTCTGGTCGCCCTCACGATCAGCTGAATATGGATATAATTTATAGCGATTGGCACGTGTTTGTGCATAAATTCATGCAGAAAAGCACGTCCCTTTCTTAATTTGAAAGAAAAAAAATAGAATGTGAAAAATATGCAAAAAATAACTTTTCTATAGGTGGAGACACCCTAACTTTGGGCTTTGTTGTATTTTTTTTCTGCTTTAGGAAGCACCCAACCCCAGAGTGCATTATTGCAAAATTTGAAAATTTACACTTTAATGTTGGTTTGTCTCTAAAAATAATGTTTCATAGTCTCGATCGTTAAGACACTTGTAGTCACTGACTGAAGGAGGGGTGTGGGATAACATTTATCATTAATAATAAAGAAATGTAAAGGAAATGATTTTAGATATTTATTTTCGGATATATTGAACGTATTTACATCAGCATACATCCCTGAACAAATTCAATCTCAAGACGGAGTATAATTTTACAATTATTATGTACAACAGTATTGCTGTAATTAGTAATTATTTACTCTTTTGTTATATATTTTTATTCATTTACATCAAAGGCAGCATAACAAAACTTAGTTCACATTAATAAAGTTAAGATTATATACTACATACATTTACGTCTTTTGAGTGAATTTCCTTTCCCATGAATATATTTTCAAGTGGCTTTAAAACTGATTTTACTGATTTACTAAAATAAACCACGTAGGTAATTACTATACGATCTTGAAATACAAGTATCAATATTGTCTACGGCAGTATAATTTTTGTAATTCGGTAATGTTTCATTTTTAATAATAATGAAAACAATTTTTAATGAACATATCAATGAAGTTGGAATATATTTCTTTCCCAAATACTGAATCTTGGTTGGAATTAAATGGTCGCCCCTCTCACGTGATTCGGTTGGCGGAGCAATCGATCTCTTATCTCGCGTAAGGTCAATCATAACGGTGCTAGGACGGGCCACGCGACCATGTCCCCTAAGGGGATATTGCTATCCAAGAAAGTTTGACCACAAATTTTCGGGTTGGCACCATGTATGTTCCTGATGGGGACATCGTGCAATATGGGTCATTTGGACTCAGAGTTCATGTCCCCAAAGGAGACGTGAGTGCGATATAGAGTACTCCGGACATACCATGCCCTATGGGGTAGCATGGACTCCTAGGTATGAATGTGACTGAGACTCAAGTGAGATATGTGGGTATCGGACGAGACGAGACGATCGACCAGTGTTGGAAAATAGATATTGAAATGCAATGAAGCTATTGAATGTAATTGACTGTAAACGTGTGCATGAAGATACTGAATTTAATTGACAGTAAACGTGTGCACGAAGATATTGAATGTAATTGAATGTAAACGTGTGCATGAAGATATTGAATGTAATTGACTGTAAATGTGTGCATAAAGATATTGAATGTAATTGACTGTAACGTGTGCATGAAGATATTGAATGTAATTGACTGTAAATGTGTGCATGAAGATATTGAATGTAATTGACTGTAAATGTGTGCATGAAGATATTGAATGTAATTGACTGTAAATGTGTGCATGAAGATATTGAATGTAATTGACTGTAAACGTGTGCATGAAGATATTGAATGTAATTGACGGTAAACGTGTGCATGAAGATATTGAATGTAAATGACTGTAAACGTGAGCATAAAGATATTGCGTATAATTGACTGTAAACCTGTGCATGAAGATATTGAATGTAATTGACTGTAAACGTGTGCATGAAGATACTGAATTTAATTGACAGTAAACGTGTGCACGAAGATATTGAATGTAATTGAATGTAAACGTGTGCATGAAGATATTGAATGTAATTGACGGTAAACGTGTGCATGAAGATATTGAATGTAATTGACTGTAATCAAATTCATAAAGATATTGAATGTAATTGACTGTAATCATGTGCATGAAGATATTGAAAGTAATTGACTCTAAACGTGTGCATGAAGATATTGAATGTAATTAACTGTAAACGTGTGCATAAAGATATTGAATGTAATTAACAGTAAACGTGAGCATGAAGATATTGAATGTAATTTACTGTAACCGTGTGCATAAAGATATTGAATGTAATTAACAGTAAACGTGAGCATAAAGATATTGAATGTAATTGACTGTAAACGTGTGCATGAAGATATTGAGTATAATTGACTGTAAACGTGAGCATAAATATTTTGAATGTAATTGACTGTAAACGTGAGCATAAAGATATTGCGTATAATTGACTGTAAATGTGTGCACGAAGATATTGAATATAAATGAATGCAAACGTGTGCATGAAGATACTGAATGTAATCATGTGCATGAAAATATTCTATGGAATGGATTCAAGTGCTTGCCTTTTCACCTCTACCATAAATCCAAAAATGCATATCATATATACATACTACAAAAACGGTAGACAGTGGATTTTTTTTTAGCCGCTTACTGCCTTACGGAACGCAAACATAGATTATTTAAGTGTGTTTGTTTGTGCGCGCTCGCGTATATATATATATATATATATATATATATATATATATATATATATATATATATATATATATATATATATATATATATATATATATATATATATATATATATATATATATATATATGGGAGAGAGTTATTTGCTTAGAGATTACTTATTTTTTTATTGTAATAAATTTGGGTATGCTCCATTTGTATGTACCTCTCCATTGAAGGATTTGTTAGATTTGCTTGATACAATGTACTTTGTTTTATTATGAGAAGTCGGTGTTCGAGAAATAGTCCTTAGACTGAGTAATTAGCCTGTTGCTAGGGGACAAAAGTCACCTAATGCAGTGTTGATGAGATTTCAGGATGACAAGGTTTAGTTTCGTAGTGAGTTCAGGTCAGAGTCGCATAAATGGGCCTTTAGCCAAGTAGTACCTATTCAAATCTAATTGTGTTGATTGATTTTTGTTGTTGTTCCAAGTGAAGTATTTATGATAAATTCTCATAATTTTTACAGAGGTATAGTTGAGAAGGGATTGTTCCACTATGTGGAGAAGTGTTTATGTTGCTATGTTGTTAAATGTGGTGTAGAGTTACAGGCGAATTGAGGATTAAAATCATGATTTGGCTGGCCTAGGGTAGATTAGGGAAAATAGTTCCCTGTATTTGGTGTTTGAGTTGTATATTTTCATAGCGTGAAGTGCACTACGTTACGGAAATGTGTTAAGGAGAAACCACGCACATGTGCGGTTGGCGTGCAATTGTGAAGTTGTGATGCAAATGTGAGGCTGTGATATTGTGGTCAAGGGTTGATTAGAGGTAAATTAGTTGTAGTCTGGTTATTTCAGTAGACAACGATGTAGCTGGTTTTAGTTTTCAGAATACAGTCTGTACTGCACCTGCGTAATACAATTTATACACTATCACTCGACTGCTTATTTCTATATGAAAGTCTCATTATCTACTTTCAAACTTTTGCGAATAATGGATCTCTTCCAGTCCATGATGCATTGCAGAAACAGGTCGTCATAGGTATAGATAGCATAAGCTGCTGTTTCCCGACTACTCCTATGGCCTACTGGTTAGAGCGTCCGCCGTGGATACGGGAGGTCGTGGGTTCGAACCCAACCAAGTCATGCGCTTAAAGTCATAAAAATGGCACTAGTAGCTGCCTCGTTTGGCGCTCAGCATTACGAGGTTAGTGCTAGGACTGATCGGCCTGGTGTCAGGGTAATGTGACTTGGTGGGACTTTATGCTACATGTCTGCGGTATCACTATAAACTACCACACGGCAGATATCGTATCGATATGAATGAACAATCGGTAATGCTACGTTAAAAGTCCAAGTAAAAAAAAAAACACACCCACCGTATTACTGGCTCATAAAACGAGTTGCATTGTAAACTACACACACTCAGATCTGTTGTCGCATAAGGCGCTTACAGATCTGGGTCTGTGTAGTTTGTTAGGAGAAATCAGTACAACAAACAGCACACACCATGATTTACAGGCGCGTTGTGTTACAGCAGATCAAGATCTTTGTTGTTTACAGTTTGGCTCGACTTATAAGCGAGTACACGGTACATTCAATACTTTGGCCCTTGATGAAATTGGACAGGTTTTCAATGCACTTTGTTTCTAAGGAAATGTACAAGTACTTTTTGTCGTTAGCTTGGGATTGGTACATGGTACAAGTGTGGAGACCTATTTGTTGAATATAGGGCGATTTGATTGTGTGGTGTAATTGCCTTTATTCTCGCCTTAGCTGTTGCCTCTGCAATTTCAGGTAATGTGCAACTGTTTAGCCATAGTGGGGCGTGAATTTTCACTGAACTTTCCAGGATTTAAAGAAACGTAAGGGAGGTTGCATTTCGTTGTTCTATTTCCCATTTTTCTAACCAGAATTTATTGAAAGCACTGGAGTAGTTCATTAAGACTTGTTGTAGTGTGCAATCTCGTAATCGACTGCATCTTCCTTTCATGTGATATTGTCAAATTTAAAAAAAAAAGTATCTTAGCGTCTACTGATATTGGAGTATATCCAGGGTCTATACCGGAATTAATACGAAGCAATAGTATCTGGCGCATGACTTATCTTTCATATTTTACAAGAGCAGCGACGTCTTTAATTGTCAATATTACAACCTCAAGGTCATAAGCAATCTTTGATCCAGCGAACATGATGTGAATCTGGTGGAAGACGATTGCTTTGACACCATTTTGTCCAGGCATAGTAGTTCACTAAGTTATTACATTTTAAGACCCATTCATATGCAATCCATACATAAGCGATCTACCGTGTCCCGTGATCGTTTGTTATTCCTATGAATGCCAAGTTGTATAGCACGTGATGGTTATAATATTTCAACCGATTTCCCATTTTTGGATTGGCCGCTTGTGTTGTTATTGCAATTTTATTTTTAATGGTGTTAGTGGTCGATCCGCATTTGCAGTTGAAATGGTGGATTAAATGCTGGTTTATATGCAGCTCCATTGGTATATGATCCACGACGATTGGTGCACCCATACAAGTTCAGGCTCGGCCCTTTTCTTTCTTTCTTTCTCGTTTAAGTCGCTTGCTGCCGTGAGGCTTATACGACTGCTTACAGTCCCGGGCATGGACTGCAGTTCCTCTGGGGAGTATGCCACAGTCCCGAACGTGGTCTGTGGTCCCCCCTGGGGGGCGCTTGGCCTTGGTGCTAGGCCTTTTTCTGACCCCTAGAGATCAGGGACCTCAAAAAAAGACCCTTATAGTGTGTATCGCTTCTACTCCGAACTTGACCCTAATCGCGAAAATGGCAGAAACCGCAAACTATTCTCCCACTCGGGCCGCGACCCCCGCCCCACCAATGCCCCCAAGTTATTATCCACCCAACTTTATTTCAGTTGGGTGGATTTTTTGTCAAATATATACCAGTTTTTCCTATTGGTATCCCTATATCAATGTTGTGTAAGCCACCTGTGCAATTGTCCTAATGAGCCTGAGTTGTGAATTTGGAATGAATGTAATTGGAATTTTGCGTACTTGGCGTACTTATAGTGTTTGCAAAAATTACCAATCTTTAGGCGTATGCCGCCTATTTAATATATTTATCACCGCTTTGGTTTGGATGGTTGTGTAATTTTGACCGCCTTGCCAAAGAATCTTGTTTGGGCCGTGGGTCTTCAGAGCCAAAGTGAAGACATAGGTTGTAGGTTTTTCGTTTTGAACAGTTGGCCGCGCGGCCCGGACTGTTCATCGCTAATCGTTGTCCGTACCAGGGTTGGGGTTTTGAGACAGCAGTGGGGAGGTGGTTAGTTCTGCATAGTCTCTTGATTTGTTTTTGAAGTGTGGTCTGTATGTGTGCGTGCTGGGTTGGGCTTTTGGGATGTTAGCTGGAGCTGTCTAACTATCCCTTTTGATTGGAAGGCAATTTTGTGCTTTTCTTTATTGGCAATAAAAATTTGTAATCTTTTCATTCTACCCTCAGGGTAGTGATGGTATTGCTTCCTGGGGTTGTCGGATTTGGGCCGGACCCGCATCATCCCTCTGCTTGTCTGTTGAATCCGCCATCTTGTTCTAGTTGTGGTTACTTCCCTCCTTCGTTGTATCCAATAGAAGCTGACTGTAACCCCATGCCTTACATGTTTGAGAATTGGTCGGATCCAATTCTCCGCTTCGGACATTTACTGGTAGAGCTTCCATAGTGATGGCTGTATATGATGTTATGAAATCTTTTCATTTAATCCCCCTATGGTTAAAACGACTATGGGGATTTTATATTTATTTTGGGTCTTGGTCGGATCCAAGACCCCGCTAACTGAATCTCACTGCCTTTTCATATTTGAGAATTGGTCGGCTCCAATTCTCCGCTTCGGACATAGGATGTGCGGGGCCCAAGGCAGCAAGTGATGAGCGCGGACCCCAAAGCAAACAATTTGTGTTGCGGAGAAGCGCGTGGCCCAAGGCAGTTGCCTCGTTCACCTTAGCCTATGGCCGGGCCTGTACAAGTTATGCCCATTTTGAGTTTTAATGCGATGCTTCTGTAAGGTGTCGAAGATACGGTTGGCAAGAGTTTGACTCCTTTGATTCCGTGTAGTAACGTTATGAGATCGCCGATCACGTTTTTAGTTAGATTTTGTTTCCGTGCCTTTGATAAAGAGTGGCAATGTTCTAGCGATGCACAAGTGGTAGATCTTACGTAATAGGTCAACATGTCACACGAAGCCGAACGCTTTATCACCAGCCAAAGTGACAAAACTCAGTTGTTTTCTGTCCATCTCTTTTGACTTTCTTTCAAAAGAGGGTGAATTAACATTATAACCGATTTTGGATGTGATTAAAAGTTTCTTTAGGTATATCATGCAGAGCTGTTTGTAGTATTTTGCTTGATGTAACAATAATACCTCTGTAATTTCCTAGAATGAGTTGGTCGTTACTCTTCTTTGCGACTGTAGTAAGTATGCCGACTTTTACGATGTTTGGGAGAACTACCATTCAAATGGCATTTTTATGATATCTGGGAGACATACCATTCAAATGGCATTTTTACGATGTCTGGGAGACCTACCATTCAAATGGCATTTTTCAGCAATTTCGAGATGTATTAGATGACCGTTTCTCCTCCTGACTTGGGGTGTTTTACTACGTGCTCAGCAGCTTTGGTATTGTTTAGATTTTCTGTGGTTTTTGATATTGTCGGGATAAGTTGAATATTTTTTGTTTGACTTGGGATTTTGTTGCTAATATTTCATAGGAGACGTGCTATCTGAACATGTTATTAAACTGTGGTTTGGCAGCTGAGGTGGTTTAACATCAATCTATATAGTGTGTCTTTGTCAGCTGGGTTTCACTGATGATTAATGCATAAGTTGTTATTCCGATTGGTTTTTACTCTGTTTACCAGCCTAAAGATTAGCTTTTGATCTTTTCCGGGGGCTTTAATTATTCCAATTGACCTTGTCTCTGATACTTGCGTGAAACGCGTTGGACCTTACGGAGATCCACTTTGTATTTGCGACGTTACTGGTTTGTTTGGTGTGTACAACCTACAGGTTTATCACATTGTATTCAGATTTGATGGACGGATTTTGACATAATGCACACGTTCTGAATTTGTTTATTCTACCGACCCCACGTCTGCATTTCTCAGGCTTGGAATAGGTAGATATAGATGCCATGGTTACTATATTTAGCACATAGGCAAGGTGTTGTACGTCCTACTATATTTTGAACAAGTTTGTGGTGGATAGGCCATGATGTAGATAGTCTATATTTTTGATTATGTCTATGTATTCTTCAGAATTACATCTCAACCACTTTGGCATTGTGTTTATCAGATCTGGAGTCACTAGTTTAGAATTATACGAAATTAATTTCCCCTCTGTTTCCGCTCGCTAGGATTTGAGCTGTGTTCTTGTACTGGTGACCATGAATGAAGAATTTTTGAATGAGTTGGGGCTGTATGTACTGCTTTTGGATTTTGCAACTTTGATGTCTAGTTGGCAGTCAGAAGTCGTTGCTTGGAATCTAGAAAGTCGTTTAATACTGTATCCTGCTAGTGGTATGATTCATACAGTATCTCACAAAGTATGATACGATGACCTGACTATAACTCGCATATAATCTCCTTAAACGTTAGCTACGATGTAGTAGCCTCAACTTGTTTTGTTGTGTTTGAGGCTAGGAAATGATCCCATATCATATAATGGAGCAAAAAAATCCTCACTTAAGTCAGAAACACAAATAGATTAGAAATCTACTAAATAAGTATAATCATTTTGTCAAAGACGTTTGGCTTATTTTGAATTTATTAAGCCCTTATACGGTAAAATAAATTGGCATAGTTATGCTAACCTCCCCGTATCCACCATGACAGATAAAGCGAGACTCTCGCGGTGACCCCTTTTCTACATAAGGCTTGTCAGACTATATATGGATATTCTACGCTATGGTACTAACTGTTGAATGACATAACGCGAGAAGATGGAGAATGGATACTTGCATAAATTGAGGAATACGGTTTTGTTGAAAAAATAATTGCTTCTTGGTGGAATTTCAAAGTCACCGGTAAACTGTATTTACTTTTAATGCGCAGAATTTCCGACTCAAACCGCGCCATATTTTTTACTACAATTTGTTTACGTTTCCAAATAAGGCATTAACGTCCTTATATGGCACACAAACAAACGAGACTGAGAACGGAAGTAGGCATTATTTGAACTATTATGGCGGATAATCAAAACGAAAATATCGGATAAGAAAGGTAAACGAGATTTTACCACTATTTCTGCAATGATTTGCGATTATTCCAGTATTAAATAAGAGGACTACTCAATTTATTTCATAATATATAAAAAAAAAAAATGTTCAAATTTTGAATATTAGGCTAAAAAGAGAGCCGGGTGTGAATCACACCCGGCTGCTCCAGTAACACACATATACTCATGCTAGTACCGTGTCCACAAAAGGACTAAGATACTAATATTAGTACTACTTAAACTTATCTAGTGTGCATAGAAATTCAGTATATGAGCTCTCTATACTACGACATGGCACATACATATGACATATAAGATATACAAGTGCGGTTTAGTTCTGTTCATTTAAGCCTTAAAACTTGCGTTCGATAACATGCCATCTCGTACTTTGTCAAATGGATCTGTTGATGGTCTTTTTAAATCAGATTCCAACTCCACCCTATCTGCTGTTTTGTTCCTTCGCTTGTGATCGTCAGTCCATTTTGCGATGACATAGTAATCTGTAAAGAGCTTTCCTGATGGTTGTTGCCCAAATGCAAAAATTCAACGCTTTTGAATGAAGAGAATACCTGCTGTACTTTCAGCGTATTGGGTGTTACCCATTACATTATGTACACAGACGGTCCAAAATTGAAATGTATTCCCAACATGTGGTGTTGTTGAGGCACTTTTTGGAAGGAAACAATTTTTGGGGGGATTGGTGATTGCTTGGAATATTCTGGGATCCTTGTAGTGACCTGCCCTTTTGTTTCCCATCTATGGCTAATTATATTCTTTGAGTCTACGGGACTTTCGTTATCAGATGTGATGTATATCTGTGATATACGATGAAGCATGAAAATCGATTATTCCATACATTAACGACCGTTGTGTTTGATCCCTGTATAGTGTGCAATCGAGTTGCATGCTTCGTGATTTATTGAATCAGGTAAAACACGAAGATCAGTTTTTATAATTACAAGTAAAAGATAATGACGAATATCAAGAAATAAATAAAAAACTATACAATTAATTTTAACGTAGGTAGTTCCTTGCTAGTTTTATAAACTAATAATTTCGAGTTTGTCATATGATACAATTTGAACAAATTTACAGAAGCTTGATAAAAATGTTATTTACATTTTGATGATATATTGGACCGATAATATTTTCTAATTTTTCATCAGTTTCATCATCCTCACATCATCGTCCTCATCGCCTGCAATCATGACAATGATAATTATAGAGGGCATTACGAGGAGGCGCAAAGAAGGTTGTATTTCTAACTGTAAAACTAGTTTTAAAAAATCTTACGAAACAAATTTTTTCACTACGACAAGATGAACTAATACTATAATATTTTAAGGGAGATGCGAAAATGTTCACGTTCTCTTTACTAACACAGCATAAATTACTATTCAAGACTAATCTTTTGTATTTAAACATGTAGTTATTAATCTTGTAACTGATAAGAGATTTATTCCAACGATAAATTATGATAGCACAATAATGTCGAGCTTGATCTTTACTTCTCACGTCTTTTTTCTGTCTGTTTACTTAAGTGAAGTTGTAAATTTTTATCATATCCTTCTAAATTTACAAGATGCTACAAATCCTTCGTTACCATGAATGGAGAATGGCAGCAAAACGGACATGGTTTAAATACGCAAAAGGAAGTTGTATAATGAAGTAAAACAACTTGAGTTGACCCTTTTATTGCCATGAGTCTGTAGAAAACGGGGTCAATACTCTCGGGAGTGATTAACAGCTATAAAAGAAAGAGCATGAAACAACTATTTTTATCTAGTTTTATTTTGAAACATACAACATACGATTTGTCGAGTTTTGACTCAGTGTAAGTATGACTATACTGATCAAATTAAAAATGATGAGTTTTGTTGACATCCATTTCATTGGAAAACTAAGATGTTTTAATATCAAAACGTTGACCAAAACTAGCAAAAGGTAATTTGAACCTCTGAATTAGAAAGAACATAGGTGGCGCGTGGGGCAGCCCTTACATAGGGGCAAGGAGGGAGTAGACACTTGCCCCCCCCCCCGTAAAACTTTATTGCTGACTACTACATGCTTGCTACCTACCCCCCCCCGCAAAAAAATAATTATTTTCGTCACCTCAGGTGGGGTGGCATAGTCTATGCAAAAGTTCTATTTTTGGTCAACATTATAATGAATAACCAAAAGCTAGGATAATGCTAAACAAATTGATTCAAGGGTCAAGGGTTCTATATATGTCTCGGTGAACCTGGTCATCTGCCTTAGTACATGTATGTCCAAGAGAAAGCCCTTAGCAACCATTTCATCAGCATGACATAGCCAGTAATGAGTTAAAAGTATCACTTGAAACGAAACAGTAACAATCAACCACTAAACCATTACCTGAAAAAGGATAGTCCCAAAACACATCTACGTATGTTAGAATTCATGTCTACCAGTTCAAACTGGTCAATCTGTATTAGTCCTATAGTGTTCTAGCAGCGGATAACTTATTCTATCAACCAACTAGGGTCAACATTTGGATCACTGATTCGTATCAGGGGTCAACATTTGGATCACTGATTCGTATCAGGGGTCAACATTTGGATCACTGATTCGTATCAGGGGTCAACATTTGGATCACTGATTCGTATCAGGGGTCAACATTCGGATCACTGATTCGTATCAGGGGTGAACATTTAGATAACCGATCCATATCAGCAGCTAAGGTGAACGTTTTAATAACTGATCCATATATCCAGCTAGGGTCAACATTTGAATGACTGATCCATATATCCATCTAGGGTCAACATTTTCACGGAAAGTTCCGACATAAATATATGAAACAAAAGAAAAGACTACCCAACATATTCAAGGACTTGACCCTCATCCTCATCTACTTCATTGTATTGTCTTCTTTTTCGTGAAAGCATAGAGCCGGATCAGAACTATAATTTGCTGGAGTGGGGTAGGAGGTGGAGAGTAATGTGTGGTACGAAACTCCAGGTGGGGTTCCAGGTGTCGAAGGCTATACGAGGCTTCTGCTTTTTAAGTGTTTCCAAAAAATAATGCTCAACCATCTAACTGTTCACAAAACGAATTGTAGGTAACGTTCCAGTTGCTTCACCTCAGGTGTGGGGTTTGGTGGTTGGGGTGGCACTTCTGCCCCCCCCCATTTATCCGCCATTGCAGCATGAAGATTACTACACTTGAAATCAAACGAAAGAGTCGATGCCTAAATAGAGAGAAAATATCTTCACCTAGGCTATGCACCTTTCTCCGTCCGATTTAATGTTTTTGTTGATACCAAAACTGTGAAAATAGAATGGACTGCACATTTCCCATAGGATTTAAATTATTGCAATAGGTCAAGGTATGCATTCTTGTTTATAGTCCCTTGTCCGAGGTTTGGTTGGATCGTAGCATTCTTTTCTTTCATTTATAGCTTGCATTACGTCAGAAATTTGATGAGGGTCATTGCATTCAAGGGTCGGATAGGGTAAGGGGGGATTGGGGGTCCGAATTGTATATAAAGCCCTAACTTTCCTCGAATGTGCACCAAAACAAAAGTATGTGTCTATTTACTCACAGTGTGCATAATACACAATAAACGTGTGTAATAATGAAACGATTTCAAGAGCCCAGTCACTGTACGCGCGCGCTTGTGTTGTGTGTACTTTTTGTTGTTTATTTAACCGGGGAGGTGGTTCCCGAAATACTGCCTTTACCCCCTCCTACCCTGCATTCTTGTCTTCAGTCTATGGCGTGCATTAAATTCGAAAGTTAATAAGGTCATGCCATTCAGTTATGGTTTAGCCTCCAGGTAAAATCTGTTCAGACGTATTTCTGCATAAATAAAATAAATAAATAAATAAATCGCTCTAAGAAAAAAGCCATTTGGAACAAAGTCTATATTGCTGTACAGCGAACGTGATAGCTGCATGACACGTCACGTAATACAAAACAATCCCATTATTGCCAGTAGAAAAGATCGAAGAACATGACTCCGGCATTTCCTTCGAGGTATCAAACACAAAATCCTATTATTACCCAATCGCTGTGATCGAAGCATGGGTACACTTCTATTCTACTCGTTAATTCATCCATGAAAGGCAGACAGTCTTACCTCCTATATTTACGAATATCTAACGCGAAGTTTATAGAAACAAAGTAGACTAAGATATACTCTAATACATTGCGCATTCAGATCATGATCAATGCCATGTGTTCTTCTTATGATCTCAACATATAGTGAAGATTCTGATCTGTTGTTTTAGGCGAAAGTATTCCTGACTTTGCTGTTCGTATTTATATACGAGTGATGATGGTACCTACGTACTCGCTTATACCTTGAGTCCATCTGCGAATTGCACGGACATAATATCAGTCCATTAGGCGACCGCTGCTAAGGGTCTTTGATGTTTGCTGTTAGGCTGGGCTTTTAAGTGTATGTAAACAGTAAGCAGATTGTCCAGATTTAAAAAAAAAAATAGGCAACGCTTCCTAATATAAACTGGGATAGGCTAAAGCTGGAAAGATCGGCGTTGCTTTTTGTGTGGCATAGAACCTACTGAAGACTGTTGTCAGTTATAGAAAAACAGTATAAATGGTTTTATTCTTACCAGATATCAGATTAAAATTATACTAATAATGATACTGAAAGTATACTTGGAATGTGGTATGTATGTATGTATGTATGTATGTATGTATGTATGTATGTATGTATGTATGTATGTATGTGTATGTATGTATGTATGTATGTATGTATGTATGTATGTATGTATGTATGTATGTATGTATGTATGTATGTATGTATGTATGTATGTATGTATGTATGTATGTGCGTCCGCAGCATAGGTTAAGGAGGGTCACGTGACCCACATCATACGGTAGGTGTGTATATATATATATATATATATATATATATATATATATATATATATATATATATATATATATATATATATATATATATATATATATATATATATATATATCATGCAAATGATGCTGTAAATATGTGACAAGTGACAAGATTCTGTTCAAAACGCTTTAGTAAATATCAGCTTTAGTTTCTAAATATCCCGGCCGTGACTGACTGACACCCATCTCCTGCAAACAATCTTGACAGACACCACCAACACCACCCCGGCACCCACCCACCCACCTAGGAAATGTCCTGCGGGCGTCCATGTATATATCGCGTCCGATCCAATATTGTGTTTAAATCTGAATCTGAAACAGAGCTGGTTGACCTAAACGATAATGATGTCTTCTTCCATATGAAAGGTTCGCAAATATTTAAGATCTCTTACTGCATGGGTGCACACACTTTATCATCTTGCAAGCTATTTATAAAATGAACAACCTATCACAAAATTCAAAAGATATATATAAGATGACGTCTATTTTTACAATGCTACGCGCTCTACTCACACTACCTTCGCGGTCGACCGGTCGATCGCGATCGACGTATTGTGCACCCCTTATTCATCTGTGCAATACAAAAGCGCAGACACGGTTGATCTGCGTCTGCACTGTACATTCTCAATTTACGTAGGTGCGAGCAACGTAGATCGTTGTATTCTTTTGTATTATTATCACTACGACTACGGTTGTTCTGGGTGAATGCTGTTTGCTGTTTCGCATTCGTCCTATAATGAACGCGGCGGTTGATCTGGGTTGATGTTGTAAGCTGCTTGGCATTTCTCGTATCATGAACACCACTGTTGATCTAGGTTGACGCTGTTCACTGTTTTGAGCACATGATTTACTGTCATTCACGTGATTCACTGTCATACATATGGTTCACTGTCATACACATGATTCACGGGTCATACCAGGATTTCTGCAAGCGTCGTTCGCATCTTCCAAATACAGCATCCACACTTCTTCCCCTGGCTATCAGATTATCTAATACCATCAGCATTACTTCTGATTCCATAGTTATAAAATGGCTAATTTGCAACACTCATTTAAGTCGTTGTCAGTTTTATTTGCTAATTAGACACGATATATTTAAAATATGGAGTGGAGTCATTAAGTGGAGGGTAAGTCTGATATCCCGCACTAAGTTTGGGAGAACTAGATCATAAAGCACAATAAATACCATAACCGTAGGTAGATCCTGTTGTACTTAATGTGAACTGTATCGTAATCCACAGCAGCTGCACACACGGTCGATTATAGGGTACCTAAGGCGAATCAACACTGTCTCACAAATCGACGCAAATTGAACAAAGTACGTCCAAATATAGGACAGCTTTATCTTGGGAAATGTTGAAATGAAATCCCAATGTCGATAAAGATACAAATACTAAATCCATCAAGTTTTCGGACATTATTGATCTACTTTTAACACAAACGCAAATAAGTTAAAAATAGGATGATGGACACTGGGGACACTATATTCCCTTGAAACTAGAGAGTGGAACAAGAGTCCATGTGAAATAAGAGAAGAAAGACTGCGTTGACTGAATTAAAATTATTGCTTGTTTGATTTTGTTTAACTGTTCAGGTTGGTCACGCGAGTTCTCAACAAAGGTCACTATGTCTAGATTACATATTGCTTCTTTGTCGAAAAATGAAGGAAGATGTTGCCAACTATTCTTAGCTTAAAGGTGATCAGTCCTTGTTTGCACCTATGGTTCGTTACCGGACAGTCAGTCGGTGTTGCCGACTAAGCTTGTTTGGTACTCATGTTTTCCTAATTATTTAAACAATGTATCCACAAAACCCAAGACGGAAAGGTATTAAAGCTTGTTTATAATTTTAAAAAAATAAGTCTGCATCATAGACATAACATAAGTTCTGATTTGTGACGCGGTGTGTCAGTACACGATACCTTTAGGACAAAATATTTGAAGCAAAGGCCTAAATTAAAGAAAACATTGTAAAATAAAACTATTTTTTAGTAGAGTTTAACATTTAAATTATATTTTACGTGTAACTTCAAAATAATTAGGTATTGCGTCTTACCGAGGTAGTAAGTCAGTCTATTATCAGTTAATACCTCACCTTTAAAACAAAGGAGTGAAATAAAATACTTTGATAAAATTCTATAGAACAGTTCTCTCTCTCTCTCTCTCTCTCTCTCTCTCTCTCTCTCTCTCTCTCTCTCTCTCTCTCTCTCTCTCTCTCTCTCTCTCTCTCTCGCAAACACACACTCATATATATTCTCTCTCTAACACACACTCATTCATATATATATATATATATATATATATATATATATATATATATATATGTGTGTGTGTGTGTGTGTGTGTGTGTGTGTGTGTGTGTGTGTGTGTGAGAGAGAGAGAGAGAGAGAGAGAGAGAGAGAGAGAGAGAGAGAGAGAGAGAGAGAGAGAGAGATGCCGCCCAATAATGCTCCGGTAGATTAGGGTCTGTAAGGTTTGTTAGGAGTTAACATCAGGACAAACTTCAATGACCCAAGCCTTCAGGCGCAATAGGTTATGTCAGATCAGGATCTTTTTATCTGTAGTTTGACTCGTGAAATAAGTGAATACGTCCGGTAAATTAAACTGTAATTGATTAAGGTGATTAATTGAATTATTTGGCAATCCGTATTTAGGTATTAAGGACGGTTGTAAATGGCTTATTTAACTGTTTTATATTGACAGCTGTAAACTGTTTCGTGTGCTTATGACTGTCTCATTTGCATATGAATATCACGTGTTATAGAGGCCTCCTAACTTAACTAGCACATGGCCTCATTTGTCCTAAATCCGACACTGTTCCGTCGTACATCCTTATAGTCTTTAACTGTTACTCAAGGAATCTAGAATGACATAGTTGTCTTCTATTAACACAGTTGATAGGTAAAATTAGCATAGGTGATATGTAAAAGGAAGGTGAATGTGTACATGCCACATACGTCATAGTATCTGCTGAAATAACAGATTTGTATTGTGTGTTTATTGTTTTAAAATAATATTAAAATGACTGTTTTGCATCAAAATGGAAACAAGTAATTGATTTCTAAATGTGCTTTTTTGAAACTTTCAGTCGTCGCCAAAATTTCGTTCTCCGATTTGCATCAGTTTTTGCTTTGCATATTTGTTTTCCTTTTGTATATATTTTTAATAATTTCATTTGCTATTGATATGTCTTTTCATTTTGCGGTCGTTTGACATGTTTTCAATAGTCTTTTCATTTTGCGGTCGTTTGACACGTTTTCAATAGTCTTTTCATTTTGCGGTTGTTTGACATGTTTCCAATAGACTGACTCATTACTTCGTATCGCTATCACGTTAATGCCAGATTCTACTTGTTGCCATAAATACGTTAATGATAAAATGAGGTGAATACTCAACAGATAAGTATATTATGGGTTGATTATCTGATCTCACCATGACGTTTATAAAGTCATTATGTTGTTCTTGACTTTGATACATAATAATTTATTTTAGGTAAAAGTCAGTCTTCCTCGTACGGAACAAATTGCTTCTACATACGGTATAAATGGCTTCTACACACGGTATAAATTGTTTCAGCAAAAGGTATACTTTTTTTTTTCCTACACTCCTATTACATTGTTCAGTTCTAGGTTCATTCCATATTTTAGCTGACATTTCATCTTATCTATATAAGGGGAACGAGTGAAAGAAAAAACAGTAAGAGGACACTATCTCGCTTAATTTAAGACTCATTTGAAAAGATTAAGATTGTATTTTAAAACAACGTCTTTTCTCGTTCCCTCTTTTTGACATCGTTACAGCCCCAAAGCGTATGATTGGAGCGCTTGGAAGGACATATACTGAGTAAAGTGAAAGTACTGTGTAAGGACACACTTCGTCTATGGTCTGCAAACAGTATTGAAATTAATTTGGCTGTAAGATATTTTGTTAATTAGGAAGACAGATGTTCCTCCAGTGGCATTACCAGTATTTCTTGAAAATAGATGCATGCTGTTTTGGTGTTTAATATTGACACTATCCTTTACTCTTATAAACTTCACTTGAAGGTAGGCTAGCTACTGTATCATGTTTTTTAATTGCAATACTAATTTCATTAGTATATATATATATATATATATATATATATATATATATATATATATATATATATATATATATATATATATATATATATATTTGAACCTTTACAATTGCAATGTATTATGGGACCATGTATATTTATGAAAGAGGCGAGAGTACAGGACTTTCGGTCCGATCTTAGGGGACTCTTCGGTGCATATAAGATGTTTTAAAGAATTTAGATCATTTTAGGAAGTTTAGTATATTTTTTAACCTTGTCATTATTTGATTTCATGTTTTTCTTAACTGATCCACAATCACACTTATTATCCGAATTATCCACTTCGCTCGCGGTTTGGGTAGCTGCCAGCGTAGATTTTGGTATAGTCTAGACTGTGAACTTGTTTTGACCTTCTGGTAATGTAGGTCTGTCTGGGTATAGACGGCATTTGTGGCAGAATTATCTGCCATTTTGCTGCATTGGCGTGGGATTTGTCAGCTGTATTAACTATATCTGCAGTTTCCACAACTTTCTTGGTCTCATGAAAACTAGTACCTTTTTTCCACGAGTTGGATCTCGTCGAGTTTCCCTTAAGTCTGACTTCCGCTTGGCAACTCACATATTTTCTCTATACAAGATGATCCATCGTGATCAATCGACAACTGGGATAGATTGGTATCTATTTAATAATCACGTTTATAATGAAATCGACAGTAAACATAATTACAATAATTACAAGAGTAATTATGTTTCAGGACATCAATAAATGAGAATTAGCCATGATAAATATTTTTTTTTTTAAAAAAAAATTATATTAGGTTTGAAACCAACTTGGAATCGTCATGTGAAATAACGATATCAAGAAAAATTTCAAATTTACTAGTGACTGTTAGCAAAATATATATTCTAAAAGAGTCCAAAGTACCTATATTCAGAAGTACAGTAATATCAATATTGTGTTTTTACATCGAATTCTTGAAATACTTCATTTTGGTATTGCTTACTTGCTTATTATAGTGTTGAATGCACTTTTGAAATAGTTCACATGGAACAAAACTGTATTTGATTTGAAAATCAAATGTGACTAGTTGGTTATGGAGTGACGTTTTCGACTTGATTCGAGATGTACTGAAAATAGCAGTTATTCCAAGTACTAAACGGATTTTATCTGGAAATAGAATGTGTTATAAAATTATGGAACGATGTTTGCAATGCGTTCGAGATGAACTGAGAAATCGGTTGCTCTCAGCGGTGAAATAATTTTTTTTAAATTTGAAATAACGATTTATGTAATTGTATGACAAAGTTATGTTAGTCTTCTTGGTACAAAGTTCTACGTATGCACGTACAAGATGAAAAGAGTCATACCTACATTAAGTCGTCGTTCAACTTACATTTCAGACTTGTTTATATTAGAAATATATATTGCGGTCAACTCAGACAGGAAAGGAAACATCAGGATAATTCAGGAACAGTGATAACTTACTAATTATAGTTTACTTTTGCATAGGTTCTATATAAAATTATTTTTATATGTGATATAAGTTGTAATATACAAGTAGCTTTATGTATATAGGACTTTATTATGACAAACGTACAGATTCTCTCTCTCTCTCTCTCTCTCTCTCTCTCTCTCTCTCTCTCTCTCTCTCTCTCTCTCTCTCTCTCTCTCTCTCCAGATCTAGAAGAATGTGAAAACAGCATTATCACTGTAACAGTTAACATATTTGTTGTTTGTATGTGAATCAATTATAATGGAGATGACCCTAATGCTATAATAACGAAAGGTTCAATCCCAGTGTCAGTTTTTACGGGGAAGAAAAAATGTTGTTTTTTTATCAAAAAATTATTGTTCATAAAACTAGAAAGAAATATGCTGCCAAAACGATTCAAAAGAAAATAGCATGCTGCAAAGTAAGAGAAGTTTTACGAAAATATATTTGATTTATTCAACTAGAATAAGCGATTCATTTTTTTATTTTGTAGAACTTCAAAAAAAAAATTAAAAAAAGTAACAAATTCTAAAACATTTGAAAACTATTTTTCTATGAATGTACAAGTAAGCACATACACAGATGATTTCACACCGTAAGGGACATATATTCAAACCATTGTGGTCACTGATGTTACGTGTAAGTAATGATAAATTTACAAACGCAAGCTTATGAAGCTTATTTTAAAAACTGAATAAATGTTTTAAACTTCATCATTTTGTAGTTACGTTTTTGAAACTAACGAAATCAGATTGTTTGTTGCAGTAGTTTACTGATTTTGTTTTTACCTATTTGTAATTATAATCATGTACTATCAATCAGTTATAATCATGTACTAATAATTAGTTATAACAATGTTCTATTAAACAGTTATAATCATGTACTATTAATTAGTTATTATCATGTACTATTAATTAGTTATAATAATTTACTATTAACTAGTAATAAACATGTACTTAATCAGTAATAATCATGTACTATTAATCAGTTATAATCATGTACTACTAATCAGTTATAATCATGTGCTATTAATCAATCATAATCACGTACCAGTCATAATCATGTACTATTAATCAATAATAATCATGTACTATTAATTAACTGTAATCAAGTATTATTAATCAATATTAATTATGTACTATTTATAAGTAATAATCATGTACTATTAATTAGTCCTTAATCATGTATTAATCACTAACAATCATGTATTAATAATCAGTTCTAATCATGTACTATTAGTCAGAAATAATCATATACTATTAATCAGTTATAATAATGTACTATTAATCAGTCATAATCATGTACTATTAATCAGTTGTAATCATGAACTATTAATCAGTAATAATCATGTACTATTAATCAGTAATGATCATGGACTATTAATCAGTTATAATCATGAACTATTACTCATTAATAATCATGTACTATTAATCAGTAATGATTATGTACTCTTAATCAGTTATAATCATGTACTATTAATCAGTAATAATCATGTACTATTAATTAGTTATAATCATGAACAATCAATCAGTAATGATCATGTACTTTTAATCAGTAATGATCATGTACTATTAATCAGTTATAATCATGTACTATTATTCAGTAATGATCAGGTACTATTATTCAGTAATAATCATGTACTGTTAATCAGAAATAATCATGTCCTATTAATCAGAAATAATCATGTACTATTAGTCAGTTATAATAATGTACTATTAATCAGTAATAATCATGAACTATTAATCAGTTATAATCATGTACTATTATTCAGTAATAATCATGTACTATTAGACAGTTATAATAGTGTTCTATTGATCAGTAATAACCATGTACGATTAATCAGTAATAATCATGTACTATCATTCAGTAATAATCATGTACTATTAATCAGTTATAATCATGTAATAATAATCAGTTATAATAATGTACTATTAATAAGTAATAATCATGTACTATTAATCAGTAATGATCATGTACTATAAATCATTTGTAATCATGCACCATTAACAGTAATAATCATGTAATATTAAACAGTAATAATCATGTTCTGTTATTTAGTAATAGTCTTGTACTATTAATCAGTTATAATCATGTACTATTAATAAGTAATAATGATGTATTATTAATCAGTTGTAGTCATGTACTAATAATCAGTTAGAATCATGTACTATTAGTCATAATCATGTACTATTATTCAGTAATAATCATGTACTATTAATCAGTAGTAAGCATGTACTATTAATCAGGAATAATCATGTACGATTAATCAGTTATAGTCATGTACTATTATTCAGTTAGAATCATGTACTATTAGTCATAATCATGTACTATTTTTCAATAATAATCATTTACTATTAATCAGTTATAAGCATGTACTATTAATCAGGAATAATCATGTGCTATTAATGAGTTATAATCATGTACTATTAATCAGTAATAATCATGTACTATGAATCAGTGATAATCATGTACTATTAGGCAGAAATAATCAAGTACTAATATTCAGTAATAATCATGTACTATTAATCAGTTATAATCATGTACTATTTATTAATATTTAATAATCATGTACTATTATTCAGTTAAAATCATGTACTATTAATCAGTAACAATCATGTACTTACTATTAATCAGTTATTCTCATGCGCTTTTAATCAGTTAGAATCAGGTGCTATTAATTAGTCATAATCATGTACTATTAATCAATAATAATAATGTATTAATAATCAGTAATAAAATTTACTATTAATTAGTTATAAGCATGTACTATTATTCAGTATTAATCATGTACAAATAATCAGTAATGATCATTTGCTATTAATCAGTCATAATCGTGTACTATTAATCTGTCATAATCATGTACTATTAATCAGTTATAATCATGTACTATTAATCAGTAATAATCATGTACTATTAATCAGTAATAATCATGTACTATTAATCAGTTATAATCATATAGTACTATTAATCAGTAATAATCATGTACTATTACTCAGTAATAATCATGTACTATTAATCAGTTATAATCATGTACTATTAATCCGTTATAATCATGTACTATCAATCAGTAATAATCATGTACTATTAATTAGTTATAATCATGCACTATTAAGCAGTTATAATCATGTACTATTAATCAGTAATAATCATGTACTATTAATCAGTTATAATCAAGTGCTATGAATCAGTCATAATCATGTACCAGTCATAATCATGTACTAATAATCTGTTATAATCCTGTACTATTAGTCAGTCATAATCATGTGCTATTAATCTGTCATAATCATGTACTATTAATCAGTTATAATCATGTACTATTAATCAGTAAATATCATGTACTTTTAATCAGTTATACTCATGTACTAATAATCAGTTATAATCATGTACTATTAATCAGTAATAATCATGTACTATTACTCAGTAATAATCATGTACTATTAATCAGTCATAATCATGTACTATTAATCAGTTATAATCATGTACTATTTATCAGTCATAATCATGTACTAATAATCAGTTATAATCATGTACAATTAATCAGTTATAATCATGTAGTATTAGTCAGCAATAATCATGTACTATTAAGCAGTTATAATCATGTACTAATAATCAGTAATAATTGATAATAATCTTGTACTATCAATCAGGTACAATAATGTCATATTAATCAGTTATAATCATGTACTATTAATCAGTTAGAATCATGTACTATTAATCATTAATAATTGTGTTCTATTAATCAGTTATAATCATGTACTATTATTCAGTAATAATCATGTACTATTAATCAGTTATAATCATGTACTATTATTCAGTAATAATCTTGTACTATTAATCAGTTATAATCATGTACTGTTACTGAGTAATAATCATGTACTATTAATCAGTTATAATCATGTAGTACTATTAATCAGTAATAATCATGTACTATTAATCAGTTATAATCATGTACTATTAATCAGTAATAATCATATACTATTAATCAGTAAATATCATGTACTATTAATTAGTTATAATCATGTACTATTAATCAGTAATAATCATATACTATTAATCAGTAAATATCATGTACTATTAATCAGTTATAATCATGTACTATTAATCAGTTAGAATCATGTACTATTAATCATTAATAATTGTGTTCTATTAATCAGTTATAATCATGTACTATTATTCAGTAATAATCATGTACTATTAATCAGTTATAATCATGTACTATTATTCAGTAATAATCATGTACTATTAATCAGTTATAATCATGTACTATTAATCAGTAATAATCATATACTATTAATCAGTTATAATCATGTACTATTAATTGGTTATAATCATGTAATATTAACTAGTTATAACCATGGACTGTTATTCAGTAATAACCATGTACTAATAATCCGTTATAATCATGTACTAATAATCAGTATTAATCATCTGTTATTAATCAGTAATATCCATGTTTTATTAATCAGTTATAATAATATACTATTAATTAGTTATAATCATGTACTATTAATCACTTATAATTATGTACTATTAATCAGTTATAATTATTTACTATTAATCAGTTATAATCATGTAAAAATTAATGAATTTTCATCAGAAGTAATATGATTAAAACACATCGTGTAATATCGAAAATGGGAGTACTAATGATTAGTGGAGCGTAAGACTCGTAATTGAAGTGTAGCGGGTTCAATACCCGCGCACGCTACAACACGTCGAATGCCAAAGCGTGTCCTTGGGAAAGGCTCAACGCTCCATAATTTAAATTGACATTAACAGTGGGGAAAAAATAAGTTTCGTAAGATCAGTTATCATTGTTGTATATTTTACACTCGTGTTATCAGTCATCAACGATTATCATGCAGCACCGAAAGATAAAGTTTTGGTAATAGAAATTTGAAAGGTTTGGGCCTCTCCTTTTCAGAGCTACCCAGGCAGGAAGTTCAAGGACCTCTCAGGTGTGTTGAAAGATTAATAGGTTGTCTATTTACCGTGCACTATACCATGCGCTCAGATCTGGAACGTTTCTCCTTGGTAAGGATCGTAATAAAGCAATTGATAAAGTTTGTACAGTTGGCCTTTACACATACTTATCATCCACAGGAGTCAGTGGAAAATGGTTTTTAACAGTTATATGTGGTCTTTATTTTAAAAAATTAAATCATGTGTGAATGTTAATGGTGGCTTCACGAAATTTTTCTCCTGTGATAAAGGTGATTAGGAAAGATAAAATGTATAGCCATTATTGTTTTCATTTTTTTAAATATAAATAAATATGGCATTTACAAACCTTTATGAAGTATAGGCATTGTTATATACCAAATTATGTAATGATATGATAATGATATTATCCATACATGTTTTAATATATTGGTACTTCTTTATGCAGATGACACTGTATCGATTTCCACCAATAAGAAAGACCCTAAATAATGCTTTTATCGTTTTCTGGTTATTTTAAACCCTGGAAAATGACTAAAATGTTTAGTTTCTGGCAAGGAAAGAAAAATGACAATGTCATACATGACAACAGGAACATAGACGTGATAATATTTGTTTCACTTATTTAAAAATGGCTACCTTAATTTTTGGCTAAAAGAATTTGATCCATTACTGCCAGCAGATCATTCTTTTTTAACATGAACTCGTTATAATTTGAATTTACCAGCTAACTGCTAGCTTTCATTGTTTGAGAAGGCTATAGACAAAAATGGAAATCCAATGTAAAGGACTCGCCAATGGGATAAGTTATGCTTTATTTTACACAAAAAAATAAAATAAAATAAATTACAATTATACAAAATCCAGTAATCGTGTTAATAAAGTTGTATAAAAATGTACAAAGTTTCGAATCACAGTTTCCTGTAGAAAATGGACGTTCGGAAGGAATACCTAAACATACACGAAATGTTGAAGGAATACATAGACATACACGAAATGTTGAAGGAATACCTAGACATACACGAAATGTTGAAAGAATACATCGACATACACGAAATGTTGAAAAAATACCTAGACATACACGAAATGTTGAAAGAATACCTAGACATACACGAAATGTTGAAAGAATGCCTAGACATACACGAAATGTTGAAGGAATACCTAGACATACGCGAAATGTTGAAGGAATACCTAGACATACACGAAATGTTGAAGGAATACCTAGACATACACGAAATGTTGAAGGAATACCTAGACATACACGAAATGTTGAAGGAATACTTAGACATACACGAAATGTTGAAAGAATACCTAGACATACACGAAATGTTGAAGGAATACCTAGACATACACGAAATGTTGAAGGAATACCTAGACATACACGAAATGTTGAAGGAATACCTAGACTTACACGAAATATTGAAATACCTAGACATACACGAAATGTTGAAGGAATACCTAGACATACACGAAATGTTGAAGGAATACCTAGACATACATGAAATGTTGAAAGAATACCTAGACATACACGAAATGTTGAAGGAATACCTAGACATACACGAAATATTGAAAGAATACATCGACATACACGAAATGTTGAAAAAATACCTAGACATACACGAAATGTTGAAGGAATACCTAGACATACACGAAATGTTGAAAGAATACCTAGTCATACATGAAATGTTGAAGGAATACCTAGTCATACACGAAATGTTGAAGGAATACATAGACATACACGAAAGGTTGAAAGAATACCTAGACATACACCAAATGTTGAAAGAATACCTAGACATGACAATAAAGGTGCATCATGTTTTAGTGGAGATATTGAGGTGAATTTCACAATTAGCTTAAATATAAATATTTTTCAATAAACAGCACAATTGCAAATTGAAAAACTACATTTCTATTGGACCAAATATGACAAAATTTCAACCATTTATAAGAGTGAAACACATTGGTCAACTGAAAACTGTATTTAGGTTTGTGAAAATTATATTAAATCATTTGAGTTCTTGTTAATCTCTTTTATTTCGTCTAAACCTGGAGTATGTATGACGTACATGTATCTTGATTTTCCGCATATGCCACTGGAAAGAGACAAGAGAGTAAATAAAAGTATTATTCTTGTCTTGAATCTACCTATATTTCAAGAGTCTGTGTCCGGATTCTTGCTGTTCCTAACACAACCGTCTGCAAGCAACGTCATTTACTATTGATTGAACCGCACATTAGCAGGGTAAAGTTATCAATACTAAGCGAAAAGCAAAGACTATTGTTGCAAAGAAATTTGCAAACGTTCATGAGGTGTTTTGGCCGTGATGCTGCTGAAAATCTAATAGTGGTTTGGTGTTGAGAGTTTAACGCAATTTTTCAGTACACGATAAAATATAAAAAGCAACAAAAAAAAAAAAAAAAAAAAAAAAACCGCTAACCCATGAAGCTCCTGGCATGTTTTCTCACAAACATACGCTCGAGCCACACAGACACTGATGAAATTTCATATGTAAAGACGAGCGCTCTTAGACCAGTCTGCCACCAGGGACTCTAAAACAACTAATAACAATGAACTGGTACAACAAAAATCTTAATTACAAACGCTCTTGTATTTGAAAAGAACACTCGTATGACAGAACTCACTTGCCTAATTAGGTAAACCTATTGCAATCAATAATTGCGTTAAGAATCCGAGCTCAACAAATACAAATACAAAATACCTAGGTAACGTAATAGAACACCTGTTGCAATCAATAATTGCGCTAAGAATCCGAGCTCAACAAACCCCTCTAGACATCCAAACAAATACAATAAAACACCTGTTGCAAAATACCTAGGTAACAGGTAAAATTTAATTACGTGATCTTCCAGAATAAGCAAAATGATATGTCAGACTCAATTTTCCAAATCATTACGATTTAGCAGAGCGTGGCGATTGTGGACTAAATTACGCATTAGAATTCCAGTAAGGTAAGTGGTATTATACCTCATTACCAACTGTTAATGTCTCAACTGTAGATATCAAAAATATTTCATTATCATGGTGATAGAGGCTAAACTTTATTTTACCGCTCACATAACGACGGGACTCAAACAAATCTTTTATTTGTGATTTGTTAAGAGGGTATTTTTTGTCGATAAAATACACCTTTGACCGATCAAGATCAATTGTAAGTTTGGTGTATTTTTGCTGACTAATCGGACAGTGAAAGTTGTTAAATTCCGCTAGCAACTTTTGATACAATTGTTCGAGATAATTAAAATACTCGCTGTCATCAGATCTGATGAGCGAAAGTTTTAACTTGTCACGGGTACCACTAAAGCATATGCCTGATGTTTCATTATTAATTTCAACTGTCAATGGTTTGCCGTCCATCATTAGATATTTGATTTTGCTACTGTAGCTATTTGTTACTGTCAAATTTTCAAACATTATTTTTAAAGTTTAGATAAAATTTTAGTTTGCAAAGATAATGTCAAATATATCTCTATCATCATGACAATACCCAAGTGCAAATGTATCTACCCCATTTCGCAATAACGTTTATCATCAAAATTGCTCAAACCGCGTTTGATAAGGACATCTGTTTCGAGCTTATGATGATTTGTCCGAATTGACATAGCTCTTATAAAACTAACACCGCCATCAAGCGCATACTTGTAGTCATCAAATTTTATAAACTTTTTAACAAAATCACGAGGCAGACCTTTTGCTTTTTTTGTTATTTTATTATTGTCTAACAATACGGCATACATTTTACTACGTAATCCGATAAAGTATTTGATAGCGCTCGAGTTCATTTCATCTTTGAACTTACCAATAACCTTTTTATTTGTGTCGTCATGAAATTTACTGTCACGTGGGTAATCAGAAAGATCAAACAGATATCTATTATCATGCATGTCCTGATAGATGTCCTCACATTCGATTTCATATACGAGCGAATCAGTATCAGTAAATAATAATCTACTAGCCGGCCATTGATTTTTAACAAAATTATAATGAAAATCGTACATCAGCCACTTTGATAAATCTAACACTGAAGCTCCAACGTAGATCGGCTTGTTTAGTTTTAGATTTGTTTTTCTTCTTTGTATCGCAACAAGATTCTCATTAAAAATTTTCATGCTCACAAAATCATCGTCTGACACAAGTTTGTTTCTGCGATTGACATCATTGACTAGTTCGATATTTACGCGTTTCCTAATATTCTCCATCGTCTTACCAAAAACAGAATTGTTCATCAGTTTGAAAAAGTTTTTTCTCAAAATCAGTTTTTGCCGCAGCTCTTCTTGTAGTGTTCGAGTTAATATAACCTCTCATCCACGGCGACTGATTAAATTTTAGTACGCGATGAACTTTTCTCAACACGAGACCAGCATCGACTGCTTGTTTTAAAGCTTTGTAATGCAAAACATAATTACGTTTATGAAGCAAATTTGGTACTAGTTTCTTACCATAGAATGTTGTCTTGGTAATGCTGACGCTTGTTGTTCTTCTGATAACAAACTATAATCTATAACCATCGATTCCGCACAGAAAGGGTAATCGTTATGCAATTTGTGTAGCGAAGTTGGATAATCGAGATCAACTTCAACGAAATACGAAACATCGTCGGGTATCTTTTTTTCTGTCTCTGATAGAAATTGATCAGCCGTGATCCAATGAAAGCCACCAAACGGCATTGGTTCTGCCATCGAATACCCGTACAAGTTATTGCAATCTAGATAAACTATATACTTCGAAGGAAGGTCAGGATTATACTCTTTCAAATATTTGTTGTTTGCTTCAGCATATTTCTTCGTTATCACGCTAATACCGCCTCGGATACCTTTTTCAATAAAATTGAACATATCAACATCAGTCAGTAATTCCAACCTTACCTTACTAAACTTTAACAGAGCATCCCATGACAGTCCGGGGGCAGAATAATACCAGCAAGGATCTAGTCCGTAATTATTATAACTCACTTCTCGAAAACTTTCAAAAACATCTGCTAATAATAACACGTCAGTTTTCAAATACAAATCGTGATAATCACCAAAAGTCTCACAATCAAACTCTTTCCAGATATCTTGTGCATACCTGTACTCATCATCAGTTATATTTTCGTTTTTAAGTTGTGAGTAAAATTTGTCTTTGTCAGGTAAAGATATTTCATCAAATTTACTCCAATCGTCGAGGTATTTGTATGGAAAAACTCCTTTTTTAGCTAATAGATTAAATTTATCTCCAAAACAGTCTCTTAGGTTATTAAATTTACTACAACCTTTTACTAACTCATCTAACGAGTCTGCCATAAACTGCAGGCTGTCAATAAAACGCAATTTACCTAGCGTAACTGACATGTACTTTTCAAAATTATTTGGGATGCATTTGATGATGTTATCGAGTTTTAGATGAGCTTTTATCTCAGGATCACCAAAAGCTTCTACTATAATATGGCTATCATATCCTCGAAAATTGTGAAGAATAACTGGAATAAAATCTGGAGCATGAAATTTTAAATTACACTGATTATGAGCCGCTCCACGATACTGTCCGGTCAAATGGCAATGGTCACGTACTTTTTTGTTATCATCAAAAGCTTTTTCACAAATATAACAAATTTTCGCTTGCTCGTGATCAGATTCTTGTTGAGGTGTTAATTTTAACATTGGAGTTACTTTTTTCAAACGATAAGTAATATTATCAACTTCGTTAATCAACTGCTTGAGAAGCCAGACAGCTGGATTTTTACCTCGATATAATTTGATCGGTTTAGATAACCTTGAATCAGCGCAACAAACTACCTTGTACGCTACTCCGCATGGAACATGATTTTGAATTTTTCTTGTACTCGATTGGTTAGGATCATTTTCTACGCCAAGTACAGGTTGAAGTAAGCATTCGAAATCGACGTATATGACGAAAGGAATTTTTAGTTTATGATTATGATGGACAAACTGTAACACGCTATCTTTTTTAGATGGCATTGTTATTCTTTGTACGTCACTACAGTACTGCAAATGCTTTTGTAATGTTTCATTGTCTCTACAACCGTGCAAGCAGCGATAACAAAAGAACTTTTTGTTGTTATTTTTATTATACTGTCTTCCAACTAGTCTGTTAAAGTTTTTGATCCAAACGTAATGATTTTTATAAAACAGTAAATTGATAGTCGATTGTGAAGCTTTTTCTGAAATATACCTCGGATAGACATTTTCTTTTTCATCTAATCCGAAAACGTTAATCGAAATATTATTTTGCTTTTCAAACTTTGGTATTTGATTTTCTGCCACTGGAAAGTCAATACCAGCACAATTTAATCTTGACACGTGACTGATATACTTCTCAACACGATCAGCATTTTTTTCTGCTGGAAATAGCGCGGAAAGAACAGCCCATTGGAAACATTTGCTATCGACGTTTTTTATGTTTATACAGCACTGTTTATTTTTTATATTTGGTGGCAGGTCGATATACGAACTACCGCGTAATGCGTTATATTTCATCGTGTGAAACAAAATTTCCTTGATCATTTCAAACTTCCAACCCGAACCTAATTCGGTAAATTCTTCTATTTTTTTCCAAATTTCTTGGTGTATTTCATTAGATAGTGACAAAAGATCACTACCAAGTAAAACACGTCTAGATTTTGCGTTGATGTAAGGGTCTGCAATTTCCTTGTTAGTAGATTCTTCCGTCAAAAGTAGTTTTGAAAATATAACGTGATATTGCACTAACAATCTTAGACCCTTGTGTTTTTCAAGCTCACGTTTTACAGTCGTCTGTAGCAGATGAAAGAGATTTGTTTCAGAAAAATTTACTAAAACGTTTTGATTATCAAACTGATAACTATTGTCAAAACCTGTAAAAGCAGTCGCTATTTTATCAGGTTCTCCCATAAGACTTCTCTTGGCTATATCACGCAATTTCAACATTATTATACTATAGTCTAATATCTAATTGATAATTTACCGCACACTGCGCATGCGCTAGAAAAACAATTAGAGATAAAAAATATCACCTATAATATAATGACAGTAAATCTGACAAGCGCACGTGAGCAAGAGGAATATCATGTTTATCCAAAGTACAACCTGTACGCTGGAAATGCACTTGGTTCGGTTATTAATATCATTACTGGAATATCTGTTGGTAAAGCAACGCCAGCGGGTTATACGATTAGTGTAAAGGGAGATAATACTGAAAGAATTACGATGTTTAGAAAAGATTTTATTTACACGTTATTTTGCGATGACATTCCAGAGGGGAAACGAGTATATCATTATAACGGTAAAGTCACTGATGATAATATTGAAAATTTATCCTTACAAGACGAGTTTCAGCCGCATCCGGTCTTTGATTTATACGAGGCTAACGATCGCGGTATTATTAGAAACAGAAAAACTAAAAAAGTTCTTAATAATATGAGCAATATGGGATATATCAGTGTGACTGTTAGAGGAACATCGACAGATCGAGTTTGTTATACTGGTCATAGGTTTGTTTACGAGGTGTTCAATGGATCTATACCCAATGGTCTGGTTATTAATCATATCAATAATGTAAAAACAGACAATCGATTGGAAAATCTGGAGCTAGTGACCCAACAGGAAAATGTGAGAAAAGGACGAGGTGGTGGTATTAATTTTAGATGCCCAATAAAACCTGTTATTTCGTTAAACCTTGAAACGGATGAGGAGATCAAATTCAAATCAATTACAGCTGCGGCGAAATATTATAATATAAATCCCAGAGCAGTAAAATTTGTAGCTGATGGAGCAACAAAATCAGCTTTTTCAAACAAATATGATGCTAGTATTATTTTTAGATATGATGATTAATAATATTTTGTAATTCGGTTTTAGTCAAACAATGATGAGCAAATGCTATAATATCATCGCAATCAAATTTTAGCGTCGTTACTGCACTTTCATTAATTTTATTTTTTTCTGCTTCTGTTAGTAATATTTTATGAGAATCACCTTGCATTACAAAAATCTCAACGGAATATGAACTATAACCTGACAAGCATTTTCTTACCGCTTCAGTCAGTTCGTGGTAGTTTATTATATTAACTTTTTGGTGATATTTGACCTTGTCAGTCATCTTATAACAACAAATTAGATAAAAAGTATATTATAATATGGATATGATGAAACGACTTGCTAGCGATAAGGTCTCCACAATCTCTAATGATATGATAGACAAATCCATTGGTTATAACGAAGATGATATTTTATATAACAACGAGTCTGATGATGGTGAAATAGTCACCGTCGTTAACAGATATAATTATAGCAGACCAACCACTGGAAAATATAATGTCAAGTATCACATTGCTAAAAAAATTATAAAATTTAATTTTACCGTTACCGAACAGCAGGTATTTTTGCAGTTAATCAGACCTTTCTTAAACATTAAAATTCCAGACCGACAGAAAAATATCAAATTTGATTTCATCTTTGTCAAGATTTTTAATCTAATGACGATCTCTGACGATCGCAGACAATATCTAATATCATTATGTAAACCAGTAAAATGTAAATCTATCAAACAAAAGTATGAGGAAATTTATAATAGCATTATTTCACAGTCGATAAAATCGACCGGGTTGGAATCCAGCTGTTAAATTTATCGCTATACCCACGCCATTTAACTAAACTTTTATCTCCTTTTTTCCTAATCACTTTTTCGATAATGAAAACATCTTGTTCAGTTTTTTGTAGTTCTTGTTCGTAAAAACTACCTACTATAGGTTCACCTGCCAGATCTTTTAACGCGTACGTTACAGGTATTGTTAAGAGTACTTTATCAACAACAAATACTTCTTCGCTCCAGTTTGGAGTAAATCCTTTTTCAAATATCTTTTTAGTCAAAGAGATTCTAACTTTATCACCGACCTTAAATTTATGTCTGCGGTACATGTTTTCGTTTGCTAATATGGGATTTTTGATAGCGTCATTGGGTGACATTTTGATGGTTCGATGTTTCGTGTTATTATATTCGCCTACGATTTGAGAAAGGACATCGATGTACCTGTTGGTGTTTTTAGCTGTCATATGTTTATGTAATTTTTCGTTTAGCGTGCGATTAAATCTCTCGACAACAACGCTTTTGCCTTCGTTTCCTGTAACGTATTTTTTAATATTATTTTGTTCTAGAAACTGCTCAAACTTTTTGTTGAAGAACTCGGCTCCATGATCAGTCCAGATTTTGTTTGGCTTTCTTTCAGTACTCGTTATTATCTGTTTTAACGCATCAGTGATTGACGTTCCTGTTTTATCTGAAACTGGCACACTAAAAGCGTATTTGCTGAAAACATCTATAACGTTAAACAAATACTTCTTTGGAGCGCCATCAGCGCCAACGTTAAACTGAGCCAGATTGGATACATCTACCAAATCTATTGCCCAGATATCATCTACAGCGTTTGCAACAACTTTACGTCTCGGAAACTTTTTTTTTTAGGTCTGTGTAGTTCGACTGCAAGATCATCGTATAATTCTTTTCCGAGTCCGAGTTTATATTTTGCTCCTATCATTCCTTGAACAAATCTTCTATCAAAACGTTCTCGTAGATTTGTTGGCTCCATATCATGTAATTCGTCTAACATTACTTTATCACAATCTGCTTTCGAGTTTTCATGATCACGATAACAGATATCGTGACGCATTGCTATTGCATCCACTTGATTATAAGGCTCTTGGCCTGGCAATGGATTGTCGTTTTCATCTAGTTGTTGGTCTAGCGGATTGTAAGGACCTGTATAACGATGACCTGGCAAAGTCCAACCGCCTTTTGGTTTTGGTAATTTACCAATTAGTTTATGTATATCTATACCTAACCCTATTATTTCTCTGTTGTTACAATGTTGACAGTACGTAATGATTTTATCTTGTTCTATGCAAAGATCTTTGTCACAATCACAATTGCATTTCATTTTATTTTATTTTGTTTCATAAGATTAATCGTCGATCAAGATAACTCTATCAACGCTAGATCCTACTTGTTTTTTCAAAAACATACTTTTCTTTCTACCACAGATTGCACAAATACTTTTTAACATCGTTCTATTATTTTTCGTTTTTTCCGTCATCTCATCCTTGTTCTCTGTTTTAGTTTTGCATTTGAGACAGTATGTTGACATTATTATATCAAGGAGTTTAGATAAAATTGATTGCAATATTATCATTCGCATGAGAAGGAAGCTCATCAAATTGTAAAATAAACTTTAAAAAGTTTTTACTCCCAGAGTTTTTACTCCCAGAGTTTTTACTCTGGTGCATTTGTCTGACAAACATGATACAATAATAACCACAAGCTGATGTTCCAATCGGCTGTAGTTGATTAGACGAATAATTTATTTTATCAAATTTTTTAAAAATATATTTTTTTATGAGATCGCTTGGAGGAAGTCCGAACGAATCAAAATAATTGTTATCGTGGACAGCAACCCAGTGGGTGCCAGAGCCATCATTGAAGTTTTCAATATTTACAACACAAGAACCGCCTGTTGGTACGTCATCGAGTTCATCCTTGGAAAATACTCCTCGAAATCCAACAACGTCCTTCAATTTTTCAATGATGTCAAAATTGCTCAATAACGTCTGGTCCCTGGTAGAGTTAATCCGCGTCCGATTCCTAGTAAGTTTGGCAGCAGACTTCCCGCTAGTCCCGCTAGAAGTGGAGCGAAAGGAATAATTCCTCCTTGTTTTGTTTGTTTGCGTTTTGTTGTTTTCTTTTTTTTCGATGATTTTGTTTTTTTCGGCGACTTTTTCGTTGGCATTTTATTTTATACTATTACATAAAACTGAGTGACTATGTCACTGCCGATAGATTTGTTTGATACCACGACCTTCGACTGCTTTCTTTGTTGCGCCAGAGACTGCTCCTGACGCAGCCGCAAGTCCAAGTGTACCAAGTACTGGTAAAACTTTGCTAGCTATTATTGATAACGCTGGTCCAAAAAATCCACCTTCTTTTGACATTGCAGTTACCTGAGAAACAGATAATTTCAACACAAATGGTTTTCCTTTGTCGAGTTTATTGATTTGTTGTTGCGTTAGCATGACTTTTACTGCAATTTTATTTGAAGTTTCCGGAGACATCATCAAAGAAACAGAGCTGCGTTTAGCAACAGCTGCTGATAATTTTTCAACTTGACCAGATGTTAGGTATATTTCTCGAGTTGTGTATTTGGTTTTCATAATGTTATATCCAAGTTGTTAGATTAAACTTGTACTGTCATTCTTCCTTTGATTGAATCGATGGTCAGAAATCGATCACTAACCAATAGCGCGTATACGTTATACTGTTCACCTGGCACAGCGCCCAGTGTCCACGTGACCTCAATATCTGCAGTCGATCCCACAACACGCTCCAAATGTTTTGATACGTCAAAATAAAAGATGGGATAGAGCGTTCGAAACTCTTCTATTGATATTTGAGATCCACTGTCCGCGTTCTGATATTTTTGCATTGCTTCCATAAGATACATGTACGGCCGAGAGATGTTTCTGGTGGCGTCTTCGGCAAAGTTACATTCGATTGCACGTTCGGGATACTGTTTGGAATTTACTCTCACAAATATTCGTCTAACGTCTGGGTTATCGAATACGGAGTTGTTTATTTCCTGATTGTTACGACGTGCTTGTCGTTGAAATACGACGAACAAGTGTCGCGGTAGTTGTTCGCTGGGCGTGGTCGTTACACGCCATGTGTAATCAGTCGCGTTGGGAATGGCTGTTTGATAAATCCTGTTCTGTTGGAAGTGTATCTTTTTTGTAAAGGTGGCTAGTAAAGATTCGAGCTCCATCATTTTAGCTAATGAAGGGACAACCCGAGGCATCCACAGTGCTAATCTTGTAATAGAAAACTGTCCCTCAGCCACTCCATCGGCGTGTATTATACAATCGTTTTGATCAGCTCGATCTAATATAAGCGTATGTTTTATTCCTCGAAACACTTTGTTATAATCACGGCAAAATCCAAAGATTGTACTTAACGGAAGCATCATCGTTATTTGGCGAGATTCTGCGGCAAACGCTTTTCGTTTGGTAAATCCCTCGTTATATCTTATGTTACGTACACTAATAACACCGTTTATTAATTTTAACATTGCAACACCATCTGCGGCTGCATCTGGTGGAGTTATACCAAGATTACGACAAGCGGCAATAAGTGAAGCTCTTGTGGCGTTTGCATCAGCAGCTGCACCTGGTGCGGCTATACCAAATTTGTTAGCATTAGCAATAAGAAAATTTCTTACAATTATAACATCTGCAGCGGCATCAGCTCCGTGTACTTTTACACCTCTTGAAATAAACTCGCTCGACACAGTTGCCCCTAGTCCAGTATCTTTGAACCACATCATATTTGTGGCTATTGATCTGGAATAGTCATCGCTAAACGAAACGATGTTTAGTATTGTACTCGCTATGGGTAAGTGCATCGAAATATCTTCTACGGTTTGATTGGCCAGTTGGTATCGTGCACTCTTAAACAAACTCCAACCATTATTGACGAGAGCGATTTCTGCATCAGCTGCAATATCACCACCTATCACAGTTAATATTTGACCACGCACTTCTAACATTGCCTTATGGGGTAGTAGAAACACGTCCTCGTCTCTTGTGTTAAAAGTTCTAACTCCGGTTTTATTCGGTTCGTTCGAGTTCTCATCGAGATACTCGACATACTCTAATTCTGTTACAGCATCGTCAGTATCAATTTCTTCTGCAAGATCGAGATAGTTTTTAGCTGACATTTATTTTATAATCGTTACACAAAATTAAAAGGCAGCAGGGGTCATCGGTTTTGTTTTCTTTACAAGTTTACGTACTATTTCTTCACCACTCGGCGACAATAATTTTTTTGTTGTAGCTATCATAGCTCGTTTTGTTTCTTCTGTTGGCGCAATATCTGATATTACTCGTTTTATTTCCGACACCGTAGGTGTTGTTGAAGGTCCTTTAATCTTATCAGCAATCTTTTGCCCTACTGCAGTGCCTGCTGAAGATGCCGCCCCTGTAGCGAAAGCTTTACCGGCGTCAAGTGCAATGGGCGCTACTTTACGCGCGATTCCTGGAATATTCTCTGCAATTGTTGTAAATATATTTCCAAAAAATCCACCTACAATTTTTCTTCGATAAACTTTTCTTCGTCTCATTTTATAAAATTATGTACACAAAATCACATGCCTAGGCAGTGCGTAGGTGTAAGTAATACGTGACTATCTCATTGTTCACGTCTATTTGTCGTCCAGATTGGTCTGTGAGTTGCATTGTAATGCTTGTAATTTGATTCTCAGGTGTTATTGGATAGTAGATAATCTGTCGCGGATTGATTTGCATGAGAGAACCCGGTGGGACTTCTGGTGAGAAACTGTAGATCGTTTGCCCGCGGTTGCCTTTTGACGTATAAGATCCAGATGCGATAGAGCAATTGATGAGTATTGTATTTACTTCTGTGATATCTACTGGTAGTTCTCCATCAAATGTCAAAGATTTATCTTCACCAGTGGTATAGTATAAAACTCTAGTAAAACCTAACATCTTTCCAAAACTTCTTTCTTCAAAGAGGACTTTCATATTTCTTTTCACTGTTATCCTAGCTCGTAAGGTGTTATAATTCGCCGCTAATTCGAAATTATCAGCATTCCCACCAGCTTTTGTTAGAAGCTCTTTTATTGTTCTGTTTAGATCAGTAATGTTATAAGCTCCTTGTGGAATCTGTAGTTTGTATTGTATATCAATAAACTCTTTTTGTGATGTTGGAGATTGTTTAACATTAACGATTAAAATTTCATCATTAATCCCAGTTTTAATATTCGGCATGGCGTTCCAACAAGTACAAGAAATTAATCCAATCTCATACTGTTTTGCAGGATCTAGTTCTATTGGTGGGTTGTAATTTACTGTAAAATTCGCGCTGTTTCCTGTTATTTGTGATGAATCAAGCAATAATGTTGTTTGCATTATACTAATATTTTAGATAAGATCGCGGTGTAAAATTTCGTACTCGGATGATGTTAGTAATCCACTCGATCTTAGATGATCAAGTATATCAATAATTTCGTTATCAATCTCTACACTTTCATTACCAGCTTCTTTAGAGGATATCAACAGCATTAGCCGATCGACTATGTCTGCGTTTGATGTAAAAACTTTAACTCCACCTCCTTTTTTTTCCGGTAATCTTTTATCTCGCATGTTTTCATATTGTTTGAGTAGTCTTTTAAAATCCCATCCTTTACTATAACCTCCTTGTTTATTTCGATATTGTATTGATGTTTTTAGTAAAATTTCAGCCATAATTCCTTCTCTAATATAATTAAGTAATGCTGGAATATTTTCTTCATCTTTTTCATCTTTAATATCATTATCAGCACGTGAGCCATTTTTTATAATTTCTCTTAATTTTTCCAACAAATTATCATAGTTTTCTTTTGACCAATCTCGAATACTATTAATATTAGTGATATTATTATTTTCCATAAACTCTTCATACTCAACATATTCTATTTTAGACCTAGCTTGTCTTCTGTAAAATATGGTAGTATCCTCAAGAGGCATTATTTTTATCATACTTTCTTGTAACGTTTTTTGTTTCTCAGCTAATTCCTCAGTTTGTTCTGACAATTTTTCCATCATACTTCTTATCTCATCTGGATTAACCGTCAATCTTGTTATTGCGTGTTGAAGTTCAAGAGGATTGTTCATTAGCCTGTCAAACTCAGCTTGTCGTGCAGCAGGATCAGCAATGTTTCTTACAAGTTCGTTTACAATTTTTACAGTTTCTTCTTTTGATCTTTCTCCAAGTAAACCAAACAAACCCTTTTCTTTTATTTTTGCTAGTTCTTCTGGAGATGATGTTTGTATTTCTGGCTGCTTGCCAAGCATCGCCTCAGTAACAGGTTTGAAAAATTTGGTTCTTTCTTCTTCTGCTTGAACTTGTCCACGTCGAGCTTCTTCCACCTTTTTCTTAAAAGCCGCTCGAGTTTCGAGAAACTTTTTTAGTAATTCGATTTTCTGTTGATGTTTGTCCATTATTTTTATACGCTTTACAAAATTATATCATAGAAACGTCTCAAGGCAACAACGAAACATCTTGGTTGGATCACGCGCTAGCTTGTCAAATAAAAAGAAACTATATCTATCTTTAGTTGCTCGATGATATAATTCGATAAATCTATCTTTTGTAACATCACCACATTGTTCGTTTGCAATATTTCTCACATCCACATTATCTAGTCCGGGAAATAATATGAAACAACCCGTATTTCGCCTAATAAACCTATCAACATTATAAAAACCTTGGGCAAGATAAACAGAATTGCATCTTTTATTACGTGATAGTGAAAAATATGATCTAATCTTGTTCATCTCCTCATTGTTTAGCGGAATATCATCAAAGACGATTATCTTCTGCTCTGACGAATCGAGTTCATTCACTGGAACGAGTTCTTCTGGTTGTTTTATCAAAAATATATCATCACCAATGCCAAGGTCATCACGAAGTTTATCATTATACTCCACTTATAAAAAAAATCTCGTAATAGATTTTGGTTGTTTTTTTTATATGATGGGGGGTGAACATGAGGGGGGGGGTTTAAGTGATTGGTATGGTGGTGTGTTTTGGTTGTTATTTGGGGGGTAATTGAATGGAAAAATTATTGTTTTGTTGAATTGATGGCGTGGGTTTGATATAATTTAAAGATTATTTGGTTTTGTTAGAGAATTAGTTTTTTGTGTTTGGTTAATATTGGTTTTTATTTTTAAGGAAAATAACAAATGGTGTTAAGTTGCATTTTTTTTTTACAAAGGACCGGTGAATTTTCCAAGTATGCGACTCTTGATAAGCTCAAAAATGAAATCAACAATTTGTTAAACGTTGCAAGTGTAGATCCAAATGAAGTTGTAGTTTTCCAGGACAAACAAGGACGATTAAAGACGAGTAATGTACAACTATCAGATGTACTAGTACGAAATCCTACTGCAGTTGCTAATAATATTGTTACTTTTAACAATCAAGGTAAGATAGAAGATTCGGGTAGGTCAGTTAACGATTATGTTAGAAAAGCAGGTGATTTATTTACGGGAAACATTGTTATGAACCAGAACAAGATCACATACCTTGGAAACCCAACTGAGGATAATGACGCTGCTACTAAGAAATATGTTGATGATCAGGAATCAAAGTACGTGTCGGCGCATGGCGGTATAATGCGTGCATTTCTCAACATGAACAATAATGGCATCAATAATCTTAGAACACCAGAATCTGATTTTGATGCTGTAACAAAGAAATATGTTGATGATATCAACAATGAAATCACCAAGTTCAAAACTGATTTTACTAATCACATCACCACGTTTTTAAATTTTCGCAGAAACATAAACAAAACCAATAACGAATTTTTTGGAAGTCCGCCATCTGTTGATATTACACTCGATAATATTAACACAAAACTCAACGATATTATTAGTGGAATTCCTAGTATTGTTGAGAAAACGAGTATGATTAAAATTCCTCACAAGCAGATTAAAAATATTGTCTATACTGTTGCTTCTGGAATGTCTACTTGGTCTCCGCAAAATAACACTCTCAAACATACTGCAGAGGTCACTGGTGTGTATAGATTGTCCGTGTTGAGCAGTGCAAAGTTTAATATATTTACATTATTTCCATGGCGTCACTCGACTGATAATTTCTCTGGAACTGTGTCTATTGTGTTAAACAAAGATGTTGAAGAAACTTTTATGCTAATAGCTGATGACAAAAAATTAACTGCTGCGTCATATTGGTATTGTCTGGAATTTGTGGCTGAAACACCTCAACTAGTTACTTAATCAAGCCTGAGATTATGTGAACAAATATTATAATGAAAAAAAGTATAGTTGATTTCAATCATATTTCAAAAGATATTCCAGGACAGGATGTTGACGCACTAATACAATACTACAAATATTATCATAAAAAACTTTGGTGCGTTAAAAAATGTTACAAATATTATAACAAAATACTTCGAGTAATATCATATCTACCCTTGTTAATGACTAGTTCTGGCATAATTTCAAGTGGTATATCATTAAACCCGTTTTTGTTAATCATATCCGGTGTTGGTGTTTCTCTTACAGCAGCTTGTAAAAAAGTTGAACCTAAAATTTTGATAAAAAAGCACGGCTGCTTAACATCAATTATAACTTACAAAAAACTACTTGATCAAATAAGATCTTACCTACGAGGAGTAAAATATAGTATGGACGATTTAATACGTGAATTTCGTATTATTGACAACATGTTAACAGATATTCTACCCATGAGGATCAGCAAATATGAGAAAGATTATCAAAAGAAGTATGATATAACATAAAATTAAGATATAACTTACCTTATTGGAATTCTAATGCTTAATTTAGTCCACAATCGCCACGCTCTGCTAAATCGTAATGATTTGGAAAATTGAGTCTGACACATCATTTTGCTTATTCTGGAAGATCACGTAATTAAATTTTACCTGTTACCTAGGTATTTTGCAACAGGTGTTCTATTGTATTTGTTTGGAGGTCTGGAGGGGTTGTTGAGCTCGGATTCTTAACGCAATTATTGATTGCAACAGGTGTTCTATTACGTTACCTAGGTATTTTGTATTTGTTGAGCTCGGATTCTTAACGCAATTATTGATTGCAATAGGTTTTCTATTACGTTACCTAGGTATTTTGTATTTGTTTGGAGGTCTGGAGGGGGTTGTTGAGCTCGGATTCTTACTTTCTCCTACTACTTTAAGTTTATGAATGCTTATATTTTGCGAAAAATCTTCAACATAGTCAAGTCTCAAATATATTTTAACGGAAACAATAAGCCTTAATGCATTGATAGAATTTATTTGCTTACTAAAAAAAACTGCACATTAATTCTGCGGAACAGATATTATATAATTTTAAATGCACTGCATTTAAATTTGTAAGAGATTGAACCTCGACCTTGAATTAAGTTCGTCCTAAATTTACGAAGAATGTCATTCACGTGTTAAGCACCATTTTCAATCCTGAACACTGAGAAGCAATACGAGGAGAGCTAAGGGCTATACAAAGAGGTTTAACAGGGTAGACTGGCGTGGACTGTGTGGGGTAACCACATTTAACGTATAGTACTTAAAAAACGGTGTTTAAAAATGTTCAGGGACACCTATAAATGTATTTATAGAAGAACAAATGGGTAATTTGATACTGCATTTTACTCGCAACAGATCGCGTCATTAACTCCATTAATTATGTCAACAAAACGAGGGAGGTTTTTTTTTTTTTTAAAGAAAGTTTGACAATTGTTTACACGGGGAAGGGGAAGTTCAAAATAAATTGACGTCAGTAATGTTAATTTTACAATAAATTTAATAAATAAAAAAAAGAGGAAATTAGTCGGTGCGTTGATATGGCACACACTCGCTCGTCCGTTGTTTACAGCACAACAGTTTAATCCTAAACCGGTTGAGCTCTTGCCAAGTAAGTCATAGTCTCGCATCGTCCTATTTGGTTTTTATTCAATGTAGATTGTAGACTGTTAGACAGATTAACCACATATGGTATTAATCTTCAGATAATTACCATTGTGGTTATTCATCTGACAGATTTTTAAGGGAAGTTGTAACTAAATTCAACGACTGCCTTGAGCCATAGACATATTAATTAGCATCTATGTTTTATATATATATATATAAAACGTATGTATGTCTGGAATACTCTGATAATTAATATCCAAATCAAAGAAAATTAATCAAAACACTTCATAATGACCACAAGTTAGTCCTATCCGTGTTAGGGTGTTCCGAATGACCGATTATGAATGTCGAGTATATGCATATGCCACGCTGGGGATTGTTAAGGAACATAAGAAAAGGTGTGACAGGAGAAAAAAATAGTTTGTAAGTCTTCTACAAAAATATGTTAAAAGTCCAAACTTCGAAATATATTTCTTATCGGCGCCTTAAACATAAAGTTTTAATTTTAAAGTTGCTGGCCAGTTGGATCGGTTTTCTCACATACCCTCACTGGCCGAGCTAGAGATTCGAACCCATGACGACAGAGGTGAGATGGCAACGATTGGTAAAGGTGAATGATGTAGACCACTCGAGGCCTCTTGACAAAGGAATGAAAAGCGTACAGCAAAATACACGTGCAACTGAAATAATTCAGGAGAACTTGTGACCAATAATTCCATATGTAAATATAAAGTGACTGAACTCGTTTAATATTTTCTTTGCTATGATAAACACGGTAATGTTGTATTCTTTAAAAATTTAATTAATATTGAATATGGTGATTTAAATTTAATATAGGATTCAATTTTAGTATATAAACGATAATATCCAAAACGTACGTAAGTATATATATACTAGTTTGAGTTATTGGGATTAACGCCATTTTCAGTACATAACTGGCTGTTCATGGCGGTCAGCGTATTTGGCGGAGGAAGTACCCGAAAAATCCCCAACTTATTGGCAAGCTTTCTCAAATACTCACGCTGGTTGAGCAGAGACTCGAACCCACACTGACATATGTGAGATGTGGGTGATCTGTAAAAGTGACCGCATTAAACCAGTAAGCCACCTTGGGTCCCAGTATGTAATAATACTTAACGTAAAGTCATCACTATCCTGACTAAATGTTACTGATTAAAAATAAAGTTCTAAAAGTTCAAATATAAAGAAATACACGAAATACTTTTAGAAAGATTTTAAATCAAACGCCTAAAGGTTACAACATGCTTGACTTTTACGATACATTTTGTAATCCAGATTTAAGAAAACACTTTTTGGAGAAGGAAAAACACCAAAACAGCAAGGTATGCTAGATTTTTTGTCTCAGTTTAAGTCACATCTCATAAAATGACAAGAAAATTATATTCAGGGTATAGCTTTGATTTCTTTAACTCAATTACCCTTGAATTACAAAACTAATTACTTTACACGCAGAGGATAACGTTTGAAAATGGAATGCAGGTGTTCTAAACATTCCAGACTATACTGAAAAAAAAACGAAAGATACTGGACTATTTGTTGTCAGGTCTTTTTACATTTGTCTTAATTCCTGACACACATGATTATTTGCTGGATCCGGTTCATCCAAAAGGACTGTTCTTGGCTATGTGATATGTGTGTGTGTGTGTGTGTGTGTGTGTGTGTGAGAGAGAGAGAGAGAGAGAGAGAGAGAGAGAGAGAGAGAGAGAGAGAGAGAGAGAGAGAGAGAGAGAGAGAGAGAGAGAGAGAGAGAGAGAGACGTGTGGGCACAGAGATATGAAGACTCACGAGTGTTAATATTTACATATACTTTTATCATATATTGTATACGTGTTTTTTTTTTCTGATTGAGTAAAAACAATATCGTCTGCGCCTCAAGATGTTGACAAGCTTGAGTTACTTTCGCAAAATTTTATAAGCTCAGACAATTAACAGGTGTTATTCATGTCGACTTGTACATAAGATGAACTGTCAACTGGACGATAAAAACACATACTACTAAATGAGTTCTCATAGACTGTCACCACCAAATTAAATTGATTTATGGTAGGAGCGGCTAAAACCGTTACATCTATGAATGATGTTTAAGAGAAAACATTTAATATGATGAAAATCATATGCTGCACGCATCGTTTTTCTCTTTTTTTTAAAATCCGTTATACGTGCACACTATAAAAATCCATCCCAGTGAGATCCTGTCATTTACATCTAAGAGTATTCATACAGTGACAGCGCCTTAAAAATTGTTTTAGGACCCACTGTTCTGATTGTGTGGAAAAATGGGAACCAGCCTGGAAATGGGTGAACATAAAATAGAGTATCTATGGGTTTGGGTGGCAAGGATTGGTTGTTAAAAGCTATTTAGGAAAAAAGAATCTTTTGAGAGGTTATCCTAGTTGCAACTTAAAATACAAAGATGGATTTTGAGTTTGGAAAACTCCTTACTGAATTAGCACCTAACTCTTTGGTGCGGAATTGAAAGCACATGTTTTAAACACATGTAGGTCCAGAAAATGTCGCGGCTTGTATCCTTTTCTCATCACAGAAGCTGTCATCCAGGTTTTATCTATAGTGATAAATATAGGTTTCATCATGAGCACTCAAAAATTTAAAGTTATAGAATTTTTAATATCATGGTATTTGCATAGGTTTACGATGGAAATATAATTAGTACCGTGAGTCCTTTAGGTTCTAGTCTACATATGTGTACAATTTACCTAAATGCACGCTTCATCCGAAAAAGTACATTAATATTTAGCTGTATGCCATCACACCTAGTCTGGTTTCGTAGCTCAATCAATAAGTAGTTGTCTGTGACCATCAGTCATCCTAGTACACAAAAACAGACAACATTAAAGACAGTCAATTATAAATGACCTGGTGACACCGAGGTTGGATGCTATTCACAGAGTCAATCAGATTATTTAAGAGCAACACTGCATTGTTCAAGAGAATAATGTATACATTTAACTGTTTCCTGAATATATTCATTTACATAACATGGTTTAAGAATATCTGTGCCGAGTTCTGCTAAAATCGAGATGGTACGAAATACGAAAGTGTGATGCAATTTAAATATCTAGACACGAGTTGTACACTAGAATTCGTTTATCAATGGCCGTTCATGTCATTAATGTGGTAAGGCAAACATTTCAGGAGAAAACTTACTCCTTTGACGCGATATAGTGAAAAAGTGTAGTTCTCATGAAGGATGGAACTGTTTCACAAATATGGCTGTTACATGTTTTTCATGAAGAAGTAAACTCTTTATGAACAATGAGCAATAGATTCAATGAGCTATGTGAATTACATTGCCTTACTGTCATGTTTGTCACCGTAAGCAATTATATTATCTGCCTGATATTTTACATGTTCTTTATAAAATGTTTAGTAAGAAACCTGGACTTGTTTACAACATACGATGTTTTGGAAAGGAATTTGAAGTGAAAATGACCCTTATCATGGTTCTGTTATTGTATCTTGTTTTTTTTTTAATATCAAGATAGTGATAAACATAATTATTTATTCAATATCTTAGCATGTCTTGGTGAATAAAATTTAGTTGTGTTCAGTTATTGAGAGGATTTAAATTATTAATTGGTATTACAAGGTGCTCATTGATATTTAGGATTAAAACACTATTTTGAAATTATTATGAATTCATTCAAGAACATTTTTGCTTACATCATTGTGATGCATCAAGACTGTTGGCACATCGCCACACTCAAGGTTACTTACACATTAGCAAATTCAAGCCCACTGGCACATCAACACCTTTAGGATTGGAATTCATTCAAAATACTCTATACTTTTGGACGTGTGATAGAACGTTTAAGACTATTTGGGATTTAATTCACAATACTGTAAGTTCTTTTTAAATTTCCATTTTATTTTCTGTTACTTAGCTAAATACCAAAAAGTCATAACAACATGAAAAAAAACCCACGCAATTCCAATAAGCCCAAAAGAAATTGTGATCCTTATTAAAACAATTTTCTGACCCTTAATATAGTGCCAAACATTAGGTTTACATTGATAATCGAAGTCAAATTTTACAAACGTCAACGTCGTTTTTTAATTCCAGTAATGGAATCAGATCACAAATAATAGTTCCGGTTCATTACCCACGAATGTAGTCCCAGTCTATTTTTAGAGCATTTTTTCTTGCCTCCTTTTGGTGGTGATACAAGAGATATATTTAGGTATTCTTGATATGGATTTAAAGGTAATTGTTTATTCTTTAGAATATGAGCTTACGGTGCGTTTGTGTGTGTTTCGGCGATAGCATATCGTGAGTGATAAGGTTTTAGTGATGATCCGGAAGTGAAATCTGTGATCCACTGCACGTTTGTTTGTTTACAGTCCAGCTTTTAAAAGATGCCGGTGAAACTATGGCAAGAACTTCACGGGAAGTCATATTGGAAGGTGGTTTAGATAACATATAATTTATATTGATTATCACGCAGTGGAAAATTCACTACTGAGAAACAAATATAGAGAATATATAGTCTAATTAATTGTGTTCTGGTTCCAAAACAATTAACTAAGAACGCTCGAGTATTAATGATCTGGTTGATAGCATGATTTCGATTCTTGCAGCAATTTAATCCCAGTTATAGATTTACGTAAAGAAGTGAAATGGAAATGTATTTTATATAATGGATCAAGCTATATATGTTTTTTTTACCTTAAATCGAGTGCATGACCGCAGTGCATGCTATCTACATAACCAAAAACTATTTATATAAACTGTTTCCAATGTCATTAATATTGTTTAATTCAGAGAACTGTTACTACTAAACTCCAAATCAGATGCTTTACTCAACAGTTCTTCGTTGCGCAGTGCATATAATGCAGATGCACTTACCCGGCTAGCAATGTTCATCAATTTGTTTTAGCGTATGTTCCTTATTCATTTTTTCGGGTATCACGCCACATAAAGGACATTTCAAAATCATTGATAGAACTATTTACGCGAATATGGCTGGCAATGACTCTTATATGTTAGACTCGTTTTGACACCGAGAGAAGTTAAACTGTTATGGTGACGGATGATACGTATATTTTTACCTTGGTCAGATCTGTACTTTTCCAGCAGTGCATAGAGCGAATGAATGTAATTTCTGTTTACAAACTACACTTAATTTTGTGTTCTGGAAAAGAGAGAAAATATGGGCTGTATGAATATTTTCGTGTAAAGCCGTGTTGCCGTCCAATTTCATAATGTAGATATAATCATTTCAGTATTTTTGTAAATTGTCATCTGAAGGAAAAAATTAATATTTTGTTGCCATCTTTAGCTGACTTTCAATACCCAGTAATATAAAGAACTTAGGCATCACAAATATCATGAAATAACCTACTGACAGATTCACAATAAAGCCATGAAATAACATACTGATAGATTAACACTAATACCATGAAATAAGCTACTGACTGATGCACACTAATGCCATTACAGATTCACACTAATATCATGAAATAGCATACTGACTGATGCAAACTAATACCATTACAGATTAACACTAATACCATGAAATAACCTACTGACAGATGCACACTAATGCCATTACAGATTCATACTGATACCATGAAATAACATACTGACTGATGCACACTAACGCCATTACAGATTCACACTGATACCATGAAATAACATACTGACTGATGCACACTAATACCATGAAATAACCTACTGACAGATGCACACTAATACCATTACAGATTCACACTAACACCATGAATAACATACTGACTGATGCACACTAATACCATGAAATAAACTACTGACAGATGCACACTAATACCATTACAGATTCACACTAAAACCATGAAATAACATACTGAGAGATGTACACTAATGCCATTACAGATTCACACTAATACCACGAAATAACATACTGACAGATTAACACTAATACCGTGAAATAAGCTACTGACAGATGCAGACTAATACCATTACAGATTCACACTAATACCACAAAATAACATACTGACAGATTAACACTAATACCATGAAATAACATACTGAGAGATGTACACTAATGCCATTACAGATTCACACTAATACCACGAAATAACATACTGACAGATTAACACTAATACCATGAAATAAGCTACTGACAGATGCAGACTAATACCATTACTGATTCACACTAATACCATGAATAACATACTGACAGATTCACAAAAAACACACTGTAAGTTTATTTTTCTAATTATAAGAACAACTACAACAATATTTATTATTATTATTATTATTATTATTATTATTATTATTATTATTATTATTATTATTATTATTATTATTATTATTATTATTATGATTATTATTATTATTATTATTATTCAAATGCAGTGTGCATAGGTTGTAATTTGCAGTTTTCCTTATCCTATTCACTTTTTGTCTGTACCTAACAATTCCTTTTACATGCATGACTGATGAATGTGACATTTTTATTTTATGAAGAATTTAAAGACAATTGGAAGATCACGTTAATAGGGCAGATGGAAAATAATATCTCAGCTGGAGTTTATGTTGTTTGTAGTCATAATAAAAGTATATCTAGTACTGAAAATAAGTCTTGTCAGTATAGTCAATTCGTGTAGTTGTTAGCTATATTAATAACCTCAGTTACAAATAAATTGTGTTTCTCATGTAATGAATAGCTGGTTCATATCAGGTGTACTGAGTTAATCAAAGATTTTTATCTAAGTATAAATAATATTTGAATTTTTTGTTAAATAATTGTCTTTCACGGTTTCGATGTTTAAATAAGTTTTAAAATTTAACACGATTTTTATCGAATAATAATCATTGAGAAAAAAATAAGAAAGAGAATTACAGTAATATTATTTTTGTTCTGAAGCATCGTTTAACAAGGCAGAGATTAAGTTTTCCAGTCTGTCTGTCCCACCATTGGTAATACAGTATATCTCCCACGCCATTAAAGACGTGAACTTCAAAACTTTGGGATATGATTTGGGTAGTCTTTACATATACGTATTAGTTTTCCAATGTTTATTATAGCTCTTGGGAAGGGTTCCATGTATGGCAATAGTTACATTTTAGTTTGTAAAAGTCTAAATATTTGAAGACTATATAAGTAAATGAACGTTGGTTTTGTATCATTGGTCAAAGGCAATAACATATGCATCTCACCTTAGAAAACACAGACTTTGATGGTCACCCAAAGCAGTGATCCAGTGTGAAAACTGTACAAGTGACCATTCCTACATATATCTTGAAGAAAATGTGGAATATGCATGTATGGTTGTGTCGTTTTGTACAAAATTTTCTAATAATTTTCTGCTTGAAATGTTTTTTGAAACTAGCTTATTGGCTGGATATTTCGTAAATTTTATTGGAACTAGAGAGTGTGTTGTTATTAGTTCTTGAAGATTAGTGTCATATATGAAGTTTGCAATTACTTTAAGTGTGCTGTTTGTAACTCGGAATCTGATATAAATAGTGGTTTGAATACTTGTAAACCATTAGACATATATAACACAAAAGTGTAAAATTGGCCCGACTTCATTTTATAGGTCAAAGATGGACATTAGTAAATTTCTTTGAGGAATTTTCTGAATATAGTAATAGACATAAAACTCGGCATAGCAGCATGTTACTACTGTTGCAAGTTGGCACTTTCATGGACCTTTCTCTAAGTCCAGGTATCAGGTCTCAGATATGTGTCCAAACTGTCACCCTGAAGATGTTGCTAAAGACCATGAAATTAAATATTACCCCATGTAAAATCAAAGCTTGCGGGTGTAGCAATTTTATCTATCATGTTTTATCAATGTCGTATCAGCTATCCAAAGCATGGTCGTATCAGTTATAAAGAGCATGGTTCAATAAGCAAAATCACATGGGAAGCTTATTCACTTCTCATTTATGACTTGAACTCGAAGCTCATTGAAAGTAGTTTAACTAAACTTGTGTTTACTTAATAACTTATGAACGTGTTATTAATTGTGTTGCTATTTTCATCAATATTTTTTTCATACATCAATATTATTTACTTTTGCATCAGGACTTCAACTCTAAAATTCTCAAGAACAGTGAGATGAAACTTTGTTTATTCATGCATCTTGACCTAAGCTTATGTCACTTTACATTTTTGTGATCCAGTTTTTATGGCCGGTATCATTTTTCATGGCTGGGCTCGAGTTCCAAAGCTGTTTAAAAAATTAAAATAAAATAATACGGATGGCGTGTCTTGTATCACTATCAAGAACCTATTTGCAAAGTTAACGACACTGTCATCTCCAGGCTGAAGGTCTTTCATATACCACTCTATAGTTCTGTTTAAATGTTAAGTTATTCAGTTCTTGTATCCAGGCTGTGTTGAATTTTGTTTACGATATTTGGAAGAATGTATGTATATCACACAGAATGTGTTGCACACTAGTTCCCAAGGTTCAAAATCCTCTGTAGATGGGTTGCCAGGATATCGAAAGCTGAAAAATCAAGGAATAGGTAGTTATGGTGGGCCTAAAACCCACATCAGCTTGATTATAAATTCATAGCAGTAACATTTCATTTATGGTGACAATATAAGCCACAAGCACTTCTATAAATACGACTCGAAAGAAATTTTTTAGAACTCTACAGAAGGAGAATTCATTATATTCATGCAAAATTTTTATGTTTGTCGTGTTTGTAAGTGATTGGCATCTGTTATCACAAGCACACTGTAACTGTAAATTTCCTGACTGATTTCATTGCGATTATATTTTTTACTTTCAGTCTCATATTGATTTTACGTGCACAATACCATGAGTAATTGTTGGAGCAAAGGAGGCTATTTTGTTTTCAGTCTATGAAATCTGGTAAACTGATAAAATTGCATAGTATTCACGTCAAAAATGAAGTAAAACAACTCTCGAATTTTCTAATTTAATAAGTAGACATTGAAATAATATCAAAACTTTTAAGATATTTGTAGCAGGTCTTTATCAACATGTTAGCATTTCCAGTATAATATAAAATAACTACGTGGCTAGATTTTAAAGTTTTCATCACGTCAAATCCCTAATCGATTTTGTTATTATATAAAGAAAAAAAAAAAAACCATTATCGTGGCATCCAAAGGCAATAACATTGCAAACTTTGTTCGCAAACAAGAGCGCCACGAATTACATTTCATCGACCAACGAATCTCAATACCTTCGACCTTTGGTCATGGTATGTGGCCTTGCACTACACGCAATGTGAAGAAAAAAAAAACAACAAGATTTTCTTATTAGACTTACCATAACCGTGACCTCTGACCTTTATACCTCGAAATATACAAATATACAAGTTTCTTTATTATTCTATGTGCAAGCCACCCATACAGTTTGGTCCCAGATTACTGGAGAAAAAGGCTATTTTGAAAGACCCTTTTCAGCCACAATGACCTTGAAAATGACCTAGGTAGGCCCCTATCATAACTTAAGTGCAAGTTCTTCATAAACTTTGATCACGATATTCAGTCTAAAATTTACTTTATTATGCATAAGTTTTAATTATGTAATAAACAATTTGTTCTTATTCCGTTGCCTTGCTGTATCGGAATATCGTCCTTCTTCGACACGGTTACAATTAGACCCCACGCCAGCGGAGGAAGTTCCAGGCGTTTAAGGAGAGAGAATGGATGTACATTAGATAAGCTACGACGGACATTGATTTTCAGTAACGGTCATGACACATTGATCTGTTATTCGTCAGACGCACCCATGAAGGCTGAAATTAGGGACCGAGGCGTAATAGATTAGACAGGCAAACCTTTATACTGTCTGGTCACCTCGCTGTCTTGAGACAACTGGTAACCACACTCACTATCCCTGAATAATGGAGTAACAGAAGGTCCGATATAGGCTGTGCCATTGATATCCTTTACACACTGGGGAGGATCTTAGTATCCGATGATCCTGAGGGTTTTAAACACAGATTTGGGGAAAGGAGGCATTACACTTCGTTGTCAATGTTATACACTTTCTGCTTCTATGTCACATGCCTTTAAATGGGGACCCCAAAAGAGTCGAATAGCTCGAAGTGACTGGTGTTTGTAAGAACACATCTTTGCCAACCTAAATTGATAACTTGATGTCATGTATTTGCTATCGGGATTAGAAACAACTACTCCGCCTCATATGTTTCCTTAAATTCAGATACTTTAGAATTGAAAGTCTCTTGAGAAGAGGACTGACGATTTCAACTCCACAAAGGAGGAAGCAGATGGCGGTCCCTCTGGTTTTCCCTGGATAGCAAGGCCTGACTGGCAGGTATGACTAACACATGGCTGCTGTGGTGGTTATATTTGATTCGATCTGCACCATGTTCACTTAGGTGCAAGTAGATATCACAAGTCTTTTCATGAAAAGCCCATATTGATATGACAAAATATTCAAGAAAAGCAGATATTTTTAAGGTGGTCCCTGTGGTGGCCACATTGGCTGGCTCAGCAGCACCATTTATGTTTAGTGTCAACTAAATCATGGGATTATGTTATCAAGTAATTCTCCAAGTAGTAGTGGTAACAAGCATGTGCTAGTTTTGGTAAAGTAACGATAACAAAACCCGTGCTAACGGATGGTTGGACAACGGGCAACAGACCATCCCACAGCTCTTAACGGCTATATTCAGTAGAACTAAATAAAAGTCTCAAAAGGGACTGATGCTCTAATGCGCGAAAAGAATTTCCAGATAAAACCATTTCTTCTTTTAAACTAAAGCATGTTAAAACCATCTCTGATATTCTTCAGCGAATAAAAGATTAGATGCGGTGTTGGAAATATTGGACGTCATATTGGTACCATTTTCATTTAGGTCAAAGCATGCATCACTAGATGTCTTTGGGTGAAAACCCATTTGTCAATATGACCATCCATTCAGGAACATAAGTTACAGCAAGTGTTTCAAGAGAGACTTTATGGAAGCAATATGGAATGTATGTTTGGTATTATTTATACGAAATCTATTGGTAAAATCGCCATTTTGATATAGACATCCATTTGGTAGAAGTAGACAGAAGAATGTTTTCAAATCAGCCACTACAATGTGGTCATATTGAGGGCCAGTTCTAATAATTTTATTTCGGACAAATTAAACACCACTTTTCTGATGAAAATCCCATGTCAAAACGTCTTTTCATTCAAGAGTAGCAGTGATAAGATTTTTTAAATGGCCACCATTTTGGTCCTGCTGGATATCAGATCCGGGCGATTTCTCGTTAGGATTAACAAATTATCATAAGAAATCAAGCAAAAAACCCATATTGATACGACTTCGTGTTTTAGAGGGGTAACAATAACATGATTTTCAAGACGGTTACCGTGGTGGCCATTTTGGGTATCACATTCGCAACATTTCTTTTTAGGACCAACTAAATATCATAAATCATCTGGCAAAAGAAGTGTTAATATTATCAGTCATCTTGAAGATAAGTTATGATAATATATCCAAGATGGTCATAATGACAACCATATTAGAGATCATATTGACACAGGTTTCATTTACAACCGAATACCACAATGTCTTCCAGTGAAAACCCAATGTGAACAAATTCGAGAAAAGTAGAGAAGATATAGAACCTTAGACAACCATCCTTTTCATTTAGGACCAACTGGCAATGTGAACACATTCGAGAAAAGTAGAGAAGATATAGAACCTTAGACAACCATCCTTTTCATTTAGGACCAACTGGGCATCATAATAAATCCTTTAATGGAAAACCTGTGTTGCTATGACGATCCATTTAGGAATAACGCTAACAAAATGCTCCAGATGGCTGCCCTGAAGGCCATACTCGAAGTTTGATCTGCATCTTTTTCAATTAAGACTTCTTAATTAGTATTCAAGTGAAACCAACATGTTGACCATCTGCTGTGGAGGAGTAGCGATAAAAAGATAATTGTTGTGGTAACATTTTCATTTAGGATCAGTTTGATCATGGAATGAATATGTGTAAATTTTCATTCCAATTCTCCAACTAATTTTAGAGAAGCGATAATAAATTTATGTTACTAGACCGAAAACGATGGATGACGGACTACCTACAAGCTCATTAGGTCTTTAAACAGTAGAGCTAGAAACCTGGAAAAGACCTCTATATGTTTGTTTCAAAAGGTGTGGTAACCCTGGTCAAAATGATTTACCCAAGTGCAGAGAAGACTTCTTCCCTTGGGATTCATAACTGGTTCCTGGAGACTTTCTTCCACTGGGAAGTGTCAAGGATTTCACTCATGCGAAAGCGGACAACTTCCTTCCTTGTGTCAACGATCCCACACATTCCGAATCAGGCGATTTCCGTAAACCATTTATTTTTATTCTTTCAGTCATAGTGACTTTATCTGTTTACCCCAAAATTGCAAGCCACGCACTGTAACAATAATGTTAATGTGTCGAACCCAAATTAGTTTTTAAGTCGTTTTGACCGTTGATTTTTAACCCACCCCCACAAAAGACCTTTCTTATACTAGGTGAAAACCACCCACAAAGTGTACACTCTTAAGCACAGCCTAGCCGCTCAGTTTGCTAATTACTTCCGCGAAAAAATGAAACCTATCAGAGATCAACTCGAGAGCAATATACAAGCCGAACCGTCATCACCTTACAGCTATGATACCGAATTTCAACAACCTCCATGCACAGCATTACTGCTGGTATCTACGGATTTTCTACTAGCTCAAAACAAGAGTGGCCCAAGGTGATGTGAAATAATTCCTAAACAACTCCCATTAAAAACAAACAACCCTCGACCCAAACGACTTGAACAACTATCGCCGTATATAACCTCTCATTCATATCAAATCTTAGAAATATCAGTCTGTCTCAAACAGCTGCTCACTTAAATTTACACAATCTCTTTAGTAATTATCAGTCGGCTAATCGCCACTAAACTTAGCACTGAAACTGCCCCCATCCACAGCCGCTAATATCTTTCTATCCGCTTCGTATGATTGTAAGATTTCAGTTCTCACACTACTAGACCTGTGTTCAGCCTTTGATAAAATTTACCTTATTTTGTTTCAGCGACTGCAGAATGTTTGTGACATCCACACTACTGCTACGTATCGTTGTTCAGGTCATATCTGACTGAAATAAATAAATTTCAATAAATTGTAAACATTCCAGCCCATATATTCTTTGTTATGGTGTCCTACAGGGTTCCATTCTAGAACCAATTCTCTCTATACATTCAGGCCCATGAAAGTATCATAAATAGCCATCCTGTGTCCCCCACTAGTTGTATGGCGTCGACAATCAACCTAACAAATATAGCTGTCTAAAAATGAAGTTGCATCCACTATTTAAAGCAAAGTGTATCTGCGATGTCTCGTCATGGATAAAGTGTAATAAGCTACAAATGAATCATGATAAAACCAATGCCATGCTTGTTGTCTGATAAGAATGTGTGTGTGTGCGCCAGAATTAATGTCTGATATTTCCATTATATTTAGGCAATCCCTTATAAATGTTACTTTGATCTCTCTCTCTCTCTCTCTCTCTCTGCACCAGAATATATTGAACACCTGCAGAACAGCATACCTGGACTTGAAACGCATCAGCAATATTCACAATCTTCCCACAATGATGCCACAAAGCCCCTGTTCATTAATCTACACAGACTCGGCTGTTGTAAGTCTTCTCTTGTCTACCACTATGCCTTTTGCAGAAACTTCAAAATGTTCACATCACTACAGCAAGGATCATTCTTAGAGCACCAAGTGCAAATCATACCAGCTCACTTCTACACCAACGCCACTGCCTAATAATACACATTAGAATCGAACACAAAATTTCTTCGCTGTTACATTTCAATGACTGCTTCTAGTCCTAAATACCTTTCTGATCTCACCCATACTCCTGCAAGAAGGTAGCACTAATTATCTGACACTCATATTCTTAGCATTTCAAATGTAAAAATGAAGACCTGTGGACGTTTATTTGCATATCTGGGCCCAGTTATATGGAATGATTTCCCTCTCTCTCAGAAGACAGACAATATTCACATTCAAAAGTGCTCTAAAAAACACATTTTCCAACCTCAAAAATAAATCTGACATTCATCACTGTCAGAATTTATTTTGATTTTAACTGTATTGTAAACTCATTTTGTATTTTGGTTATCTTTGTGTAAACCCATTTAATTTTTTATATCATAATTCATCTATTTCTATAGTGATGTTAGACATTTTCATGTGATTTAATGTTCTCTGTATGCAAATACTTTTACGTTGCTATGTGCTACTTGATGTTGTAAAGTGCTTAGAGCTTTTTATTTAAATTATTATCATTATTATTAAGAAAATTAGAAATTTCAGTATTATGCTGTAATTCGTAACAATTGCATAGCAACAATGTTTAAATGATGTTAAAAACGAGACTCTTGTCATCCTTTGTTCTTAACTTCAGATTTGAGAACCTGTTCTAATTTTGAACTACAGTGCTTCATGATGTTTGAAAACATCAATGGGCCACTCTTGATTCTTTCAAGATTAATTTTATCCCAAGATTAAAAGTGATTCTACTCTCATTAAAATAAAATCACTACTGTCCTCTGTGAAGATCTGACTGCAACTGCACAGAGGTCATGTTCAGGTGACCTATGTTATTACCATAATCACTATTTTTACTAGCCAATAGAATTAAGTCTTGTATCATTGCTGAGAAGTAAAACTGGAGAGCATCAGTATGTGCTATTGATGTGATTCACTTTCAAATTTCTGGAAGCTGCATTTCCATTGTCTAATTCAAATGTCACCAGAACATGACCCATAAGAGGTCACTGTAAAATATTTATCCAGGTTACAGGAGATTTAATTTAAACAGATTGACAGTAATTCTTAAAAAGAATACACAATTGTTATATATTATAATAGACATTTTATTGCATTTTAATCTTTACTACAATTATTCACTGGTCTAAAAAAAGCCTTTGAATTTATCAGATGTATATTTGATTGGATCCGATTTTCTATGCAAAGTAGCTGTTAAAAACTAGTTAATGATACATATGAATAAAAAATTAAAAGCATTATCAGAACTCTGTGAATGACCCTGATAATGTAGTCCTTCATAGAAGCAGCATCTCCCTTTCTATATATATATATATATATATATATATATATATATATATATATATATATATATATATATATGTGTATATATATATATATATATATATATATATATATATATATATATATATATATATATATATATATATATATATATAATATATTCTTGTACAACATAAAATATATGATAAAGACTCTGAAAAAAAAAACAATTTCACACGGTACAGTTTGGATCAGATATAAATGAAGGTGTGTTCATCTCCAACAATTTTCAACATCACAGTTAGCAGCTTTACATGTATATAACATTAACAGTGTCCCTTTTCAATGCCTCCATTACTAAGAGGCTGTTTTATTTTAAAACAATTACATATACATAAGAAATGAAACTGCTTCCAAGCAAAGACTTGGCAAAAGGGCAATATGGGCCTCCAGTAATGGATGGCTGCCTAATGGTAACTGAATTTTCAAATGATTGGTTTTAATAACCCAAATTAAAACGGTCATCAGCTTAACAGTGACAGAAGTACTGGCTTTGTTGCTTGAAAATATGGGAATATGTCCTGCCATTTTATTAAAAAAACGTTGACAGGAGCCATTGTACGATTGAAAAATTTATTAGCCCTATGGGCTTGAAAATCATGCTAATTTAAATTGAGAAGGAAAAGGAATGCTTTATTTTTTGTTTTAATCAGAGACTTCGCACATGATATTGATCAGTACAATATGAACATTAATTCCAGAATGCAGATGAATCTATATTGCTTGCAATAGCATCTTTATATTCCTGTACAATCCCAGATAATCTTCACACAGCAGAGATTGACAAAATTGTGTTCATATTAGCAACATATACTAAAAGATCCCTTTTATAGAGTGTCTATGAAAAGTTTAACAATTCTAGCTGCTGGTGCAGTCAGTTTTGGTTTGTCCATTTATATCTACCTGTAGTGTTGTAGCATTTGTAAGCATGTTATTTTGAAAAGAACCAATACTAGTCCACAATAAAAACATTTCCTGTATGTTGCTGGTAAAACATATCTTTCTATGGCTGATGGCAAGACTGCTTAGACTGGTTGATGCCAACAAGAGTTCTTGGATGATATTCAAACTACCTTTTTCCACTTAAAAAAATGTTTTAGATTTGCATTTGGAGACCAGTTTGCCAACTAGAAGCTTTTAAAATCTCACATTTCCTAAAACATGTAGCATCCGACTTTTCAAGAAAATAATGTACTACTAATATAATAAGTGTCACTGTATGCACAGTAACAGATCACTTTACTGATGTAATGTGGTGAAACAGCCAATATTTACATGACATAATGTAAAAACATTTCATAACACATGATTTGAGCAATTTAAAAACTAACTACACCTCAATATTGCCATTTATCATCATAACAAGTCAGACTCAAACAATAACTCGCCTGCAATATTTTCATGTCAAGTCTTTTTTTCCACTAATTGGCATAAAAATAGAGAGAAAAAGCAAAACAGCTTCAAGAAACTGAATCTACATTGCTTCTAATTTAAGAAAGGGCAAGAACTCTTTTACATAAAAGATAATTAACATATACTCATACAATTATAAAGATTACTGTAACATGCCATATTTGAGGCAAGAAAGAAAAACTAATTTTTCCCAGTGTGATAACCAAGTTTGAAGTGAAAATACTATATGCATTCATCTTTACTCAATTAAAAAGATTTTTAATACCAAAATGTGGCCATGGAACTCTGAATATTTCAGCTAATCAAGCTATATGTAACTCCAATTAGGCTAATCATCAAGTTTTCATCTAGTCAAATGGAGCAGCACCTAAAACACTCAAATGTGAAAACTACTATTCAAGCATGTTTTGAAGAAAGGCAGGACATAAAAACTGCCCCTTTCTGGTATAAATTATCCTGGTGTGCAAGCCAATTATATTTCTGACAGGCATATTCTACTTTTAATTAAGCTCATCCAGATCCACATGTGTCAAGCACAAGTCTTTATTACTATGTTGATAAACGTGTTGATTTACAGTTTTATTTTAAAAGCACAAAATGTAAAGCATTTAAAAAATTGTTAAGTTTCAGAATCATCTCATGTCAGGTCATTATTTCTTTCCTGTGAATGTGGTGATATAGACTACACCCAATGCACTCTCCTGCATGCTGAGAAAATGACCAATTGAGGCAGACACCATGGTCACACAGGGTATATCGTTCTGGACTCATAATGGATGCAGTTTCAAATCCTGCTTTTAAGTCAAGAGTCAGCTACCATGGTGTGTCCTTGGGTAAGGCAGTTTACTCCAATTTATAACCTACTTGTTTTGTTAAGCCAATTAACAACAAATCCAACCATAATTGGGTCAATGGAGAAAGAGTGCAGCTATCTTCTTTATTTTTATTACAACTGTTTGATGGTTAAGGAAGCAGAAAAACTAAATACATAGCAAAGATGCTGTCAATGTATCCAATATTGATTTGCTAGCTTGTCTGCTGGATATATTTTTGCTGAAGCAGCTTAATATCTTCCTGACAAATTACTCCAATCACTGCTTATTAAGAAAATGAAACCTGAGGTTAATAATAATAGTCAGATAATATAGACAAATGCTAAGATATCTTCTCTTAATTATTGCAATGCTTGAGGATTTATTTCTTCTGACATATCAAATCCAAGGAAACTATATAAGATAGATTTAAGTTTCTTAAGTTAATTGGACACCTAGATGGCTAAATGGTCTAAGGTGTTTGCCTTTATAGATCACATCCATCTCACAAGTTCAATTTTCAGGGGTTTCGACAATGTGGGTACATGATAAAGCTTGCCAGTTGCTTCCCTTTAGGTCAGTACCTGGAATTTTTCCTGCACCAGATATACTGGCCACCATGGACAGCTAGCTTATCATGCACTGAAAAATGGCATCAAGCTCACAGATGACCTCAAACACTATAGTCGAAGTCAGAGAAACTACAATTTTTTTAAATAAGTGCTTTTTAAAAAAATGTTCTTGATACAGTGTAAAATAAGATCTCTCTCCAAGATGCAGACATTTCAGCATTAAGAACCAACACAATAATTTCACAAAACTGTAACATCACCATAACCCAATATATAGCTGCTGGTTGTATAAAGTTCATTATTATATGCAGTGCATATAATGCCAGAATAAACAAAATAAAGTTCATATTGTCTACCTTGTGAAAACTCATCACACTGTTCCAACTCATTCATATACAAGAAATGTTAAGAAAAAAAGTATGTCACCATCAGAGAGAGAGAGAGCTAACAGTAAGTCTCCATCACTGAAATTAAATTTAGAGAAGTTGTTTTACTGCCATGATATAGATGTGTCAACAAATTGTCTATTGGGTCATTTTAATAACATTCTTTACTTACTTGCTTTTTCAAATCTGACATATCAAAACACTAGTTACAAATCCTTATACATATTGATCTACTTTTCATAATCATAAAATACTTCTTAAATCAAATTCACACTGAGATCTACTTACAGATTCTATGCTTTCTTCCTTTTAGAAATTATCAAATGTACTAGCAGAAAATAAAAAAATTTTCATGTGCAAGAATATGATTGACAGATTCATATGGTCAGTATTAACATGTTGGAAATGGCATAGGCAAGTAAAAGCAGGTGTACATGTTAAGATTCCACCTAATACCAATCAGCATTCTGGAACATTTGAACCTCATTTTTAAAAACAAGTACTGTTAATTACTTGAATAGATGGGAATTAAAATCCTTGGAACAAAAGTAACATAATGGTACAACTGCTGCAATGATGTTTTAATAGATCTGCATTTAGGCACTTAAAACTCCCAAAACGATTTGATTGGTTCTTTCTTGACCCAATGATGAACTCTCCCTGAATATTATTGAAAGATGATGAACAATGCCAGTTATTATACAAAAACTACATTCCCTCCTTCAAGTCACAACAACCATGAACTTATGACCTTGACATCTATGACTTCCTTTTTTTCTTCAAAACAACAAGTCATCTACAAAGTGGTGGAGGTATATGGTTTTTAATTCAAGTTGTTAACAAAATCATTTCCTTATTCAAGGCATGGTATTCTTGGCTTTTGATCTTATAACTGCAAAATGTAAATTTCTACCTGCACAAACCTTTCAAAAAAGTTTCACAAAACTCAAGCTGTCATGCTGAAACCATGATACAGAATGGATAGCAACTTAATCTAATATGCTCTGCCTAACAGTGTACATAAAATAATATGTCTTGAAAGGGAAAGAATAACAAAAAACAAAAGTTTTCTTTAACAATAGAATCTTAACATGAACAATTTTCATCAATGTTTCTGAGGGAAAGTTACATGTTAGAAACCTGTACTATTTGTAAACAGTTATTGTAACAAAAACATAAGCAAGTGCAGAACAATTTTATGGGCACTTTTAAAATCAGGCACAAGAATCATAGGTAAGTGTAAAAGTTATTAACATTAAGCAAAAGATGCCCTATTTACATTATAATAAAGTCTAAGTATAATGACACATTTAAGAAGAAAAATATATGTTCTATAACATACACATCTGGGGCATGTGGTCTGAAAGAAATCCTATTTCTTGGAAGGGCTTAGCTCTATGCTAATGAAAGGTCTGCTGAACTATAGGTGCATTTTGGTGCTGTGAAGAGATATTGCTTCCACTGTCAATATGATCAATGCCTAGTGTATCTGCCGACTTTAACCAGCACATAATGATTATGAGCACAAATTCCTAAGACCAAAGAAATGGACAACAGAATGAGACATCTTAGAAAACTATACCCTAAAAATTTTTTTTTCTTCTACTGACCTGTACATGTATTTGGTACTGCACATGGTAAGAGTATTTTATGCTAATCAATGTTCGTTTATTTCTTGGAAAATATGGAATATCAGAATTCTTTCCCTTTAATTAATATCAACAAGTTTTGAGATAATTTGAAGAACCAAATACAATAAATGATGGACTGAATAAATGAAAGGAAAAAGAACTGAGCATGTTGAGTGTTACAAAGTGTTATGTTACAGCAAGTTTCTGTTTGTTTAATTAAGATTTGAAATGAGCAAGAAAAATTATAGGTACTCAATTTTTAAACACTGTTAAACCATTTTATACAATTTGTCCACATTCACATAAAAATATGGTATCTCTAGAAGAAAAAAAAGTAAGCACTCATTCAAATTATTTACATCTGATGCTATGCAATAATACATATGATCACATCAGATATGATACAAATATTGTTAATTTTATAGCTTTTCTAGGATTGGTAAACTGCTTCAGGACATTGGCTCCTATATCAATGTACAAATTTTCAGAAATAGTTGAATCAACATTAATTTGTACCTCTGAAAAAAAGCAATTTACAAAAATGACAATATGTCAATCATTTATTAAAACTGTCAAAATGAAAGTTTAAAATTTCTTTCCAAAATGTTAAATGAACAAGAGTCTCTTCAAGCGCCCAACACTCTATTAGTCAAAAAGAAACTTCCATGACGAGTTCAATTTTTGTGTATACTTTATAAAGTATACATTATTCAGTATATTTCAAATTTTAAAATAAGATTCCCCTGAAGGGACTGATATTCCACTGTGTGAAAAGGAATTACAGGAATTCAAAATAAGCACATTTCATATTTTTAACTTCTGAGTGTTGAAACCATTCTCTGATATTCTTCAGTGAAAACAAGATTGTCAAATCAACTGCTATGGTGGGCATACTGGATGTCAGCTGATAATCATTCAGGACTAAATATGTTATCATGAGACATCTATTCATCAAAACCCTATGGTGATACAACCATGGACTTGGAAGTAGAGATAATATTGGCAACAACAATCAGGGTTAATCACTTTCATTTAGGATCAAGAAAGCACTATAAGAACACATGATAAAAACCACACATTAAAGACTTTCCATTTAAGCAGAGTAAAGAAAACAAGGTCTTTAAGATGGCCACATATTGTATGAACGAGTGCATCTTAAATAAATATCAATATTGAAGTAGAGAGTAAGGTTTCATAACAATATTTAAACCAATTTATGAGGAATTTTGCCAATGGAATGAAAAACTATGGAAAAAGTGGCCAACCATACATTTTTCTATGAACTGCAGAACTAAGAATCTGAAGCAAAAATAAAACATAAATCAAAGTTTATAGTTTCCATTAAGTCTGGTTTAGAAAAAATTTTCATGTTCCTTTTTCACACATTATCAACAATAAACATTCCTTGTGTAAAAAGCAAACTGCAGCAAAATCTATACACTTGTGATGTATATTTGCATTAAAACAATTCAAACATGTAACCTTGTATTCTATCATACAAAAGAGGTCAATAAGTGTCTCAGGCTATATATATATAATTCCTGAAAGAACACATGTACGTTCACAACAAACGACTATAGTATTCTAGAATCCTCCATGCCATCCCATACTCACTAGTAGAATGATCTAGAAAAAGAATATACAACTTTGAGACAATCTAAACCCATCCACTGAATGATAAAATGCAAAGAACAAACAAATTTGAGACAATTCTTGTTAAACCATGCCCATTAGCTGAATGATCTAATGCAAGGAACACACAACTTTAAGCCTGTTCTTGTAGCATAAAAATGATCTGCAATTATATTCTGAAAGTTAAATGACCACAAAACTTTTGAAACTGCACGGTGGTCATGACAGATTTTACAGGCATTATATACCGCCCACATCTAATAGCTGTCTTATAATAGTAAACAAATTACAATTATAGCTGTTAGTAAACCAATGCTGTTTATAGACAAAGCTAAATCCTTTTACAGGAAAACTGTCAGTACATGTATACAGATTGGCCATAGTATACTATACTGTTGAATTAGCATACTGATATGCTCTGTCATTTTAAACCCCATTACACAGAAATCGGATCTTGCTACATATAACTTTTAGAATACCCACAGATCAGTTGTGGTATGTATTCAGTGGATGTATAACTTTGCCAAATGCATTTCATTTATGCTAAGGCTCTTGGCATGCAGATATAAAAGACTGATTTGTAGTGTATATGTACTATACATGCCAGTTTATGGTGTATAAGTACTATGCATGCCAGTTTATGGTGTATATGTACTATGCATGCCAGTTTATGGTGTATATATACTATGCATGCCAGTTTGTGGTGTATATGTACTATGCATGCCAGTTTGTGGTGCATATGTACTATGCATGCCAGTTTATGGTGAATATGTACTATGCATGCCAGTTTGAGTTGTAAATGTACTATGCATGCCAGTTTGTGGTATATATGTACTATGCATGCCAGTTTGTGGTGTATATGTACTATGCATGCCAGTTTGTGATGTATATGTACTATGCATGCCAGTTTGGGGTGTATATGCACTATGCATGCCAGTTTGTGGTGTATATGTACTATGCATGCCAGTTTGTGGTGTATACATACTATGCATACCAGTTTGTGGTGTATACATACTATGCATGCCAGTCTGTGGTGTATACATACTATGCATGCCAGTTTGTGGTGTATACATACTATGCATACCAGTTTGTGATATATACATACTATGCATGCCAGTTTGAAATTGTATACATACTATGCAAGCCAGTCTTGTAGTGTTAAATATAAATTGCATAACAACAGATCTGACCTAAGTATTTTCATTTATCTGGTCATGTCCAGAAGTAATCTGTCCCAGTCTCTTATTGCCATCAAGAAAGTTATGCCATTCAACATGTATAATACTACATTAACAGGGTGTCTGATAGATCATACTTAATACTGCAACTCAGAAGTGAAGATGCTGATCTAGCACGTCTAACCAGGGAGTACAACCTAGTGTGGCGACAATATGAATTCAAGTCCAAGCTAGGGAAAATCATCAAAAAACACTAGTTTCATGGAATCACCTTTCTCTTTAACTATACATGTTTTCTTGAGGGCTGGTGGTTCTTTCAGGTTTTCTAGGTTCTTCCTCCACCATTTATATATGCTACCATATATCTTGTGCTGAAAAATGGCATTAAACCAACAACAACAAAAACTATATATGTTCATGGGTAATGAAAGCATTTACACAACTACAAACCCTGCTGAGATGTCACATCAAGTGCCAGCATACCACAGAACCATTGAACAATAAGTATACCATGCCAGATCTGGATCAATTCTTGTACACAATTTGTGTTCCACAGGTAGATACAGTCTTTAATTAATCATAATTAAATTTGGTGGAAAACACCCTTACTTTTAAATTATTTGGTATTAACAGCTGATTTGTAAAAAAACCATACACAAATCAGTTAACTGGCACAATGAAAGCATCAGCGCATCAATTCCCAGAATCACAAGTTTCTTAAAAATACTGGCACTCTATAGCTGTGTTAAAAATTGAACTCAATCAGGAAAATACAGTCATAGTCATAGTCACTTATAAGTCAAGTCCAACAGTAAACTGCAGAGATAAAGACCTGTGGTCATATAATACACTGGCAGATCTGAGACAGTGCGGATTGTCAGAAACAATCAGTAAAACAAAAACCAAATCCCTGGTCTGAAGGTGCATCATGCATGGCAGATCAGAATCTTTTTTGTTTGTTGTCCAACTCAACTTATAAGTGAGTATATACGGTATACAATTTTGTGGTTCTACTATAATTTCAAAGTTAATAAATCTACTCATCAATGATAATATAACTAGTTTAAGCACAATGTCTGACTTCTTAAGTACAAACAAAACAAATGGCAACAGAAAAAAAGTCTTACAAAATAACTCATGATACAACATTACAGAAGTTTGAAGAGTCCTAAAACCCCAAAGAAAACAGAAAACTGGTGGACAACACATCAGCATATTATACACACACCCTGTGTTTAATAGTCTTCTATGTAGACATTAGCATAAGATGACTGGCTGGGGTATTTACTGACCAATATGTCTCAACAACATCAAGATAAGCAGTCTTGACAAAACTACATAATTTTCTTTATCCAATGACCATGACTTCTGACCTTTAGACCCCAGAATTAAGAGGTTTCTTTATTACCATAAGTGCAAGCCATCCACAAAGTCTAGTCAAGTAAAGTTCTTTTACAAAAAAAAGTTATTCTAATAAAAGTTGCTTTTTGAAATTTACAATGACCCTGACCATTAACCTTTTCAGCCACAAATCAATAGGCTACTTTCATCAGATAAGTGCAGCCCTCTACAAAGTCTGGTCTTGGTCTATTATGAAGAACTAATGTTACTGTGCAAAAACCATTTTGTTCTTTATGCCACAAAGACCCTGACCTCAAAATTGATAAGTTTCATTCTTATCCTAAGTGCCAACTATTCACATGGTTTGGCAATTGTAAATGATAGAAAACTTAAATTATTGTATGGAAATTGTTTCATTTCTTCTATTCAGTCACCTCAACTTCTGACATTTTTATCCACAAATTTTACCTTTTTCTTCGTTGTCCTACGTGTAAACCATTAACAAAGTATAACTGAAAATCAATGGCTCTCAACCCAAGGCTACAACCCAAATCAAGATGATGTGGACATTCTGGAGGGTTGCCCATATATTTTTTTTGTTTGTAAAACATATCAAAATGTGGAAATGGGGTCATGAGTCTCAGAAAAACTATTTTTTTAGGGCTGTGACCCACAAAAGGCTGGAAACCACTGTATCTTCGGAAAACTCAAGTTACTGTGCAGAAACAAAATTGGTAATGTCTGGATGAACATTGTCACAACATAATATGCTCCTCCCTATAAGTCATAAAAATGGGAACATTACATAAGCAATTAATTAAAAAAGAAAAACAATATGGTAACTGATGAATCAGATGAACAAAATTGTAAATGTACGTTCTTTTTTTTCCACTTTTGTAATTTAACACAACCAATGTCATTTGCACAAAGAAGTTCATGCTATTCACTGCATTGTATAAGATCCCAATGAAAGCATAATGTAACATAGACCTCTACCTCCCTTACTAGCCATAAAAATAGTTAGTGTATACTATTCAAATGACCAATTATAAATTATGTTCTTGGGCAAGGTACCTTACTCCCATTGCCTCTGCATTAAATAGTCACTGATATAGTTGTGCTATTAAACATCAAGTACTCAACCCATAAACTGATTCACAGACTTTGATTGGGTTAGTGCATGTACAACACCTGATCTCTCTTGGAACAAACTACCATCTCCTTTGTAACAAAGCTTAAAATACAGCACACTAGCTCACTGTAATACAGTATACACATTATGTTTTTATTCAGTCCCAGTTATTTGAACTCTAGGCAAATTTATGGATAAGAAAAATTTTAGCTGCAAGGAAACAGGTTTGACAAGCTTCATCATTTAAAAAAATACAGATGTGGAACTGATTTTCTGAAAATTTTTCAGTAAATTGTAACATGCCCAAATAACAATTTCTTTTGGGTTCGACAAATCTAATTTTTCAGAACTTGTATCCAACCCCTTTGCGTTATATTTATATGACAAAAAGAATCTTAACATCAAATACTGATATATTTATTTCGAGTCACATTTCTGTCTGATGATATGAATATTTATTTTAAAGTATTTGCACACGCACACTTCACTGACTTATGGGTACATCTCTGAAATCCTGAGCTGTGTAAAATTGATTGAAAGTTTTCGTTTATCAGTAAGCTGATACATTCTGTCTAGAAAAACCTGTGCACCTTCTACCTAGAAAGATCTGTATACTTCCTGTACAGACAGAGCTCTGTGTGTGTGAGATTTAGATTTTCAATGTAGCTTCAGCAATTTTTCAGTTATATCGCTATAATGTCTGAAGTGTGTTAGTTTATAGTGATGCCTAGCATTGGGACACCATACTGCAATGCAGAGAAGCAAGGGGCCCAAGGTTGTTGCCTCATTCGCCTTGCCATAGGGCCAGGCTTGGTGGCACATTTTGTACCATCAAATCAGAGTTTGTGTTGTTTGCATGTAGATTCAAACACAGAGCAAGCATTACGGTGCTCTGTAAATCATGAACTAGTCATCTCACAAAATCAAATGTTTCATTTTTTTAATTCACTGTCTTGACAGTCAAGAAATCTGAATTAATTTCAATGCTGCATCTATACTCATTTTTTTGTTTTACATATGACAATTTTCTTTTTTCTTTCCTAAGCTTCTGAATTAAAGTATCAGTCTGAAGGCAGAAGACTAGCATTATTATGGTTGGCTCAGCATGTACATGTACAAGATGCAGTTATGCACTAGTTCATTTCATGAGCAACTGCTAAAAAAGTTTATTCTCTCCATAAACCAATTAGTTTTCTCTCCCCTTTCCCCAAGGAATTTATGAAGAGAAAGTTTAATACCAAATGTAATGAAAAAAAGAAGTTGAAATATATGTTGGCAAAGATAAGATTTGCCATCAACTCATTAACCCCTGGCACCACATTAATACATCAGGAGGTAGTACACTAGTTCCAAGCTATGTAGCATCAATGTCTTTTAAGATGTACCAAGTGTGCAGCATTACAAAAATGTGGACAGATGTAGCTCTACAATGATTCTAAAAAATCTGGATTTTCTATTCCCCTTACAAAACAATGAGAGAAAAACATACTTTTTGAGACCCAATTCTTTTTTACACTAAAAAATTTAACTGTTTTTAATATTGGACTTTGTGTCTGGATTTTAAACTTTTTGGCCAGTCTGAGCTGCAAACAGACAGGTGAGCTTTCGCGAAATGCATGGTAAGGTGGGGATATGGAGTAAAAAATGTCCAGGACACAGAAATGAATGGTCTAATATGTATTTAGAGCAAGAAAAAAAAAGGAGCACCCCAACTTCGACCTTTCAACACATGCACCAGTGAAATAGCCAATGTAAAATGGTATTTCTAACACAACTAGTCATCAGGATAAAAGAAAATCTCTTAGAAGCAGTTATATTTTGATGTATTTAGAAGTAACCCCCTAATGCATTTCTGACTCCCATAAGCAGTTATATTTTGATGTATTTAGAAGTAACCCCCTAATGCATTTCTGACTCCCATTTCAGAACAATATGACAAAAATCTCCAGGGGTTAATGAGCTGAGGAATGTTCCAGCACTCGGATCTTTGCAGGTCCATTTCAGAAGTAGTTCCAGTAATCCAAGAAATAGGATAATCCTACACCAGCAATCTGTCCATAAATCATATGTGGGCACTTCTTTCTCCACCAGTTACTTGCCAAAAAGACCTTTTTTAAAAAAAAAAACAAAACAAACTATTCTGGTCAGTTAGATGTTTTTTGGCTAATGTGATTCTTTAAGGCTACTTTCTCTTGGCCTGTGTGTATTGTTTTCAAAACGATCAACCCATATGCCTGCTCAAGCCATGGGAGAAGAAAAATCCAGGGTTGTGCTTGTTCCAATTTGGGCCCCATTTCTAATGGTAATCAATCACATGATCTAAAGTGCAAGTATTTATTAGGTGACATGACTTGTGAGAGGCCAATTGACACATGCATTTGGTATTTTATGCTCAATTTAAAAATGTTAAAAGGTCATTTGCCAAATCTTGCACAATCTCAAAAGACCACTTCCTCCATGATAGAATGATCTGGCTAAGCTACCACTTCTTTGTAATCAGTAACACAGAGGTGAAGTCCTTTATATCCTGCTCTCCCTTAAATTGTACATATATCCATGTCAGCCTGGATGATGATCAAGAATAAGACCACTTAATAAATGATGAACTTTTACCTGCTTCATATATAACCATTTTCATAGTTTCTCTGTCAAAGTAAAAAGTAGCATGGAAACATCAACTATTTGGGTCCCTTTATTTTGGGAGCTTACATTACACTGACAATTGCAGGGCATACAGCATCTAGGGAGATAATCCATCACAACTTGCAAGTGTAACATACAAGGTAGGCATACACAATCATATGAAATAATTACACTCAAGTCTGTGGAGACTAATGCAAAGTATCATTATCGAACAAGATTCTGACTGTTTGAAGAGGTAGCATTCCCTGAATTGACTGAATCAAAGTTAAAATCCAGTGTCTCTTCCATGCTCAACTCTTGTTGCAGCATTTGTTCAACTTCATAGTCGGGCAACGGTAGCAAATTTTCTGTGTCTATTTCAGCAAAAGCACTACTGGTTGACACTGCTTGGTCATTAAAAAACTGATCATGAGATGAAGAAATATGCTGCTGTGATGTTGGCCCGTTCATCATGTTCTGACTCATCATGTTGTGCTGCAAGGTGCTGTTGATGTTATTTGAAGGTCCACGACTGATACCAGAGTTTGTCATGGAACCTTGGTTCATGCCAGTATTAGTCACTTGAGCGCTAGTGTACTGCACAGGAGTGAGTGTTGTATACTGTTGGTGCCGAGTCTGATTTTGCTGTTGTTGATAGGGGGTGCTACTGGGAGAAACTTTCTGGGTAAGTGCAGCTCGAAGGAGAGAATCATTAGGTGCCTCTAGACACCGCTGTAGTATAGACTGTGATGTCTGGGGTGGAGTGGACTGGCCACTGGCAGAACCAGCACCATACTGCTGCTTGTGTGGTTGTGGTGACAGCTGTTTGTTTGACTGGGCAGACTGTGGCCTCTGTTGGGCATAGCCCCCAGGACTGGGATACCCTGAGGGGCTGATTTGTGGAGATCGACCAGGGGAGACAACTTGCTGGCTGCTTTGTTGTGGATTGGAAATCCGATTCATCAATGGACTCTGCTGACCAGTCATACGTTCCTGATAGATTGGATCTCCATACATACCCATGGCACCGGATATACTCAGGTTGGAATAATTATTCTGAATTGACATCTGTTCCAGATTCATTACAGATGTCTTCTGTTGATTTTGTTGATGCTGCTGTACATGCTCTGAATAAGATGGAGGACAAATAGTTCCATATGAATCATCATAACCACTTTGATTTGAATATTGTCCTATTGTCCCACCAGACATGTGTTCCTGTTTTATGTTGCTACCAAGCATTTCCACATCTGTATCAGCAGACAAACCACCAGAGTCTCCTAACTTCATAAAAGTTTCTACAAGGTCCTCAGTAAAATTACATGTTTCTGACCCATTAAAGTTTCCTTCTAATTCTGAGCCCCAAGGAATGGGTGACATTGGTGGAACTTGATTGTCATGAAGATCTGGCTCGATACCTGCCTGGATTGGTGAAAGACGTCCGCAACTACTCGCATTTGAACTTGCCCTTGGCCGGAACTCTGGACTGAGTTGATATGTATGTAAAGGACTCTCGAGAAAATCATCATTAGACATGCTATTATTGTTTTCATGTGCTTGTGAATGCAGAGCTTCAACACGCTTTTTGATTCTACCTCTTTTTTTTTCATAGCTTTTTGTCTCCATGCTACCAGCTCTGCGACGAGGAGCTTTACCAGGCTTAGCATCGGGGTTGATGACCCACCAGGAACTTTTGCCTGTGCCCTCATTTTGAATCCTCATGAACCGACTATGAAGAGACAAGTTGTGCCGTATGGAATTCTGAAAAGATGAAAAAAAAAAAACTAAATCATTTCAAATCATTTGAAAAATTTAAGAGATTTTGTTTTTGTAACTATAAGTCATCTTGGCTAATAAAGACATACAATCAATGGGTCAATTTTAAAATTTTCCTCAAGATTGTGTGTGTGTGTGTGTGTATGTGTGTGTGTGTGGAGGTGGAGGACAAAAACTTTCTTGGTCTCTAAATATTTAAAAAAAAATATTTTTGCTGTGTTGATGAAACACACCTGCATTCATTAGTTGAAAAAAAATTAATAGTTATCAAAGAGAAAAAATACCTTAATGCAAAAGAAATATCAGGTCCCATGCCCCAAAAAATTAAATGACTTGTCTTTTTGAGTACTGTATAAACATCTGCTGTATGTCCAAAACAATATTATGAATGTACCATGTTAAAAGGAGGTTAGTGTTAGGACTGGTTGGCCTGGTGTCAGGATAATGTGACTGGGTGGGACATCATGCTATATGTCTGCAGCATGATGCCCCAGTGCTAGACATCATTATAAACTGCCACACTGAAGACATCATAGCAATATGACTGAAAAATTGTTAAAGCTACATTAAAAATCAAACTCACATCACATTAAAAAAGGGAGAAATTTACCCGATAAAATTTCATTTTTCAAAGACACTTATACAACAGCAACAAAAGAGTGAATGGTGAGAAAGATTATGGACAACAAAACTGATACAAATACATGTATCCAAAATAACCAGTCACAAGGTACTTACATTCTGTAACATGATTTCTTACCTCAATAAAGTAAAGATGGTTTTGGCATTTTCATGACCTATAGGTGTCAGTGAAGTAAATAGTATTAAGGCCAAGCCATGGATGCCCCAAGATATCATTATAAAAATAAATACTATTCATGGGCATTTAAATTCTACTATGGACAGTACATGTTTCCTAGGTTCCGGTTCATGGCTGGGCTAATTTTATGAACAAGTACAATATCTATATTCAATGACACTATTTACAGTAAGCCAGAAGCAATATCTAAATCAGGAAATAGTCTTGATTAAAATAATGTCATATAACATCTAATGTCTGAGAGGCATGTCTGTTTATTTTCTGTACATAATGAATTTAGATGAACTAATTTGTGTAGGTACTGGTATATTGATTCATAATAGCTCTTCATTCAAAAGGATGTACATCAGTCCCTTAATCCAGATCATTAATTCTTTGTAGAAATAGTATTTGCTTATTGCTTTTAGGGATGCAGCATGCAAATGATGGGCCTACCCCACCCCTGGTGTATGCCATAAATAGAAACAACTAATAGAAGCCGGAACTTAGAAGTTAGACCAAAAAGAGTGCTGGTTTGAACCTCACCAATGAATGAATCAGCCTGGGTTGTCTAACATTTTTTAGCTGGGCACTTTACTTCTACTGGAGTAACCTATTTGTGTTGCTGCCACAGAATACCAGCCAAATTATCATGGAAGATAAACCTAGCCTGTCAGCCTAAAAAATCTTCCAAAAAATAAGGGTGGGCTTATTATCAGAAAAATAAAATTGTCTTTATAAATACATGTCTTAGCCAAAAGTTGGTGCAAATGGCCCCATTATCAGATGAACATGGTATCTGCCTGTGTATAGCATGTGGTCAACAGACTTTTTTCTTCTGATGCAAAACTGTCATCCATGAAATAATACAGTGCATAATTGCTTACAATTAATCAGGTCCAAATAGCATAGACCCTGATCTATTGTTGCTTGATGCTCATGTAGATCATGGTCTCTGCTCTTTGTTCTACAAATTACTCCAAACTGCAACAATTATTTTTGTCAGCACAATGGATGGCAAGTTTAGGTTTATCCAGCTGGATCAGACTTCTACATGAATATACATGTATACAGTAGTGCTAGTTGTCATGCTGTTGTACTATTACAACCATAGATCTAAGTGCATACAATTCTTTAACAAAACTGTTCATTATATTTTCAGTACTGCCTTTAATCATCTACTAAATCCCCCCCCCTGTACATAGGATAATGAAACTCAAGTCCCAACATTTTCAGTCCAAGAATAGCTCCTAGATATATGGAAGAATCTGGATAAGAATACATGGTCTTCTTTTTCCATAAAAGTGTTCCCTCTCTATAGGGATGTTCATGGAACCAAGCAAATGACCTTAATTACTAAAATAGGATATTTATTCTTTTCAATTCAAATTATAACTGGTTATTGCAAGTCAAGAACTACAATCAAATGGATCATTTCCTTTGTTGATTTACCAAACATTAATTCAAGTAGGTTATTTGTGCTGAAGCAACTGGAATAAAGTGCCCTGGCCAAAGACACCATGGTAGATGACCTGAGCTGATTTAATGACAGAATTCAAACCACTACCCTTTCTGATGCAATTTTGGCATGCTAATCAAAGCACAACCAAAGTCCTTACAATTAAAGGAATTTTATAGTTATGATGAAACAAAATTTTACCCATTTTAAGATTCATACCATATTTGCTTTTGCATGAGGACAGAATTTCGCGAAGTGGACTTAAGTGACAGTCTAATATCATATAATATCAAACCTTCATCCTGTGGGATCTGCTTAACTCATTAACCCCTAGTGTTAAGTTTACAGGGCAAGAGGTGGTAGCCTACTTCTAAGCACTGTAGCATTATGGTCATGTCTGACACAATAAAGCGGGTCGTATTATTGAAAGAAAACAGATGTAGCTTTACGATGATACCAAATAATATGGATGTTCTAGTTGCACTACAAAATAGTGAGGGAAAAACGTCACTTTTTGGACCAGAGATTTTCCAGCCGAAATTCGCCTGAAGTCTGGATCCGGTTTTGTGTCCAGATTTTAGACTTTTCGCTTCAGATCTAAGACAGACCAGTCTGAATTGCACACAGACATATGAACCTTTGCAAAAAGTAGGAAAAGGGCATTTAGAATGAAGAGTGGTCTCAACACGAAAATGATGGGTCTGTTAAGCAAAAAAACAAAGAAGTCTAATTTTTACCCTTCTGCTCATACTCAGGTGAAACAACCAATGAAAACTGACCTTTTTTTTAACACAAATAGGCATTAAGTTAATTGAAAATGTCTTCAAAGTCTATATATTATAATGTATTCAGAAATGTCTCCCAAAATCGATTTTCTACTCACATTTGAGGCAAAAATGACAAAAACCTCCAGGGGTTAATGGGTAACTGGGGGCATAAAAAAAAATTGTTGTTATTTAATATAATCAATTAACATGCTATATTTTGTATGCAAGCTTCCAGATCATTGCAGTTAATATGAAACCACTTTCACCTTCATATGACCCATTCTCCTTAGTGGGGTAATTGGTTGACTGTCTATTCTACCACTTACTGTTGATACACTACAAGGCCTTCCTATGCAGGTGAGCCAACTTGGCTAGCCTGAAGAAATTTTCTTTGAATAAAACCTGGAAGCTTGCCAAACATTCTACAGATATTATCTTCTATTGGTAATATATATATATATATATATATATATATATATATATATATATATATATATATATATATATATATATATATATCCTTTAAAATATAATGCCCACAATAGGATTAATCTTTGAAGCCTTTTGTTACCCACTGACTCAACATGGTCCACAGAATGCTTTCAGCAGTAAAGAATTTAGTTGCAGAAAATGCATGATTGTATTTTGTTGATGTTTTAAAATAAAAAGTTTAAATTCCAGCAATAAATTACAGGCCTGTATACAAAAATTCTCACTTATTTTCATGCTCAAAGAGTAATGGTGAAGGCCATATTATCAGCTTAAATGCCTGTAATCATGTAAATAGTAATCACTGGTGTATATTCTATTACTGGTAGTATACAATGTGAATTTTATGTTGCACCTCTTACTACCTGTAGAATGTACAGTCTGCAATGTATCTTTGCCACTGCTAATATTTATTACTGATTTCTGGGGACCCTTGCGAATCTGCACCTCTCACTACCTGATAAATTCTATGTGTAGAATGTACAGTCTGCAATGCATCTTTGCCATTGCTAATATTTATTACTGATTTCTGGGGACCCTTGCGAATCTGCACCTCTCACTACCTGATAAATTCTATGTGTAGAATGTACAGTCTGCAATGCATCTTTGCCACTGCTAATATTTATTACTGATTTCTGGGGACCCTTGCGAATCTGCACCTCTCACTACCTGATAAATTCTATGTGTATAATGTACAGTTTGCAATGCATCTTTGCCACTGCTAATATTTATTACTGATTTCTGGGGACCCTTGCGAATCTGCACCTCTCACTACCTGATAAATTCTATGTGTAGAATGTACAATCTGCAATGCATCTTTGCCATTGCTAATATTTATTACTGATTTCTGGGGACCCTTGCAAATCTGCACCTCTCACTACCTGATAAATTCTATGTGTAGAATGTACAATCTGCGATGCATCTTTACCACTGCTAATATTTATTACTGACTTCTAGGGACCTTTGCAAATCTGCACCTCTCACTACCTGATAAATTTTATGTCTCAATGTTTTCAATAACAAATTAAATGGAACATTTATCCATAAAAAATGCAGGCTACAATAGTTTCTCTTTTTGTAGCCATATTAGTGATATGTCCACATGCACACCTCCCTCATTGGCAGTGTTAACAATCACTGGATTTAATAAGTGGGTACAGAGGAAATATCCTAGGACAGAATTGCCCTTTTTTGTACAAAAAGCATCCAGCAAAATGAATGATAAGACATTACCCCCTCCCCACTCAAAGTTTAGCCCATTTTAAACTTTTAAACCATCACAAATGCCCATCTTTATGTATTTGGTTGGGCCCTTTGAACTGCTGTGATGGCTTCCCTTTAGTAATCAAAAGATGTATAGCTTGCAGGTTTGATGTTAGCTCATAACAGGAAAGGAGACTAAGATGCCTAATGATCTAAAGACCAAAGACCAATTGCTTGTGCATAAGCTTTGTCACCTCACTTTCACAAGTAGAATTTCCTGTACTAGACCATTATTGTTCTATTTTAGGAAGAACATCAAAATCTGAACCATACTTTATTGGATAAACATAAAATTCCACAATTAAATATGAGGTATACTGATGATATGTCACATCTCTTCTGTCCCCCTCCCATCCTATTTCAATATAGCCAAGTATATTTCTGACAAGTTATAAAAGGTTTAAAATCTTTCATTTTGCTGGCAGGATTTTGTTCCAGTGTGATTTTTTCAGATTTTGCTGGACACCCATAAGCAGCACTACAGTGCACTTGGTGTGGTAACCTTATGGCAAACTATAGCAAAACATGATACAATGATTGATATATAAAGGTTGTTCTATACCATCATATCAACTTCCTGTGTGCTGTCTTTTCAACAGAACCTGGATGGCTATGAATAGAAATGATTTTTTTTTTGGTAAGTAATTGGACTGTTAAGAAGTTTGAGATGAAGATTACCTGGTGAGAGAAAGAGTCTGAATTTCATCTGATTTAGCAGGTTTAGATTGTTCCTTGTTGCCTAATTCATCACTGCCTATACACATTTGACATTTTCACACCATTTAAAATGCTGCCTAAATTCAAGCAAAATGAAAAGTCACTCATTTTCAATTTAAATAGTTGCAAATATTTTTTATGCATTAATCATTTAAACTCTGTTCTTGATTGAAACTTTAGGGCTTTTTGAGCTTTAATATAAAAACTTTACCAACCTGAAATGTTATCTTTTCAAAAACACCTGAATGGCAGTGAACAGGAATGGCTATGGGACTATTAAAAAGCATCTGAATGGCAATGAACATAAGTGATAATATGACTATTCAGAATCTTTATACCAAACCTTGAAAGTGGAAGTTTGAATTTAAGTTGAACGACAAGGTTTGAAATTGTTTCATAGCTGACTAATTTGATGCTACACAATTTATATTTTGCCTATTTTTTTTGCAAAAGGCTGACAAACAATCAAATATTCAAATACTGATTTCTATTAAAACATTCACAAAAAAATGATTCTATTCAAATATTTAATTATCTGTGTCAGTTCTATCTTGTCCTTAAAGATCACTTTCTCTCCAGTTACAATTTGCATAAACACTGTTATAACTGCTCCATCCAAACCTAAGGTTATCTCTATTGGGATTTTCATAGCCCAATGAGAGATAAGCTTCTTTACATATTAGATCATTCCAATCCTTACTGTATTATCAGTGTAATGTGTTGAATTTTGAATAAGTATAGAACCTTAAAACTGAACATATTGTGCATTAAAATTTTATTACAGTCAAGCCAGCAAGGTCTTTGTGAAGTGTCACTTCGATCTTTTCTTCATGTCAGTGTTAAACTTGAAAGGCCAGCATGCATATAGGGCTTATTTAGAACTGACCCAGGAATCGAAAGGATGTCCTGGGAAAGCAAACATTAAAGTTACCAACCATAACTGCTTGATGTGAACCCCATGTCAAATAGTCATTTTCCACAGGAAGTTGACATGTATAGTATTTATCAGATTCTAGTCTGTCAAAATCTGACAAAAAAAATAATCATTTTGAAGAAAAATTTGGAACCACTGATTATGATTGGTCAGTTTAAATTTAAATTATGTGTACACCTTGGAAGTAATGTTGAATTTAAATGTAATGTCCTTGGTTGAATTCTTTAGTCCAAAATTTCCTTCGAGATGACAAGATTGGCTCCAAAGAAACCTAAAGAATAGTGCTGTCATCATTAAGCAAGTAAAGATGACCTGGTGGCTGTCTTGTAAAAAAAAAAAGACAGGCTTTAGTGCTAGGACACACACAATTGCTGAAAAGAACAGCAATAGGGTATGCAATTTTAATTTTCATGTAATTTTCTATTTTCTTTGTCTTGTTTATGCAAATGTGTTTGACATGACTAGGATTCATACCATGTGTTGATTATTCGATTTCAAGGAAATCTGTTGTTATGCAATTCATTTCTTTAATTTTACAGTTACTAGTTCACTGATATAATTGACTGCATGCATCCAAATTTTCAGATGTGTAGGATTTCATAGGGTTATATGAATTAATTTCCTTTGTCGGGATGATACTGATTATTGAGTTAATGATAACTGCATATACACAAGGGTGTTGACTTATTGTATTAAGTCAGACTTGGATGTATAGGACAGGGGTCATTTGTAGCTAGAGATAATGATTGTACCTTTTTCAAAATAGAGTCTAAAATTGTAATGACCATTAATCGTAAAGGTTACATTATGCCAAAATTTATGCAGTGTTTGCTTTAGCTATTTTATGCTTTCTGAGTAACAAAAGGGAGAGAATTTTATATATGTATTGAAGATGTTACAAATAGAGATTTTGTGGTAAACTTGTCATTCAAGGAAAAAGCTTGCAGGAACAGAAGGGGACAGTCTAAAGACCGAAGTCCGGAAAAGAGATGAAGTGTCCAGAATATAAAGATCAAGATCAATGTATACACACATGAAGGTGGGAAGACGTGACACATGGAGACAAAGACATGAAGCAGCAATAGGTGATCCAAATTAGGCACTGACATTGTGCTCTTTTCACCATTCATTACCATGATGAAACCAAAATAGAAAACTGCTGCTGAAATTATGTTAACGAAAATTTATTTGAATTGAACCAAACACTGTTAGTATTTCTGTTATTGATTACATTTTTATTTTCTTGTATTATTTCTTATAGTCATGCTCAGTGTAAAGGACCAAATTTTTAGGTCTATCTTTGTTAGAATTAATTATGGTAGAACACATTTAGTTGCAAACATGTACCATTATTTATGGGGAAAGGACCACCTTGTAAAGCTATAAAGTACAGATTAGTTTGGGTGAGGTCAGAAGTTATTAGTTTTTAATTAAGGGCTGCGTTTGCTTAAACTTACTGAATGGGGGTTCAAGCTTTGTTCTGAGTAGAACTGATTTTAGAAGACAGCACAGTCGTAGACATTTGTTGATTGAAATAACATAGTGCTTAGTACCGGAAAGGCGGAAATTATTGTAAATCTGATTGGTGACGCTGTGGAAGGAAACGTAGTTTAAACTAAAAACTTTAAGTTAAAATAAATTGGAGGGATTTTGAAATGTTAGTCTACAATTCTCTACGACAGGGAATAGTTAGTAAGATCTGAAAGTCTCAGAGAATTTTAAAGAGTAAACTTCTCGTTAAAAAAGCATTGTTATCCAATAAGAGATGTTTGTCTCAAGGTTTTGACAGACACAAAAAGCAAAAAAAAATGAGGTAATTGCATCAATCTCATATATTTCTGTTATGCTATGATTGAATTGCTTGAAGGTACTTGCATTTGCAGGAATTTAGATTGACCAAATTTTTTGGGATAGGCTGATAGGGGAATGCTGATAGGCTGATAGGGGTCCGACATCTGACCACCACATGCTTCAAAGCATTTGAAAACCACTGCTGTAGATAAGGACAACCAAATCTAATTAACCACCTCTATTTAAAAAGAAGAACAATGTTACAATCAGCCTCTCTACACATTAGTTCATTCCAATGTTACAGTATTATCTATCTACATTCCAAGCTCAATGCAGTATATACCTACAGTTTCTCATGACACATATAGTAGACAACAGCAAGGTGAAGTGAATTCAATTACAAGAAAAATGAACACAACAATTGTATGAACCTAAATTGCACCTTGAATGATACTCAATCACAAGAACAGAGATAACTGCACCTACTCCTCAGCAATAAAATCTAACTTGCCACTACCAGAGTTTTAGTTGACAGCAAACAAATTTGCATCAAGTCAATAAAAATGTGAAATTATCATAAATTTGTTTTATATACATAATTAGGTGTAAATATCCAATTTTCTAATGATTTGAACTAGAGTGATTGTCCTCCAAATCCCACAGCAAGCACACCATATGTAACATGTGTACCCCTTGTTTGGCACGTTGGTTTTATTGGCATACCCATTCTCTGAGCAGAGGAGTCTGCAGTTTATCAATAAAGCACAACAAAATTTCTGACTGCATGAAATCACCTTAACAGTATTATACCATAAGGAATGCAAATCGACCACAATCCTACGCTCGATTCAAATTTTTTTTCATGCATCTTTTATCCCTTCAAAATCGCATGAAGACCGAAAAACTACACATATCCATTAACAAAAGAGTAACATACATTCTCATCACTCTCATATGACCATTGCATGAATCCAATCTGGTGAATTAACCTTTATTTCCAACATTACTGTCAAACATGAACCATTTGAGGAAGTAGCCCATTTGTACCACGGACTAAAAAACGTCATGAAATTAATTTTACAAGATAAAATGTTTTACTTGTTTTTTATTTCAGATTACATCATTTTATAATTTTTGTATCAATTTCCATAAAAGAAATGTGTAGTTAAAGTACTGATAGCACAAATAACATTGACGTCACCATATTCAAAACTCTTGAGCCTAGACGGATGATGGATCCGGAAGATTAAAAATGTGTTGGATAGATTTTCTAGAGATTGCCACTTGGTAAGATCATCTGTTATACTGAGTTTTTTTTCATATCAGAAAATGATAGTGAAGAAGAAAATATTATAAATTTCCCTTGTATTAAAAGAAAACAGATTATGCTCTGTGTTCGGAACAATTATTAGACCCTGACACTCATTTACTGCAGAGAAGAAGCTAGTACAAATGGGCTACATCCTCAAATGGTTCACGTTCCCAGGGTTTGTGACTGTAATGGTGAAAATAAATGTTAATTCGATGGTTTGGATTCATGCAATTGTTGTCCAAGAGTGATGAGAAGGTACATTACTGGGTTTTTTTCATGGATATGTGTAGTTTGTCAGTCTTCTGTGTGATTTTAATGGGAAAAAAGACGTGGTGTGGTGAGAATTCGAATTGAGCAGAGGGTTGTGGTTGTTTGCATTCCTTTAATATTGTATAATACATGTAGTCAGAAATTTCGTTGTGCTTTATTGATAAAACTGCAGACTCCTGTGCTCTGAGTGAAATGTTTTGTGTGTGTGTGTATGTGTGTGTGTTAATTACTGCTGTGTAACCCCTTAAAAACCTTTTCACATACTTGTGGTAAAACACCACTTTGGGAAATACAGTGCTATATCATTATGAAATGGTTTACATAATGCCATGAGTGGCTGAGTGGCCCATGAAATCTGGAATAAAGCAAACTGACAAGTGTTGCACATTGAGGTCACAAGTTTTCTGCAATTTTGTGCCATATGTCCTTCAAATCTTTACCCTTATGAGTGCTTTTCATCTAGGAAAAAAATAACACTTTCTTTCATGCAAGTCCATCCATGTCTATGTTTGTATTAGCAATGGCTGCTAAGGAAATATAAACTTTACAATGGCAATTAATATCCTTATTAAAACAGCATATTTGGCATTCTAAAGATATAAGGTCTTTGACTGCCCCTAGTGTAACATTTATTTGGGGGTTAAAGTTACACCTATGGCAACAGCTTTAATATTTTAAAAAGGGGTAAGTACTGGCAAGGTTGTCCCTTAATCAGATCCAGATGAAACTTACATGGATAAAAAAAAAAAATGTATCTCTCTCTTCCTTACAATGTCTTTCATTTCTATCCAGGACTGGTTTTAATAATGGAAGGCATCCATTGGATAACCAAGTTTTCTTCTCCATTGTTGTACCTACATTTGCGGATTATTGCCAAAACTTGCCAAAACGTGTACATCCTAAATTGTGCATTTGCATGCAATGTAAATATATAGGATTTAATAAGACAAAATTTTTTTGTTTGTTTTGCAACATTGTTTAAATGATGTGTATATTTCCACTAGGTTCACTGGATCCTAAAATCAGATATATTGAATTTTATGAGAGAGAGAGAGAGAGAGAGAGAGAGAGAGAGAGAGAGAGAGAGAGAGAGAGAGAGAGAGAGAGAGAGAGAGAGAGAGGTCACAACATTTGTTCCAATTTATACATTTATTGTCACGACAAGTTTTGAAAATTTTTTATGTTTGTACCTGCATTTTAACAGTTGAAATAGATATGCACATTTTATTGAATTAGTCATAAAATTTATTTTTTAACCTTGATTTTGACACATAATCCAGCCAGATATCTTTAACAGTGAACAGGTACTGGTTTCTTATTTTATATCAAATGGGTCCCTAAGATGGATGGAATAAAAAAAAATCAAATTTAATAGATTAATTCAAATATATTTATTTGTTCCAGTGCACAATGAACCACCTTCCCTTGACTTTATTAATGAAAATGTTACTGGGGAGTAATCAATTAGAATTTATCACTATCTCATTTTTTTTTAAAAATCAGAGCATTTATTTCTCAAGTTCCCACATACACCACTCCCTCGATAACTCGCGAACCCGCTAAGCGGTGTCCAGCATGGTTCCCAATTTTTTTCCCCAAGGAAAATATATTTTAAAATGTGTTAAACATGAAAAAAGTCGTGATAAGAAATGTAAATTGGCAAATTTAACCTTGATACATAGTTCATTTTTATCATTGAAAATGGTGATTACCATATTTTCCGGGGGTATAAGTCGCTACTTTTTTAATTTTTTTTCCTTAAAAATGACGTGTGCGATTAATTTTTTTTAATACCTGTGACTGATGTACAGTGATGCTGTGCTTTATCGAAATACATCTGCCAGCAAGCCAATTGGTGGAAACTTATGCTTTACAGTGACATAATTCCTTGTTTAAAATAACAAAATAATCCCAGTTCTGCATTCTGTATTTATTGGAGTACATCAAAAGAACAAGACCAAATAGCTGGGTGGCAAGTTCAAAGGACTTTGACTAGCAGCTTGGGTGGGAAAATGTGCTGAAAATTATTTACTGAATTTAGAGACAAAAAGATTCTAAGATGTACATGCTGAATAATAAAGGAAATACAATGGCAATCGTTATTTCAATATTTTTATTATTTATTAATAACAACAAATTTTAACACATTTATAACTAAATATTTTTTGACTATTTAATTTGATAATCCTATAGTCTAATATGTGTACTGTATGTAAGTTTCCAGCATTGTGTTCTAATTTATGTCGTTTTAAAATTTTTAGACTCCTTAAATTCATGTTGGTAATGGTTAAACCTTGTGAATTTTTTTTCTTCCTTTTTACTTCTACTGCAATAAAAACCTACACATCGTTCGATCGACATTGTTTTTTATAAATGTGTCAATCTTTTGTATTTGAAAAAAAACCCGTCTACTTTGGATCAAACAATAAAATTAGAATGTATACCATTCACCACAAAAATAAGTGACATAATACACAACGTGTGAAGTACATGTGCTAAGCAAAAGGAAACCAGGAGGAATAATGTTTAGATAATTTCCTCAATATACTGTAAGTTATCCTGAAATTAATGTTACTCTGTGAGGAAAAACTAAACAAAGTACACCGATATGAAAAGATATTTATCCACTGTTAATCTTAGCGCGATTATTAATTGAGTATTCAACATGCCACCCCACCCCCTTTTCCCTATGTGTCCATCCCATAGTTATATTTGTTGTTTGTTATAGGTCCCTCGATAACTCACGCCCTCACTTATATTGTGGTCGATGTTTTTGGACCCCAATGTCTATCGAGGGAGTGGTGTACTCAGCAGTTAATATAATCAATATATAGATTTTTATTCTGGAGAAATTCATGCCATATTATGGATATATATTTTAAAATTTTGTATTAAAAGACTTGGAAAGTAAGGTTGGCCCACTATGAATATTCAAAACCACAGCAATTTATCTTCATAACATTTAATTTGTATTCCTGAACATTGTATTCTATTAATTAACAAGGCCATATGGTGCTGAATTTCAAACTGACAAGGCAACATTTAGTTTTCTTGCAAGCCATACATGTACAGAACCATACCTTGAAAACATGTACATTACTTTTAATCTTAGATTGAATATTAAAAATGAAAATTAGCCAAATTTCTAGTGTGAAAAGAATATAAAAATATTTACATCAGCATTATTATGGAGTTCACATAGAACACACATGGTGTGTTACATAACAAAAAAAGGCCTCAAGGTAATTAGTTCTGTAACTAATGGAACCTTCCCTTAGTTAATGTCTTTATTATTATTATTATTATTATTATTATTATTATTATTATTATTATTATTATTATTATTATTATATGCACTATTACCACAAAGATTTCTCAGAATGAAATGGTTTAAACATTTAAGCAACCAACATCAGCTTTGTGTGTTTCTTTCTCTATCTTCCAAGGACTGATCCTTTGGTTGCAACTTTTGAAGCTGTTCATAGCCCACTTTGATAGTACACCACTTCTTTGGTAATTGCATACAGTGGGGTCTAAAAATATAAACAGTGGTCTAAAGCGCTCACTATTACTATGTATTACTGCCATCACACCTTTGTCTGCTTTGGTTCAAGTCTAGGGTTCAGACAATGTGGGTATGAGAAAACTTGCCAGTAGATTCTGGTGGGTCAGTGGTTCTTTGCAGAGTTCTCACGGGTTCTTCCTCCACCATTTATACTGGCTGCTATGTATAGCCTATCTTGTGCTGAAAAATGGCATTAAATCCTACATCAACAACAACATACACTATACACGAGGTATATAAAAAGTTATCAAAACCTCAAAAGAATTAAAAAGGGATGCTATCCCCACTGGGTATTGAGAAAAATTGAGATGGATGATGGTGTTGTTTTGTTAATTACTTGTTTTATGACTGAGTGGGGAATAATTGTCAATAAAGTGCTTTTGTAATGAAGTTTATTTTACTGAAAAAATTTTACCTTTATTTTCAAGATACCAACCAGTGAATGATCATTAATAATGTTGTCCAAGAGGTTTTTACTACCATAAAAGCATTGTATATTACTTCAATGTTTTTCTTATAGATTCACAACAGAACAAAATTCCTTTTCTTAAAAGAAAAAACAAAAATGACTGACATTTATTTTGTTAAACAACTGTCTACATTGACACTCAATATTTGTTTTGTTGCATTGCTCTGTTAGTAAAATAATGATGCCATGATTTCATTGAAAGAGAAACTTCTCATCTCTGGAGAAATTGTTCAGTGTCATGTCAGGAATTTTAAATTCTCTACAAACTTTGCTACTATCTTCCCCAAAAACCATATCTGTGAAACAAAACATTTTATTTGCCAAGCACTCATTTTGCTTAATTGCTTCATTATCTTTGAACACATTTGTGAATTAGTAAGCCAATTTAAGGTTTGATTGATCAGTTGAAATGAGCTGACCAATGAAACATGACCAAAAGTTCTCATGCATATAGAATTTGTGTGCCTTTAAAAAAAAATTATTATAGCCCTTACATTTGATTTGATACAAAAGATATAATCCACAAGACAGTACAATGCAGGTCTGCTTTCAACTGGCTAAAACAATATAATAAATACTATCACAAGTTGGAGATCAAAACATAATCTGCACTTAATTCGGTTATCACACAGCTGTGATGGTAGATGACATTTAAACATTTGCATACATTTGCAGGAATCTTGTAGTTATGATTTCATTAAATCTGAATTAAAAGATGGTACTAAAACATGAATTTCACTTGACAAAACTTGAGTGTTGCTAACAGCAAGCATCAGTGACATGTATTGATCAGAATTTCTTTTAAAAATTGTTGTTCACGTTATAATGCAAAGTAGGCTATATATGGCAGCAAGTATAATTGGTGGATGAAGAACCCAGGAAAACCATGGTAAGAGCCACCAACCCACAGGAAGCTACAGGCAGGTTTTCTCATGTACCCAAATTGTCCAAGCCCTTTATTCAATTAAAACCCATGAAGACGTGAGATGGCATGATCTGTGATGTTGACAGCTTTATACCTCTCCTAGCTCCCTCAGACACTGTTATTTATAGTCAACTGAAAATGTTTTTTTGAAAGAAACTTTAAAATATAGAATTTCTTTTCAAAAGCTGAGAATTTCATACGTAGATTCAAATTTCCATTTACTTATCAGTTTTAAATGATAAAACAAGACATGTCAAGCTTTCATTTACCAGTTTTGCTGGCAATTTTATTCACATTCAACAGAAAGGGTCCAATTCTGGGGATAATTTCTAGTACATGTATAACAAAAAGAGATCCATCCCTGATCTTGCATTTTAAGTGGATTTGAGAGTTTTCTGGGTGTGTGTTATTGAGGGAGTGGTGCAGTATCTGTATTATTTAACACTGTTCAAAGGAGCTATACATATTTACTGTTATAGAGGTGAGGTTTCCTAGTACTGGAGCTAAAACAATCCCAACTGTTCTTATCTGAATACTTGTATTGGATTCAAAATATAATCAATTTTAATAATAGTATAAAATCCATCAAAACATTGTCAACTCAGTCATCTAAATCTAACTAAATGGCCTTTTTGGAGCCTGAAGTAAAATGGAGGAGAGGGATTGCACAAACACAAAAAGATAAATGAATGGTAATATTTTCATGATGGGTATGACCAAATATTCCTTAAGAAATAAAGACAGAGTATAAGTATAGAAGAGCAGAACCTTTACCAATTAATGAGACTAAAACATCTCTGCAAAATATATATTCAAAATCAAAATTGTATGGCCATGTGGGTAATTTAATTTATTTCATATCAGTTGATTAAGCAGGCACAAGAAATTTATCAAACTTGCATATGTCTGATCTGTTCAGTGGGATTGATGCTTTGGTCAGTACAAAATGCTAGACATACTGAAACTCCTATTCAAACCTGAATATTATTGATTTAACTGCAATACAGGGGTATAAGATTCATTTACAACATAAGATGTACACTGCAATAGGTATGTAACAGTATAATGTAACCTTTTACCAGGGCCAGATACCAAAAAATTAGTTCCTGCCTCCCCCAAGTTTGGGAGTACACCATCTGATTTCACTGCTAAACAGAGACTCACAAAAAATAAGTCATTTTCAAAAAGTGCATGGTAAGAAAATATGAAATAAACCCTACACAAAAATAAATATTTGCTAATAACTATGAATAAAATGGGAAATATAAAAACAGCACTGGCCCCAACCCTACAATATACATACATGTAGTTCTCCTCAAGTAAACTGGCCCATGTGCATTTTACAAATAAAAAGCTGACATCTACATTACCAACTTCAATTGAGAAAAAAAGGCTGCAAAATTTATGATTTCACAGTAGCTATATAATGGCTTCAATAAAATACAAACTATGGAAATATAATGAATTACCATTCTGAGGTAAGATGATGGGAGAGAGAGAGAGAGAGAGAGAGAGAGAGAGAGAGAGAGAGAGAGAGAGAGAGAGAGAGAGAGAGAGAGAGGTAATGGTATTATAAGTGATATAAACTTTACTGCATCCTAAGGTCATGGGAAAAAATGTTTCCTATTGGACTGGTTATTAAATTAGGGAGGTGGGTCTTTTTATTTTATAAACATGTTCTATATTTAATGTGATTTTTTTAACATGGTAGGAGTGAAACAGACAGTTGGATGACAGAAAACACAATTTTTTTTTTGTTTGGCATAAAGCAATGCATGTCAAAAAAAGTTCATATTTTTTTCCTCTGAATTCTGGAACCAGACTGATATATAAAGGTTCTGACAACTTTGAATTAATACCTCTTCTATATCACGTTCATCCTCAACATGATGTACAACATGTAATTCAGAATTTTAACATTAGGAATACCTTGTAAGTTGGAGTTTGAATTTCAGATTTTTTTTTGTTCAAAATTGTTACCAAGTAAACAAATTCAGTCTCACATACCTGGCAGTTTACATTTTGCTATGTTTCTTTAATAAAATGCTGCCAAATTAAGTAAATAAATAATCAAATACCAGTTTCTGTCTGCATTTTTGCAAAAAAAATACTGAGATTTCAATATTTCAGCTGTCTCTTCTACTGGGTATATCATATATTGTAATACTATTACATGGCACTGGAATCTATGACATCCCCCCCACCTTATAAATGGTGCCCTAGTACACTAAGGCACCTAATTGTGGGGGACCAGTGTACATAATTGCTTCTTGGCATAACAAGGGAATTAACTTGTACCTTTCTTCCTAGTAATCAGATGATGCAACAGGCAGTGTGACCTTGACTTTTGGCAATTGAAACTTATCTAGTCACCTGATAGTAACCAAAGAGAAAGGAGATAGTCTGAATGGTACAAAGAATAGGCTACCATATCTACTTGAAAGCTAAACCATGGGAAAATTAAAACCCTCATTTACATTTGCAACAATGGAGATTTTTCTGACCCTATTCCATACTTGGCTGAAATTTACAATGAAATATACCAGAAAAAGAATTCTTATTCATATTATGTATATAATCATTTATGAGCCAGATTTAACTGCAAACAACATAGACTCAGATCTGCTCTAGCATGATGTGCCAGATCTGGATCCATGCACTAATATGGACTATACAGTATAACAATCATGTGGACCCATGATTAGCTTGCAGTCAAGTAACTGGATTCTATTATAGTATGCTAGTATGTGACAGCTGCTCCACCTTAAACCAATTCCTGTCTCCACTTGTCCACAAGTCAAGCTTTTTACAACAAATTTTTGGTTTTGGCAAGTAAAACCAATATAAAGCTATAAGTAAGACAAAATATATCTGAAAAAAAAAACAACACAGCAATACAATCTACTGATGATAGCAAGATAAACAATAACAGAATAACAAGTCACATCCACTTGGACTCCAAGGGGTATCCAGAATTCCCTTTGGTTTTTTTTGTTTTTGTTTTTTTTTAACCAAACTTGTATGGTGATCAATAAAAAAAGAAAACAACAATGCCTATATTAATTAGGTCCCCTGGCACATATACTATATAGTTGTCTGCTACAATCATATCAGTAGCCAATCACTTCCATGGCATATATTTTGGTGACATTATTTTTTCATGTTTGGCTTGTAAGTCTAAGATTTTAAATATCTCTGGCTTAGAAAATGATTCCCCCTCTGCATGAATTAAGTTTATTGAACAAAACCTCAACCTGGATGCAAGTCTATATGGTAGAATTTGGCGGCACCCTTGTTTAAGAAGATAACCTATAGGTAAACTTTAAATCTGGTGATTCTAACTTTCACACAATGTTAAAATCCATAAATAAGTACATGTAATTCTTCAAGAGGGTCAACAAAGTGATGGAAAATTTGGGCTCCTAACATCTGAGTGCCTAAAGAATCCAACTCTGCTAGATTAGCTGCTACATTATCAGACCTGTAATTCAAGGGTTGTATTATAGCTTTCATACACACATCAGTCAGTCTTGATTGGCTGCCTCAACTGTCCTATGCATTTCCCTTGAATGATATAACCATATTTAGTACTTAAAAGTGCCATTAAATTTAACAAACATCAACGTGGATAAAAAGTAAACTTTTTCATCAGCCCTATACCTTCAAAATGTTGGGTATATATTTAAATGTATAAAGTTTAGTTGTGTCCCAAAATAATGCAGTAATAAAAAATTTCCTATCATTGTGCAAGGCAATATAAACAACAGCAAATTAGAGTAAAAAAAAACACATGGAAGTATGTAAACACTATGGACTTTTCCGTCTGGGGCTGGGGCAGTTCTTCTTTAACGTTATAGTACCCAACTAAATAACTTTCGGGGTACCTCTAATAACTTCCATCTTGTAATGTATATGTTATATTTGGATGATCTCGTGAGTTTAGCTTCTATACAACTAGAAATATCGAACAAAGTAGGAACTTTTAAAGTTGTAAAACAAAATGACTTGTGGACTTTGAAACAGCATAACTTTGCCAATGTTAAAGATATCTGGCTGGATTATGTGTCAAAATCAAGGTTAAAAAATAAATTTTATGACTAATTCAATAAAATGTGCATATCTATTCCAACTGTTAAAATGCAGGTACAAACAGGTAACACAACAGGTAAATATAAGTAATTATTTTATTACCTCTCGGAAAACATAGAAAGTTTTCAAAACTTGTTCAATTGACCTTAGATGTACTAGTGAATAATCACAGTAGCAGCACAAGTCTTTCTTTCATGGTGTCCGTAATATATAAAATTCTATAAAATGAACCAAAATGATCTCCAAGATGAGATCTGTCCACACACCTAAATCGCCTCTGCCACGTTTGATCATCACATTGAAGTTTGTTAAACGGACAATTTTTCCAAACACTTCATCTGAATAGAATATTTGAAAATATTCTGAAGCTTTCCTGGAGCCATTTAACACTCGGGTGTGCTCAATTCTGTCAGAAAATTGAAACAAATCTCTTTGGTTTTTCGGGCTTCGTCCAAACAAAACCATGTGGTGCGCACAATTCCTCTGGTTCAAAACTTCAAAGTTTACTTCATCGTCATCACAGTCACCCACAAGTGCATTCCATTGTCTCTCCAGAAGTCTTCTCTCATTTTCATTCAAATTTATCAGTTTGAAATTATTAAAATCATCCGCTAACTATTCTCTTAAATATCTTCAAACGCCGCCATTTTAGATACAACTTTCAGCATTCGGAAAACATGTTAAAAGTTCCTACTTTGTTCGATATTTCTAGTTGTATACAAGCTAAACTCATGAAATCATCCAAATATAACAAATACATTACAAGATGGAAGTTATTAGAGGTACCCCGAATGTTTTTTACTCGGGTAGTATAATGTTAAAGAAGAACACTGCCTCAGACCGAAAAGTTGGTCCATAGTGTTTACGGAACAACCAAATACCCGTTATTGCTGCAGTAACATCAAATAATTATAGAACATTGAGACCATTTGAAAAAAAATTCCTTGGTATATATCAGTGCTTCAGAAGTAATCAGCTTTCATTGAAGTTACAGCAAAACTATATTTTCCGAGTTTTTTGTTTTATTTTCTAAAAATTGTCATTGTGTGGTTGACTGTAGTCATTTCACATTTCTGCCCTCAGAGGTGGTAGATTGTAGTGTCTACTAACCGGTTGGTTTGTACCCCCTACTGATTTCAATAACGGAAACCTTCAATTTGATAAAAAGTGCAGAGAACTTAATTCATTCATTTTCTAACCAGACTGAGTAGAATGGCCATAACACAGTCATTGTCTGAGCTTTCAAGGGTTGTATGCGGGGACTAAAGAACTAAAGATGTACATATGTCGTCTGCTTCCAATATTTACAGTGTCAAATCAAGCAAAGAAAAAAAATGAAAAAATTATTTGCCTTTCATGTGAATTTAACAAGTGTTTTCATTAATATATTCATGTTTGCAAAGGTATATAATTCCAGACTCAATGTTATGGTAATTTACAGAATTATCCAGTAGTTACTGAATAGGATAAATTAGGTCATTATGTTGCCAGATGGAAATAAACTACCTCATAGTGAATGGAATATGGCGATGTGTTAGTATGGAAAGTCCGTTAAGCATGAAAAGTACAAGGTGATACCAGTATTAGTGCCATTCTGGTCACAGTCAGGTTAGAAATTATAAATCAATGATTCAGTTGACTTAGTTCTGTGCACTTTTTATCACATTAAACCTTTTAGTTATTGAAATCAGTATGGGAATACAAACAAACCGGGGATGTAGCAGCATCGGGGATGTAGAAGCATCGGACTTTAGTCAGTTGTATGGCTATTTTGATTATATTACAGCATACAGTATTAAGGCCAGATATTAGGATAAGCTGATTATGATAAAACATTGCCCTGTTAGGGTGGTTTATCAATAATAAAAAAAATTTGGTTTTGTAAGAATTGATTCCAGTGCATTTTTATATCCAAGTTTACAGCTTCTTGTCATAGTGTCTTTGAATTTCTCCACTACAAACCCAATACTCTATGTATCATTTTTACTAGCCAAAAATGTCATCAAAAATATCGCCAGATGGTATATTTTGTCACCAATATATAAAATAAAATAGCAATTTGAAACATTGGCGAAGCCCAGCACAATCACCATTATTGATTTCATTTCCGGTTGTTGCGAACTTGAAATCAAGATACTTAGACAAAATGCCGTTTGCAAATTTATACAAGTATTTTGGGTTAAACTGAAAAATGATGAGGATTTCAATGGGATTCAGAACTGTGCTAAAGTTTCTAGAACTGATAGTTCGGATGTGACAGTAGCCAAGAGTAAGAAAGTATGTGATGTCTGATTTAGTGGGGATTTCAACTTTTGCTGGTGGGACTGAAACTTCTGCTGGTGGGACTCCTATTTTTATCTAATTAGGAGTCCTGGACTCAATTTTAAAATCCTAGCGAGACCTTTGCCTAGGATTGTATAAATGAGGGTTTTAAAAAAACTCTTGGTGACAGACGGGGGAGGAAGAAATGAAAAATGTGGGGGTCAAAAATCTACTTACAAATTTTCATCTGACACATACTTTTTCAGCTTGAAATAGGATATTGCAACTTGCACAACATGTTCTGTCTCTCTCTCTAAAAATACAAATAAACCATCACATACAATTAACACACAAATGCATTGTTCATTTATAGGACAATCTTATTAGTTCATTTTCTTTTTAGTTTAAAATCATGCTTTTAATAGTCTCCTTATAATCTCTTTGTAGCAATATTATAGACCAACACATTTGTACAAGCCAATACAAAAAGCCAAATATCGGCAAGTCTTTCTAACCAAATGACAGTTACTTTACCAATATAAAATGTCTACTATCATCGGTTTCACTGTACTTCATCCTAAAAATACATTTATCCAAAAATCAAAGAGGCTAATGATTCATCTTGTCCTTATTAAGTTACTCATGAACTTTTAGATCTTTCTTTCACTGCAGCCAAGTTAATAACCAACAAAATCTGCAATGACCCGCTAACTTTGTAATCCAATTAATGGACTTGTTTTTGCAAGTTTACTGATTTCTTTGTAAAAGAATGTCTTGGATAATAATGTTTTCTACAGACAACCTGTGGCAAATAAGGGCAGATATTTTTTTGAAATTATTAAACCCTATCACGAAAGGTTTATTTACTTTTGTTGTCTTTGCAAAAACACGATCAGAAGTCACACAGAAATCCCAATGGATGTGCAGTATACCAGTTACGGGCATTATTTTCACCATTTTTCATTAAAGTTAGATCCACACTCTTTTGTATTCTGCTTCTTTCAATTTTGTGGCTAATGATTTTTAGTGCACACCCTTTTTAATCTGGAGATCACTTTCTAGTGCAACAAGCATTCTGGTTTAAACACCTTGATGACATCTTGCTGAACTCAATGGAAATCGAGTGAAAGCACGCCAGATTAGGGGAAGATACTTGTCATTACATTGCCATTGCTAGTCTGGTTCTCTATTTTGTATGCTCAGTATAGCGGAGTGCCTTGCAGGGATATTTCAAAACAGGGAACCATACTATGCACAGAGAAAGAGATTTTTAAAATATAAATTATAATGCAAATGAATATTTAATAAATATTTTTTAGTAACCAAGTTACAAAGAATGTAGCAAAAGATGAACCCAAGCATATAGAACTGATGGCCAGTACATCTTCATGCGTCACATTAACACCTGAACAAGTGCATTTGCAACATACAGAGAGAATCAAGACACCTTCAGTCTCTTAAGTATTTGCTATAAAAAAACTGTGCCAGCAGGTTGATTTCCCACTTCATACTTTTCTTAGTTTAAGTTTGAAACAAAACCCCTTAAATTTCACTTTCTCAGACGTGGGGTGGGATACCTCAACTGTGCCACCTGATGCATGGAAAAAAAGGCATAATTTGAACTGTCATTGTTTGGTTAGGCAAAAAGTTCCAGCATATTTTGAAATTGTGTCTACATAACTCATATGCTTCTTTATGCAGTGTCCCATTTATAGCTATGTCCCATGTGTAGTTCTTGCTAACACCCTCTTCCTATCCATCCACTTAGCTCTTGATGAATGTACATAGGGCTTGGAATTGGAAAGCTGTTTCTCCTTTAATAATTGCTCTTAATGCACTTTTAACTTTATTTTATCTCCTTCTTTTCAAGGCTGCCAAACAAAAGGAAAATATAGCTTTATTACAATGGTCCAAAGACATCATAAAACATTTTTGGTTTTTGTGCAAGACTGCTAGCAGCTATGTACAATTTTTGGTGAGATTTCTGTCCTTGTATTTGAAACAGATATATGTAAACGTCTGCTACTGTATGAAATTAAAGCAACAGTACATAATCCTTATCTTCTGATTTTTTTTTAATGTATATTTTATCCATATAGATACATCACCAAAGCTTCTAGGTATGCATTCTATTAAAAGTAATTTATTTGAAATGTCAGATTAATGTGGAATATTGAAGGAACATGATCCGAGCAAAATTGCAATCCTGCTACATTAAACATTAGACAAATCTACAGTGTAGTTTTCGCTATATGATATAAATCAAGTTGTCTTATAATCTATCAATATGAGGTTACCATGACAAAAGAGACCAGCTTTTGGTGCTATAAATATTGACTATGGCATTCTTTCAGAGTATCTGGATTGTCCTGCATCACATCACCAATACACAAGTGAATCCTCTAACATGACCAAGACATTAATAAATGCCTACATGAATCTTTGTCGGAGAATGAAGAGCTGACAAAACATTGGCTTGATCCCAAGAAGGATGCCAAAGTGCTGAGAACCTTGGCACAGGTGCCCCTGGACCATGGTTCCTAAACAGAGTGGTTTATTACTTAAATTTCAGGTATGCCATTTCAGAATTGCAACAACTGAATGGTATTTAAAAGAAAATTTATTGACCGCTTTAAGCGTTTTATTCTTAACCATACCTGTGAGTCTACCAGCGGTAGGGAAAAAATACCGTTTTAAAGATCATCTACCACATACCATTTAGTAGTCAAAATCTACAGACTTTGAAAATTTCACTGAAATTTTTTGTTTTTCTTAACATCCAGTTTTTTACGCATTTGATCAACACATGAGATAAAGCAGCCAGAACTAGTCTACTGGGACCCGGACATAGGATATAACTGGTGAGCGGCTAATTGATTACCTTATTGTTGTAATTTGAAGAGTTTAAGGAAAAATGTGGGATGTTGTTTGAGGTGTTATAAGTATAAAAAAAAGGATCAAAGGTAATCCTTGAAGACTGATTAAAACTCAGCCAGTCTGTCATGGAAGGAAACAGGGATTCCTTACAAAGAAACTGAATCTAACCTGTAACAATATAACAGGTTAGACTCAAGTTTTCTTTGTAACGAAACCCTGTGGAAGGAATATAAAACGGAAACCTACCAAAAATGATCAGGGTAGAAACACTTAAGTATTTTGATGCGATGTCTTTTAATTATTATTGCACTGTTCATGATGGCTGGAAATGAATATTTAAGGCTGCTTGTATATATTTTTTTCTCAATTCATGTCGAAATTCCAAAACATCCGCTTTTTCCCAATGTTAAGAAGCCACTAGCTAAGAAATACCAAGCATGTTTAACAATGCTTGGTTACCAGAATTTAAGTGTGTGCAGGCTAGTAGCAAATATCCTGACTTTGCATTGTCTTTCGTGCAAATTGGATTTTAAGGTAGCATATGGTGGAAGAAATGATATCACCAGGCATATACAGACACCATCACATAGGAGCAACAAATCTTCAGTAACAAACACACCCAACTTGAAGGCATTATTTGAGACTGGATCAAAAGTGGATAAAAACAGAGAGAGAGAGAGGACATTCTCCATTCTTCGGAAAATACAGAGTGATTCTTTTTCCATCCGATTCTGAATCTGAATCATGTGAAAAATTGTAATTTATATATGAAGAGAATACATATTTTGTGACAAATTGAACTTGTTTTGTTTTCAATCCCCTTAAAACATGAAAAATTTATGCCAATAAAAAAACTCCCTTTTTAGGAGCCAATCTCCTGATCAAAATTTGTAAAGCTACTGGTTTGAAATCCTGGTTCTGTCACAGGTAAGTTTAAATTTAGAACAACTGACTATATATTTAGCATTTGAACATCTGAATAAGTTAGCATTCATTAGATGTGTGCATATGATACATGTACAATGACTCTCCTGCTCATGTCTTTGGTAAGTTCAGGTATAATACATGCACATCAGGTATAAACAATTTCATGACACTATCAACAAACACTTCAGTAAAGAATTTATGTATGCAAAATTTACCAACAGCAATGATTATTTAATAACTATTATTCTGTTAGCAGATTACAAATAACATGTTACAAGATACAGGTTTTTCATAATTGTAGAAGCACTGCTGAGCTTGATGTTTTTCATCAGCAGATCCTGATGTACTGTGCCAGGAGATTTTCATACACACCATAGCATATTATCTATAATGGCAGAGGTGTAATGAAAAAGAATGGCATAATCCATAATGGCAGAGGTGTAATGAGAAAGAATGGCATAAACCATAATGGCAGAGGTGTAATGAGAAACAAAAAAGGGGAGATAGTGTAAGTTTGTTTCACTACTGGAAAATAGATATAATTTTATATGTTGATTTTACATTATGATCCCCACTTGGCCATCAAGCCAATGTTATATGATTCACATGTTATTTTACAAGTCACGAAAACCTTGTTGTAGATATAAGTCGTTTTGCAACAGGCGGCACGCGTTTTTTTTTTTTATATCTTTGGTAAGGAATCTTAATATTTTCATGTATGCAGATCTTATAATTAGTACTGTTATCATTTTAATGGATATTCATTTTGATTTGAGCAATGCAAGTCTAATAATTAGATCTAATGATACATATAGCACTTACCCAGGGGACTGACACACTTTTTTTTAATGATATATGGGGTTCATGGGATTTCCTAAGGAGGTTTGGGGTAGATGTTGTCATTATGATGGTTACTAGCTAATACCTGTTCATGCAAATATGATGCCTTCTGAAGAAATTGGGCAAAAATACATCATGTCTCACAAAGTACTTTGTAGATAGAACAAACAAGAACAAAAGCAACCTATTAACAACTACATGGGAACTGGTCATGAGGCTCTCTTGTTGGGTGAAAACAAGAAACTAAAATTATCTTTAAAACAGGTATCATCAATGTTACAACAAAAAAATGTGGCAAATGGTCTGTCGACCCTTGCAAGGAAAAGAAAACATCCTCACATCTATCGATTTGAGGGCAAGCAGGATATGAGGAAAAGAGAACTAAAAGAAGATGATCTCAGAAGAATTTGTAGAAACCTGGTGCATCAAGAACTACCATCAACTTGTTTTGGTGAAGAAGTCTCTCGATTTCAGATCTGTAAACTATAAAACAGTGTCTGAAATATGGAGGTGTCTGCTAAGGTAGGTTACACATTATATAATATTCTATAATATTAATAGCTGAAAACAATGTGTAATCATGAATCTGCAACTGCTGAAAACTTTTTGTATTTATTTGTGACTTTCTTGCCTACATTGTTTATAGGCAGAAATATACTTTTGCTTAAACAAAATCTGAATGAAAGCATATTGCTTGATGCAATATTATGTGCAGTTACAACAAAACAAAAAATGAAGTCAACTGTATTCATTTATATACAAATTCGTACATGCAAGAAAGTCTTTAAGTTCATGCAAGCCTAGAGGGGATGAAGCCAGTGTATTGTCCATCCATATATTTATCACTTATCTGCCAAAAGAGCAAGAGGGAATTGTACATCTATGTCCAGACCCCAGCTTTCCTTGTTGATGTAGTATAAACTGCCTACAGGCAGCATGTCCATTGGTGCTCAAGTGAACATCATCACTGAGGACAAGAACATCCCATCTGTACTTCCTGGAACAGCCTCATCAAGGATTAGAACTTGAAAATCCTGAAAAATTATTTCAATTTGTAATATGCTATATCTAAAATGTAAACAAAAATATACTTTAAACAATAATAGATCATGCACTTATTCAAATGTTATTCATCTTCCATCATCAAATTCCACTGTAAACTACACATGGATGAAAACTGTACATGGTTTTTATTTTGACATGAGCACTATGCAAACTACACATAGATCAAAACTGCAGTTTTTATTTTGACATGAGCACTGTGTAAACTACACATGGATGAAAACTGCAGTTTTTATTTTGACATGAGCACTGTGTAAACTACACATGGATGAAAACTGCACATAGTTTTTATTTTGACGAGCACTGTGTAAACTACACATAGATCAAAACTGCACATAGTTTTTATTTTGACATGAGCACTGAGAGTTCCATCACAACTAGAACTGATATTAGGTGTAGTTTTATGTTAAGATAGACAGCTCAAAGCTTTTGGGGAGCATTTTTAAGTCAGAGACTCCTACATTGGGGTCAAATAGGAATGGCTGATTGCAGATGAAGATAATATTTACTTAAGAATTTTATCCTTGTATCATCATCAGCTTAGATTTATTTAGCAAAGTGAGGTACCCACATTGAAACCAGGTAATAAAAAGAATCTACTTGACAAGTAACAATTGTAAAATAAAGTCCTTATTTTTTGCATATGTATGCATGTCTGTTTTTGGATGGCTTACAATTAAATTCATTCACAGTGGTTGCAAAGAAATAATCTAAGCATATGTCTTTTTTGGTAAGCAGTCTAAAAGTCTTAAAACTTCTTACATAAAATAAACTCTTAAGCATATTAAGAATAATGCATTAAGACACAGTATGCATTCTAAACAAATGTTAATATATTCATTACCAGCAAAAGTGATATGAAGAGGTGTTTCTCACAACACCTATTTCAGGTCTGTGGGCATCTCTCTACATTTTCCACACACCATTCTTCGAATCCTTTGTTGGGAGTTCGGTGATAATCACCACATTGCCTTGAACCTGGCTACCACCACATTGCTTGGAACCTGGCTACCACCACATTGCCTTGAACCTGGTTCCAATACATTAGAGACAAAGCTGGAGTGGAACTGTAAAATCTGTATGAACAGTTCCCTCGCTGGTCTAGCTCCACACTTATCTTCTCCTGGAATTTGTTTCAAAGATTAACCATATTGAAATCCTTTATGTATGTGGTACAAATAACTTGAAAGCTAAAATCATGACACCATGTAAATTTCAACATCTACAACAATCATGTTTTCACGTCAATTATCAATGTTTGCAGACCCTGGAAATGAAAATCATTGCTAATATTTTAAGAGTAATTACCAGTTTTAATTTTGTGTGTAAATAGATGCAGTATTTTGATTTTATCAGTACAAAGTGCAAGTTACACATTCACAGGCAGCTGCTACACATACAGGAAAAGGTTTTCAGTAATGTAGCCCACATACCTGTCAGGTTATTCATACCTGTTGTGATATATATCTTGTACATACAAATTGTAAACTTTAGCAATAACATGCTCAAGGAATACATAATTTTTTTAAAAGAATGAATAAGTTTCAAAATTGCATTGCATAATGTAAATTTTTTATTGCAAAAATCATTTGCAGTAATCACCAGAGGTAGAAAAATGTAATGCCAAGCAGACTGAGCACTTAAAATTCTTACCCAAAATGTTAGATCAAATATGAAAAAAAAATTGTTTCTTGCAAGCCTTCATGTCAGTTTATATTCTGGACAAATAAAACATTTTAGGATTATTAAATCTTTATGTTTACCATGATAGTGCATATACAGAATTATCTTAACATATTTTGGAGCTTAATAAATAAGCCTTAAGGCATGCATTATATCTGAAACATTTATCATTCAGTGTGTATCTTCTCTATTACACATTATGCCTCCAGTTGTCTGTCTAATATATTTTAATATAAGTATTTCATAATTTGACAACTAATGTATTCATGATTACTTGTCAAACTTAAAGGAATATAGTGCTAATAAGGAATCAGAAATTAATACTGCATGGTTGTGATTTGATGGAAGTTTTCTGTGCTGGAACAGGTCAAGTATTGGGTAGGTGGGGGATCAAAATTTAAAAAGGGTCCCTACTTTCCTCAAATGGGCACCAAAGCAAAGTCTATGTGTCTATTTACTCAGTGTGGGTATTGTGGATAATATCTAATAAACACATGCAAGAATAAAATGGTGGTCAAAATTAAAAGTGACAAGTGACTGTATGTTTGTGTGTATACTTATTATGATCTGACCTAGAGTTTTGAACCAGGTTTCCATACTCCAGTCGCAAAGTTTAATAAACTTATTTAAAACCTTGTGTGTGCAAAAAATCAACATGGAGAAGTAGAAGCCAAATTATTTTCCACTTTGTTTGAAATGCCAGGAAGATGAGTGTTAGTGGTCCACTGGTGACGATCTGGTCAGAATTTATAAATTGATTAATACTAAGTTTTGAGCATTTTTAAATATCTTAAATGCTTTTCGTTCATAAAATTGAGTGGTTGGGATGTGAGAGAGTGCAAAAGGTATGCAAGAAATCGAGTACCTGTGGGGTTTTTTTTGCAATACTGTAAAAAAGCAAGTCGATTTCAATCATTCTCGTACCAAAGAACCTTTTAAACTATGTAACTATAAAAGTAGTTTACATAAATTTCAATGTTTCCTCTCAAAATTAAAATCAAAAAGGAAAAGGATAGGGAGAAAAGAATGTGATCAGAAGAAGATTGTACTCACCACTGTTGACATTTTGCCCTGGGTCATATCGTGGTTGTGTTTTACATCATCAACTTCAGTGTTTGCTGATCACTGCAGAGCAGGATTTCAATATGGAGATGATAGATTTGTTACTCTAGTATGAAGATTTCAGAGAGTTCATTATTTCATAATGATTAGCTCTATATACTTGATATTATCCCAGAATATCTTTGTAAAAAGTATTTAATCAGTGGATATACATATTATGTCCAAACATTTTTGCAAGCAAATTAACTCTGAGCTGCACTATTGCGCCTTTAACCATTTATCTCATACAAGCACCTTTTGGCACCTCTACCTGATTCACATAAAGTGCCTTTTGGCACCTTTGTTAAACAGCAGCCATTTTAAGTGGGTTTTCATAGCACCACCTTCCGGGGGAAAACCCCCCTATTAGATACTACATTTATTGTTGTAAATGACCATTATGTCAGATCACATGGTCACTGTTTATGCATTGGTCGAAATTTGCTATTTAATGTATGGCGTAACTGTCTCTCCGAAATGGCGGTCACGGATATCGTAAATTATGCGAGTTTTACGATTTGAATCACAAGTAAGAAGATTTCAATAAAGTGGACAAAGACTCTGATACTGATGTAGGAAGCCATTAGTTTTTATAAATTATCAAATTCAGCTGATTTAGTGATGTAGATGCAAAGAACTTGTAAATTTCGAGTATGAGAAATTGCAGCTATGGTTGGTCACATGGTTCACTGACTTGAAGATGAACAAATTCTCTCAAGATGTTAAAGCACATACAAAATTCTTTTGTGAAAACTAATTATATAGCTATAATGACCATATTTTGCTCTTAAATCTTTCCATACATAATTGATGTTTACTAATAACTAAAATGGTTAAAATTGCTGTTAAATGTAACATACACTTCACTTCTAACATACTTATGTTTAGCACACTGCACGATTAACTTTGCTACATGCATATCGAAGAGCTAAAAAGCCATACACTCTATGAGAGAAAGGGTCAAATGATTTCCTACTTATTCTCAGATGGAGTGGAGAATTTCCACTCCTACATTTTTAGTCTAGAATATCCCCTTATTTAGTGTCTGCACTTTTTCATATAAGTTTGCAGTTTGCGCTGTTCAATAATCACATTTATATGATGCCACTGAGGAGATGCTATAATTGCATACATTACTAAATCTGAAGTTTTTAATGAGAACAATTCATACTAGATTAACACAAATGACTGTAATAAAATATAAAAACCCCTTTCTTGTCCCTCAGTTTCTGCAGTAACAAAACATCTAAGTACAAATCGAGAAACAAACTTGGTATGTACTAGACAGAATATCTGGCACCAGTGTATTTAAAGAAGAAATTGAATTTTGGCTGCATCTTTCTTAGACAGCTTCAAAAATTAAATGAAGCCACCGACTTGCTTCCAACTCTGAAGTTGTAGACCACACAAGACTCATTAGACATCCATAAATGGGTATTTCTGACAGTCTGTCACAGAAGAAAAAGAAATTCAAGCCTATTATGACAGTCTACACCTCTTAGTCATTAACTTAATCCAAACTGTTATACTGAGTGTTGAAAGTCATGTATCAACCCAGCCATCAAACTGATATCCACTAAATATATGTCCAGGTACAGTGGTCTCTTGCAGTCCAATATAGTCCTTGATACAAGCCAGGTGACCAATGATCCCAGTATGTTACAGTATTGACTAGTAATACTGTGTACTGATCTATGTGCTAATTGCTGTATAGTTTGTCAATTTACACCAGTCCATCCACCACAGGCTCATACCCCCTCTCATAAAAAGAACAAAACAAGTGAAACAAATATATAAAATAAACAAAGAAACACTAAAAGAAATAGATAAAATCCAGTCTGCCCAGTCCCAGTAAGATAAAGATAATCAAGTTTGTTGGACTCTTCTTGCAGTTTTCATTCAACTACCTTGGTGTGTTTGTGTGTGTGTGTGTGAATTAGATTTTTTAACATAGCTTCAACAAATTTTTCTGTCATATCACTATGATGTCTGCAATGTAACAGTTTATAGCGATGTCTTGCACTGGGGCATCATGCCGCAGACATGTAGCATGATGTCCCACCAAGAAATGTTATCCTGACACCAGGCTGACAAGTCCTAACACTAACATCTTAATGCTGAGGCAGCTGTTAGTACCATTTTTTTCAAGTCTTGTATGACTCGGCCAGGATTCGAACCTGCAACCTCCAGCATCTGAGGTGAAATCTGTAACCACTAGACCACCGGAACGGTCAACAATCCTGGTGATAATGATGATTGATTTTGTGCACATATCATGATGGTCAAGAATAGACTTGAGAAGCCCTGGTAACTTTGCTGCTATAGGGCTCAACAGTACTAATTTAGTTCCTTTAGTACTTATGGAAACATCATAATGAAAATATGAATTTCCAAAACATTCATTGAATGAAATTAGTGAAACACAAAAGCATGTGGAGTAAACAGCATTAAAAATGGTGGTAGAGACCGAAGTGATCATATCTTAAGAATAATGTTTCAAAACACAACTCACAAATATTGGAGACAATTAATATGGAATGGTAAATAGTATCATATTTATATTTGATTCCACAGACGTTAACCAATGATGCAAAACACCCCACCCTGCATAGTGTTATGCAAAATTAATTTGCATTGTTTGTCAAGTTTCTTTTATTCATTAAATGCTGTGGTTTGTTAAATTGTATTTTGTAGCTGAACTTGTCCAAAAGTTAATTGTCTACCTGACTAGAATCATATTTTTTTTCTGAACAAAATACATAGTTATATTTCGCTGTGAGTGTAAGTTAAATTCCAAGATCATTATCATGGTGGAGTCACAGACATGATGTTCACCATGTTCTTTACTATAATTTTAATATTAGAATCTTCTTATTTAACTGTCCATTAAAAGGTTGTTTTGGTTTTTTTATAGACAATTCTAACTGCAACCAAGGTTAAAGTAGAGGGCTTTATAATCTTGCTTAGCAAGAATTTAGATCTTGATGCACAATCATTTGTCATGCTCTGTATCTGATTTGACTGGAAGGGATAAAAACTGGTACCAATTGTGACAGGTATTTCATATTCTAACCAGTAAATTGGGATGGAAACTGATATGATCTAATATGAGCTAGCTAAAAATATAACAAAAACAAACAGGAGTTCCTTAAACACATACAAAATTCTTTTGTGAAAAATAATTATACAACTATAAGGACTGTATTTTACTCTTAAATCTTTCCATACATATTATATGTGTACCAAAAATGTAATATGGTTAAAATTGCTATTAAATGTAACATACACTTCACTTCTTAATAGGTCTATGCGTAGCACGATGCACTGGGTAGCTTTGGTACATGCATATCAAAGGGCAAAAAAGACTACACTAGAGGAATAGGGTTAAATAGCAGTTACTAAACAAGCAGAAAAGAATTTCCAGACATCTTAATTAGTCAAATTCATTTTCTCTGTATATTTTGGTAAAATGGTCAGTATTAGTGTGACAATTTTGCTTGAATCACAGCTTAGCAAGAATCCTGCTTTTTATTTTGAAATAACTGCTCTTGTATGTAGATTCAATTGCATGCAATATATACTTTCCAAACATATTTCCAGTCAGAAAGCCATGTGCTTCATAAAATCAAAACTGGCTGTTGAAAGAGGAAGTGGACATGATCTAGGTAGAGAGGGAGTACAAACTGTTAGTGTTTTCTTTAGCTTTCCATGAAATATTCCCTGGATCAAAGTTTATGATGGTACCAATTCATCCATCACCTAATATTTATTACAACAAAATTATAAAAATTTACAATAATTTCTTTTAAATTACTAAATTAAAGTTATACTAATGGTTTATTCAAAATTAAGCAAATTTAAATCCATCTCATCATTACAGGCCATTTCAGTGATCTCTATAAATTAGGTATCTGAAATCGTGCACATGCATTAAAGTCCAATTTAATTTTACCATGAGAATGGCTCACATGACAGGTTAATTGGATAATGTGCTTACATGTTATATAAATGGTTTGCATTATGGGTCATTGAAATTTGAAGCTCTGCCAATTTACTTTTGTTTGTCACAAATGTTGTACTGCCTGCCATCCATTACTGTGATCAGTTGACCTTACCACACAAAATATGGGCTGCTTCTCTAGTATTGCATTCTTTTCTCAGACTGTCACTGACCCACTTCTCAAGAAAACATATTCATGCTATTTTAATAATATCCACTGTAAGATGTCAAAACTTAACTTGTTCCAAAAAACTAGCAACATCAACAGATTCTGAAACAAATTGGAGAGTTATTCTGGTTGTGCTAAAGCACAAACTGCAGTATAGAACATTGCTGCTTCAAAAGTCATGAGAACAATGGAAAGATGGAAGAAATACATTCATTAAGATTGAAAGGATAGATAAAAGACATACATGTACACACAAAATTTCAAAGAAATAATAGAATTATACATCAATACAGGTATTCACAAGGGAATGAAGAAGATTCAGTCTAATTGCTGTGCAATTAATTCCTTTTATAAGCGTTAAAATTATTAATTATTTTCTTGACTCATTCTTCCTGAATTTGCATAATGTGACTTTTAAAATAAGGCTAGAAATAAAGTTATGGCTACAGGTGAAACATACACTTGAGCTATGTATCAATATCATTCATGATACATGTACACTGCCTATAATATGATATATTATTGATCCACATATCAACTTTATAGTCTTTTCATCACTTGAATGTATGTCATTGGTACTGTGGTGCTGATTTATATAGTGATGACATCCTCATTTTATTTCAAGCATGCATTTTGAAGATAGATACAACCTTGTTATCTTTTCAAATTTTATTTTCATTCTGATAAAATAAAATACAAAAAAACAACTTACAACCTTTAGTTGTCAGTTTTTGGAATTTAACCTTTAAGGCCACCCCATTTGACCAGATGCAGGACTCCTCTTGGCCTGGAACCCTTCATTTTGCCCACCATGCATGCTGTCCAAACATCTTATTTCAAAACATCTTATTTCATGTCTTCACTAAACAAGCCAAGGCAGGGGAGTGGAGATGACTAGCAATCAAATCCATTGCCACCTATACAAAACAACTGCTATGCCATGACCACAGGCACTAGTTTCTTTTGGTGAAATATTAAATTATTGACCACACCCACTTGTCTTTTAGAAATTTTCCAGGTGCTCATGCAGTTTGGAATCTGTTCTTGTCAATTTTGTGACATTTTTTTAAAATCCTGCAACACATTCTGTCACTCATTACCTCATTACATATAACACTACAAAAGGAGACATTCCAAACTAGCTCCACAAATGCAACTTAAATACCTTAACATTTAATAGCTACTTCTGCCAGATTACATTTCTTTGTATCTGTTTGGATTGAGGTTTTGATGCACTGCTTTTGGTGTGTTGCACAGTGAATAAGCTATAGTTAGTTCTGATTTGTGGTTATTGTTTTACCCTGGACTTTAACAAACAATAACCCCCAAAGAGAACTTGACTTAAAACATATATTTCATTGTGTGGGACACAATAAGTGTAATGTTCAAATTCAATCCAAGTAGACAAGATACAGCACAACATTGAGGCTTCATGCAAAAGTGGATATTAAATGATTAATAAAGTATTTTTAATTGATATACAAGTCTGAAATGTCTCCATTGTATAGATACATTATATCAGGGGCTGATCATGCTGATGGGATGAAATACTTAGCATGGCATTGCAGGGTGGGTGGGCAAATTTTAAACCATGTGACAGTTGCCTTCTGTTAATTTGTAGAAGGCAAGAGAGTGTTTTCAGTAAATTTTTTTAAAAATATCGAGAAATAAGTGCATATCCCATGACACCCATCTCAGAGGAATTCTTAACCTAAAGAATATAAAGGCTAAGTAATAATTATTGACAACTCCTGAAGCTTAAAATAACTCATATAGGGTACTGCTGAAGCTTAAAATAACTCATATAGGGTACTGCTGAAGCTTAAAATAACTCATATAGGGTACTGCTGAAGCTTAAAATAACTCATATAGGGTACTCCTGAAGCTTAAAATAACTCATATAGGGTACTGCTGAAGCTTAAAATAACTCATATAGGGTACTGCTGAAGCTTAAAATAACTCATATAGGCTAAGTAATGTTTGGTATTTATTCTTCATCACTTGTTTTGATATGAAAAGTTGTCAATGCATCAATGCATCGTTTCATCACTAGTTATTACATGAAAAGGTAAAAAATTTGTTGTACTTGCTTGTCACTGTCTCTGATCTTATAATGCATCTGTTTCTCACTGTACACAGTTCACTCAATGTCTAAAAAATGTATACATTTTAATAATTTATTACAAGGGTGATGTTCAGATCTGGGTTATTTGCTTTTTGTTAATAAAATTTATTTAACCCTTTACCTCATACAAGTGAATTTGGACCCTCTACTCCATTCACATATATGGGCCTGTTGACACCTCTATCTCATTTGCATAAAAATGCCTTTTGATACCTCTACCAGATTGTAAATAAGCACTTTTTGATGCCTGCTATAAACATCAGGCATTTTGAGCAGGTTTTCAAAGTGCCACCTTCAGGAAAAACCAATATTAGATACTACATTCAATGGTGTGAATAACCATTACCTCAAATCACTGGTCTAAAGCTGGTCTACAGCCTCTCATGATATGGCCATCCATGAAGGAGGAATAGCTATAAGAAAGTTTTCAACATGACTGCTGTGGGGGCCATTATCAACCTCCAGATCAACAACATTTTGATTTAGGTTCAACTAAACATCTTAAGAAGTCTTTAAAGAAGTAGGTCACATTCTGCACTCTCCAAAATGGCAGTAGCAGATTTCTTCAATACTATACTTACAGAGTTTTCACAAATAAAATTGCAACTATGAAAGCTTCAGTAACTTAGGTGAAGGCTCTGATACTGATTTTAGAAGCCATTCATTTTTATAAATTGTGATTTTGGAAGCCATTAGGTTTTATAAATTATCAAATTCAGCTGCTTAGTGATATAGATGTAAATATCAAGTATTAAATATCAACAACGGTTGGTGACATGGCTTCACTGACATGATGGTGAGAGTTCTCTTAAGATTTTAAAGCACATAAATTCTTCTGTGAAAAATAATTATACAGCCTTGACAACTGGATTTTACTCTTAAAATTTTTAGTGCATGTGTACCAAAAATGTAAAAGTTAAAATCACTGTTAATCACTGTTAAATGTAACATACACTTCATTGCTTAACAGCCCATTTTTCATATACAGCAGAATAGGTAATAATTTGTTTTTTTTTATATAGCACTGCACTGGGTAACTCGGCTACATTCATATCTGAGGTCTAAAAGCTGTACACTATGAGGTAAAGAGTTAAGAGACAACTTAATTGTTTTACTCCTTTAATGTTATTCTTGACACTTGCATCTCTCCCAGGTACAACTTCCAAAATAGGAAAGTTAAGTAGGGTGTTTAGTCTCCCTGTCATACATTATTTCAAATGAAGCAATTTAAATTGGCCTGATCAAAGAAAATTTCAGCATCTCACTATACAAGAATTTGCATTGCACAGAAACATCAGAATTGGAATGACGAAGTCTGCACACAGTACTTCAACCATATATGCTTTTTATAAAAAAAAAATTGCTGGACAGTTAAGAAATTGTAATCTTATTTTTCTTATTCTTTGCTTTTAAAGCCAATCTATTCATCCATGATATAAGCAGTAGGATTACCAGATGTACTCACCTATAAGTTGAGGCCAAGGGCAAACTACACTGACCTAAATCTGCATTCACTTAACAGTTCTGTATTATTATGACTTTATTTAAAGAGGGTAACTCAATTAGCTAAGAACTAATCTACCTTGAGGCCCTCATTCAAAGGAATTTATTTATTTTTGCTGCATCTCTGAAGCCATTGTATATACTGGGTTTGAAAAGAGGAAATAAAGTGGGCATTTCTAATCTCAACTGGAATATTATTCCATAGCAAAGTTCCAGAGTATTGGAAACTTTTTTTAAAATAATTCCTTATTTGGTTTGGGAATTTTGTAATGTTTGGTAGACATTGATGCAGGTAGGGAGTTTTTCCAGGTAGCCTATACTTGAATAGTGATTGTAAATATTCAGGAGCACTATTATTGGCTATCCTGTACATTAATTTGGCTTTTCTTAAACAGATTTGGTCTTTAATAGGTAGTATTTTTAACTTACCAGCTAAATTTTCCTTGTTTTCTTTCTGGTTTGATATTAACTCAAAAGCTCTTTTTTTGAAAATGTGCCAGCTTTGCTAAGTTTTTATCATTTGAATTACCCCATACTGTATTACAGTAGTCTAAATAGGGTTGTATGTATTTGTTATAATATAGTTTTCTGTGCTTTTCTGGGAGAAAGTGTCTTATCCTACTGAGAAGCCATAAACTTGAATTGACTTTTTTACTGATATGTTTGATATGTTCAGTCCATGATAGGTTATTATCTAACATATAGATAGACATATATTGTATAGTTTGAGGTAATCAGTAGAACAAACAACACATACCTTAATTTGCAGGTGCATTAGGCTACAGCAGATCTGGATCTTTGTTGTTTGTAGTTTGACTTGACTTGTAAGCAAGTACACACAATATTCTCCTTTCTAGTGCGTAATTTAACCTGGACTGGCAAAACCATTGCTCCTAATATCAGACTGGAAGCAAAGTGTCCCCACTGTAGCTGTCTTTAATTTCAATTGCTTTCTACATACAATCTCACTGTAGCTATCTTTAATTTCAATTGCTTTCTACATACAATTTCACTGTAGCTGTCTTTAATTTGAATTGCTTTCTATATACAATCTCTAAATTCAAGGATGCAGTCTAGAGAAAATGTCGAAACTGCAATGCAAACTTATGTCAGTGACTAAAGCATTCTAAGCACCACATTGGCTAGAACTTTACAAATGCCAAAAGCAATCACTATGAGAATTTTGGTTTAGTTCATTTTTTTTTTTCTTCTTTCTCTTTCTTTAGCCTAATGCCATTTTTCAGCACATGATAGTTTATACAAGACAGCCAGCACATTTTGGAAAGGATTTCGGAAGAAACCAAACCAGAATCTACTGGCATGCTTTCCCATACACCCACTTTGGCCAAAATGGACAGATAACAATGTCAGCATCCCATAATGGAAAGTACCTTGGACCACTTGAATATCTTAGGACCCATGAAATTTTTGCCAAAACCAATGTACAGTACATTCCAGCATCTTAACATAAAACATCTTGGCATTTTAATTAAAGTGGCAGTGGGGAGGGGTGTGGAACAGCATGAACGGTTGCTTACTTTTAATAAACATGTCAATAACTTTTAAATAAATATTTTTAAAACTGACAGCTATTTATATTCATTAATGGTGCAGTAACAGCAACTTGGTATTTATGACAATTTTATTGTCATGAATCACACCTATATGTACTAACAGACAATAACCTAGATTTCTACATCATCCACTCTAAACCTGACAATTATTTGGGAAATTCTCTCCTCCATATGAAAAACGGGGGGGGGGGCAGAATTTTCTGAACTAATTAGATTCAATGAAGAAATAAGTTGATGCTTGAACATATGATGTGCCATCTTTATGTACTTGTTTATTGGAGATGTAACTGCAATATCAGCATGAATCCACATTGCAGAACTGACCCTGTACCTGCTAGCTACAATCTTTCCAAGTGGAGCCAGTAAAATATTAGCAGAAACTAACTAAACAATGAAACGGTTTACTGGCCAAAATGAATCATGTCTATTATTAGATATGTGCATGATTTTGACATGCATTTAGGTCTAGTTATCTAGCACACAAGGCCAAGAAAAATATGTATGTTTTGTATTGCCCTACACACACACACACACATTACTCCCTCCATAACTTGTGAACAAGTACTCCACAAAAACACAGACCATACAATAAGTGAGGGAGCAATTTATCCTGGCACCTTGAAAAATTGAAAAGTATCTGCTTAGACATGTGATACCAGGGGGGGTGTTGGGTTAGGTACTAGGCTGTTTAATGACTGAATCCTCTTTAATAATCACTTTAAACTAATTGAAAATTGGGAAATTCATTAATTTTTGGCATGTGGCATGAATCTGTGAATCAATGAAAAAGTCATGAAATTCATGCCAAAATCGTGAGTGTTGGCAGCTATGTGTGTGTGTGTGTGTGTGTGTGTGTGTGTGTGTGTGTGTGTGTGTGTAGTGTGTGTGAATTTTTTTTAACCATGGGGTATATGGGGGAAAAAGTGCAAGGGTGGGCAATGAGATACAAGAACTACAAGAACGGTTATTAGAACAAAAAAAAGACTTATTTTTTTAGTTTTACCTAAATGATTTTTATCAGCAAATGTACACCATTTTAATGAGTTTAGCGAGTTAACTAACTTCTACCAAAATTTTATTTGTATTTAATTTGTTTTTAAGGATTATAAATTTAACATCAAAATAATGAAGGTCCTGTTTTTTAATGGCAAATTGTGGGCAGTTTTAATATCCACTTACTCTTTGTATGGCAAATGAAATACAGCTTCCTGACCTGAATTTTGTACAGAATACAGAAGGAAACAAAGAGTTCTTCAAAGTGACATATGCTTTAGTGGGCAAAAACTATTTCCAGGAATTAAATAAAGACCATAATTTTCTTCCTTTTAACTGTTTGGTGTTGAAACCATTTTTGATAATCTTTAGGGATAACAGTATTTTCAAATTAGCTTCTGTAGTGCATATACTGAATGCGCGACTGGTGCTGGTCTCATTTAGGACCAAGAATGCATCATATTAAGACTTTTGGACAAAACCCCATGTCAATACCAGTCTGCCTTCTAGATATGAGGCAATAACAAGATTTTTATGATGGCCGCTGTTATGGTCATGTTGGAAATCAGACTGGCACCATTTTCATTCAGGTTTGTGGTTTGTAGTTTTTTTAGTTTGTGGTTTTGTGCCATTTGTCAGCACATGATACGTTGGCTATTCATGGTTGCCAATATATTTTGTGGAGGAAGAACTAAGGGAAAACCCCTTGTAAGACTCATCCAAGGGGAAGCTACTGGCAAGCTTTGTGTTTCAAAAAGTGTAAAGTTTCAGGACCATATTCCAAGTACAAATTGATGGAAAGATAATGGATGATAGATAAAGGACCATCCAGTAAGCTCAGATATTTCTACTATGTCTTAAAAATTTTAATTCTAAGTTAATAAAGCATTTAAGGAATCTTCCAGCCTGATTAATGTGGAAATAAAGAAGCTAATTACATCCAAAATGTTATGTATAGGAATACTTGTATATGGTTTCACATTCACATGTAAATTCATAATATAAATAACAGTGTTGCACAAATAAATGCACATGCTATATAGTTACAAGTCCAATAAATCAGCTCCAAACCTCTGTATTGATATTGAACTTGCCCATTCTTTACAATGTGCAATTCCAAGCAGTCTCTTATTTCTGCACATGGGTGTCCATTTCAGACACATCCTGGCATTTCTCACAGCTCTGAGTTATGGTCAGATGAGGAGTCTTTCCAGCAATATGTATTATATCCTATCTCTGACAAGTTGTAAACACAACTGTTACCACTTTGAATTTCATGCTTATGTTGGACAACAAATTGGAATAAGCCTTTTCTTGAAAAATTTGGCTCAGACTTGATCAGAGAACATCTCTAGAGATTTGTATCTCTGCACTGGAATGATGTATGTCTCACACAATATAAATTTATAACATTAAAGGCATATAAATATTTACATTATTTTCCTAATAAGATGGTTGAAGTACCGTGTGCATAAGATGGATGTCCTTTCCAATGGCAAATTTTGGTCTGTTAAATAATGTAAACATCCTAAGCATGCTTTAAACTGTTGTCTGCCCTGTGGTTTTGAAAATGGAGGCCCAACAAAGTATTTGCATGAATTAGTGTGCATTTCTTTGTTGCTTTTTCTATTTCTGAAGCTGGATTAGTTTCTGTTAATCACTTGTGCCTAAAAATATTGATATAAAGATACTAAAGGCAGTGTTTCCCTTTACATACAGTTGTGTGTTAGGGACACACACTGGAGAAAATTGACACACAGAAATTTTTGCTGTGCGTTTTTTTGATGCAAAGGATTTGCAAAATATAATCATGATTTATTTAATATCCAACTCGTTGCATTAGAGATGGCATCGTGTATACTTCGATTATACATCATTAGGGATGGCATCATGAATACTTCTTCTGGTTTCGTGTTTCGTATGCTCTCTGTGTTGCACACTGTAATACTGAACATACAGAGCAAAGAACCAGACTACCATTAGGCAATATTATGACAGAGTAGCTGCCCCTGATCTCGTGAGCTCTCATGCAATTCTATGGAGTTCAGCAAGATGTCCAGATGTTTAACCTCAATTATTGTTGCATTAAATGCGATCCTGAGATGAAAACAGCATGCACTAAGAATCATTATCGAAGAAATTGAAAGAAGCAGAACATGAAAGAGTAAATGTGGATCTGACTCTAATGAAAAATGGATAAAATATTCTCTTGACTAGAATATGGCACATCCAAGGCATTGGGATTACCAGTGTGACTTCATGATTGCGAAGACTACACAAGTGAATAGTCCTTTCATGACATCCTTTGAGAATTTTTAAAATCTGCCCTTGATCACCACAAGATATCTTTTGAACACATTATTACCTAAGACATTCTTTCAGAACAAAGAAATAAGTAAACTTGCAGAGACAAATTCATTATTTGGATTATTCAGAGGGTTGTTGCAGATATTGTTAACTTTGCTGTAGCGAAAGAAAGATCTAAAAGTTTAAGTGAAATTTGTTAAAGAGAAGATGAATCATTGCCCTCTGATTTTTGGATAAATGTGTTTTAGGACGATGTACAATGAAACCGATGATAGTACACATTTTATGATAGGCAGTAAATTAACTGTTGTTTTGTTAATAAGATATATATGGAGTTTTGTATTGGCTTATATGTAATGAGTTGGTCTATATTATTGCTACAAAAATTATAGACTGTTAAAAATATGACTTTAAACTAAAAGGAAAATTAACTAATAAAATTATCCTTTGAATGGAAAATGCATTTGTGTTAATTGTGCCTGTTGGTTTATTTGTGTGTGTGTGTGTGTGTGTGTGTGTGTGTGTGTGAGAGAGAGAGAGAGAGAGAGAGAGAGAGAGAGAGAGAGAGAGAGAGAGAGAGAGAGATTGAATATATTGTGCAAATTGCAATATCCTATTCCAGCTGAAAAAGTATGGATTAAATGAAAATTTGTCGGTACATTTTTGACCCCCACATTTTTTATTTGACCATCAGTTCTGACACCAAGGTTTTTTTTTTTTACCCTCAGTTTTACACTCCTGGGGGATACACTGCTAAAGGTGTATATGGACTGTTATGGACATGTGGAGCCATTTTTCAGTTATGAAGCCCATTCAGAGTTGTTACACATTTTATTAAAAACTTGAGCAATTTCCACATAAACTGTCACACACAGTGTGTGTGTGTGTGTGTGTGTGTGTGTGAGGTATTAAATGACTTGCAATCACATAATGAAGCAGTTTTTTTTTAAAAAAATATGTCTATCCATGTTATTTATTTACCATCAGATGCTTTTAATGTTATATCTTCCATAGAACCCATCAGACATGGGATCATATTTAAGGTTAAAATCACATATATGCCCGTATGATCATACTTAACGTTAAATTCCCAATACTTACAAGTAACTGATTTATTTAATTCTCCTTCTTAACTTTCTCCATTATCAACATACTCATGAACTAACCCATGGCATCCACTATTTTATCTTGCTAAATATGGTCTTGTAATTTCTTGAGAAGTGTGCAAGACAATGCCTATTCTAGGTCTATTCTATGTGGTCATTAAACATAAATACAAAATTTCAAAATGGCCACAGAAGGTAGGATTGTGTTATTCCATGTGCAATTTACAGCATAGGATTTGATCCTGATCTATTCCAAATGTTTCACTAGGATTTTAAAACACAGGAGTCCAGGACTCCTAATTTGGTAAAATAGGAGTTACACCAGTAAAAGATGCCATCCCTTCAAAAGTAAGCTGAAGTGGCTAAATGTCCATTAACCCATTAACCCCTAGCACCCTCGTCACGTCACACTTTTCACCCCTCATCTCCGAGCGCCTTCTCGCCTCCTCGTTAGCAAGGCAGAGTTTACCTAGCTTATTTTCCTGGCAGTATTTGGCTTGGCTTATTTCCGGTATGAGTTAAGTTAAGTCGTCGCTAACCATTGGTTGATTTCAAGCCATTTCTTAATTATTCAGGCAATTGAACCAATAAAATTTTAGCTTACATAGACAGACTGAACTCTGCTGAACAAAGGGAAAAAAATTTGATAGCAATAGCGCCAGTAATAGTGAAGTTATTTTGATTTGAAAATGATGGAAATTGTCGAGAATCAGCCACTTGCATCGGAATTTTACATGACAGATTCTGACGGAGGATTTTCTGGATTCTCTTCGGTGGAAGAGGTGATCGATGGATTATAAATGACAGAACACACATCGACAAGAGGCAATTTACGGGACCAACACCAGGACCAACAACAGATTCAGACCCTAATGCAAATGAATTTAATTTTTTGAGCTATTTTTCCCATCGTTTTTGTTTCAGTTGATCGTACGCAAGACCAATCTTTATGCAAAGCAAAAGCAGGTGGAGAAAGAAGACCAGAACTGGAGAGATGTTACGGAGATAGAATTGAAAGCATGGATGGGATTGAGAGTTTTTATGAGCATTCTTCAGCTCCCTGTGACAGCCATGTACTGGTCAACAGATTCCTTATTTGGAAACCTAAGTTTGAGAAGGATCATGGAGAGAGACAGGTTTGACAAAATATCACAATATTTTCATGTAAATGATAGTCAAAGTAATCCTCCTCCTCCTCCTCCTCGACATCAACCAGATCATGACAAGTTGTATCATGTGAGGCCAGTGTATGACCATCAAAACTGCTGCTTACAAAACTACAATTCTCATCAAAATGTAAGTGTAGACAAGCAATGATAAAATTTCGAGGTAGGTAAGCCTTTCCCCAGTATATACCAGCCAAGCCAACAAAGTATGGAATCAAGGTGTGGATGAGGGCTGATCCAGAAAATTGCTACACAAACGAATTTCAGGTATATACAGGTAAGGATGCAGGTACCAGAGAAGTGGGATTAGCCACACGTGTTGTTATGGACCGAACACAAAAGATATGGGAAAGAAATCATATTGTAAATGTAGACAATTATTTCACTAGCCCAGACTTATTTGAGAAGCTTCTACAGAAAGGTACATATGCACGCGGAACTGCAAGAAACAACAGAAGAGGATATCTTATTCAGCATCTTAATAAGAGAGATATTAAGGTTCAAAGGGAATTCAAAATGGCACAGCGAGGGGAATTAACAGCCTGTGTTTGGATGGACAAGAGGCACATCTACACCCTATCAACAGCAGAAGATCCAGCAGCCATAGAGAAGATAGTACAACGCAAATCCAAAAATGGAGATGTGAAGAACATCAAAGCACCATCCATCATTCAAGAATACAACATCAACATGAACGGAGTGGACATAGCAGACCAGCTTAGAACACAGTACAGTACATACAGAGCAGCTAAAAAGTGGTGGTTGTACTTTTTTTGGTTTTTGTGTGATATTGCTGTCACCAATGGATTCATACTAATGAGAGAATCAGAACATCATGTCAAGTGGAGCAGGAACAGATGAGTAAAAGCACACAGGATGATTGATTTTAAAATGAATCTGGCAAAATTGCTGATTGGTGACTACCAGGAAAACCAGGAAAATGATTTAGCCAGTTGGCAACAAATACAGGAGGCCACTTTCCTAAGAATGGTGAGAAGAGGGGAAGATGTAGACAACGCAGCAAAGAAAAGCAACGACAGAAGTTTTGAATATGTGTATTCAGTGTAATATTCATTTGTGTGTAAATTGTTTTAAGCCATATCATGTAGATCTTTTGAAGAATCATTAAATAAATGTTTGAGAATTAAAATTTGTAAGCATGAATGTTCATAATTCAGAGTTTGATAAGTGTTTTATTAGCAAGGTAAATATATGCATCTTGGAACAGTATTCACAGGAGATTAAGTTTGCAAGAGAAACGACAAGTGGAATTTTTGTGTACATAAAATAGAATTATTTCATGTGTTCATTATTGTGTGTGAATTCTTAATGGATTTTATGGATTATTCAATGGCAAGAAAAGTAAATTGGTAAGCACACCATTTACTTTCACCTTTATGCAGGAGTATTATTTCTGCATGTGGCATGAAATTGATACCATTATGTACATAATTTTATTGAGAACTGATTTGCCAAATTTCAGCCAAATTAAATGAATATAAATAAAATAATAGGAAATTTACTGCAAGTACCCCCCCTTATGGAAAAATATGCAAGCCAAGTGCTGTCAGTAGGTCTCAGGGATACAGGTACTGGTAAGGCTAATACTGCTTGTCTAGGTGGTATCTGCAAGTATGCTGTAGGGGACTGCTTAGCTATTTGGCTCATGGGTTAATGAGTTAATCCTTTCATCACTAAGCAACTTTGTGGGCATAGAGTCCTCAACACTAAGTAACTTTGGAGTTGTAAAGCAAAATGACTTGTTGACTTTGAAACAACATAACTTTGTCAATGTTAAAGATATCTGGCTGGATTAGGTGTCAAAATCAAGGTTAGAAATCATATTTTATGACTAATTCAATAAAATGTGCACATCTATTACAACTTTAAAATGCAGGTACAAAGAGGTAACAACAGGTAAAATACAAGTAATTATTTTATTACCTCTTAGAAAATTTATAAAGTTCTCAAAACATGTTCAATTGACCCTAGATGTACTAGTGAATAATCACAGTAGCAACACAAGTCATTCTTTCATGGTGTCCATAATATATAAAATTCTATAAAATGAACCAAAATGATCTCCAAGGTGAGATCTGTCCACACACCTATAAAACTCTGCCATGTTTGATGGGCACATTGAAGTTCGTTAAACGGACAATTTTTCCAAAAATTTCATCTGAATATAAATTTTAAAATATTCTGAAGCTTTTATGGAGCCATCTAACACTCGAGTGTGCCCAATTCTGCCGGAAAACTAAAACAAATCTCTGGTTTTCTGGCTTCATCCAAACAAAATCATGTAGCGTACAATTCCTCTGGTTCAAAACCTTCGAAGTCCTCTTCATCGTCATCACAGTTACCCACAAGTGCATTCCATTGTCTCTCCATACGTCTTCTCTCATTTTCATCCAAATTTACCAGGTTGAAATTATTAAATCCTCCGATAACTCTCTGAAATTTCTTTGAATGCTGCCATTTTGGATACAAATTTCAGCATTCTGAAAACATGTTAAAAGTTTGTACTTTGTTCGATATTTCTAGTTGTATACAAGCTAAACTCAGGAGATCATCCAAATATAACATCTAGATTACAAGATGGAAGTTATTAGAGGTACCCTGAAAGTTATTTAGTCAGGTACTATAACTTAAAAAAGAACATTCCTGTGACCTTTTTATGATCAGCAGTGATGAAAGGGTTAAACATCTGGACAACATCTTGCTAAGCTCAATGGAAATAAAGCATGAGAGCTCACAAGATATGGGGAAACTACTCCATCAAAACATTGCCTAATGCTAGTCTGGTTCCCTGTATCATACGCTCTGCATAGCAGAGTGCAATGCAGGGAGCATAATAAACAGGCAACCAGACTATACATATGCTCAAAGTATACACAATGCCATCCCTCATCCAAATCATTGGATATTAAATAATTTTTTTTGCATTATGTAAATCCTTTGTGTAAAAAAACATGTGCATCCCTGACACACAAATGTGTGTAAAGGGAAACACTGAGCCTTAAAGGCAAATGTTTTGTGGTCAAACTTAAGTACACCTTAAAGCCAATGTACATGCAATTTATTTACATTCGGATCAGCCCAAGTGACTCCAGGTTTTATCACATGCCTAGAGTAAGTGCATATATTTGTATGTTGCCTATCATTCTTACAAAAAAGAAGCCTTAGGTGACAATTCACCTATATACTCTGCATACTTGTAAACAAACTGTGTCCTTGACCCAAAATTTACAAATATACTACATACAAGTCCTTAGAGACCTAAGATTTATATTTAGGGCTATAGGTGATATTGGGCATGGGATTTTCTTAATAACCAAAATGTATGTTCCCAAACAATAGGAAGAGTACTTTGTTGAATCTATTTGCAGACCCAATTTTTTTAAATAAAAAAATGTCTGACCTCTTGCTGAAAATTAAAGTTCATCAATTTACTCAATAGAGGGATTATTGCTGGGCTTGAAATTAATGCTAATACTAACCCAAGGTCAGTGACCTTAATGTGTATCCTTAAATGCCTCAACTGTCACTAATCCTTAGTGTTAGGACCTTTCTACTGTTTGCTTTCATAGCAGTTAGGAGATATTTTGTCATAGGTATTAAAAAAAAAACCTTTCCTAATCCATAGATGGGTTCAGGGTGAAAACTTCATACATCAAAACACTGTATTTGAGGTATAATAAATCAATCAGTGGAAAGGAGAGGTTTTATTACTCCCCAAATAATGAAAAACATATTGATTATTGCCAGTAGAGTCTTTACACCAACATAAAATTCTGCTTTCATTTGGATGGTAAACAAAAGACCTTGGAAGGTGTCAATACTCAACTGGGCACAAAAGAATTTTCTGGAATTCAAGATAAAATCATTTCTTCCTTTGAACTCTTTGAATGTTGAAATCATCGTGATATTCTTCAGCATGAACAAGATTTTCATATTAGATGCTGTGGTGCACATACTGGATGTCAGATTGATACTATTTTCAATTTGCATAAGGTACACATTATTAGAATTTGATTTGTTTCAAACTCCATGTTATAATGAACATCTAATGAACATCCAACAAGAGGCAGTGAGAATTTTTTAAAAAATGTTATCTGAGGAAACACTACATACAAGAATATTCACAAATTATTCTGCTTGCGAAAAAGGACAGTCAGACTCATTTAAGAAACTTACTGAAAACATTTCAAAATGCAATTAATGATAATAAAATGTTAGCAAATAGTTAACTAGTATTATTTTACAATGACTAGACTTGTGCATAAAATTTCAAACAATATCGTCCAATTAAATCTCAATAAACTGTTAATAATAATAATAATAATAATAATAATAATAATAATAATAATAATAATAATAATAATGACTTTATTTAAAAAGGCTAACACAATTAGAAAAGAATTAATCTACCTGGAGGCCCTCATACAAAGGAATTTAATTTGATGCTAAAGAACAAGGCAACAGATCAATTATTTCAGCTAACCACCCTTCCATCTTTAAACCAAATAAAGAACTCTTTTAAGAAAAGTTTTCAATATTCAAGATCACTAATTTTGAACAGAAATTGAGAATCCCAAAGTAAATTAATGAAAATAAAAATATAAATGCATTTAATTATAACCAAATTCAATGAATTAAAAGTGGAATGTGTTCAATTTGACAAATACATTTCAACTTGAAGTATAAATTCACTATCCTTCCATTTTGTGTCTCACTACTTTTGTACTGTGTATACATACTGTACCTAGCTAGACAATGTTCATTTAAATATTCAGTTTATGATATCCATATATAAATATAGCTTATTATCAATATTTTGTGTGTGTGTGTGTGCATGTGTGTAGCTATGTACATGTACCTTGAATATAAATATGTATAAAATAGACACCACAAGGAGGAATAGTTCCATGCAACTAATTATGTCACCTCTTTAAATAAAGTTGTTATTATTATTGTTATTGTTAAATAGTACTGCTCCGGTGGCCTAGTGGTTACAGCATCCCCTCAGATGCAGGAGGTCATGGGTTTGATCCCAGTCCAAGTCATACCAGAGACTTTCAAAAATGGTACTAACAGCTGCCTTGCTTGGAGTTCAGCATTAAGAGGTTAAGTGTTAGGACTGGTCGGCCTGGTGTCAGGATAATGTGACTGGGTGGGAAATCATGCCACATGTCTATGGCATATTGCTCCAGTGCTAGAGATCACTATAAACTGCCACAATGAAGACATTGTGAAGATATGACTCAAAAATAGTTAAAGCTACATTAAAAATCCAAATCACATCACAACACATTATTAAATAGCCATTGTAGAAGCCATATTGGATGCATGATGGTACAATTTTCATTTTTAACCCACTTGGTAACATAAGACATCTATTAGTACAAATCCCATGTTGATATACCATTCATTCAGAAGCAGTATATTCTCAAGACACATGTAGCCACCATAGTGGACATAATGATTATTCAATTTTAGTTTGGACCAGTTAGGCACCTGAAGATCTCTTCCAATGAAAACCATATGTCATAACTCATCTAATGAAAAACCATATGTCAAATGACTTTTCATGTAAAAGGAGAAGTGAGAACAAGATTTTCAAAATGGCCACATATTATCTGCAAGGTCAGCATCATTTCAATTAGGATCAACAAAACATTATAAGAAATCATTAGTGAAATCCCTATACGGATATGAACATAAAGATTATGATGCAGTTTACTTTGGCAGCAATTTTACAGCAACATGGTCATTTAGGATTAAACAGACATCACAAAGCTTTTGGGTGAAAATGATCTGCCAATATGACTTTCCTTTCAGGAGTATAACAAGATAATGAGTTTTTCAAGATGGCCATTGTGGTGGCATACTGGATCTCAGATAAGCACCATTTTATTAAGTGTTTTGGTAAAACTCCAGGTCAATCTGTTCAGGAGTAGTAGTAGCAACATTTTCAAGATGGCTCCTATGATGGCCATATTGAACGTCAGATTGGCACCATTTTCATTTTGGACAAGCTAGACATTATAGAATGTTTCAGTGAAAACCACATGTTGATATAGCAATTCATTCATCTGAAGTAGTGATAACACTGGTGGACATATTGTGTGTCAGATCAGCACAATTTTTATTTAAGATGGAGTATATATAACATCTTTTTGTGAAATCCTCAGATCAATATGACTCTTTGTTTAGGAGTTTTGATAAGATTTTCAAGATGGCTGATATGGTGGCCATATTTAATGTCAGAATAGCATCATTTTTATTTATTAACAATTAGACATTGTAAGAAATCTTTTTTTTAATATAATGAATCAGCAAGTTTTTAAACCTATGTTTTCTTTAATCCACAGCTGCTACAAATAGATTATAATGACAACATTAGGAAACTACAGTCTACAAAGGATAAGTTACTCTTGTACTGTTGAACATCAGCCTTCTATTCTTGAAGAGTATCAGATTTATATATTTTTGTGTGGGAATACAGTGATGACCATAAAAAAGAACTTTTTACTTTAAATTTTTTTAATGTACAAAAAAGCATAATCAATACTCATGGAACCACAAGACAAAATTCTGTGGATAAAAGTGTAAAGATTACACTAAAAGTATAGTGGTAGGCAGGCATGGTTTTGGCCAATTAGAAAAGGTCACAATGGCAAACTCAACAAAAAATAATAATAATAATAATAATAATAATAATAATAATAATAATAATAATAATAATAATAATAATAATAATATGTCTTTATTTAAAGATGGTAACTCAGTCAAATACAACTAATCTCCCTTGAAGCAATCTACCCCAAATATTTTTATACTAAATTTGCTTGAATATTATTCCTGAATATTATGCCAAATAACACATTTTAATATCTGTATTGTTATTGATAAACAATCAATGCAGGGTGTGGTGAAAATGGAATGATGCATGGAGTGTGAAACATTTTAGGGCACCTCAGCATAGCAATGGCTAAATGGTGCCAACCAAAGGCAATGTTATAAAAGTAATGCATCATGAAGTGTGGAACTGGATAAAATTCAACAAAAGGTGAAGTCCTTAAAAAGTGCTACCTTGATAAGGAGGCAAAACAATGATTGCCCTTATTTGATCTCAACCTTTGGAGCAGAGCAAGGTTCTCAAGAAGATTCTGAAACTGAAGAGTCAGTTGACCCTTGACTCCAAAATCTCAAGAGTAAAAATAAAAATCTCTGGAGTCCAAACTGAAATCTTTCAAGTCAATTCTTTTGAATAGTCATGATTCAATAGCTGTGATTCCTTGTTATTAGTGGAAACAAATCATGTTTTAGATTTCTTGTCTCCTGTTGAATAATAAGAAATCCTTGGATAGTATTTTGTAAGAAACATTCAAAATGATTTTCGTGAGTGTTTGTCTTTCTAAATATGTGTTACCATGTGTATTTTGTTTATGAAACAGACAGAAGATTATTTTATACTTTATTATATATTCAACCTCTCCGCATTTTCCATTATGATCTGCTCCAATCATTTTATATCATTTTCTATACAAATGTATACCCATAGAGCTATGAAAGCAATATATTATTCAGATATCAAGGATGTACATCACAGAATTATCAGTTCACTTTTCCACTCATTCTTAAAGTGCCACACCAGTGCAGATAACGTTAATAAAATAGAATATTATTTGAATAGAAAATAAAATCTGGAAGCGGTGTAAAAATACCCGATGAAAAAATTTGTTGTAATAACTGAGAAATACGCTCAGGTGTGTTTTTGAAATTAATACACATCTGACCAATTTAATCGCTCGGTAATTCCGGAGTGTGAAGATCATCTGACGTCAGTTTCTGTCCAAACATAAACAAAGAACATGTTGAGCTCCATATTAGTTTGTTTGAAAAGTTTTATCATCATAATCATGCCAAAAGGAGATCGTGGTGGTACAAGCAAGGGCAGCGTGGTTAGGTGTGTTGCATCAAACTGTGGAAATACAATGCTGATGGGTTTTCCATGCATTCCTTCCCGAAAGACCCAGGTGGACAGATTTTGTAAAAATCAAAAGAGCAAACTGGGATGGTCCAACTGAGTTTTCTGCCCTCTGCTCCTTTCATTTCACACAAGCATGATTCCCATTTAGGTATAGATTTGAGGTTGAGCAAAGGGGTATCGAACCAAAGAATATCAAACTGGATGATGATGCCGTCCCTTCTATCCACTGTGTGATGGAAACTGACAATCAAGCCAAGGTAACTGCAAATGTATCAGAGCCTTCAACACCAAGGCATTTACTGTGTAGGCTTGAAATATTGTCACTATAAGAGGAAGTAACTTATCAAGTGTCACCCACAAAGAAAATAAGAAGGGGCTATTCAAAGAGAGAAGCATCAAGGGTGAGTTTTTAATGACAAGTACCATACTATTTAATCTATGATATTCAATAGATCAGTCACCGAATCATTTCCATTTGCACCATGTAGAACGTTCTTTCAGTTTCAAAAATAAATGCAGTAAATATCTAATAAATCAAGAACTGATTTATAAACATTTGATAAATATTGTCAAACATATCATGTTGACTTCAAATTTATTTGACCATGTGAATATAAAATTATGTTGGTAGATTTAGAAGGCCTACATACATATTTCATTATCAGAATAATGTGTGAATCGGGTTACATATAGATATTTGTGTGCATGAAGAGGTTTTTTCTCATCGCCAGTTAATAAAAACTAGACAAAACAAAATTTATCAGAAATTTGACAATATTATATTTTAGTTAACATAACAATATTCTTACAGTATTTTCCTATTAGCTGAATTCACTTGCACAATCATGCAGACAAATACCAAAGTAATTGATACAAATACTGCCCTCTTTCCTTTACTGTAGTGTAAAGATAAACCACTGCTACTGTCTTAGGATGCAAGTTATGAATTGCTTATTGAAGGATGTGGAAGATAATAATGGACATTAAAATACATTATGACTATGTTAAATTGAAGAAAATCATGCTGTTCAAGTTTCAAACCCGCTCTATTTTCATGCAGGATAGTATAAAACCAAGCTTTGATAAATATATTTTATAACTTATAGGATCTAAAGTATTTGAAAAGCTTGATGAGATTGTGACCAGCAGACAAATGAGAAAAGATGTACATATGCTGGACAACAAACTTCAGCACTGGAGGGATACCACTCCATGATCAATCATTTTGCACCAAAGATGATTGGTTCCTCCTATCATGGAATGCTCCCAAGATAAATGTTAAATTATTACACAAAACAAACACTGATACAGGTTTCTCAGTGTTTATTTATAGTCCAGTATACTCATCTTCAAATTAAATCATAGATATCAGGATCTGATCTTCTGATATGCTTCAATTTAAAATTGTATAACAGTATTTTGTGTTTTGGAATGTTTGCAAATAAAGTATCTATACAAATATATTAACTGACTTTTGATAGAATTAATATATTTTGCATCTTTATTTACTTTGAAATAGGCTTTGGCTAGCTGCATTGCATTTAAATGAAAACAGCCAAAGAGACCCAGCATGCACTAAAGATGGGAGAGCCATATATAAAATAGTGTAACCAAAGTACAAGAAAGGAGAATACACTGTCAGGAAAATCCTTGTTGACTCAACATATGGTAAGAATATACATTAGTAATTAATGAATAGAAAGGAATACATCATTTAGTGATATGAATACTGTTTTACCAACTGTAAGTAAATTGTACCTATATTATTATTATTACATTCAAACAGTAAAGGCAAAACATTTTTTAAAGTTGACACTATTTTAATTAAAGATCATGATTTTGCCTGTGGTAAAAATATAAAAGAATGCAAACAATTTGAAAGACATATTTTTTAATTCATGTATTAACTTCAACAAAAGGTTTCAGTTTTAATGCATATTAAATTTACTTTAATTTGCAGAGTATGTTGAATGTCTGATGAAAAGAGCATTCAAAATTGGGCAGGTGTCTCACTGAATGATGAAGGAGTAAAACTTCTGTAGATGTACCACCACCATTATGTAGTCTGTATGAGAGGCCTGACAAGGATATTAAAACTCAAAATCTTCTTAGCAGGTTTAATCCATGTCAGCCTCATGAAAGCCAGTGTAGTTCAGGTTTTGATCAGGAAAGGCAGTTGGATTCTCTGAACACATGATGGAATAATGACTCTCACTTCTTTGCCCAAGAAGTGCCAGCACCACTGCAAATTGTCTATATGATGTATACCTATGTCTTCTGAAATAATAATTTGAAAATTAAGATGAATTAAAATATTCCTTAGGCATTAGATCAAATTAAAAAATCAAAAGTTTAGTGGATAGTGTTAGTAGTGGTCCAGTATGATTTATCATTGTTTTGTATGAAATCAATAAAGTTAAATAATTCCTAATATAATCTGCACACATGAACACACACACACACACACACACACACACATATATATATATATATATATATATATATATATATATATATATATATATATATATATATAACCAATTTATTTTCAAACATGGCAAATGAAATAAAACAATATTTGTATGTATATGTATTGTTTTTTGGCATGATTTGTCAGTATCACTGTGGTATAAATGTTAGACAGTGTAGGCTGTATTAATAAACTCAATACTAGGCTGTGATGCATAGATCATGAAAACAAAATTTATGACAACAAAACTACATGAAAAATTACTCATTTTACTTACTCATTTCCTTGTTCTGTACTTCTCCAAATTGTTGTCTATACTGATACTATGCAACTTTTGAAACATGAATGTCTAAACAAACTGGTCTGAACCCTGGTTGGTCTGTTATAAATTGTATCCCCTGGTATTCATTACCGACACTTGTGACCTTCTCTAAGTCACAACATACACATTCTCTTGAAGTGGGCATTACCAAACAAGGTCCACAATTACACCTAAAATAGAGTTTTATTCTTTAATGCAAAGTGCTGTGCTTGTCAAATTTATTTATGAAGACATCAATAGCACACATTACAATGACACAAACTGACTAAAGTCAGGAACAGGTAAAACATTTAGTACAACAATGTAAAATTGAATTTGATCTGAATGAAAATAAAAGCTTCAAGTTGTTGCTTACCAGAGAAAAAAAAGGTTTATTTCATAGTTTACAAAACTCAACTATATGCATACACATGATAAATTTGAAATTTTAACTTATAATACAGTGTACAGAAAATGAATTCACTTTTAATGTCATGAGGGTAATGTTGTGCCTTCTCTCCTTGGAATCAAAAGTTTTATTGCATCAATTTGTTGACAGGTTTTCGAAACTTACAACTGTGAGCCAATGTACGTTTTACTTATGAACTTATAAATACGTCTCTACCAATGAAATGCAATACATTTTTACAACCTTTATTACAGGTGAGAAAAAAAATTTGTAAACAAATATGAAACTGTTGAAAAGTATTTAAAAAATATCGTTGGATACATATATCTAACTAACTAAGACAACGACATTCAGAAAACAATTACCATGAATTGTCTGTCAATCTATCTTGTCTTCATCATCATCATCTGCAATGCAATTTCGGATTCGTCGGTATTAGAAATATAGGGTTCAAACTGGTAAGGATTAATTTGGGAGCCGGCAGCTGCTTCTATACCATTATCAGAATCTTCTAAGCTTAGTACCACCGAAGATTCGAATAGCGAAGACGCGCAGGATAGTGACAATTCACTTCCTTCAGAATCGAAACTTTCTTGTCAAGTTTCTTAAGACTTTTTCATGATATGACCATACCAACTCGTCCTTTGTTTTCAATAAGTGTTCATAATGTGACGTCACGCTTTGTTTACACTAAATAGTCACGCTTTGTTTACACTAAATACCGGAAGTGGAAGGCAGTTGCATTGGGTTATTTCCGTAGACAGGTGCAAATGCATATTCTTTAGGTTCCCACGCAGTTATTATTGAAAATTTTTCAATATGATATTTTACATTCATATTTTTAATATATATTCTCATTCATTAAGAAATGAACTGAATAAATGTAGATACACTGTTGTGGCACTTTAAATTTTCTACCAAATTTCAAAGATTGACTCTCCTCCTCAGAGCTAACACAATTTTTATGTTTCTTTGAAGTCTTAGGGTCAAGAAAATTCATCACTGACAGTTCATTTCCAGGAATGAGATAGAAATAAAATAGACTTATTTATGCCACTGTGATTTTAAAGTTCAGATGTATGCACAGAGTTCCTTTTTTTTTTGAATGATCCATTAATTAAAACGCTAGGTTTTAAATGTTTTGTCAATTGAAGCAAAATAATCGGCAATAAAATACAATCCCATGCTGAAAACTGGCTTGGCAAGAAGTCATATCTTCTTGTTTTGTCTAATTCATTATAATTTAAAGCTCAATTAAACAAATGCAGATATTTTAACAGAAATAAATGCAGTGAAGTCAAACAATTTCTAAGTTTTAAACATTCCTCCAAAAGAAGCAAATTCATTGCCTATAAAATTATTCAAGTTGGTCCACACCTTGACAAACAGCTTGCCAGGTGCCATGTTCTGCAATTCTGACTAGTTGATTACAACTTGATGTCCAAAAATGCCAGTTCTGATACATGATGAAAAGGCAATCAATTGACTCTAAGTTTTCCTCTTTCTCTATCATAATAAACATTTCAAACCTATTATTATTTGCCATCAAGGTGTAGACTCCAATGGATTCAAACAAAAAAGCATGATGTAGATTCCAAGATTGATTTGAACAAAATATATGCATGGACTACAAACAACAATAAATTATATGATACTGTATACACCTGCTTTATACAGCATCATGAATAATTCGTTCTGATCTTTGGAACAATTCTCAAGACCAAACCAAAGAAAACGGCAGAGTAAGGTTAAAGATTCTGATTTCATAGTAAACCTTTGGATATCCTAGTGCCAACACAGAAAAAAATAATATTCATTTTCAGAAGTGACATGCTTGGCTAATTAAGCAGTAAAAATATGAATTGATCTTTGTCAGGTGTGTCACAAACTGCAAATATTATTTTCTCTTTTGCATTTTTAAATATATTTATTTTTTGAAACCCAAAAATTCATGTTTGGTTATGATTTTTAAATTTATATAATTTTACATTCTGCTGTAGCTAAATCAATCTTTCAATTGTGACAGAACAAAAACCACTTAAGCCTTGACATTGTTGTTTCTCAAACTGAAATGTAAATCCTTTTTTTAAAAAAAATTATTTTAATTTTAAATGCACAATAAAATTATAATGTATCCAAAACACAAAGCAGTGACATAATACAGCAGCACAATCAGTTCAAAGAGTAAACTGACTCTAGAGATGTCATCAAGCTACGTCAAGCTGCAAAACAAAGAAACAGGAAGACAGATTAGACCTTATACACCCAGATTTGATGATGAATCTGATACAGAAAATGAATTTGAACTTTCAACTTTAATTTAGTCTTGTTTGTGAGATAGTTAATTTTTTTAAACTTGTCAGTGAATATTAAAAAGCAGAGTTATAAAGTGAACTGACCATTTCTTATTTTTACAGAATCTGTACAATTTAGACAGGAACAGTAAAACCTTTATCATGGCTATCCCATGGAAAAGTGGAAACAAAAAACAATTTCAAGCCTTGCCTTTTCATTTTGTTACATTTGAAAGAAACAATCATAGGAGGAACTGAACAGTTTTCTTTAAATGCAAGATTCCTAGCAAAAGTGTCAAGATTTTAAGCCTTGCACATACGTCTGGTTGGCTCCATTTAGCCACTAATTACAATATATTATTCTCATAAATCTTAAGTAAGGGACTGAACATTAATCACATCAAATACTTGATTGCTCAATTTTATTTTTGCTCATAAAACATGACTGTAGCTACTCACTGATAATGAACAGAAGCAATAAAGTGAATATAAAAACTAATTAGATCCTTCTTGCAAACTGAAGCTGCATATAGCAAAGAATAATTATGGTGCCATGTGTGTGCATCTAATTTTAGAAACAGTGAAATTTCATTGAAAATATCATGTTTTCTATCCATGGAAATTTCATTAAAGATTCTTCTCTTCTATTACCTTGATGTAATTGATAAAACTTTGAAGGACTGTGTTAAGATTAATTAGAAATCGTGCCTCAATGGCAGGTTCATACTTAAAAAGAGAGGACAACAACTGGCACAAACAAGTCCCATGAATTTTTGCCTTCTAATGACCCATACCTTTTAGGGACGGGGCTATTGTTTGTATAAGATTGATCTGGATTATCTCTTAAGAAAATAACTTGATGCAATAAACAGTGATAACCTGGATAAGAAAAAAGAAAGCTTACTTAAATTTCCCTTGCTTGATCTTGACCTTGTGGCAAAGTTTGCTTGTAAATTTGCGACATTTTAAATATGTACAAAAGGCTAAGGTTTCATAAAAATGTCTTCAGAGATTTAAAAGGTATGCATATACAAGAAATGAAGACCCTTATTAAATCATTTATACTGTACCCTGCTGTGACACTGATTGGCCTTAAGGCAGGTGTTTGCAGATTTGTAGTGTAACATGCCATCTATAGATACTATTGAACTATCTGAAAAATTTATTAAAACTTATGTTCAGAAATGCATAATATGGGTTAGGACAAAAGTCACAGTATTACAGTTTTCATATGCATGACCTTGCCTGGGGTGTAACTACTGCTGTGACACTATCTGCATGATAAATAAATGAACAGAGTATCCTTAGGTCTTATGAAAAAACTTAGCAGTCACTGGTATGAGCACAAGAAGTGATAACATTGAATCTACACAAAAATTTGTTTGGCTATACATGCAACAGTATCTATAAAACTGAGGAACACATAAATATAAAAAATGATAATATTCAGTGGACTATAAGAAATACATGCATGTTACTCAAACCTACAAGTACATGTACCTTCTGCTAGTTAGTAATTTTAAATGTGAACATGTCCAAAAAATTTAATGCAAAAAATGTAAGAGTAAGGTCATTATCTCCCAATGTTGCTGAAAGCTGATTGTATTTCCCAAGGTGAATTTATTAGTACCTTTAACTGTCATGATACAACTGTGCCAAAGAAGGAGTAATAAATTAAACAAGCTAAAGATATTTACTGCATCTTATATTCATCAATATAAAGCTTGAACACAGAATGGTCAGTTTTGTTGCCTGGTCAATTTTTTTGAAGATTAGCAAAACTTCTCAGAGCACTGAACACAGGAATTCACCTTTAGTACACTCCAATTCTGTAAAAATGGCTAAAAGGATTCCAGCTGTTTGAGACAATTGTCATAAACACTGGGAATTTGATCAGGCTATTTTCATCAGCAATGATCATGTTAGATTATGCATGCTGAGACTTTTCAAAATCATCATTTTCCTATTATTAATATGTGAAGTTGAGAAAGACAGAACAATAAGTTAGTTTCTTTCAGAAATAAAAATGGCATACAAATCTGTATTACAAAGAAGTGCAAGTGAGTCCTGGTGTCATACTACCAAAAGTGGGTGACCTAATTGCAGAAATGATGAGAAGTTCACTTACTTCTGTCAGTAGGACATAAAGTACTTTGATCTGTGATTTTATCAAAGTGAAGGAAATTGGTTTATGTCTCTTGATATGCTCCAAGGAAGTTAAATTGTGGCAAGTCCCTAGAGAAAATGCACTGCATGCAACCTTAGCAGGTATTGATACTAACCTTACTGAAAAAATTAAACTGCATATATACATACATGTTTTTTATTAGCTGATGGACAATTTACCTTTTCCCCAAAAGTTCCAATTGTTACCACTGCCCATGTACTGCAAGTCATCACTCAACATGCCTACTTGTCTTTAAAAACGTGAAACATCAATATGAAAACTGCAATTTGTCTTTAAAGTAAGGAATCGGGGAAAAAAAAATTTCCAAATATATTTCTGAGAAAGATTTTAACTTTCATGCCTGTATAAATTTCTTCATAGAATTGGTTTATACCATAAGTGAACCTTTCATGGGTTTATAATGGCAGACATTGGTGCATCTAGAAATTACCTCTTCATTAGACTGTATATTTCATTAGTCACATAAATTAAGGAAAATATAAAATTCATACAAACCATTAACCAATATATATATATATATAGATAAGGTTCTTATTGTCTTAAGAAAAGACTTGTTTTAAGTGAAAACACATAAAAAATACTCAATTTTTAAAAGAAAATTTTGAATGAGGTGTTGTTTGTGCACCTACTGCAAAACCATTAACCCTTTCATCACTACAGATAGAAAAAACGGTCCAGGGGAAGTAAGTTCGCAAAAACTATGGACCGAGGTCTTGGTCTCAGGCAGTGTTCTTCCTTAACATTATAGTACCCGACTAAATAACTTTCGGGGTACCTCTAATAACTTCCTTCTTGTAATGTAGATGTTATATTTGGATGATCTCCCGAGTTTAGCTTGTATACAACTAGAAATATCGAACAAAGTACGAACTTTTAACGTGTTTTCCGAATGCTGAAATTTGTATCCAAAATGGCGGAGTTTGATGAACAAATTTCAGAGGAGGTTATCAGAAAATTTGAATAATTTTGACCTGGTAAATTTGGATTAAAATGAGAGAAGATGTCCTGAGAGACAATGGAATGCACTTGTGGGTGACTGTGATGATGATGAAGAAAACTTTGAAGGTTTTGAACCAGAGGAATTGTGCGCACCACATGGTTTTGTTTGGACCAAGCCGGAAAACCAAAGAGATTTATTTCAGTTTTCTGACAGAATTGGGCACACCCGAGTGTTAGATGGCTCCAGGAAAGCTTCGGAATATTTTCAAATATTTTTGGAAAATTGTCTGTTTAACAAACTTCAATGTGATGATCAAACGTGGCAGAGGCGATTTAGGTGTGTGGACAGATCTCACCTTGGATATCTTTTTGGTTCATTTTATAGAATTTTATATATTATGGACACCATGAAAGAAAGTCTTGTGTTGTTATTGTGATTATTCACTAATACATCTAAAGTCAGTTGAACAAGTTTTGAGAACTTTCTAAGTTTTCTAAGAGGTAATAAAATAATTACTTGTATTTTACCTGTTGTGTTACCTGTTTACACCTGCATTTTAACACTTGTAATAGATTTTATTGAATTAGTCATAAAATATGATTTTTAACCTTGATTTTGAGCATAATCCAACCAGATATCTTTAACATTGACAAAGTTATGTTGTTTCAAAGTCTACAAGTTATTTTGCTTTACAACTCCAAAGTTACTTAGTGTTGAGGAATCTATGCCCACAAAGTTACTTAGTGATCAAAGGGTTAGAAACATTGTTATTTGAATCTTGACATTAACACTGTCTGGCATCTAGAATCATTCACTTTTCATTTACACTTTTTTCCCCACTGCTGTGGATAATATTCATCATATCTATTAGGATGTTGTTTATTTGAGTCTTTCCAACATTATACTTTTTGGCAACAACTTTTGAACTCTCACTATTGTTGTTGAGAGGGAGAATTTCTACTTTTTGTTCAAAAGTTAGAATTTTCAATGTAGATTTGTGACCATTTCTTCCTATGCTGCTAAAGTACTGCAATTTAATCATGCATACAAACCTTTTATAAAGTAGACAAACTATCTTGTTTATAAAGGAAATGATACCTGTACTGTCAGGATTTTTCAGTCTTTGGTACCCTGTTGTTACAGGTCACTGCTCTTTGTGAATCTACAATACCAGTAGCTGTTTTAACCTATGTAGACTGTTATGATCTCAACAACTAACTCTTGTCATAATTGTCAAAGAAAAAAACTCAACCTTATCATTTAAATAAAAACATAAAACAATACTGCAAGAACTGTTTCATTTATTTTTTAAAAATGTTACCAGCATTAACCTCTATACTAAGTGGCCAAAGTCCTGAAAGTCAATGCTGCATGCAGGGAAAGGGACAATTACTTCTCTATGGTGGAAGGCCTCACATGCTGCAGAAATTTTGCAGATTACATGCAAAAGGGGATGGAGAGTCCAGGAGAGGCAGATCCAATCTACTTCTGTCTAAAAAGAGAGATACCTCAGTGGGACCCATATCCGAAAGTAGCAATGTGGCTCAACTAACAGATGACCAGTCTTCTGTGACTGGCACCTGGACAATAACTGCTGACTTGCACCTATTGATGGGTCTAACTTGTGTCTGGCAACTATTAATGAACCATTGACTGGTCAGGCAACTTGAACTGTAGGGAGAACTTTGCCAAGATCTGATCAACTTGATTGAAGCACTTCATTTACAGGGTGGCTTGATATCATCAATAAACTTGCCACAGGGACTATAAGGAGGCTTCTATTTATGGCATAGGTGTGTGTGTGTGTGTGTGTGTGTGTGTGTGTGTGTGTGTGTGTGTGTGCAGCTCACTTTTATACTGCACAGAGTTGTGTGCAAGCAAAAGGTCCTCCCTCATGGGTGTGAGTGGAGGAGTGGGTGTGACTCACTCTCTGCCCTTCAAAATGGAATAGGGTATTTTTCCCAGTAACAGGATTGTGCTCTCTGGTTTCATGGAATATATAGATTCTTCTATGATATCAGTATTGTCAAATTAGGAAGATGTGCTATATGATATCAGTATTGTCAAATTAGGAAGATGTGCTATACATTTAGTTGTCAGCTTGGCACAATTTATGACCACTAAGTAAACATTATAAGAAATATTTTGGTGAAAATCCCATGTCATAATGATCATCAATTAGTGGGGCACAGTGACATAAATTTAAGAGTTTTCAGGATGCCATATTGGATGTACAACTGGCACCATTTTGATTAAGGATTAACTATCATAACATTGATGGCTGAAACTATTTTCATTTCAGACCAACTATCATAAGACATCTATTGGTGAAACATGCAGATATATCCATTCAATTGGAAAAGAGCAGAGATAACAAAATTTTCAAGATGTCTTTTCATTCTGGAGGACTAGCAATAAATATTTTCAAGATGACTGCTATTGCAGCCATATTAAATGGATGTCAGATTGAAGCCATTATCATTTAAGTTCATCTGGACAAAACACTGTAAGAAGTCTTTGGGTGAAAAGTTTCTGTTTTAGTAGAGTTGTGAAAACAAGATGCTTAGTAGAGTTGTGAAAACAATATGCTTAGAATGTCTTTAACATTTTGAAAGTCATATCAGCACCATTTTTATTTCACTCTTTTACATTTTGAAAGTTATATCTGCACTATTTTTGCTTCACATCAACTAGATATCATCTTTTAATGATAATTCCATGTTGATATGGCCAGAAGTCTCGCTAGGATTTTAAAACTAAGAGTCCAGGGCTCCTAATTTAGTAAACATAGGAGTCCCACCAGCAAACATTGCAGTTCCATTAGCAAAAGTTACAGTTCCCACTAAGCTAGACATCACATACTTTCTTACACTTGGTTACTATCACATCAGTTCTAGCAACTTAAGCACAATTCTGAATCTCATTTAAATCTTCATCATTTTTCCTTTTAATCCCAAAATACTTGTCTACATTTGGAAACGTATTTTGTCCTAGTCTCCTGATTTTGAGTTTGCAGGCAACATTTACATAGCAAAAATCTGAAATGAAATCAATACCATGATTGAATTCGGCTTCCTTATTGGCGACAAAATATACCATCTGTCGATATTTTTGGCAACAACATTTTTGGCTGATAAGAACTGTATATACAGTCTTGGGTTTGGAGTGGTGAAATTCAAAGGCACCACAAAAGGAAGCTACAAACTTGGATATAAAAATGCACCAGAATATATTGTTACACAAATTTTTATTTCATATTGACAGTGCATTGTTATATTATAATCCGATTATGCTGATATCTGGTCTTGATACTGTAGGCTGTAATATAATCAAAATAGCCATGAAACTGACTAGCTACAATTGACCACCTCTAAGGGCGGGGAAAGTGAAATGATTACAGTTGACTACATAACCTCAAATTAAAAAAAATCATTCTGCTGCAACTTCAATGAAAACTGATTACCTCTGAAGCCCCAATGGAAATTTTTTTTTAAAAAATTGTCTTAATGATCTACAATTATTTGATGTTGCCTCAGCAATAAAAAACAGGAATTTGTTTGGTCCTTCAAATGAAGCCTTTAGCGGCGCCTTCCATAACATATGCACCTTCATCAAAGCCAGCCGTCGACCTTTGATCAAAGAAGTCGGCAACAGACTAAAATAAAAGCATTGCTTCAGTTTTCATAGTGATTAGAACATATTTATTCTGCTGCAAAACTTTTGTTTGCAACAAAAATGTGCATATGGAAGACTCCTGTATGGTCGATTTTCCACATCCCAAATACAAAATTTGCGTCCTAATGCACGTAATTAAGCATTTCCGAGATCTGTGTAAGAATCAACCATTTACTGTACTGTATTAGTTAGGTGGAGAGACATGCTGGAACTGAGGACTTTCTTTTTTTGACTGGAGTATATTTCTAGCTTTTGAGTATATGGGATGGACTGTTATCTGCCGTCCATCTGTCAATGAGCATAGTTTTATTATCTCTACTCCTCTTAAACTACTTGGAGGATTGTCTTGAAACTTCACACACATTAATCCCATGGTATAGTTGGTCCTAAGTGAAAATGGTGCTGCTCCATTATAGGCACCACATTATAGGCACCATTGAGGTTATCATAAAAATCTTAGTTTTACTAGTGGCCTAATGGTTTAAAGTGCTCAAGGATCACTGCCATTTCACCTCTGCATGAATCTGAGTCTTGGGCTCAGGCTCTGCTATGTGGATATGTAAGAAAGCTTGCCAGTAGCTCCTTGTGGGTCAGTGGTTCTTAAGGTTTTTCCAGGTTCTTCCCCCACCATTTATACTGGTTGACACGTATATGTATAGCCTGTCTTGTGTTTAAAAAATGGCATTAAACCTTATAACAACATATCCTGAATGGATGCTCATATTGAAACCAGGGTTTTCACTAAAAGACTTCTAATAAGATCTAGTTAGCCTTAAATGAAAATGGTATTTATCTGATGACCAATATGGCCACAATTGCAGCCATCTTGAAAATCTTGCAATGGTTACATGGTTAAATGTCTGCCACCTGCACCAAAACTATGCCAGCAGTTGATAGATGTGTCTGGGTTAAAGTCATCAAGCTCTGGTCCCTTTGCAGAAATGTTCATCTGGGTAAATTTCCTGCCTGTGCCAGTTTTGGATATTGTTTGCAGTAACTGCAAAACATCATGTCCACACTGTATAAAATTATAACACTTAAATATTGTTAGTAGCATGTTGGCATGATTGTATGTTATGCCTTCTTCAAAATAGTAAATACATCCCCCTGATTTGAAACAGCTTTCTTTTCGAGCCAATATATTCAAGCCAGGGATAAAAATCAACCCAAAGCAGCTGAAAATTTATGTCTCTTAGAAGTTTAATATTTGACATTTTTTGCTATCACAGATTGATGCTTATGTCTCTTTGGAGAAATAGCTACCGCACAGTGTCCATCTTACGTTTATCCATCTATTTTCAAACAAATTTACCTTCTCCAAATTGCCATTATTCCTTCCTTATGAAAATAGTTTAGGAAACTCATTTTATCCACAGAGTATATCAGTTTGTTTGATAACTACTTTTAATGTGATCATAACATCAATTTTCTCTTTTACATATGAACTGAAACTGCTCCTTAATTTGCAAGTTAATCATCTGTATAATCAATTATAAATTAAAGAATCATTAGTCATTTAATCAGTTCATAAAGAAAATCGACACTGATTTAATTAATTACACTGACTCGATGGATTAAAATCATTGAATAGATTGTTATGATCTAGTTCAAGTTTCCTCTGACCCTTGCCACCCCATTTTTGATATTTGGACATTTATACTGGGGTGTAGGGTCAGAGTCCATTCCCTATCAAAAAGTTGGAATTTGCCGATATTGGCATAGGGGAGCCGTTTACTAACTGGCCAAGCAAACTTAAATGAATCGAGATAAACTGCATCAAATGGATAGGAATGTGACTTATTTTCTAAGATATTTGAGTACAGCATTCGTTATAGCTTTAATCTGCTGACAGACTAGCTGAAACCATAGGTTTGATGAAATTTGACCTGAAACTCAACATTTTTCATTCAGAGTCATAGGACTACACAAATCTCATGACCTACATGTCAGTGGCTTCAGGGTTCAAACTTCCATGTGATATCAATAATTAACCATTTATAATGTTGCTGTGGAAAAACAAATCAGACATATAAATGAAAGTCATGTAATATTTACAACATTGCTAATTGATCATACTGGCTTTCTTTTGCTTGAGTGTTTTGATGTGCTTGGTTGCTGAGCCAATATAAAGTCAAGCAGTAACAGGATGTAAATGTATACACAAGAGGGGCTAGAATCCAGTATTCAGTATGCCCAGAGTGCATGATTGGCCAAATAAAGGTAGATATAATGATTAAAGCACAAAAATAAGGACTAGCCAGACCTTTTGAAGAGCACTTGTCCTGGACTAGTGCTTTGGAAAATTTTACTTGCTTGCTTTGGAAAATTTTACTCGCCAGACTTAAAAAATGACTAGTCCAGGATGTCAGGCTATGGGATTTGCTCAGCCCTGAGTAGGTACATGACATTTCTTTGAATAAAGTAAAAATGTAATATCCCTACATGTGTCCAATTTACTTTGCATGGCTCAAGATGTAAAATTCTTAGGCTACATTATTTTAATTAAGCTGGAAATGCATACAAATTTTGTAACATAGGCAAAAATTGCAGAAGTATACTGCATGAAAAGTCCATTGTTTTCTAAACAAGACTTTTTAAACTTGTTTTTTTATTGTCAAATACAGAACTAACATACTAAAGTCAAATGATATTTCAAATGTTTACTAAAGTCAAATGATATTTCAAATGATATCTATTAATCACTCTGATGTCTCAATCTTTATGTGTGTGGAATTCATAATTTGCACAGTAAGATATAAATGACCAACCCACTGTGCTGAAGAGAAGCATAAGGTGTGCTTACCAAGTCTTGGTGGTGGTGAGTTTGAGTCTTCAACTCAGGCATTGTGGGTACATAAAAAAAACCCAACTTACCAGTAGCTTCCTGTGGGTCGGTAATTCTTCCCAGGTTTTTCCTTTACCAATAACTGTCTGACATCATGTACTGAATACTGGCATCAAACCCACAAAACCCAATTTTTTGGAGGAAGACAGCAATGTGGTGAAACAAGAATGTTACTCCCATCACAAATTCTGCACATATCCTTTAACATGGTGCCCTTGATAAATACTATTATTCTGTGTATAGGCATGTGAGATGCATGAAAAGTCCATGGGCATGCGAGATGCAGGACTAGCCAGGGTCTTATTGACATTTTCTGCTCTGTGGGAGGACATGTTTATGCAAGACAATGAGGTTTCTTTCACACAAAGACGAAGCTGCACAATAGTGATTTCAATTAATGACTTGGTGATAGTGTAAGTTTCATGCAGTCCAATAGTGTAATTTGCTACAGCTGTTACCTTCTCCATAACTGAATTAATTATGGATAACTTAACACACATAAAAAATTGGAAGATTATTTATAAATATTTAGGCTCATTTTACCCAATTTATAATGATCTGAAAATTGCTGTGCTACTCACACTAGTATACATGAAACTAAAGAGACCTCTACTATCCTTTCAAGTAGTGTAAATGTGTCCATGAAATCAATGAATATCCCAGCCATTAAATATGACACTGATTTATGAACATTCCCTAATTTAACAGTTGTTGCCTGTAAAGGTGAATCCAAGTTCAGGTTACACTTACATATTGATCACCTATATACTGACTACATTTATCTTTGTGTAACTCTATCTCTCAAAATATATCTTGTATCAGCCAAACATATTTTGTGGCTGCAAGGTTTTGACTAGGACAATAATTTTGTCATATTAACTTGTCTTTGATTTGTTTACCCATTAAACCAAATGAAGCAAAATCAAAGGAAACTAGGTCAAATTCAGAGATTGTGTCTGTTTTGAACAAATAATATAGATATAATAATATATCAAGCTTAATATAAAGATGACTTGGTCTAGTTTACAAATGGTTTCTTTCTTTGACAATCAACAGCTGTTTCCAACTAAGCTTCTTTGATTATTATATTTTCTTCATTGTTTAACCCATTAACCCCTGGAGGTTTTTGCCATTTTTGCCTGAAATGAGAGTAGGAAATCGATTTTGGGAGATATTTTTAAATACGTTATAATACATCAAATTGGAAGCCATTTCGGCTTACCTGATCCTATTTGTGTTAGAAACGTCGATTTTCATAGGCTCTTTTGCCTGAGCAGAAGGGTAAAAACTGGACTTTTCATTTTGCTAAACGGACCCATCTTTGTCATGTCAAGACCACTCTACATTCTAAATGCCCATCTTATCCTAATTTTTGCAAAGGTCCACATGTCTGTGTGCAATTCAGACTGGTCTGTGTTTGAACTGAAGCCAAAAAGTCTCAAATCTGGACACAAAACCGGATCACAAGCTTAAGAGAATTTCGGCTGAAAAAAAAACATTGGGGCCAAAAAGTGATGTTTTTCCCTCTGTATTTTGTAGTGCAACAAGAACATTCATATTATTTTGTATCATCGTAAAGCAACATCTGTCTATCTTTCCATAATACCACCACTTTATTGTGTCGCACATAGCATTAACGCTACAGAGCTCGGAAGTAGGCTACCACCTCCTGCCACATAAACATGGCACTAGGGGTTAATAAGTTAAACACTCTATAGCCACAAAACCAAGAACAAAAAAAGCGTGAGAGCTTACTTATATGGTTTTGTTTAGGAATTGCAGTAGATTTGTAAGATGCACCTATGTGGTGGACATAGTGACCATCAGATCAGCTCCATTTTTATTTTGAAGCTGTAAGACAGCATGAGAAATCTTTTAGTAATGATAATGTATCCTGGCTGATATGGCCATCCATGAAGGAGGAATAGCTATAAGAAAGTTTTCAACATGACTGCTGTGGGGGCCATTATCAACCTCCAGATCAACAACATTTTGATTTAGGTTCAACTAAACATCTTAAGAAGTCTTTAACCCTTTCATCACTAAGTAACTTTGTAGGCATAGAGTCCTCAACACGAAGTAACTTTGGAGTTGTAAAGCAAAATGACTTGTGAACTTTTAAACAACATAACTTTGTCAATGTTAAAGATATCTGGTTGGATTATGTGTCAAAATCAAGGTTAAAAATTAAATTTTATGACTAATTCATTAAAATGTGCATATCTATTACAACTGTTAAAATGCAGGTACAAACAGGTAACACAACAGGTAAAATACAAGTAATTATTTTATTACCTCTTAGAAAACTTAGAAAGTTCTCAAAACGTGTTCAATTGACCTTAGATGTATTAGTGAATAATCACAAAAACAATACAAGTCTTTCTTCATGGTGTCCATAATATATAAAATTCTATAAAATGAACCAAAATGATCTCCAAGGTGAGATCTGTCCACACACCTAAATCGCTCTGCCACGTTTGATCGTCGCACTGAAGTTCGTTAAACGGACAATTTTTCCAAACACTTCATCTATATAGAATATTTGAAAATATTCCGAAGCTTTTCTCTATGCCTACAAAGTTACTTTTCGGGTGTGCCCAATTCTGTTTGAAAACTGAAACAAATCTCTTTGGTTTTCAGGCTTCGGCCAAACAAAACCACGTGTTGCGCACAATTCCTCTGGTTCAAAACCTTCAAAGTTTTCTTCATCGTCATCACAGTCACCCACAAGTGCATTCCATTGTCTCTCCAGACATCTTCTCTCATTTTCATCCAAATTTACCAGGTCGAAATTATTCAAATCCTCCGATAACCTCCTCTGAAATTTGTCAAACTCTGCCATTTTGGATACAAATTTCAGCATTCGGAAAACACGTTAAAAGTTTGTACTTTGTTCAATATTTCTAATTGTATACAAGCTAAACTCACGAGATCATCTAAATATAACATCTACATTACAAGAAGGAAGTTATTAGAGGTACCCCAAAAGTTATTTAGTCAGGTACTTTAACGTTAAGACAGAACACTGCCCTAGACCGAGAACTCGGTCCATAGTGTTTGCAAACTTACTTTCCCTGGACCGAATTTTCGGTCTGTAGTGATGAACGGGTTAAGTGAAAAGTCTAGGTTGATATTGCCATTCAATTTGGAAAAGTAGCAATAACAGTATGCTCATGAAGGCTGATGACATGTTAGATGTCTATAAACTCATTATGTTGTGCTTAAGCCAATATTTACATCTGTTGTGCTCATTATTTTTTTAGATGTATCTTTTTGTTCATACATGTACATTTTTAACAAATTTAAAGTTACATTTAAGATCTCAAAAGTCAATCCATGTAAGGATTTACTGATTAGTAAACCCTTTTGAAGTTGCACTCGGCTAAATTTGAAACCACTTAGAGGTTTAAAAATGATCTTGTTGATGGTGCATCAAAATAAGCATCATGAACAACCAGAGTTGCTCATTTTAGGAATTTCATGAATTCTATTTTCTGTATCACTATTACTCCAGACAGAAAAAAAGCAACTGATTTACTTTTCTAATGAACTTACGGTCTTATTTCATTACAGGATATTTTCTATCATGATGCCAAGTAGATTTGCAGACCACTGTATATCCATTCCTTTTAACAGTACTTCATCTTTCTCAGTGTTCACTCTTGTCTGACTACCTATGGTCATTGATTTGGATCTGGCTGTATTTACCTTCATACCATTGTACTTTCGATGGTTATGTACAGTTGCATTTTTGTCAAATCTTAATTTAGTGCTAAGCTCATGGCTAGTTGATCCAATGGATAGCTCATTGTGATATAATAAATCATCAATGTAGAGCAGAACACTTGTCTTTATGTTTTCTTTTAAATTATAAATTTCATTTAAAATAAACTGTGTTGTCTGCTTTCAATATAGGTTTGAAAGCAAGATAAGCTTTCATGGTTAACTTGATATACTGGAGTATTGCCAAAGGATTATGTGATTAACAAGATCAAAAGCTTCTGCAAGGTCAAGGAACACTGTACCTACAAGGTTACTACAGTTAATCAGACACCTTTCTGGTTAGTATAATCTTGAATGAATGTTCTTTATGAAAGCTTGTCATGAATGTTGTAAATTAAAGATTCCATATAGTTTCTAAACTCATTACAAAATGTCTTTCTAATCTCATTGAAAGTGATTGTAGAACTGATACAGATCTTTAGTTGTTCCTATTGTTACAACTCTATGATCTTTGAGTATTAAAACTAAAGCACTTACATTAATAGTCTTGTAGCAGTTCTAAGTTTAGAGGAAATGTGCTTATTTAATTCCACACGTTGAGTTCTTTTTACAAGCTTCGAGATCCACAGGTTTTTGATTATATTTAGCAAGTGATTAAGTGCATTTGCAATTTCAATAGGTTCTTGCAGAATATCACCATTTCCATCACTAATACATCTAAACAGCAGGTTACTGACAGATTTGTCCTGCAAGTCATTGAAGGTTTTCCAAAACTTTTAAGGGTTCTTTTCTGGTAATTCTATTTGATATTTCAGTGGAACAGCAAGTTTTCCTTGCTTTCTGAATCACCAACCTGACTCACTGTAACTATTATCTTTTTATTATGAAATACATCCCTTGTCTTGATACATGTGATTATGATTTTTAATGTATCTTATAACAATTTATCCGTAATATGGCTATGATATCTGCAGTGTGGCAGTTTATAGTGATGTCTAGCACTGGGGCATCATGTCACAGACATGTATCATGATGTCCCACCTAGTCAAATTATCCTAACATCATGCTGACCAGTAATAACAATAACCTCTTAATGCTGAGCATCAAGTGAGGCAGGTGTTAGTACCATTTTTGTAAGTCTTTTGTATGACTGGGGATCGAATACACAACCTCCTCCATCCGAGGCAGATGTTCTAACCACTAGGCCCCCAGAGTAGTTATATCCCTTGTTTTAATAGCATTCAGGATATCACCTGTAATCTAACTTGGTTGATTTTGTTGCTTAACTCTCTTGAAATTAAAAGGAGCTGACTGTTCACATTGTCAGAAAACATGCAAATGTCCAGAACATCTGATGCATCATCAAAGGATAACATTATTGACTAAGGGATAACATTCAGTTCTTTACTGAATATTTGTGAAATAAATTTTTCTATTATTCACTATTACAAGTATAGGTGATGGTAAGGTTTACCTTTTTGAGAAAGTTTTCATCAACAACATGTGATAATCACTACTGGAATATTGGGGAATTGCAACTTCTAGAAATATACCCCACATTGTTAGCATAGATGTAATCAATTAAAGTTTCAGATACCTGTTACTAGCATGGGTACATTAATTAGCTGTTAATAATTCAAGGATTTCATAGTTTTAACCCAGTTTTGAGTAATGTCATAAAGCAAACTGCAATTGAAATAACTTCCTGAACATACTTCTTTGTTTTCTATATAAAGTTTCAAGATTATTTTGAAACATGGTACACTAAGCATCATCAATGTCTAGTGGTCTATGTACACAGCCTGAATGGCAAGTCTAATTTCAAGCCAAATTATTTTATTTTCAAAAGATTTTACAAAAAGGTCTTGAAACATTATCACAAACATCAGCTCATTCAATAGTTATCAGACTAACAGTTGACTAATTATGGTCACTTTGATTGATGGAGTCACTTAATAGATTGCACCAGAGCTAATTTGATGGGCATAATCACTCAGTGGTAGTTTGTTTTCTGTCATCACTAAGAGAATCACACTGGCTGATTTTAAAGCTTATTTTGAAGCTTCTGGAAGATTGTGCTTGGTTTTTAAACTAATGGCCCCATCTTCAAAACCATAATCCTGCACAAGTGTGGACTGTCTTGCCTCATGTCCACATGTATACATTCATGACACTGAATATTGTTAGTAGCATATTGGCATGATTGTACATTATGAATTCTTTCAAAATAGTAAATACATCCCCCTGATTTCCCATGATGCAAAAAATAGCATGATCCCAAACATTTTTAATTTTGGTTTCTATGCCTTTTAGAAGAGTCATTTATGTCCTTAAGAACTGAGAAAATCTCATATATGTCATGGAAAAAGTGTAACCCTTTTTGTTCATATGGACTTTGTCTTTTGCCATTATCTGCTCCAGAACTAATCTATATTTCGATATATACATGCTCTATGTCTTATTATCAGTTTACAATTCCACTCATGACATAGATGTTCAATTAGAGCTTGGGTCCCAAAGAAATGGGCTACCAAGCTGTATCCTGTGGCCTGCAAAATGATTTGCATTACAATATGTAATGAGAGATAACAAAGGTGGTGTGGCCCTTGAGCCATCAAAAATGCCCTAATGTAGCCCTCAGTGTGGTAGAGTTAGAGACCTTTGAATTCGGGCATTCAACTCCTGATTGTGTCTATTACTGTACATGTATTGGGCTTGCACTTCATTGAAAGACTTTGCAGTGAGAATTATCCAAATATATATTCTTAATAATGTTACGAAAATTGGTCACTATGACGTAAATATGGTAGTTATTTGCCTTTTTCAAGTAGGGAATTCATCTGAAACAGCTGTCACTGGCATATGGACTCATCTCAATCAGATTAAAAAACAATTCATAAAACTCACTGGGCTTCTATAAATTAAAACAAGGTGACTAATCAGAAATATGCCTCCCCCCACCCCTGGCCAATTCTTTACTAGGTATCTTGTCCCATCAGCATTGACCAGCCATTGTTCACATTTATCAATTTTATCTAAAGGATTCATACCAGATTTATTCTTCAAGTATAATTCAGATCTTTACTGATCATCTAATAACTGCTATCTGCTGCTACATATCTTATATACCAGGAGTGAATTGAAGGCTACACTTCCAGTATGTCATGCAGCTACATTTGTTGTTACATTCTGTTTCTGACTGATGGTTATTGTTTCAGTCCAGGGTAACACAATAACCACAAATCAGAACTACAAAGTTTATTAACAGCACAACTAACTGGAAGATTTGCATCAAAACTTAACCCAAACAGATGCAAAGCAGTAAGCTTCATGCAAAGGTGGCTACTGATACACAAGTCATACATGGGAACAAGTTTGGAATATTTGATTTAATGATTTATATGAGTGACCATGCTGACAGGACTATTAAAAAAAAAACAACTTGCAAAGGAACAGATTTCAAAAATGCATGCATTAGATTTGGCTATGGTTCATATGAATGGGAGTGGGCTCTGTCAAGTCATTTCCTTTTGTTTTGCATCTGCAGTAAGTATATTGTGCTGGATTTGTTTGTGAATCATCTCCACTCCAACAATTTGACTTGTTCTATATAAGATTTTCCTTGCAAGAGGAACCTGCATATTTTTTTATTTCAAAGATAATAATGACTTCCAAATTTTAAATGATGACATCATATAAAATGTATTTAAAGCATTAATGCAGTAAAAAATAAAGGGCATGATGACCAAGAGGAAATATGCATCTGTCCAAATGGAGCAGCCTGAAATGGCCTTGAAGGTTTAATAAAAAATCATCGACAACTAATAGAGATAGTCTATTTGTAATATCTTGGCTGTCTTGCCAAGGAGGAGTGGCATGTGAACGGTTTACTTGTCTGGCTGTTTATATAATCTGCATTTTTGAAATGCAACCAAGAAGTCAACATATAAGAAATGATGGTACCAGTCTACCAATTAGACCTTCAAAAGCATTAAAAATCATATAAGTTAATGTGTGTATCAAATATTTCATATTGCAGACTGTGTATTGAGAATCATATTGATACATGTCTGGGGGAATACGCTTGCCAGTAGCTTCTCGTGGGTCGGTGGTTCTTTTGGTTCTTTCTGGTTTCTTCCTCCACCATTAATACTGGTGCCATGAATAGCCATGAATAGCTATCAATAGCCTGGCATCAACATGGCAGAGTGTATAGTTTCACCCTTAATGCTAGCTGATCTAACACCAGAGCAGGAATACATGATGTCATACACATTTGCACAAGTCTCCTATAAAATCAAAGTAGGCTAAGCTGACAATCACTCCATGTGTAAACAGTAGTGGTGGGCCATGACCCCTTTTTCATGGTCCTCTTGTATCAATAATATAAGTGACCTATGGCATTCATGTCTCTAGCTCCACAGAAACATATAGATTATAGCACAAACAATCCTGTATCTGTGGGGAATATTAACTAGATCAAATAAGCTGGATATATTTAAACAATATTGACTCTCTCCTCTTCTAGGACAGTGCTACACCCTGCCATCCTTAAGGGTAGTCACCCCTGTTTTATATACTCTGAGATGTGAGATTTTTTTATGGCATAAACAACATTTGCATTTTAGGCATCAACTTCAAATTGTTAAAAGAGTTAAATACACACATGGAACATGCCCTCTATGACACAAGTGTAAATAAAACCAAAATCTCCTATTTTCACAAAAGTACATTTGGTAAAACAACATCCTGTTGAAAGCATATTTTGTACAGTCTTTTGGTACTTAAGCACTAATTCTTTACCCTGTTTGGATAACAGATGCATGTATGTCAATACTACTGGTAAAACACTGCTTAAGGTATTTATTAACACAGAAATCAGTTCAAATCAATACAGACCTAGATCTGCTGTCACATATAAAACAGGCTGATTTGGAGCCACTGTGGTTCAGTGATTAGCATGCTGGACCCACAACAGAGAAGGTGCAATATTGAATGCTACAGCTGAACAAGCCTGAGCCAGTTGTGCTGATGTGCCCTTGGGCAATCACTATGCTCCAAGTACCTATGCACTAAAAATACCTATTGGTACTTGTTTTCCTGTTCCATAAAGCACCACACAAAACCACAAGCAAACAGACTGATCTTGACTACATAGTGTGTTGGGACTAATCAGTACAGGATTGTTGAAAAATTTGCTCTAGTCCCTCATGGGTTCCAGTCACACTGACAATGAAGAAAAGCCTACAATTCTCATTTTTTACTCCTTGGCAATTGTACTGTACTAGGTGAAAGCCACAAAACACAACCTTGCACCAAAAGACTAAATCTCACACCTCAAGACAATGCCTTACTGAATGCATTAGATTGCTTAGTGACTGTCTACTCCAGGATACATTTCCTTGAATGGCTGTATTTGAGTAAGAGAGGATCAAAAACTGTCATTTTTAACTGTATGGAACAGCATAAAAAGTGTGCATCTCTGAAAACAGTAAAGATTAGAACAGGTTTACAAGCTTATTCTGGTGATGATCCATAATAAGTTCTAAGGTTGCAGCTATACTCTAAAAGCTGCAATAGTATTTATGCAATCCTGTGAGATACCAACCCAGCATGAAAAATGACAATAACATTTACCAAAAATAACTACAGGAAGATAGTGATTGACCAGCATGTGCAATAAATGATGATCATAATATGTACCAAGCTTTACTGTGATCTATACAAAAAACTGCAACTTAAGCTGCATTCACAAGATTCTGCTTGCACACTGCATTCAAAACAGGCCAAAACTCTTTTAGGAAAAAGCTGATGGATTGCAGTCATTTCTGTACATACATTTTTTTAAAATGATAATCTAAAGCAAGAGCAATGATCAAAACATTATGCCATACACAGGATTCTCTGGGCTGCCAAAACCCATTTGACACATGAAAATTCCAGCAAGAGAGACCATGGTATGCAAAGTTTGTTTTTTGGTTGCACTCTATTATTTCATCCATTTTTACAAAGCATGGATCAATCCTGTTGTATGCAGACTATCAAAGTTTAAATTATAGTAAAGGCATTTAGGCGAAGCTGCACAGGCTAAATCCTAGCAAACAAGCAGATTAAGAACCTGTTAATTGACTGCAGGTGCATAATCTTTCATTTATCAAAAGAATAATTACATATACTTGTGATCTAATAACCTGCTAAGCATCATAAACTAAACTGAATCCATCCTATTTTAAATCCTTCCACATGGTTTGGAACACACATTTTATCACATATAATATTTGAAAAGGTTGTATGACATAGGTGGCGCTCACCAGTTATTATGTACTTTTGAGAGAGTGCTGTATGTAAGGTGAAGTTGTTTGCATTTTAAACATACACAGTGCAGAGAATGTTGGCATAACTATATACTACTTTCATGTAATGTGGATGAAATTTCTTTGGATATTGTTCTTTTGGAAATTTCAAATGATCTTGGGACACTGCTAACTAAAATGACTGCTCCCTTGTGCTCCAAAAATCAACCTAAATTTGTCTAAAGTACACTATTCTTGGCAGCTATTAAAATATGGAAAATGAATTTTGCCAAACTAGATAATACCAGCTTCTAAAAGTGCAATGACTGAATTACCAAATACATAAAATGTAAAAAAAGTTATCGGCTCTTTTTTTTACAATTTACCTCTGAAGTTCGAGAAGTGAAAATGAGCAAATAGAGCTAGCACGTTTTTGAAAGGTGCACATCTGGAGTAAGGCCAAGCTGTATATTCTCTAACCCATATTACACCCATCAATCATACATCAAAATAAAGGGAATGAAAGGTTTTTTGAACAACACCTAAGATATACAAAGTCTCTTTTAAATAACCAGTATAACTAGTGAGGCAACCGGGAAAACTCTTTTTCTTTAAAATTTTAACCCTATGCTAAATACGAAACTGTAGATCAACACCATATTCATCTGTCAGGATTTCTAACTATGCAGACCTGCCAACCATGACCAGTCTCCCTCAGTAAGGTTAATTTTTTTTCCTGTAAAACTGACTACTTTTTAGTAAGGTGTAAAAAAATATCAATAACTGCTATAATTGTAAAGCTGGAAAATGTAATTAAAAAGTTAGATGCAGCAATGATAAACATTATGTTCAACTGAAAAGTTTGTAAAGTACATGTAGTCTTTATTTACTACATACATGCCAACCCCTGGCATGGAAAAAGCATAATCCAAGTGGACAAAAGGAGTAATCTGAAAAGAAAAAGTGTAATCCACTATAACATAAAAAAATCAATGGCATATGTACAAAACACATGCATATTTTCTGCAATTTTGGCATCAGGAAGCATCCATTTGAACAAAGGACCAAATCTGTATAATACTACTTGTGGTAGTCAGTATTCTATTAACCCTTCCATCACTAAGTAACTTTGTAGGCATAGAGTCCTCAACACTAAGTAACTTTGGAGTTGTAAAGCAAAATGGCTTGTGGAAATGAAAAAACAACTTTGTAAATGTTAAAGATATCTGGTTGGATTATGTGTCAAAATCAAGGTTAAAAATCAAATTTTATGACTAATTCAATAAAATGTTCATATCTATAACTTTTAAAATGCAGGTACAAACAGGTAACACAACAGGTAAAATACAATTATTTTATTGCCTCTTAGAAAACTTAGAAAGTTTTCAAAACGTATTCAATTGACCCTAGATGTATTAGTGAATAATCACAGTAGCAACACAAGTCTTTCTTTCATGGTGTCCATAATATATAAAATTCTATAAAATGAACCAAAATGATCTCCAAGGCGAGATCTGTCCACACAACTATAACTGTCCACACAACTATAACGCCTCTGCCACGTTTGATTGTCACATTGAAGTTCATTAAACGGACAATTTTTCCAAAAACTTCATTTTTATAGAATATTTGAAAATATTCCGAAGCTTTCCTGGAGCCATCTAACACTCGGGTGTGCCCAATTCTGTCAGAAAACTGAAATAAATTTCTACTTTATACGATAAGAAATCGTATACAAACTAAACTTTCGAGATAATCCAAATATAACATCTACATTACAAGAAGGAAGTTATTAGAGGTATCCCGAAAGTTATTTAGTTGGTACTATAACCTTAAGAAAGAACACTGCCCTAGACTGAGTACTTGGTCCATACTGTTTACGGACTTACTTCCCTTGGACCGATTTTTCATTTTTCGGTCTGTAGTGAAGAAAGGGTTAACCCATTTATTTGTATCCCCCTACTGATTTCAATAATAGACAATTCATTCATTGAGTTATATATATTCTAATCTGACTGAGTAGAATGGCCATAGCATGTCATCTGCATGTTTCATGCTATGTAATCTGCAATCTGCATGTTTCATGCTTAACAGAAGTTTTCAATGTAATAGACTGACATGCTTGAGACCCATTTCCAATTCCTGGACTAGTCCATTTTCAGGAAAGATGTGCAGACTAAAGATGTACATACATGTCTGCTTCCGATACTTAATGTCATGTCGAATCAAGCAATGGAAAAGAAGACAAAAATTTGCCTTTCATGTGGCTTTAACAAGCAGATTCACTATGTTCACATGAGCAAAGGAATTTAATTCCAAACTTAATGTCATGGTAATTTACCGAATTATCAGTTACCAAACAGGATGAATTAGTCATTATGTGGTCAGATGGAAATAAACTGCCCCATAGTGTACAGAAAATGGCCCATGTTAGTATGTAAAGTCCATTAAGCATGAAAGGTGCAAGGGGATGCCAGTATTAGTGTCATTCGGTCATTCTTGTCACAGTCAGCTAGAAATTATAAATCAATGGTTCACTTGACTTAGTTCTGAGCACTTTTTAGTTATTGAAATCAGTAGGGGGGGTACAAACAAACTGGGATGTAGCATTGGACTATAGTAGCTTATTTTCCCTTTTATCTTAGACATGGTCACTTTCTGGGCGCCATTTTTAAAAAATTCTATAATCAACAGTTCGATCATGCAGAAGCTTCGATCATGCAGAAGCTTCGCATGAACAAATATATGCAGTTTTAACCCTTTCATCACTAAGTAACTTTGTAGGCATAGAGTCCTCAACACTAAGTAACTTTGGAATTGTAAAGCAAAATGACTTGTGGACTTTAAAACAACATAACTTTGTCAATGTTAAAGATATCTGGTTGGATTATGTGTCAAAATCAAGGTTAAAAATCAAATTTTATGACTAATTCAATAAAATGTGCATATCTATAACTTTTAAAATGCAGGTGCAAACAGGTAACACAACAGGTAAAATACAAGTAATTATTTTATTACCTCTTAGAAAATTTAGAAAGTTCTCAAAACGTATTCAATTGACCCTAGATGTATTAGTGAATAATCACAGTAGCAACACAAGTCTTTCTTTCATGGTGTCCATAATATATAAAATTCTATAAAATGAACCAAAATGATCTCCAAGGCGAGATCTGTCCACACACCTATAACGCTTTGCCACCTTTGATTGTCACATTGAAGTTTGTTAAACTGACAATTTTTCCAAAAACTTCATCTTTATAGAATATTTGAAAATATTCCGAAGCTTTCCTGGAGCCATCTAACACTCGGGTGTGCCCAATTCTGTCAGAAAACTAAAATAAATCTCTTTGGTTTTCGGGCTTCGTCCAAACAAAACCATGTGGTGCGCACAATTCCTCTGGTTCAAAACCTTCAAAGTTTTCTTCATGGTCATCATAGTCACCCACAAGTGCATTCCATTGTCTCTCCAGACATCTTTTATTTTCATCCAAATTTACCAGGTTGAAATTATTCAAATCCTCCAATAACCTCCTCTGAAATTTGTTCAAACTCTGCCATTTTGGATACAAATTTCAGCATTCAGAAAACACGTTAAAAGTTCCTACTTTGTTTGATATTTCTAGTTGTATACAAGCTAAACTCAGGAGATCATCCAAATATAACATCTACATTACAAGAAGGAAGTTATTAGAGGTACCCTGAAAGTTATTTAGTCGGGTACTATAACGTTAAGGAAGAACACTGCCCTAGACCGAGAACGCGTTCCATAGTGTTTGCGGACTTACTTCCCCTGGACCGATTTTTCGGTCTGTAGTGATGAAACGGTTAAGTGTCTGGTTCCTTAATTTCACTAATTCTATGAAACTTGGATCCAAATTAAGTCAACTTTTGTAATTTGTTTTTAATTTAAAAAAAACTAATTTAAACAAATATTTTACTGAATAGTATAATGTACTAAGCACTTGAAATACTGGGCTAAACCAGCTCAGTTAAATGCACAAATCATTTATAGAAGGCCTCAAGGTAGATTAGATTTGTAACTAATTGAGTTACCTTCTCTAAATAAAGTCTTTATCATCATTATTATTATTATTACATGTACACATGATTTTCAAATATAAATGAAAATGTTTTATAAGATGTTTATCTTTATTGCTATTCAAAATTAGTTTGCAATGAAAGGATTGCCATATTTTAACAAGATATATGAATAGCAAATAAAATGCATGTACAACAATTGTAGATATATCCTTCTTAGACTTGCTGTATTTGTGATCTTCAATAATGGTATATCCTACAACAATAAGTCCCATATGACAGATATTACTATAGCAGTAGTAGTAGCTGCTGTTTTAGACATGATTCTTGTAAAGGAAATTTCATAATTAAAACTGCAATTTATCAACAAGTTGCATTTATATATGTGTATATATATATATATATATATATATATATATATATATATATATATATATATATATATATATATATATATATATATATATACTGTAAAGCAGTGCTTCACTTTATGTGTACATGTACATCAAAAATGCATGCCTGAAAATTTTTTTGTGTATTATTTTTTTCTGCCATACAACTTTTCAAAGATAATATTATTCCCAGTTCTGACACAAATGTTTAAATTTTTACTTGCATATGGGGAAATAAATTAGATTGACCAGTAAACCTAGTAAGTGGGAGCCACCCCATAGATTTCTTTTCTGTCTATCCAAGTATGAAAAGAAGCAATTATTTTTCCAGTATATCATTCATATCAATTAAAAAGAATTTAGTTTTTACATCAAATCCTGTTGAAACTTGAGGAAATAAAGAATATATATATATATATATATATATATATATATATATATATATATATATATATATATATATATATATATATATATATATCAATGATATTGGTTTCTTCACTTTCAAGATGTGTTTTTATTAAAAGCATATGTTAGTGTTTATATGTACTTCATTCTTCTATTATATAACTGCTTGCAATTTCTTTCAACTGATTCTTTATTTCCTACTACTGTCCATATGATTTTCATTTTGTACTCAATGTCAAAGTTAGTCTGGCATTTTCTTGTTCAGATAAAAAATAAGGGGAATAGTTAATAACTAATGAAAATTTTAAGAGAGAATAAACTGATATTTAAACCTATCAATCACATGTTAATCATAATATTTGTACAGCTATGTGCAGCATGGTAGCCCTGAAATGTGTGCAGCTTTCCAAATCTTTTGACAAGTGATTTAGAAATAATGGCAATAGTCTTTGATGATTAGCCATGTAGATTTCTTTAAAATCTGTGATCTCTGTATAGCACTTGCAAGTGGTGTTTTACATATCAATTACAGGAGACTGATACATGTTTAGTCTGGTATTTAATTAAATGTATAAAAAGTATTCTTTAATAATTCTGAACAGACTGCTGGTCAAAGATTGGTTTCATGAATGTCATTTCAAGGTGATTAATAAGAAATATTAAGTAAATGAATAAAATGTGGTCTCAAATCATTCAGTGGTAAATAAATTATTACAAAATGTAGAGTTTTCATTACTATCACTGTAGACCAAAAGAGGAGCCTGCAAGTGTATATGGCCCAAAAAGGCAACCTGATGTAGCTTTTAAAAAAAGTTTCAAAGAAAAATAGCCATTAACATGCAAATATGTTCCCATCATCGATTATTGAGTATCCCTTACTATAGTGTAAAATCAAATAATTAACTACTGTTCCACACCAGCAGCATAAAATATCCTAAAACTGTTAAAAGCAAGACAAAAATTCCATTTTCCACAGGGACTGAAATTAAATAAGTATGTGCATAAATTAGATAGGAATGTTTGAAGGCTCAAACAACATAGCAGTTTGTAGTAGATTAATGAAAAAAAAAACATTACAAAAAGTCAAGAGAAAACTTTTGTGCTTAAGGTTGTGATGTTATGCTTTTATATGTAGGGTCAGCTTAAATCTTACTAATTAATGTCAGTTCAATTTTTTAATTAGCATGATAAGCTTTCAAATTTTTTTTATTAAAAAACCCCCAATTTTTGCCACCTGCATATAGTCAATTTCTGTAATTTTCTAGGACTTTAGTTGTAAATTGCACAGTAAATCCTTTATTGTCTTTGTAGTCCACATGTACCCAGTAGCCCTCAACTTGAAAGTATACATGGCAGATGTAAAAGTTTATAAGGCTTTTTTAAGTAGGTTTGAATATGCTTTAGCTGGTGATAAGGCAAATGAAAATGGAGACAGTCATCCCTTTCATGGGGGGGGAATGGACCAATCTTACTATTTCAGAATTTAACTGGTAAAACTGGGACTTCTGGCATCACTTTAATGTAACTTTTTGGGACTGCATCTGCTGACCACTAAAACTTATTTTTATCAGTCTATTATTGGTCAAAGAAACATAAAGAGTTATAATGTATCAAAAATGTTACAATTAAAAGCGCAAAAATAAAACATTACATGGTTATTAAAAACCATAATCAAATTCATGGTTGTCTGAGTTCTCTAAAAAGCTATTTACTTTCATTAACCATCATGCCACTAGCAAAAAGTTGCTTCTATCAGTGAATCCAATCCAACACCAAAGTTTTAAATATATAATCATTAAAAATCACATATGACTTTCATTATCTCTAATTTAATTTCAATATTGAATATTGCCATTTAAAACATGACAGTATAGATTATCTAAGTATAATAATTACAAACTTCAGAACATAAATGTAACTGAATGCAATATTTAATGGTCATTTGTAACAACACAAATGTTAACAAGTCATAATAAATTAAGCATCTTTGTATGTAAATTTCCAACTGATTTTCACTCCTCAAATTATTGGTGCCAACATCCTAGTTACCCAATCTACTTATAGCTGAATAGCTAGCTGTCAAGCTGGGTCTGAACTAAAGTATAGGTGAAACATGTGAGCCATATGCTCAGTTGCAGTGGTAGGTATATGCAAACAAATTATGACCATTAAAGTATGTCTGTGTAAATGTACCATTTGTACTTGCAAATTAGATAAATGCTGGCATGTAAAGTTTTGGTACATTTATGTCCTTAATGTTCGATACAAAATATAGCCATCGACCCCACCCCACCCTCGGCAAAACAAATATGTTGTGTGGGCTGTCGGAGAGTGTAAACAAAAAAAGTGAACTGAGATCCATCTGCCACTCGTGGAACTGATACTGCAAAACATAAGGACAAGTGAAACAATTTTGCAAATAAGATGTGTGACCCAGTTACGACCCAAAACAATTAGCCTGCCAAGGCACGGACTGAGATAAAACCAACAAAATAGTGAGCATTTGCTCCCAACAGACTAGGCCCAAATCAATAATGCCCCACTAACACAGTTCTAGTTTCACCCTTGCAATTGAACACATATGGAAAAATGTACAAGATGAAAGAAAAAAATGGGGGAAGTGGCACCGTTTTCACACAAAAATTCACACGTTCACCTGAGGTAACTGCAAATCCATGACCTTGCAACTGTCATTACGCTGCGATGAAATACTGGCTACAATACATAAATCATGTCAGGAGTAAATTACGCACCTGGCAATCAACATTAAAAATATTATTTCCGATACGGCATACATACCTTCCAACCAGCAGAACTTGTGTTGTCTCCTTTATCCTTAAAATAAGGCACATTCTGTACCATCCAGTCGTAAATCTGAGACAAAGTGAGGCGCTGATCTGGAGAGCTTTGGATTGCTTTGGTAATCAGGTCAGCGTAAGACAAGTTTCCCCATGCATTTCTTCGCGACGATGTCTTCTTATTAATTCCTAAGCTCTCTTTGATAAAACCATCAATAGCAGTAATGGTTTCATCAGGGATTGATGCTGGAGAACTCTGCGCTTCAATATCCTCCCTAGGCCGACATGGCCAAGTGTTGGAACGTGCCCTAATTTGAGGCTCGAAATTTGGGTCTATTTCAGCCTGCGCGTCCATTTTGGATCTACTTCAAGCCAGCGCACTTGCTAAAGTTATATGCAGCTAGAAATCCTTGCCTGTGACGATCCACTGCAGTGGCGAAAGTTTACATCATGTAAGAAAACATTCCTTCTAAATAAATGAAACGAATATCCATTGACAATGTGTACAACGTAATAATGTCAAAGCATGGTACATACATGGAAATTACATAAATAAATGTCAAAACCAAAACATAACAGTACATGCAAGTGTATTTCGGGGGCAATAATGACGTAGTTGTTGTCACGGGTGATTTGCATATTATGCGCAATTGGCCTTTGCGCAGAAGATTTAACTTCCGTCCGCATGAAATTGTTCACTACGGTGCATAAAGTACGTTGAACAGATTACTCATTGAGCTATTACGTACAGAATATAGGTTATGTAACCGCTTTGAACGCTGTAGTGTTTTATATTCTTAGGCAAAATTTGCATCAGTTGTTAAGTGGATAGTACCATTTAAAGAGAGCCTACATTACTTATATTGTCCTTGCAGATATTTTGTTATTTACAGAAAAAATCAGACACTTTTGCATTTGGTCAATTTCTCAACTTTTTATTTTCATCACTTGAAATAAATAGATAACAGTACTAACTGATTACCTTTTCAATACAAGATCATGGGGGGAAAAAAAGACCAGTGAATAAAAATAAATACGTACATTTCAAACCCTGAAATACTCTTGCGAAGTGCTGCAGCATGTGACGAGTGCAGATTATATTTAATGATTTTAACCATCAGCGGTTGTTTGATGATTGGTGCAAAATTACCTAAATCATTGATAAAGAATTATGACAACATTACAATATTATTTATTTGTTATAACAGAATTTATTGTAAAACAGTAGAGTTAATAATATCTTAGTTTAATGAAACCAGCAGCAATACACTTAATAATGGACAGGAATAATTTCTGAAGTGAAGGATAATGCAAGAAGTAGTAGCAATTACAGAAAATACAGTAATTGAAATGTTTACTTCCAATAATCGACATTTTATCGTACTATAATGTATTATTATTCTATTGGACACTATTCCGGAATTATTTCGGTGTTGCTTTGTAATCGTGACAAAGAGAAGCTCATTGTAAACAATATTTTTCTTTTCACCCAATTTTTAGGCATCACTCATGGAAAAATGATATAAATTCAGAAAAAAAAATATACATTCCTAGAAGTGGGAAATGATTCTTTCCATTTGGTGACTTTGTAACGGTAACAATCTCAGTCAATGATGTGCATGATTATCGTGTTACAATGCAATAATCTGGCTAATCATCAAACCTGTACGAGAGCTTGATGTTAACATATATTGCAAATCTGATCAAAATGAAACATATGCGGTCCCCAGCGTATTAGGAAGCCCAGCCAATCACATGCGAGATCTGCGTAGATCTCGCTCATTATCAAAATCGTCTGACATCTTGATGATCTAAGCCCTTATTCCAAGTCGGATAAAACTTGAATCAGTCCCTCCTTACCCTCCCCATTTCAAACATAGTGGTAAGAGGCCTTTTTTGACGGACACGCCTCATGTCCAACTCACTTTATGCATCATGTCATGGTTTGTTGATTTTAACCGCACTGATTTAAAAAAGAAAATTATATCGTGCCATGAAAATGGGCATCACGTGTCCTTTCTGTTAACTAGAGCTAGTTTAATGTTGTGAACTTATAAAGAAACCCTGCAAACTACAAAATAGAGCTGAAAAAATGGCAGAGAGAGAGAGAGAGAGAGAGAGAGAGAGAGAGAGAGAGAGAGAGAGAGAGAGAGAGAGAGAGAGAGAGAGAGAGAGAGAGAGAGAGAGAGCACTGAACACCTAATAACCCAATATATAGAAAATTGTTATTACTTTTTTCAAGAATAAATAAATAAACGGATATTTAAAATTTTATTCCCTAATTTTTTCCACGTTCAAAATGTGAAGGAATTCGGCACGAAAAATTAACCTATCACCAGAAGAAAATAAAGGCGTGACACGTTATCTGGTATCTTACATTACAAAATACCGTGATAAACATAGGGTTGTGTTAAGTGTTATTTGTATTTACGTCTCTTGGTATAGATATGTTAGATTTTAGTGAATATTTATTAATCATGGAGAGTCGGTGACAGGAAGATATTTACCAAACCGAGTAATTAGCCGAATGTATAGGAGTAGACGCCATATAAATATGGTACAGTATTCAGGTAGCTTTATGGTGGTGTGGAATTGTTTCGTAAAACGGGCGTTCCTAATATTTCAATATAAGAAATTATTGGAGTATTCTGGTTTATAAGTGATTAGTAATTTGAGATAGGAATACTGCTTTGTATTAGACGTTTGAATTGTGCTTTGTGATGCATGTCTTAAAGTACCAACTTTTGGAGTTGGAAAGGCTTACTAAGTGGTTATACAAACGTAAAGCAAGAAAACTTATGCAAGCGTTAAATTAGAGTTTTGTGACGTATGGTCATATGGTGATGAAAGAAGTATAATTTGTAGTACTTGCACGTTTTAGAACCCTTTAGTTGACAACAACTGTTGTCTAAAGGGCCGATAAAATTGAGGAAATATTCCTAACTGAGATACTGTTATTTGTGTACCTGGCCCTAGGGCAGGGCGAAGGAGGCAACCGCCTTGGGCCCAGCGCTTCTCCGCAATGCAATGTTGTTGCTTGGCGCCTCGCGCTCATCGCTTGCTGCCTTGAGACCCGCATATCCTAGGGCTGGGCCTATCCGAAGTTCCTAAGAAATCATTTCTGACTAAAAGTTGAATGCAATTAAATAATTAGCGACCGTTCCTAAGAAATTGTTTTCAATCATTATATGTTTTAAGCTTGTGACCTGACCCAACATGAAAAATAAATGTTATACAACGCTAGTCAATTAATTTGCCAATAGAGAATAATCAAAACACGTATAATTTAGAGCGTGACCTAGTTTATATTTTTAAGAAAATTGTAGGTTGTGATATTCATTTGTAAAAGAATCTCTTCACTCTTTGATACTCTGAGACATATGTTCACGTTTCGTATTACAAGGGAGTAAACCTGTTTCACGTATTTCTAACCTATATTGGTGATGTCCCTTCTTTACTTTCATAATAAACTGAATACTGTTTGGTTTTGTGGGGTTTGAATTTTTCAGCACATGGTAGGCTTTTGGAGAAAGAACATAGGAAGACCAAAGGATGAAACACCGACCAAGGGGAAGCTACTGGAAAGCTTTCTTACATACCCACGTTAGTCGAGCCGAGAGCCGAACTCACGCCGGCAGAGGCAGATCTGTGAGTTGTTAAAGTCTTTGCGCCTTTGATTACTTGGCCACCCGTGGCAACTACTGAAGGAGAAATAGTATGTGTGTGTATGTATATATTGTAACGTGATCACTCCGGTTTAATTTTCAGCGCAAGCTCACTTACATTTAGAGAATTACTTCTGTTTCTCGGTTTAAGCAATCCTTAAATTGAGACCTTGAGTTGGTTGCAATATTATAATGTAATGGTAGAATCACAGGAGTCTGCAGTTTTATCAATAAAGCACGACGAAATTTCTGACTACATGAAATCACCTTAACGGTATTCCTGTGGGTAGAATATAGAAAGTCGTCTGTTGACATACGAAATCTCCTTAAAAATAATGCCTTCTTACACTAGCTGCGTATATGTGAGGAAACTATGTATCTATATATATATATATATATATATATATATATATATAGATATATATATATATATATATATATATATATATATATATATATATAAATATATAAAGCACAAAATCAGAATGAGAAAAACAGAGGATATATTCTAGTCTTAAATGTCAATAAGTAAATTAATATAACAGCATTTACACATTTTCTTCTTCACTAAAAAACAAATTAAGACGAGAATTTACAATGATACTTAAAATAAAAAAAACCCCAAAGAATAATTTGATTCAGAATAAATATCTTTTTACTACATATAGTTTGCCTGTCAATTTTGCCAAGGGTTTTGTTCAGCCATCACCACTGTTATGGGTCCACCTTCACTGTCGCAGCTCTCAGTGTCACTTGTTTCACTTTTGACAAAATCAAATGACATAATCTTTTTTAATTGCATTACACAGTTGTTCATGATCTTTTTTTCTTTCGTACTCATGAGAAAATTTGGATCTTATATTTCAGATTGAAAGTGCAAGTGGTATAAATGGTTTCACCTGTGTGTCCTCTATCATTGCCAAGGATTCTAACATAGACTAATAAATTAATTTCATGAATCTATAATTGGACGGTAATGTGCATTTATTTTTAAATATTCGTTGGTGACGTGATCGAAGACCGATGCATGTTCACGGCGTAATCTTGTGATAACATTTCAATGGTTACTGATAATGTTGGTTCGTAAGCATTAATTGCTAATTTTGATTTTTTTTCCCTGTAATGTATTTATTTCTGTTCTGGAATTCATCATTGATCTGTTCTATTTGATAATTCCCAGCTGGAATATTGACTACTTGCTAATTAGGAGTTCCATCGCGGTTATTTTTATTTGCAAATATCAGCGAATTAGTTCGGTTGAATTCCAGTGAATGGTTTTGATCTAATATTTGGCCACCTATGATAAACCCGCAATTGTGCTAAAGCTATTTCCTTGGCAGGAATTGCATTTAGAAATTTAACGTTAAACTCATGATCGATCGAACTTAATGATATCATATTAGTTTTTGACGGTACTGTATTAGTGACGATCTGCAGAAATAATTTTCTTAATTTAGTCAGAGATCCTGACATTATTATTATTATAACTGTCATTAGTTTCAATCGATAATTTTTTTCCTCCGCTTTTTCGCCTTGGCTATTGTCAACGAATACTTTATTATAAGTTCTCATTATCGTTGCGAACTCCTCATCAGATATTTTACCATCACTATGATTACTAAGATATGACGAGAGATATGACGATAGTTTAGATTATGCCGTTGTTGTTGTAATTTTATTTTATACTCGTGTAATTTTTAATTTGTACATGTAGTTGTTGTCTTAGCAATAATACTGAGGATGCCTGCGATGGTCGTTGAAGTTGAAACGACAATTGTTACAACTGCAGGCGCTGTCATTGTTATTATTGTTGTTATTGTTGTTGTTGTTGGGTTTAACGCCATTTTTTTTCAGCACACAATAGGCTATACAATGGCGGCCTGTATTAATGGTGGAGGAAGAAACCGGGAAATCACCAGAAAGAACCACCGACCTATGAGAAGCTACTGGCAAGCTTTCTCACATATCCACATTCGCCGAATCTTAGATTCTAACCCACGCAGATAAAGGTGAGATAGCAGTGATCCGTAACGGACAGCGCTTTAGACCACTCGTAACCCCCGTCATTTTTATTGTTGATGATAATAATCCGGCTCCAGCAATTATAGCAGACACTGAGTAAACAATTCTATCAATGACAACCATACGTCTGCGATATTATTTAAAACTTTTACTGCATAATCGTCGATATTTTTTAGTTTGGTCAGACATTCCCATACTTGATTATATCTATGGCGTTGAACGTCGATCGAGGTTTGATTTATTATTATTTAATTAGGTAATTGTGGTGTTACAGCGAAAAATTCCAATCACCAATAAGACTCTGCAGTTGATTGTTTTATCACTTGGATCTAGCATAAACATTTCTTCGTTATTTTTATTTAACTCTTTAGATACAACTCCAGAAAAATTATCGGCTGCATGACGCCATTGAAATGTAGTAAAATTCCTAAATTTTGCAGAGCTGAACACATACAGCCTGTACACACCAGTGACCTCGTTGGCATGTTTGATAGTGTTATTTTGCTATGACCATGTTTCTGATGCTACTGTGTATACCATATTGATGATTTGATTGTGAAGAATTTTAATTTTAATTTTATTAACAATATTAGGAATTTCATTGAAAATATTTTTGTTTTTGTGTTAATGTCAGCGAGTTTAATATCAACAACAGCAGGACTTCCCATAAAGTCATTAATAGATCTGTTTATATGTCTTGGAAAATTAAGAAACGTTTATACGTGATTAGAAAATTCAATCCTGAATGTGGTCATACCATCATGGATTCTTATTAATGATGTCGTCATAGGGATATTACTATCATTGACGTATGTTTTGTTGCAGCAATTCTGGTGTTTTTATATTACAATTAGAAAATTAGAGAAATGCACGCATTATACCATCGTTGGCTAATACACATTTAGATTCTTGATCGTCGACGTTTTTTGTTTTTTTTTTTTTTTTTTTTTTTTTTTTTTTTTTGCGGTGTCTGTATCTGCGGCTGGGTTTCCAAGGTCTATAATTTTATTTCAATTCTTTATAATGTTACCCGTGAATGAATCACCAGCTATCATGATATAATCGCTAAATGACTTACCGGAATCTTGTAGTTTACCTTGATGAGTAAAAATAACTATATTATTAACAACCGGGGTAGGAATTCATATGAGTACATCTGGCAGTTGTATATTACTTGTCTTTAATTGTCTTCTATAAAAAAAAAACTTCTCACGGCACTCTCAGGTAAAACCCTTTCGTTGATTGATGTACCCAACACCATATTCAGTAAATTTATCGATCAGCGCAGTTTTAATTCCGTCTAGTGTTTTCTATTGTTCTGGTATACGATCTTTTATATCACCTATTTTAATACGAGCTTGGTCAATACCTTCAAGTATTTCTTGCATTGGTTGAGCAGCAGCTATTTCGGCTGGAAGTTATTGCAAATTCTTGTTTGTTTTCTTACTTCTTTCTATTTTTCCAGTTGCTTGAGCGGCCTTTTCTAACGTAGGAAGAAGACCTTTAGTAGTTTCTGTAGCAGGTTTAAATAGTTATTCTGCATTTTCTGCAAATTCAACCCGAGACTCCTAACGAGCTTGTAGTTGTTGCTTGATAGAATCACGGACAGGTAAATATTTTTTAATTGCCTCTAGTCGCTTTCGAGCTAATCTAGCTGAGTGTGGTTATCCCATCATTATTGACACAACAATGATTTAACTACAGCTGCAAATGAGATGTACGACCAATATTGAGTGATCCGGCAATTAAACGAAACACAACATAAAATAAAAACAAAAAGTCAATGATAAAATAACAAAATGAGCGAACCAAATTAGAGAAACTCAATTAAAGGTTTGGATTAGCATTATCGAATACTTCAGCTAAACATCGGTACCAAATTTATAACGATATGCGAAATGCAGATTGAAATATCAGCATTTATTCTTAAATAGGTCACGCGAAAAATGAGAAAAGTGTCATCCCTTGTAGTTATTATATAGTACATGTATGACAAGTAAATTGTAAGCAATGATACGAGTCCCTGTGGAGCGTTGTACATAATATTAATCATACAGAACATTCTTTGGCAATACATCGTACTTAACATAGTCTCAAAATACCCATCCGGACATGAAATTAGTATATGTTTAATTCACAGCATTCAAACAATGTAAACAAACCATGTGGAACACTGTAGGTGCCTCCAATGCATATATTGCCTCAAAAACAAGGATGGCAGACATCATTAAATATATTGATGGTTGTGCATGATATAAATCATACAGAACATTCTTTTGAAAATCATCATACTTTACATTGTCTCAAAATATCCATATGGACATGAAACTAGTATATTTGTATTCAGGTAAAATTCGTAAGAATATATATCCACGCGCACACATTGTGGGTTTTACGGCATATCAACATATGCCGAGAAAGTTAGTATCATAAACAGTATAAGTGGTCAAAGGTATTATCGTACTTAACTATATATAACCGTCACGGCCAGCCTTAGACTGATTGGACCGATTTGGCGTATTGGGTCATGTGGTAAACCCCTCCTCAACTTATTTGTGGCGTGTTTACTGGTTTTGGCTATAGTTATCTAGAGGTGATCTCCGACGGTGTAATTGCCCAGAACGAGTAAAGGTCAATACAAAGTATGAACTTACGGGTGGAATAAATAAGGATCTGAGCTGATATATAGAACAGAATAACACGAGCCCCCGTTACAAATAAAGACAAAATTTAATCAAATTTAAAAACAATACAATTTCACAAGCAACTGATATGAACAATATACACATCTTTCTTTTTTTTTTAGTAAAACTTACCCAAGGAATTTCAAAATACAAATAAGATTAGATAAATAGCCGATCTGTTAATAACAACAGAATCAAATCATCACTTAAACGAGTGTGAGATCAAATAATACCGCCTGTATCAATTCTTAACCTGGTGTTCGATTCCGTCCAAAGTCCACTCAGACTGTTCCTCATGACTCTCTTATGCTGGTAAGTCTGGGTCACTCCACTCTTTCTCTTCCTTTTACCAACTTCTCTGGTATCTCGCCTATTTAGCCCTTCCAACCTTGTGTAGTTCTTTTATGGATTGTAAATTGTAAGTCTTCCCCTTAAAGTATCTCACCTTGTGTCTTCAACCTTTTTGGTGTCTGTCAATTTTCTCCAGACAATAGTTTCCCATTGGATAATTTTACGAAAAATTTACTTATTAAATTCTCTGAGTCCCTTATGTTATTATGTTTGTTTTCTCCTGTAAAAAAGCGAAGACTAAATTTTCATATGCTATTAGCATAACTTAAACTGATAGTTTTTGTGTGAAATCACGCCCCCAAATGGTTACACAACTGTTTTTTTTTGGGGGGGTGACTTTCAGAAATGTCAGCTTTCATACAAACCATAAGTTGATCTCAATCCTGGCAAGTTTAAACAAACAATGCCCTTAATTATATATCGATAACTCCTGGCTTTGCCTGAACCAATCCGTACATTATGGCTTATAACCGTGGCCAGGTCTTCATAAATCTAATTAATCGTATATGTGTCTAGCTAAATGTTGCCTACAGAGATTAGCAACAACAAAACAGAGATCGACTTAAAAATTTGATCCTTTACAGGTCCTGCGGTCTTAGAAACTCTGCGCATTGATAATTTTATAAAAAAAAAAAAAAAAAAAAAAAAAAAAAAAAAAAAAAAAAAAATTCACTTCCAACTTCTGTGCTCACCGTCAGGTAATAAATGTCATAATACTGATTTTAACTAGTGTTTTATGTTACAGTCGATAAGCGACCTTATCTAGCAATACCACGTGATCGGATATTGTTCATCAGTAGGTGTCTTCCTTGCCTCTTCCACAAACGTCAGTCAAGGCAAACGATAAAAACTCATATTAATTGCATAAATCGTTGTTTTCTTTGTCTTGACTTGATATTAAAATCGACTGTGTCTTTCTAGTCTCAAATGCAAGCTATCCATAAAGAATAATACTGATTTGTGAAAAAAAGTTCCTTCAGCCATAATCTTTGAGTTTTTAACTCAAATAAGTGTCTTCATTTTCTCCAATATAAGCCTCTACAAGCTTCAGTTCATGTATGTGGTACAGAACTAAAATATTTTTCTGGGAAGAAAAAAAAAACCGCAATATATCGCGCAGAAACTGTTGATCTTCGAAGTTACCTTAATCTTGACCTTTGGCATGCAAGTCAAAAGGTCTATTTCTTATCTCAAATGCAAATAAGTTTACAAAGTTTAATTAAAATATATGTATACAAGATACGTTATTGTGCTAAAAAAAATCAGTCTCAACTATCCTGTGATTTTGGTCTTTGATTGACCTTTTAAGTCCAAAACCGACGAGTCTTCGTTGCTCCAAATACAGCTGCTTTCCAAGTCTGGTATGGCAGAGAAATTAAGTTATTGTGGGAAAACTAAATAGAAATCAGGTGGACAGGCGTACGGACCCTACATTATAACGGACTAATATAATAAGATGATGAGCTCAGCTTTCTTGCGCATAGAAAGCAGAATCATTAAAATACAAAATCAAATTATTAAAAGTAAAGACCTTTACAGTTGAAACATCACCACGATGTGCAGAAGAATCGCTAGAGCTCATTCTTCGTTCTCGATCCCGTGGGTGAAGAAAACGAAGAAAAAAAAGATGAAGATGAAAGAGACAAAAAAAATGTTTTTAAAAAAAAGTTATTTTGTAAGATTCAGGGAGGAAAGCTGATTACGGGTGCTTTATCACATTCAGTGAATTCTGGTCTTTTTCCAGATTACAATGACATTTGATAAATCCCGCAACTAATGCTGACATTACTGACAAAACATTAGTTTACTCGCATTTCTTTGCAAAATGAAAACATGACTAATTTGTCACCATAGACAACTTTGCGCCTTTTTTCACAAAACAAAATACATTTGCATACAAAGATAGAACTGTAATATATTTTGTAACGAATTTTTAGTCTTATGTCCTCATTTCTTAATAAAGTCACGCAAATACATCCTTCCCTCGCGAGGTGTCGTGATGGAAAGAAGAACGAAGATTCCCTCACGTAACCGAAGGCTGTGACGCTATGGAAGCTTGAAACACATTATGCATGTCATGTCTCGATGTTACTATATTTAGTTACCTTGATGCTTACTTTCGTAAATATCAACGTATCTCCTTCATCATCCTTTCATTAACATGCTAAATTCTTTCAACTCAGCTGTATTACGACTCGCGATGTCAGTTCAGTACCACACTCTCCAGTGTGGAGGTATTGAAATTACGTCACGAGGCGGGATGCGTTACGCGTTTTCATTGGTTGACTGAGTTTCCATTAGCTACCGTATTTGTATATAAATACGTCTGCAAAAGACGAGAGACCTTGTTGTGGTGTTGTAAGTCAGGGTCTTAAGGTCAAGTTCGAAGCGAAAAGATCCAGCTCGGGATCAAGTCCCCTTACGCGGGTCCGGGCTGATGGTCAACCGCGTAGGTGGGTGTTGGAGCCTCACCCTTCGGGTGGTTCCTCTGGTCTCTTACGAAAGTGGGAGACTCCAAAAGTCGTCAAGCAAACGTCCATGCACATACGACTATAATTGCCATCAACAACAAGACGAGAGACCTTTCACACATTAAAACACCGACTTCAGCGGTTGTAATAAAAGAAACAAAAGCATAAACCATGGCTATGGCAATGCTTCAGGTAACACTGAAATTGGATAAACCACCCAAAATAATGTTAGAGGAACTATAATTTTATCCTATTTGGAAATACATTCCAAATTACCATATTTCTCCATGTACGGAGACATACTTCTAAAATCTAATCTCCAATCCTGGGTAACAGTCTCAAAGAAAATATAATGTATGTATTAATGTGTGTATGTGCAAGAAGTAAAGTAAGGGAATTATTAACCTTATAAGCCACAACATATACAATGTTTTGTATTTAAGAAATTGTGGAGTAATTGTAAATCTGTACATTTCTCCAGCATTGGATACATGTCAATACCCATAGATGGGTAAACCATATATATTCATTTATATGCATATGTAATATGACTGTACCGTGTAATTCCAATGTTTGTATAAAATAAATCTACTATATTTTACTTATCCTGACTTAGTTTTCTTTTGGTCAAGTGATAGGATGGGATGAACCTTTTATTCTTATGAAAATGTTGCCCTTATTTGGGAGCAAAAGAAAAAGAAAACGTTACAATTTAGAAAATAAGAGTCACTTGTGTTGCTTCTATCTATACCAGTAGCGCCGGCAGAGTTATTCTTTTTTGGGGAGATGTAGTGGTCAGTTTTATGGATGTAGGCCAAAACATGTTTAGATGTGAAAACCGAGCAGGTGAAAGCAACGCAGTTTGCATAGATTCATTCCTAAGTTTCAAGCTGAGTAGAGGTTGCATTAATGGCAGCTATAGGTGGAAGGTAGTAAAAGTGGCTCTGTAGATTTTGGCGGTTATAAGTGGTTTGTTGTGCAGTGAAATGGTTCATATTTGTTGAGGTGATATGCGAATATGCAAGAAATGCAGGATATATAATATTATTGGTTGATCACACTCAATTTTGAAAAAAAAAAGTGCCCCCCCCCTCAAATTCGTATGTGATGGACTGGAAAAGGTAGCTTAGTGGGTGCAGTTTTAAGCAGATTTGAGCCTTCCCCTACCTGATCAGTTTGACTCATTTACTTATTTCAGTGTTATTACCTGTCTATATTTTGCCTTCATTTTTAGAATTGTTTGGCACATGGTGAGTAATAATAAGTGTCACAAATGAGTAGTGAGAAAAAGATTAATTTGGATAACTGGGACATAGTGGCTGTGCATAAGGACACCCAAGGCCAGTGATTGTCAAACTCTGGAGTCTGGATTGTAAACTTCCAATTATCAAGAAGCTGAAAGACTTTAAACAGCGCAATGGAATTAGACTGGTAGAGGATGTGATGAAGATGAATACTGAACTTATCAATAGGTTATCTAAGCATCAGGAGATAGTGAATGGTACTTTAACTGATTTGTGTATGGTAAAACCAAATCAGGAAAAGGGACAAAATTTGACATTTATGATGATATTGATGAGAAAATTAGAGTATAAGTGCCATATGCAACTCTATAAAATCCTGAAATTAGCCAAATATGTATGTGAACCTTTCTGCTCTAATTTGTTTAATTTTTCATAAGTTATTTCTTTCCTTCATCAGTTTTGTTATTAGTTAATAGAATTATTACTCGCTCATCAAATATATCAAATCTCTCCTTAATCAATTCATCCACTAATTCATAAATCATCTTTCACCCAAATTACTCAGATGTTTATTCATGGTATCCAACACTACTCATCCACGTTCAATACTTCAGCTTTCTCATTCTTGCTCAGTCACTCACTATGTTCATGTATTCTCTTCTTTCATACTTTCTTCACCTTCCTTCACTTCTTTCCTTCTCTCATTCATTTTGTAATTTATACTCTTATTAATCTGTGTCTATTGGAAATCTGTTAAAGGCGATTAAGAGTTATCATAAATGGAGCTGTTTCACTTGTTGTCTATCGTTTACAGTATCAATGTTAACTGCAACAAAATCTACAGCATGTATTGCAACACCATGTATGTTTTTAATATAGATGTTTGTATTCAGCGTGAGTATGTGTGTGAGTGTGGGTGTGAAAGTCATGCATATGATAAATTCAAGGTAATAATTACTTAATACATTCCTGTACAAGAACATGCATACGTAAAATTTTTGCCGCTCTCATGGATAATAACGTAAAAATTATATCTATCAATGTTAGAGGCCTGCAAGGTTCAGTCTTTAAACGAATGGACATTTTTCACTGGGTAAAAAAAACAAACAATGTATCGATAGTATGTTTGCAAGAAACTCATAGTACAAAGAATGATGAAAAATATTGGGCAGCGGAATGGGGATACAATGCATATTTAGCCACTGCTCTAGTAATAGTGCTGGGGTTGCAATATTTTTTAGAAATACGTTCGATTTTGTAATTCATAGAGAAAGATGTGACAGTCAAGGAAATTTTATTATTTTAGATATTACAATCAAAGGCAACAAACTAACCCTCGTGAATCTCTATGGTTATAATGATAATAATCCTAGCTTCTTTAGAAAGTTAGAGATTTTATTTCTTGAGAACTCATCAATTATAATGTGCGGAGACTGGAATACTGTTCAGGACTTAGACTTGGATACTTATAATATTTTATATGACAAACAACAACAGTCTAAAGCAGTGATCCAAGACCTAAAAAACGAATTGGAACTAACTGATCCCTGTCGAATTTTGAATAAAGGCTTAAGGATGTATACCTGGAGGCAAAAATCTCCCTTGAAACAAAGTAAATTAGATTACTTTCTCGTATCTGAAGACATTTATAATGATTACAGTTGATGCGTGTATCTTACCAGGATATAAGTGATCATTCAGCTATTGCTTTGAGTGTTGCTTTCTCAACGGGTTCAATGGGAAAAGGATATTGAAAAATTAATGCCCAACTGTTGAAGAATATTGAGAATACTGATTTAGTCAAAAAGTGTATAGCTGCCACTGTAAATGAAAATTATGTAAGTGGAAATAAAGATAACTCCCCCATGTTTCTCTTTATTGTAATGATCAAATGTTATTTGTTATATTGAAAATGAAAATAAAAAAAGATCTAAAACTATACGTTTCTCTATTATGAAAACGAAAGAGAAGCTGGAAAAATTAAAGAAAATTGAACAGGAAATAGTTGAAATTTATGGGGAACAGTTGAATAACATAGACGGGGTAACTCTAGAAAAGTTTGAGGAAAAAACGCAGCATTAGAGGAATCTAGGAAAAAATACATAGAGGGTGTTACCTTGATTTCCAAACCCAGATGGTATGAATTTGGAGAAAAAAAGCACAAAGTACTTTTTAAATCTTAAGGAAAGAAATTACGTCAATAAGACAATAAAGGAAATGATTTTAGATGATAAGACAAAATTATCTGATCAAATAGATATTTTAGAAACCCAAAAACAGTTTTATATGGAATTGTACAAAAGTAGAATTGTTCAGCTTGATGACGAGGAGACTCAATAAACTCAAAATAGATTATTGAACCAAAATAGATTTTGTAATCACAATATTAAACTCAGTCAAGAGGAAAGAGAATCGTGCGAGAGTTTGCTTACATTTAATGAATGATGCTTGTCTCTAAAACAGATGGGAAACTGAAAAAGTCCTGGCTCAGATGGATTCACTGTAGAATTCTATAAATTCTTCTGGAAGTCTCTTATGGGATTCCTTTGCAGATCAATAAATTACGGATAGGAAAACTTTCAGATTTTTCAGACTCAAGGAGTCGTAACATGTCTACCAAAGGAAGAAAAAGATAGAAGAATTTTCAAAAATTGGAGACCTATATCACTTTTAAATATTGACTATAAGATTGCTTCAGGAGCCATTGCAGCCAGGATCAAAAAGGTTCTTAACTAAATAATCAGTGACACTCAAAAAGGATTTATGAAGGGTAGATTTATTGGTGCAAATAACAGGCTACTATGATATCATGAATCAACTTGAAAATGAAAATAGATATGGTTTATTATTACTAATAGACTTTGAAATATCCTTTGATTCAATAGAATGGACCTTTGTGGAAGAAGCTTTTCAATCTTTCAACTTTGGTGATTCTATTTGTAAGTGATTTACATTGTTTTGTAATGACTCTAAAAGTTGCGTTATAAATAATGGGCATATGTCATATTTTTTTAGACTAGAAAGAGGGTGTTGTCAAGGAGATCCCCTTGCATCTTACTTGTTTATTATTGAGGTTGAGCTTTTAGCTATAACTTTAAAGCAAATTGTGGATGTACGGGGACTGATCTCTGATGTCAATGAATATAAATTGTTTCAATATGCCGACGACTCTTTTATTCTTCTTGATAGATCTCAACTTTTTCTTAAAGCAGCTATAAATATCTTGCAAGGTTTTTTCTTCTATTTTCTGATCTTAAATGTAACATAAAAAACAAAAGCCATTTGGATTGGAAACAAGAAATTTTCTAATGAAAGAATATGTGACGATATGGGCCTAATTTGGTCCTACTCAAATTTTACACTCCTTGGCATATATTTTTTCGCGAGATTTACAACAAATGGTAGAAAGCAATTATTTGAATAAACTAACAAAGGCAAAACGAATATTAGCAAGCTGGTGTCAAAGACATTTGTCAGTTGTTGGTAAGGTAATTGTTGTAAAAACCCTTGTTCTACCCATATTTATACATCTTTTCTCAGCACTTCCAAATCCAACAGCCAAATTTGAAGCAGAACTAAATCGTACATTATTTAAATTTGTATGGGGTGGAAAAGTAGAGAGAATTAAACGCGATATATTAGTAGCCTCAGAGAACAAGGGAGGACTCAATATGATACATATATTCTCATTTATTAGGTATATTAAGATAAGATGGGTAAAAAGATTGCTGGAAAAAGAAAATGGAGCTTGGCAGAACTTAGTCAATAAAACTATACTCAGAAATGAAAAGGATATTTGGAACTTAGGGAGAAAGAAATTAGAAGAATTAAAAAAGCTCATTAAAAACAGTTTTTGGAGATGTTAGTTTAGCAGTATCTTTTTGGGAAGAGGAACCACAAAGTGCAAATGAGTTCTTATTATTGAGTATTTGTAATTTGATCTCCCTACCTCCTTAGAATCTGGTTTTGAAATTTTAACTGCTCTAGTAGACGATCATGGCAATTTATTACCTTTTGAAATGATAAAACATAGAAGTGGTGACATCTTGAAATACTTCTCCTTAATATCCAAAATTCCAAAAGCATGGAAAGAAGCCTTTAAAAAAAAACAACATTTAGCACATAATTTTGATAGGCAGGAGGATAAATAATGGATCTGCAAAAACAATTCACTCAAATTTATTTACAACGATCTTTTAGAAAGGGCTAAAAGGCAACATACTGCTAAGCAAGAATCTTGGATGCAAGTATTGAATACAAATATAAGTAGTGAGGAGTGGTCTGAGATTTATAGCAGGGCGACATTTTGTACCAATGATACCAAGTTGATCTCTTTTAACTTCAAATTAATACACAGAATAATTGCTACTACTGATTTTTTTTTTTAAAAAAAAGAATTAACATATTGGACGACAACAAATGTACATTTTGTAAGAGAGACCATGAAATTATTGAACATCTCTTCTATGATTGCAATATTACTTCACAGTTCTGGTAGTTTTATTGAACATTTTGCCAAAATATTGTACATTTGTCCAAAAAATAAACACTTTTAGGAAGTGAACAACTGGATAGTTTGTGTAATTTTTTTGCTTATTTTGGCAAAATATTACATTTATACTTGCAGATTCAATATGCAAAATCCTTCCATTTATACTTTTAAGCTGAGTTGTAATGTATAAGAACGTTGAAAATATGCTGCTAAGGTAAACAAAAAAAGAGGACCAATTTCTGAAGGAAAAAATGTTTTCATCTACTTCGATTGAGTATCTAAAGAGATTGCATGCCATGAGTATGAGTGTGTGCATGTGTTTTATTTTTTTTTTCTTTTATATCAGCTCAGATTATATTTATTATCCCTAGTTTATCTAGAAACAAGAAATGTTTGATTGTAAGGTGACCTTTGGATGGTTCCCCGACCCAATGGTCAACCTATTATGGGGATAATATAGAAAAAAAAAAGAATTTAAGGGAAGTATAAAAGGTAAAAATGTTTCAAGCTGAGTAGTACTATTAAATCCAACTAAACATCACGTGGTTTGATTTGATGACACCAGTTCTAAAAGTCGAGATTGACCTAATTTCTGATTGGTTAATATCTGATCTTATTTACCATTCTGATCATTCTAGAAAGAACATTCGTCTTTTGTTTGTCTCTGTATTGTGTATTAGCTCTGTAAACAAGAAAATTATTAAGTTAAAGTAGCATTCTTAGTATTAAACACCCGTTTAGGAAGATATTCAGTGATACTGAAAGGACTGATTAATTTATTTAATCATTCACTGGAATTACAGTGCTCGAAATATTTATATTAATTAGAATAATAGCTGTCACGAAATTACTTTGAATTTATTTAGAGATCATTTGATTGACAGCTGTTATGGAATTATTGTGAATTCATTTACATACATTTTGCGATTATATCAGAGTAAATTTTTTGCACTGTTGATGCATCAGTACACCACATGACATCATGCGGAAAACCATTGGAACTCATTCGGATTGGTCGATACTTTTGAACTTTAGAGAACATTTAAGATTGTTTAGGATTTCGTTCACCATACAGTTATTTTTACTTTCTTCTCTTATATGTTAGGAAATACATTATATTTTCATGTATAAAAAACTAGATGGTTTTTGCTCTTTCTTGTTACTAAGTTGAAGACTACAGAGTAGTAATACTTGAAGGGAATGATGCTGCACTGGTCAAAAAAGAATTTCCATGAATTTAATATTGGACCATTTCTTCCTTTTAACTCCAAAGTAATACAAGGATTTTCAAATTAGGTGCTGTGGCAGCCATATTATATGTAAGATGGTATAATTATTTTAAGGACCAACTAGGCATCATCAAAAGTCTTACGGTGAAACCCATCTAGATATGACCATCCAGTAGTAAGAGCTTCTCCTCCATCTACGAGCTATTCATGTAAAAAAATATGTAAGGCTGCTTTTCGAAGAAAACTTCAGTTGTGAATGAAGCAAATATAAACTGGTCCAAGTGACAGGCATTTAAAAAACCTGTTTTAAGTATTGAACCTTACCATTTGGTGGTGCAGTATTGCTATGCATACTGGCATAAGTGAATTCTGAACAGTGTAGCAATTGAAATGATCCAAACTTATCGTAATATCATTGATATACATCTACAAGTCAACTCCAATATGTATTATGTTAGTCAAGACTTCACAAGGAAAATAACAGCACCAATGTTCGAACTTAGCTTTTCCACAGGGATATTAGAAAAAGAATAGTGACTGACAGGTTAAAATCATCTTCAAGTTGTATTGAACACTTATACGGAACAAGCATAAGTTAGATTACACTGGACAAATATTAGTTTCGTCTGTGTTTATTTTTCATGCTTCTGCATACCCTGAAATCATTTTTTACAGTTTTGCTAACATGGCATTGTACCTAGCATAAGTGTGATGGATGGCCTTTTAAAAATATGTGGAGAATGAAGCAAGCATGGTTCATGTACTGCTTGTCTTTCTCAAAAAGCACGTCTGTTTGAGATAGTGATTGATCACCAATGGCAGGAAATTTCTTGTAACACTCTAGCATGTTATTTATGTACATCTTTGACTCCTCTGAACCTTCATTAAGGTTTAAAGAGTTTAAGTATTGCAATATCAAATTAAAAGGAATGCAATCTTAAAAAAAAATCGGTCATTTTTAGAAAAATAACGAGTATTTCTCCAAAATTGTATCCATGTATTCCAGTCGAGTCATAGGGTGCCACTCCCGCCCAAGAAGATCAGACATTGCAGAAGAAAATCTTTCCTGCATGCAGTTTGACCTGATGAAAATTCGTACTTCTTCTGAAAGCTCAAAGTCATCAAGGTAGTTCGCGTAGACAATTCTCTCCTCTAAAAGGAAGAGTTCTTCGAGTTGTCTGTTTGTGTATGCAATGAGAAGGGAAGCTCCACTAGATAGCACCTCCTTGAACGCCAATGTACGCAGATGAGGAGAATTTTGGACAAGCTGAATTATAAAACGTTCTTTGTTTTTGATCTCTTCTTCGGTACTGTGGATGCTGTAAGACCCGAGATCCATGCTGTAATCGATAAAAGTGTCTAAAGATTTGTGATAATTACATAGCAGAGAAGTTAAGTGGGGGTAGTTCAGTAAGAGAATTTTGCAAAATATCAAGCTCTGCACTGGTATGCTCGGCTTTAGAAAAATGTCCTTCTCTGTCCACTCATGATTTACTCCCAGGTGGCAGTGCACTCTTAAGTTTGACCCCTGTCGGCAAATTTCACGCCAATGATAATCACTCAATGCCTCTTGGTAAAAGTCTTTAGTCTTGGAATTGGCCACAATGTGTAAGACCCTGAGAGACCTTGATGCAAGGTGACAAAGTAGGCTAAAATTAAGACTGTTCGGACAAAGCGCTAGCTCCTTTAAATTGACCAGGTACATCAAGTTGCTGAGCGAGTTTGAACAAAAGGAGTTGACCATCCATAATTTTGTCAGTCGATTTGAATGAATTAGGCTAAGAGGCAACTGTTCATTACGTGTTTTGAAGTCCACATCTTCGACTGATATCACTTCAAGCTGTGTGTTTCCCTGAAAAAATTTGTACAAATTTACCTTAAAAGAATCAACTGCTAAGATATTTGAATCCACGCAAAGAGCAAAACAAACTGTGTCATAGCAAACAGAAACAAGCTGGTCAAAGAGCTGCAATGATCCTCTGTGTTTCATATGTAACTTCAACTCCTTTATATGTCTTCCACAAGTCTGAATGTAGACTGCAAGTTCTTGAAGCACGCCATTTAATCGTTCAATGTGACATCTGTTTCCTCTTGAATCAGTATGAAGAAGTTCAAAACTTACTTGGTCTTCTAAGAAAGAAAATTTGTGCCATACTTCTCTATGGAATGATGCAGCATGCCATGTTTCGTTGACTTTACTTGCATTTAGTCGGTCTAAAAGTGACAAATGACTCAGTATTTTGGCTATCACTAATTCTGGAAGCATATTCCAGAAATTATCTGAGATCTGATCATTCATGATCATGGCTGTGTGATTAAAATTCAAGATGTCTTCTGAAACTGAAAAAGGGAGAATACATTACAGCATAAGTAAATAATGTTATGACTGTCATAACCATTCCAGGTTTTACTGAATATTTTCTTAGACATCAAAACAACTTTCATTGCAACCAATGAAAAATGCTGTTTCCTGCAATTCTTTTACAAACAAATGTCATTTCTGAAATAAATTTCCTTGAATGGTTAATAATTAAGGAGGTATTCCTTTTGCTGAATGAGAAAACAGAGCAGAGCTATTCTGCACACTTACCTCATATACTTTCTTGCACTTTGCCCTTAGGGTGTAAACCTTGTCTAAAAACAGTAATTAGCTCTTTCTTGTGTCTGTTAACATGGTCAGGATATCATTTTTTCAGAAACTGTTCTCGTGGACAGAGGAGCATAAAAGTAATCCACACAAAAGTTTTTTGCCAAAATTTATGATCACCAACAAGTTCATGCATAACGTCCTTCAATGATAGTGATTGACCTTACAAATATGCACATACATTTAGTATACTTTACTATTTTTTATCAGTTGTCTTTTAATTATTACTGCTATAAATGCACTCATGCCATGCATAGCAGGTGTGCAGTGACACAATCTTATTGGAGCTCTAAAGTTTCTGAGTTATCATACCTTTAGATTTTTAAAGAAAAAGAATATCCCCAGGTTTCCTCACTGGTTATACTGGCAATGAAAATAAACAACACCTTGTATATATTAGGCACTGCCCAAAAAAATTTTTTAGTTCTTTTTTTTTTGTATATCATTGATGGGTGTAATTTGGATTATAAAGTATACAGCTTCATCTTACTTCAGATGTACACATTTCAAAAACTGCTATCTCTGCTCAGTCATTTTGACTTTCTTGGCTTCAGAGGTGAATTGTAAAAAAAAGGCCAATAACATTTTTAAAACATTTTATATCGTTGGTATTTCATTCATTGCACTTTCAGAATCTGGTATTATGTAGTGTGGCAAAATTCATTTTTCCCTATTCTATTACAGCTTAATATATTATACTTTAGATTAATTCACACCGATTATTTGAGCACATGGGAATAGTGATTTCGGTAAGCTAAAAGAGATTTCAGACACAGTATATAAAATTAGCATACAGTTATGCCAATACCCTCTCCACTGTGCATGCTACAGATGCAAACAACTTCACCTTACACCTGTTGCTCTTTCAGAAGTTTGTATATATCAGGAGTGGAGTGTCCCCATTTGTATTGATATTGTATGATTTAATTTTTGGTTGTATAGCTTAAACATTTAAGTCGTGAACATCAAAACAGTCAGTTTGAATAATGTAATGATTTTATTCCCCGTTTTTTCTCAGCAGAGCAACCAATGTAATGCTGCAAGACAGAAAGATGAATCTTGCCACAATTATTTCTGAGGACTGCTCCATTGGCCTAGTGGTTAGAGTATCAGCCTCTGACACAGGAGGTCATGGATTTGAACCATGGTTGACTCATATCAAAAGACATAAAAATTGTACTAGCAGTTGTCTCGCTAGGCACTCTGCACTAAGAGGTTAGTAGGTTAGTTAGGACTGGTCTGCCTGGTGTTAGGATAACATGACTGGGTGGGACATCAGGCTACATGTATGCGGTATTATACCCCAGTGCTAGACATCATTATAAACTGCAGACATTATAGCGCTATGACTGAAAAATGTTAAAGCTCCATTAAAAATCCCAAATTACACACACACACACACACACACACACACACACACACACACACATTAAATTATTTCTGAGAAGTCATTAATAAGCTATACAGTTTGAAAAAAGGGATGGAACATATAATGTTAATGGAGATCAAAAGTAAAAGAATAAGGAATTTGCTTATTCTTCTAATGCTAGAACATGGAAGAAAGAGAATTTGCTTGTCATCAGTTATTTCCTTAATTACATTGCACATGAAAGATGAGAAAGATTTTCAAAATATATTTATTTTACTTAATGCAACAGTTTCAAATTTAAGTTGGCTTCACTCCTGTTGTTCTAAAGCTTGTAATTTCCCATATAATTATGGTCACTGCACCAGAGCAGTTTTAAAAAGTTTGCAGGCCCTAGGTACAAACTCTAACCTTAAAAGTAACCTGAATTGCACCTCAATCTCTCAGTCTTTGATAAACAGTATTGCATTGTATTTCCAGACGCATGAATGTCATTTTGTTAAATTTATTAATAGACCACTAAACTGCTAACACAATTGACACCAAAATTTTGTTTCTGGACTGTCACAGGGCTTTGGATCCCTAGGCACATGCCTTTCAAGCCTATGGCTTAAAATGGCACTACACTGCACACAAGGCATATTATGTAAGCAAGAGCAAGATAATCATACTTAACTTATTTTCAGGTATAGCACCAATGTTAATGTATCCCCATTTTATTCAGAACATCATACATAATGACATGAAAATAAGAAAAATATTTGGAAAAATGTTATATTTGTTTTAAGGTGGTGCTCTACAGTTTCGTAATTGGGATAGGGTAAAATCTAATGAAAAATACTTACCCAGTTTTCCCCAACTGGTTATACTTGCTATTACAAAAGACCTTGTATATATTAGATATATATACATGTATATGGGAGTCTGCAGTAGTGGTCAAGGAAAGATGTCATGTGACCCCCTGGAAATCATACAATATATATATATATATATATATATATATATATATATATATATATATATATATATATATATATATATATATATATATATATATATATATATATATATATATAATATCCAACAAGATTCTGTTCAAAAAATGCTTAATAAATATTAGCTTTAGTTTCAGAAGGCTTCTTATACTAACTCTCCTGGCTGTGACTGACTGACCCCCCCCTTGCAAAAAAAAATCCTGTGGGCGCCCATATGTGTGTGTGTATGTGTGTGTGTATATATATATATATATATATATATATATATATATATATATATATATATATATATATAGTAGGTACTGTTTTGGGATCAAAAGTATTGAGCTTTGCCTTACTTCTGATGTGCACAAGTCTAAAAAAAACAGCTCCGTGTCTGGCTGTATGTTTGTCAGTTCACATCTTCACAAACTGCAAGTAAACAAACATTCCAAAATCTTGAGCTTATTTGTTACACTTTCAGAACACCTGAAATTATTATCAGGCATAGTACTGCCCCTATAATCAAATGTAAAAGGTGATGGAACTCAACTTTTGCATAAAGTCAGTTTTATTTTGACATATAAGACATGTGCAAAATACAATTAACATCGAAAATTATGAGTTTATAAGGTATGCCGATTACACTTTTGAAGATATATAACCGTGTAACAAACAGAACAATATAAATGACACAAGGCTTTGTTTTACTGAGGACTAAAATGTATCAACAATCATACTACAAATTGGGTGTGGGGTTACAAATTTTAATGATGTAATACTTACTGTTGCGCTGCTGATTTTACTAAGTCGGCAATTATCATCATAGAGGAAGAACATAGATCCACTCTGCCCACCACGTCATAGGCCTTATGTGCAGTTGTAGTCCTCTTTCTTAGAGAGACAGACTACTTACTTAACATCGGTTAGGCGTGGGAGGAGGGAATCAGGCAATAGAGACAGACAAGTATGATATCACTAAATTTAGGCCCCCCCCAACATATACATTTTAATATCATTAGTAGAATACCTATTGCTACTGCGTTCCTAAATTTACCAGTGCAATGGGAGGCTGATGGCCTTAAAAACTGGTATGAAAAGCATATAATCATCTTTATGGTAGGACTCTCTGTTAATGTGAGTTGGTTTCAGCTTGAGCAAGGCTATGATGAAACTCAGCTACCCCTTAAGTTCCAACGCCTCCTGCGTCTTAGTTGGGTAGAGAGGCTGGATCCCCATGGAAACTATCTCTTTAAGCACCATGGCATCTATGGAGACTTAAGGGGCCAGACAGTTGGGGGATTCTGTTGCTAGCCACAGTTAACATAGGTCTCAGTACAGTCATTGGAAGAGACTCTACAAGGACAGAATTTTGTTTTCGTCTCATCCTAAAGGCCTGGGAAACAAATCTCTGGAAACATTGAGATAAATACTGTTTACCACCTTATGGAATAACCAGATCTCTTTATACTGAGTTGACATATGGGAGGAGACAGGTGAGCTAAAGGGTAGAGGATGCACAAACTCAGTAAGGTCACTTAAGACTGACTAGACATTGAATAGGAGACTTGAAATAGAAATATCTATGTCCCATCACTCAATGCATGGAACAATTGGATTGCCCATAGAAGCAGATTCATTTTGAAGAACATCCTTCCTCTTGGACTTCAAAAAAGCAGGTGATGTGAGTGTGTACATCAGTACTGCTACAAAATGAAGATGTGAGTATCCATGGTGCCATGAATGTGAAGGACAATTCATTCCATAAGGATTAAAAGGGATCATGGGATGGAGAGGATGCCAATAGGATGTGGAGGATGCCAATCCAATATTTTAATGTCTGGCAAGTGAACTCATACTTCCTGTGCCCAAAGAGACTGATCAGTAGCACAGCAAAAGGTGGGTATTGACTTAATCCTTGCTCCCATATTGCAAGAGTTCTAATAAGTGATCAGGCTTAAGGACTGGTCACCATTAGCTGACCAATAACTGCTTACCACTATTATCAGCTATCAATATCACTTGATCTGCTTATAACCATTACTAGGCTAAAGTGTTGGAGAAGATATTGCCCTTTCCTAGTGGGAATGGGTGTATTTCCTCCTCTGAGAGGGACTCTGGAACTGAGTCGCATCAGCTGCCTGAGGTCCAAGGACCTTAGAATTCTATTAAAGAAAGCAATCCTATATCTTTCTGGGATTTAGAAATACTCTTTTTAACTGAAAATGGACGCTATTCTTCCTCAGGACTCTTGAGAAGAATCCACTAAGGACCTAGAGAAAGATTTGATATCCTCCTGGAACAGATGAGTTCTCTTCCTAAGCAAATAATTATTCTTTTTCTGGGTCCAGGGCCAAGAAAATGATCCCATTTCCTGCTGGAATCTAGCAGTGCTCCTCTCCAACAAAGAGTTATAATTCTGGTCTCTTAAGAGCCCTGAAAAGAATACTATATTATCCTGGGATCAATGAGTTTTCTTCTGATGCTTAAAAGAACAATATCAAACACTCCTGAGTCTAAAAAGAAAATTCTGTTTCTTCGTCTTCTAATATGTGCTACTTTCAGAGAGGTCCTATGCCTTCTGTAACCAGAAACAACTGATTAGACAACCTGTATCAGTCAATTCAAAACTAGTACAAGAACAACAGTTGGTGTGTGTATCCCAAGGGGCTTTCCTATGCCTGTATTTAGCCATATTCTGCTACATTTAGTTCCTTTACAATGAATAATTCTAAAACTAAGAAAAATCAATCAGAATACTGAGAATGATAATGAATGACCTGAGACCTCAGTCTAACACAACTTAACACCAGCAATAAATTACTGTACCTGTCAATGGAGCATTAATGATAATGAGTGACAAGACCAATAAAACACACTGTTTATGATAATGGATAACAATGAATTGTGTGCAACCAACAAAATCCCACAATAGTTGATAATGACTTGTGTGAAACCTCCAAAACACAATATCCTATCAAAATGATGGTGTGAGCCCAAAATTCATCAAGTAATATTAATCAATGTACCATTAAATTAGATATATTCAACATAAATAGGCAAAAATGTAGGTCACAAGTAAATGATTCCTGATGTGAATGGTATAATAATACCAACCTACCCTAGAAGATATATGAAACAGATCACTAAGTCTTAACAGTTGCATAAAATTTATTTGTTTATTTAGATTTGCTGGACTCAGTGTCTTTCATCCTTTTTGCTTTCTTTAGTCTGATTTTTGACATTAAAATATATTTATGCTCTTTCCAAGCAGTAGAATTCATTTATTTCCTTAATTATTTTTGTCCAGCAGCATGCATTGTGCTACCAGATAATCAACTGTAAACAGAGGAAACAAAAACAGAGTACAGATCTTAATGATTTCATCAAAATTCTTTTCTGCTGATGATTCTACTGACATCTTACACACCTTTTTAAGAACACAAATACAAAATTATAGTTAACCAAACTAGTGATATTTGTTTCTGATATTATTGCTTCCAATGTGCCAGGTCTGCTCATGCTTTAGCTGCTATGCTACTTCATGGGTCAACATGCTCCTGAACTCCTTGTGATTTTGGCATCAATAGATATAGCTTCTCTTATTTAAAATATATTTTCTAACTTATATTTTTTCAAAGATATTTTTTATTATTTTATATCTAGACTCTTTTAAGTAATGAATAATAGGGTATTACATTATTTTCATTGTGTTGTGTATTGTTTTTCCCTATAAATTCTACATTTTATAAAGTGGGATAATATTATTTTAGCCCTAGATTTTGCCAAAAGTAACTTGGTGTATGATTGGGTCATTGTGACCCGATATATATATATATATATATATATATATATATATATATATATATATATATATATATATATATATATATATATATATATATATATATATAATATCAAGTGTTTTTGTATGTATTGAAATGGGTTAAAGAGTTGGTTTGTGAAGAAAAAATAAGGAATGTATCCCATCATTACTACTTACAATCTCTTGGGAGGCAACAAAGTGAAAGGATACAGAGCAGCATACCTCCTGATATAGGTTTTGAGAAATAACTTAACATGTATACGATGTTTTGAGTTGTGTTGACCGTGAATGCACATACCTGATTAATTGTTCCGGATCGAGAGCAGAACCAATTATTTCCAAGGTGTCCTCAAGTTAACGCCATTGAAGTAAAACTTTTCAATGATGAGCTGAAGATCATACAGTGCTTTCCAATTTCAATGTACGAGTTACTTTTATATCAATTTCTTTTTGTATCACCTTTGTTAATATGTCATGATCATATGTCGTCTACGATAAACTAAAGATAGAAAGTTACACTTTACTTTACTATTTCCGGATTGTGTTGTCAAAGGACTACTTCCGTAAATGCGTAGATGATATGCGCTGTCGTCTAGAAGCAGACATTCCATCTGAAGCGGCAGTTTAGAAACACAAACAGTTAAACAACATTGAAATAATTGAAAAGAATTTGTGTAAACTCTAACAAAGGCAGTGATAGGGTATGAATTCTTCACTGAAATATTTGGGTTGAAGAACAATATTAGTGATTCGAAAAAAGAGGGTTAATTCTCATAGCTACTGTTACAAGAGGTTCGCTGGTTTGTTTTGGGGGTTGGAGTGGTTAGTCCTACATGTAAGACGAGGACGCTAATATTTGTTTTGGGTGTCTAGACGCCCAAAATATCTGCTTCGAGGCCTTACATGTAGAACTAGGAGTGCGTACACAACATCAGCTTAAAATTACATTCCAGATGTTTACAGTTATTTGAAAATGAATAGTCTAACATTAAAGCATCCATCACTACCAGTGGAGATCAATATTAGCTTGAATATTGACATCGAGGAGAGAATTAAGAAATAATTTGAACATTTAAAATATGTTTAAATTTTTTTATTGCTTTCCATTAATTTTCACAATATTATGTGTTTATTTAGTTGGTTCTAAGTATGTAGTTTGAGTTTCCTCTATAGTAAAGGTTACACAGTGTGACAGTTAATGTAGACATTCAACATCATTTCAGTAATGGGTGTCATGTTTTAGAATTTGATTCTGCATACCTTTAAATGGCATGTATTCACTTCATTTTAAGTATTATGCATCCACATTCCATTGGAAGGTCATTATTTAGATGCCTCAAGATGTGCACATTGCAAAATCAATGTTAAAGTATGTAGACATTTTTGGATGAAATGAACCTATATGTGTGATCAAGTACAATCCAGATTGAATGTTGTGCTGTGATGTCACAATGAAAGCTATGTGTATTGATAAACAAATTCGTACTACCCTATGTTGTGATGATTCCACTTGGAAGTGCCTTTTTCTTGACCCAGCTTTAGCACATGGCCACCATTGTTTAAGGCCATAGTGATCTATAATTTTTGTCTGGAAGTTTCTTTACGATAGTTAATGTGTATTCAGTAAACAGGATTGAGTAGATTTTGGTTAAAGAAAATTGTTATTAAAAGTTTAAAGAACAATTTATATTGAATTTAAAATGAGTAAATGTGCATACATGACCTATGTATGCAGCCTGTTATATAATATTTCCAATCCAGTGTTTGAGATTTGGACTGACTTATGTTGGGGTTATATATGTACTGTATGGCATTGTACCAGATAGCTCTAACAGGATGTTATTATTCTACTTGTATAATACACAGTGCCCCATAGCATTGTTCTGACTGTTATGCTAGGGAAATTGGAAACCATTTTTCAAGAATATCTCACATAGTTGGCAGACTTCATTAAAAAAATCTTCATAGTTATTGAGTCTGTATGCTTTATTCAACCTATTCTTTGTTTTCTTTTCCTGATGGGTGCAAGTCCTGGTACAACTATATACACATTCTCAAAATCTGCTAACCTGTAGATTGGAAAAGCAGTGATAGCTATAAAAAAACAGAGTTTGTTAGAACTAGAAAACTTAATGAAAAAATGTCTTACTTGAAGGTGAGATTCTGGCTATGCCAGGAGGAAAATGATTGTTGTGTTTGACTTTGATTTAGGCCATAAAATAAGCAATCAATTATTTTATGTGGTTTGCATATGCATGTGTACATATTTCTTTTGTTAAAGAAAATGTTTTGGCTGCACCCACCTATTTAAAAAACATGGATATTAAAACTGCAGTCTCTCAACTCTTTGGGATTTACTTTGGTTAAGAAAAAGTCACCATAACAAGTATAGTTTAAATATAATAAATGATACACCTCTCTCTTGACAACTTGAAAAACTGTCTACAACACCAAGTCAGGTTTGGATCCCATTCATTTAACCCTTTCTCTCATAGAGTGTATGGCTTTTTAGCCCTTCAATACACATGTAGCAAAGTTACCCAATGCAGCATGCTACACATAGGCCTGTTAGCAGTGAAGTGTATGTTACATTTAACAGCAATTTTAACCATTTTATGTTTTTGGTACACTTATATTTTTTATGGAAAGATTTAAGAGTAAAATATGGTTGTTATAGATGTATAATTAATTTTCACAGAATAATTTTGTAAGTGCTTTAAAATCTTGGGAGAACTCATTCACTATCAAGTCAGTGAAGCCTCATGACCAACCGTCACTGCCATTTCTCATATTCGAAAGTTACAAGTTCTTTGTGTCTATATCACAAAATCAGCTGAATTTGATAATTTATAAAAACTAATGGCTTCTTACGTCAGTATAAGAGCCTTTACCTAAGTTATTGAAGCTTTTATATTGTGATTCTAATCATGAAGACTCGAGCAAGTGCTGAACAAAATCCACAACCACCATTTTGGAGAGACACAGTTATGACCTAATTGCTTTAAATAGCAGATTTCATCCAGAACATGAACAGTGACCACATCATCTGACGTAATGGTCATTCACACCAATGAATGTAGTAACAAATAGGGGTTTTCCCCCGAATTGTGGCACAACGAAAACCTGCTCGAAATGGCTGCTGTTTACAGAAGTGTCAAAAGGCACTTGTATGCGAATCGGGTAGAGGCGTCAAAATCGCTTGTATGTGAATCAGGTAGAGGCGTCAAAAGGCACTTGTATGAGGTAAAGGGTTAAAAAAAGGAAATACCAAAAGAATATGCCACATTTGTTGAACACAATCATGATCAAAACTAGTAATTGAAACTTTATATATCATTCAGTGTATCATTAAGCGGTCAATCATGGTTTCAGGTACCAATTTTGTTCATGATTTTCTTTATGTTCAACAAATAGGGACCAAAAATGGGTATTTTTGGTGGGCATTTTCCAGTTTTAAAAATTGGGATCCATGTCTGAACCCATGTTATAAGCTGGTTAGCAAGTTATCTGGCCATGAGTAATCAAGGGAGTGTTGTACATACATTAAACCATTTAATAGCCCCTCCCACCACAGCTTCTCATTGTTAATGTCCAGACAGCATGACATCCTCTTCTTAAATTTCAGAGTTCCCTCAGTAGCTCAATCCTCACTTATACTGCAGAGTGTGTGTTTTATTCCTATTATGTGGGAGTTATTGAGTGGAAGGTTTATTCTTAGCTATGCATTAGTGATAGTATAAGCTGCTGGGTATGGGAGATTTTCTCAAAAGTTTATCTTTGATTTCCCTGGTAAGACAGCCAGGGCAGAGTTACAGGGTATTGTGTATTAGAGCAGTAAGACATTGATCCCCTTGTCAGAATTATCAGGGTTGGTGTCTTATATTGTGTGACTGTTTGAGTGAAAAGTCAGAGTGCAGTGCTTGTTGAAATTTGATAAAGGTGCTCATTGGCAGTTATGGTTAGTCATTTGCTACCATGAACAAAGTTATTTGACGTTATGTGGAACCCTGTCTGCATAAAATTGGTAGAAGATTTATTTTCTCAAATATAACAGTTAAAATGCATTTTGTCTCCTTAATATGCCACCAATCAAGCTAAAAATAAATTGTGTACAAATTGGGATTCTCTACTTCCCATATTGCTTTATCACATCACATGAGCCAGAATCACAAGAAGGTCTTTTCTTTGGCATAAGAGGTTAAACAATCACATGACACAACATTGAATGGAAGAGGTGATAATTCAATTATTTTATGAAAAGAGTAGGCTGCAAGCAGTGTTATGTTACAGAGAAAAATCTATTCAGTACTGGACAATCAGTTGATATATCAATGTAAATTGTTATTTTTTCTTAGAATATGCAAAAGTTGTATGGAAAAACTGGATTATTATTGTTGGTTACTGAGACATGTACAAGGGCACTAACAAGTTATATTCCATCATCCATTAGCATTTCTGAATGAACAGTTGATTCCTGTTTTAATTACATGACCCATTGTCACAACAGACTAAAATCCATATATCACATGCTAATTAAAAATCTCTAGAATTGGTTTAAAATAAATTTCTGTTTGGTTTGTTATAGTCAAGAATGGAGTGCAACAGGCCCAGAAGAGATCAAATTAGTGAGGCAATCAGTAGGGAAATGGAACTCACAGAAGGGAAACAATACTCAAAATTACTGATGTTGGTTGAAAAATTAATTATAATTGCAGTTATTAACCATTGCCATTCATTAAAATATAGTGTTTCACCACTTAATGATATATAGAAGTTATTCACTTGGTACAAGCAAATATTCTCCTTATTCTGTTTGGGTTATAAAATGTAGTTTCTGACTGGGCAAGTGTATTTTTAAACACCTGCATATTTGAAAGATGATCGAGAAATGTGAATTTATGGCAAATTTATGAAAACTTAGTTGCCAAATAAATAAAAATATTGTTGGATTTTTTGGCCCAGATATTTGTATCAGACTCAGTATATATATTTACATTTCTTGTATCTTTTCAGATAAGCAATGGCAGGAATGAATCGAATGAGCATGATGGAGCAAGTCCATCTGGGTGGAGAGGATGAAGAAGACCTCTACTCAGGATTTAATGAATATAATGCCACTCTGGACACGGATGTAAGAAGGGTTTCTCTTAGCATCAAGTTCCTTATTATCCCATAATGAAGCTTTGTTATAATTATAAGTAGGCATACTTTGTCCTGGACATTTTTAGTTTTAAAAAAATACTACTTTTAAACATTGTTTTAGGAGAAGAACAAAATCTCCATGAGCCTTTAAAACAGTAGCTACAGTATGCAGAGTCAAGCTAGACTTGAATTTTAGGGAAAGGTGACTTCTCCTTTTGGACAGAACAGGGAGAAGTGAGAGATCAACAGGGAAAAGTGGATGCAAAGCAAGAAACACGATATGTATATAATGTGTGTTCTCTTATTTTAATTATGCCATCTATTATCCAGTATCCATATTTGCATTTAACAGTGAATTTAAGCATCACTTTTTTAAGTAAAACATTTACTGAATTATTTTGACCATATGACTCTAGAAGAAAAAAATAGAAACCACATTGTAACACATTTCAGTTGTGTAAACAGATTACATTATTGTAATTGCAAGTTAGTCAATTTTTTAAAAATACTTTCTAAAAGTTTGCAATAATGGCACTTTTAAAGATTTCTGAACATGTCTGAAACAACCCTTGTACCATGTACATGAGGGCAAAATGCACACTTGTCTTCAGATCATACTGTTTGTCCTCATTTCTTTGTTGCAGAGAAAACATTAATGTAACTATTCATACATAACATGCTGAAATGAATAAAATTACAGACATGGCTCCTTTATAGTAAATGTATGAAATAAACCTTGTTTCCAACTGAATCAACACAGATGTGAGTGCATCTATTTTTAGAAGGTGGGGTTTTTGTAATGTAATCACTCACTTTATATAGCTTCATTACAACATTCCATTGATAGGATTGCAAACTTATGTTTATTTATTTGTCTACTTACTTGTAGCAAGTTTAGGTATTGGTTAAATAGTATTTGCTTCGCTGCTTTTTTCCGCATTTTCATAAATACGAGTCAAGTCACAACTTTGACCTTACAACACTTCCTTCATATTTCACAACATTGCATTGTCTAACCAGCATAATTGCATTTTAAAGTTAAATCTGATATAACATAATACCTATGAATTGTACATTTTTCTGAACATATTTGCCCAATGATTTACAAAAACAGAAAATATAATAAATTTGTACTTTGCAGACATAACGATGTCTGCCATTACTTCTCAATTACTGGTATACTTAAGTTTCAAACTATTTTTATAATGAAATAGTGTAAAATAGGCAGTTAAAATATCCAGATCACCGATTCTGATCTTAAAACACAAATTGCTATTTACGTACTATTATTATATTTTCAAAACAAGTTTGTATGTTTTTATCTTTGAAGGGTAACATGTGGAAATTGGGTCATGATAGTTGCTGTAACTTACTTGGGAAAGGATTAATGGTCAATCAGCTATCAAAACATGTGCCTGTGAAGGTGGAAGAGTGTGTCAGCGTAATTCATATCAAAACTAGGCCTTGCTACTGATAGCTTGAAGAATACATTTTGCTATAAAAAAAATACTAGAATTAACCTAGGCTATGGCAAGTGGGCCTCTCAAAAAGAATGGTCAGCCAACTTACCTCTAAAAAAATCAGATGGCAAAGTTGTTTTAGTTTTTTTAACAGAAGAAGGTGAAGTATACACTTTTTTAGGCGATTTAGTCATTTACTTCACCTGGTAGTGTGACTTATGGTATGTACAGAGGCTTGGAATTACCTAGATATTGGAAATATACTTCGTCAGTGGGGTGACAAGTATTATTTGGATGTTGGCATAATCTGTACATATTTAGAGACAATGAATTTAAATGATTAAAAAACCCAAAAATTATTTCAGCCATTCTACATTAGTACAAGTAAAAAATTTTTTTAAAATATATGTAATTTCGAGTGTATGCATAATTTATTTATTACTTTTCATGAAATTTGAATTGTGTCACCAACAAACAGGTTTGCTTTTAGTTGTTTCTAGTTTAATAAGATGATTGTACATTTTTTGTACATCTTGTTTTCCTGACTTAATCTTTGAATTAGAATGTCAGACGAGTGGTAGATGACCATTGAATCATGCTGTTGGACTTGTGTGAAATGTTCAGTGAATCGGGTTGTCTGACTTCTGCTCAGTGTTCAGTGAGAAAAACTGACAGACTCGTGATTTCCTTTTCAGGATTTGGCACATGACATAAAGTTTCAAAAAGCAGTCCTCAGAACAAGTCATGGAAGAAGACCACCTCCAGTAAGTTGTATACAATCAAATTTGTTTTCTTTACTTAGATCCAGTGCCTTAATATGATTTTAGCAGAATAAATGGTTTGACACAAACATCTAAACTATAAAGTTGATCTAAGCTGAACACAAATTATTAGAGTTATGCAGATAATCAGGGAATGACAATTCTACACCCATCTAGCCTCAACAACTAAATATCTCTACCAGCCTGGTCAGTGTTCGTTAACTTTACCAGATTTTGGTAGCAAAGACAGATTCCCATGCATCCTCTTTGCCAGGCTAGTATGTCAGAATTAGTTGTCACCTAGTGCTGAAGCAGGAATTCAGATAATCAAGTGAGTATTTTTCTGAGTATTATAAATGTGTGGGGGAACATAGTGCTTCAAAGGAAACCGGTTCTTCAGCGATTGCTGTTCATATAATCAAATCAGTACTGTACTTCATCATGTGATGACTTTTGAAAAGTTTTGACTGTTTGGTATGTTACCATTGCTACTTTTTATAATTTCCATATCTATTTACCATTAGAAGAAACAGTTATATTTTCATGTTTCACTGGATATTTAAAATTATATTACTTAGTAAAGAATACATAGAAATAATTATTTCTGATATTCTTGTAAGAGGTTCATATTATAGAATTATGAATTAACTTTTGTTAATATGGATTGGTTGATATATTGCTTAAAGTAACTGTAATACCTGAAATTTGCATGCAGATTGTAATTAAGGAAAATATATATATATATATATATATATATATATATATATATATATATATATATATATATATATATATATAGATGCAATAAACTGACGATGAACAGTACAAAACTAGTAACTAACTAGCCTAAGCGCTTTCAACTCTTAATGAGTCTTTTTCAAAGGCAAATACAAAACATATATGACAAACAAATAAACACAAAAACGTTGTGTTTGTAAACCTCTACATGGCTCTCTCCACATGTGTTAAAACTATAAATACAACCAGCTTGTATAGACTAGTTCCGGAAACTGAAAACGGTGTATAATTCCCTAAAAGTCTACAAGCCAAAGTGACATCTGGTGGAAAAACAAATTACATACAGACATCTACTCGAAACCAACCGACAAACACCAGTATCTCCTCCCAACCAGCAATCATCCAAAACACTGCATTAGGAACATTCCATATAGCCAGGCACTGAGGATACGCAGAATTTGCTCCGACGATGAAAGATTCCTAGAAAGGTCTGAAGAGCTGGCTAAACATTTAATTTACCGAGGCTACAACAAAGACCTGATTGTGGAGGCAATCCAAAGGGCCAAACAAACAAACCATGATGACCTACTCAGATATGGACAGAAAGAAAAGGTTGATAGGATACCATTTATTCTGACCTATCACCCAGACAATCCCAAAGTAGGTAAAATTATTGCAAACCACTGGCCAACCGTGCAATCGTCAGACATACTAAAACTAATACTTCCGAACAAACCTGTAGTAGCTTACCGGAGACCAAAAAACCTAAAGGACATCCTAGTCAGGGCAAAGCTAACGCCAATCGCTAGTCAAAACCAACCTAGTCAATCTGGACCCTGTGGCGATAAAAGATGCAAAACCTGTCAACATATGATAGAGACCAAGACATTCACTAGCACAGTGACTAAAGAAAAACTAAACATACATGGTCCAAACAAAACATGCAAAACAGAACGTGATTTATCTCATCACATGTAAGATCTGTAGCCTTCAGTTCGTCGGAGAAACTTAAAAATTTACTCAAAAGGATAAACCTTCATAGATCTGATTGGATGACAAAAAAGCTGTACAGAAGCCTGGTCGCAGAACACTTCTCCTCCCCTGGCCACACTTTCAGTGATATAATACTTATCGCTATTGCTAATAACCTCAGCTGGAGTTCCGAAACCAGGACGGAAAAGGAATCATACTGGATACGCCGCCTTAGAACATTGAAACCAAGCGGTCTAAACCAAGAAGACTAGAAAATGAAAACTTTGCACTAGTAGAATTTAACATTTTCTAAATCTTCTTATTTTCCTTCAATTTTTACTATAAGAATAACCGGTATAGAATCAAATATCCGGGATATAATCTACATTACATAAATGTACAAAAAGTAAAAATAGATGTCGCTTTGGCTTGTAGACTTTTAGGGAATTATACACCGTTTTCAGTTTCCGGAACTAGTCTATACAAGCTGGTTGTATTTATAGTTTTAACACATGTGGAGACAGCCATGTAGAGGTTTACAAACACAACGTTTTTGTGTTTATTTGTTTGTCGTATATATGTTTTGTATTTGCCTTTGAAAAAGACTCATTAAGAGTCGAAAGCGCTTAGGCTAGTTAGTTACTAGTTTCGTACTGTTCGTCGTCAGTTTATTGCATCTATTTTTATCAATCCCTGACACACGTGATCCCTTGGTGGATCCAGTACGCTTGAAAGGGTTGTTATTCGCCATATGATTTGTATATATATATATATATATATATATATATATATATATATATATATATATATATATATATATAGTTTTGCATTTCACTGATCTGACATTGTAGTTAGGTTAAATTTTATTCTTATGAGTGTGCTTCTCCATCAAATATACAAACTTCTTGTGATATTGTTTTATTTAATTTCTAGACTGCAAGCCGAGGAGGTTTGGCTGGAGCAGCTGGCATGAGGATGGGCACAGCAGCCAGAGGTGGGAGAATGGGCATGCCTTCTTCCATGGGCCGCCCTATCACTGGGGCAATTGGTCAAGATGGCCAGGCTAGGCCTATGACAGCTGTTAGGGCTGCTGGATACACATCTGCTGGAAACAGAGGTACTGTATATGAAAACTGACTCAAATACTTCAAACTGTCATTTTGAAATAACAGACATTATACAAACCATTTGTCCTTCAGTAGTTTGTGTACCTTACCTATGGGTAGAAGTCTGCTGATTTTGAAGATGCTAGATGTAAAACCAAGGTCATGGGAGAGGGAAATGTGATTTTTGTTACAGTATGGCAAGTCAAGTTTCCATGGTCCAAATTCCAAATTTCATGAAACTTCTTTGGGAGGCTGCACTTAGGCAGGGACAGCTTCTTAATAATTTTGAGGCAGACATGAAAGGTCAGAGTTACTGGAGCCAGCTTTTGGGGATCTTTTCTTGTTCAGTCAAGTAACCTTGATCCATTTTTCACTAAATTCACCAATTGTCTGCACTAGGACTGAGGCACTTTGCGATTCATTTTGTGACCCAGAACGTGAAGGTCAAGCTCACAGCAGTTTAAATTGTTGCTTTCCTCAAGCTTCCTTACATCCAAGTTTTATAAACTTACTCAATAAAGGTCAACTCTCTGTTGGGCCTTCAATCAAATAGCAAAGGTCAAGATCACTGGGTATGAAATAGCAAATTATGCTAATTTAAAATTTATAATAGATATAGTTAGTTGGGAGGATAATTCATTTTTAGACCACTATTTTTATTAAATCATCCTCAACATATATCCCAAAAAGAAACACATTAATTCTGTGGCATTGTAAAAGTCATGTTGATTAGCCATCATTTCCTTAGTAAAGAATGAAAATGCCTTTTAACATGAAAATTATCAAGATACCCCTTTGTATTAGGTAATTAGAACTGTCTGGTGCATGAATTAAAAAGCTGTTAACTAACCTTTATTGTTTGTTTTTTTTAAGTGTATATGGTGTGATTTTTTAAAGGCAGATTTTATTATAACATAAGATATGCTATTTGAAGATTTATCTATAGACTAATTTCAACAACACTGATGATTAAGCATTCTCATTTTACCTTCTAGGGTCTGGATTTGATCCCTTGAACCAGGCAAGCAAAGGTCCTGCTCCTCCCCTTGAGCCCAAACCAGAAGATAGGTAGGAAACACAATATTATATAGGCAACAGAATGGAATAGCACAAGTATTCTTGCAAATTCCATGATTGAATTCCCATACCCATTCAAATATTATGACTGACTTGTTTTAGTAAGATATACATAGGACCAAGGAAAGGCAATTGCCTTGTGGAGTATAGCCACACATAGATGCAGTTTAAAAATTTTGTATCACAAACAAACTACATGAGTAACCAGAGTAACCCAGAATATATTCTTAAGAGTTCTTCCATGGGTTCCATCATAGGCAGTAAATGAAAAGTAAATTCTATCATATTTACTTTTGGTATGGATTTATCTATTTGTTGCTACAAAAATTGTATTTCATATAAACACAAAGTAATAGTTTGCATTTCTTTTTGTTTGGTTGATATGTGTTTGAAGTAAAATACAATCAAGAAAGATTGTCCTATTCTCTGAATCATAGCCAAGAGTAAATGTAGAATTCCACCATTTATGTGTCCATTTTATGGTATTTTGTTGCAAGACAAACTATTTCTTTTCAGATTTGGTACAATTGTAATATTATGTGATTACCATTTGTCTTGCCTCTTAAATTTATTTAATATTTTGTCACTAGATTAGGCATTGGTGTGATAACTAGAACATGGAGATTGTTACAGTAATGTATTGGTTTAGATAAGTTTGACAGAGATATGGCAAATAATAGCAAATGTAAAATGGGATCTTGTCCAGAAAAAGTGAATTTTTTGTAATGATTCATATGTTACTTTTATATCACAACTGATTTAACTATGGTACTTTTAATTATGTTTAGAAAAAAATAAAGATGGACATAGTATCTGCCTGTCTATTCATCTACCTGTCCAACCATCACACTTTTACTTTTGTTCTATAACAGTAAAGTTGTTTGAGAGTAAGGAATGGATCCTGGTGTACTGATACACCATCACTCTTTGGGGGTTCTGTCTTCAAGGTCAAGGTAACTGCTCACCATTTTATGCATTCATCACACCTTTCCTTGTGTTCCATAACTTTGTAGCTGATTGAGATTGAAGGATGAAAAATGGTACATAAGAGGGTGTGGTTATACCACATTAGGAGCCCATCTTTAAGGTGAAGATGACAGCTCCATCACCTTTTAATTTCTGCTCTTTCACTTTAAACTCATATGAGAGTAAAAGTTTCCTGTCCATTTCCTTCAACTAAATATTCACAGAATTGTTTTATTTTAATCTCTTTCAGTCCAGAAGAAAAGATAAGACAATTGGAAAAGAAAGTGAATGAGCTGATCGAAGAAAGCTGTTTTGCTAATAGTCGTGGAGAATATAACCTGGTTTGCAGAAAATTTGCCAAATATAATAACTTTTGAAAAAGATCTTTATTTGTTTTCCCTGATTTCCATTTTTTGTTGTCTTATTAAATTTTTAGCTATTCAACATTTTTATTTCAGTGAAAGAAAAATAAAAAAAAAAGTCATTTCATTTTTTTGTGGTATACAGCTTTGCATTCTGTTTCAATTTTTTTTATTGGGTATGGGTTTTTTTTTAATTCTGCAAATCAATGATTGTTCATTGGTCTTTAAATTTGTGGTTAAGGGCAACCACAAATCCACATAATTTGTACCCATGAAAAAATAGTGGTTGCACAGACTAGAAAATCAGATTTTCAGAGGTGTTTGAGACAATATATAAACATTTATTTGAGGAGCTTAGTAGCACAGTTGGTACTGAGTATGACTCATGATCAGTCCGATGCTAATGCGAGCCTCCAATCCAACAAAATTTTATACTTTCAACAAGGTACCTTGTTTCAGGTCAGCTTGTTATGCCAGTTGTTTATGGCAAAAACAGCTAATAACAGTTTGAGTTCCTTATTTAAAAAGATTGAAATGCCACATTGAAGAGATTATTGTATTTTTAAATGATAATTATTATTTTTTTAAACTTTGCCTAATTGTACATATTTACATATGTATTTTGTTATTGGAATTTTCACAGCTGTTTTGTTGTCATGCACATATTTTCAAAAGATATGATGGTATATATCAGCAAAGGTATTTTTAGCAGCTTACTTTTACAGAAAGTCTGTTTCTGATTTTACTAACTAGCATCTGAAATCCTGTTTCAAAATAAATTTTACATATTTTTAAAAATTTGCTTTTTCATTATTGTGCTAAGTTTGGTTAAAAATAAATATTTTTATTGATACATATTTTTTTCCTTACACATATCAATATCTTTTCCAGGCACTTGAAAAAGCCAAAGAAGCTGGCAGAAAGGAACGAGTTCTTGTGCGACAACGAGAACAGCTTTCCATGGGAGATCAGATCAATTTGGATCTCACATATTCTGTATGTAACAGTTTGTTTTGGCATAATTTTTAAATGATCAGTTGATCTCAGATATATCAGTACTTAATTGCAGTGATTATACTGTTAAATCTTGGCTACTATGAATTATTTAATTGTCAGAAGTTGTATTTAGTATATTCTGTGCTGTGTAAAAGACCTTTCATTATTAATATCGAGGATAATAAACCATGTGCACTCAACCCAGGCAAGCTTACTGTGATTTTCTCCATCAAATACATTGCATTTATGAACATTAGAAATTAACTTCTGTGATCAGCCATATTCAGCCCTCCTGAAATTCACCTTTCCAGTCTACATACAGTATAAGACTGTTAAAAGGTTGATTATGGGAAGTAATTCTTCCAAGACTATGCTGTCATTACCTCTCCTTGTAACTACTACAGCTCCCCTCTGAAGTTTTGCATTATTGCACAGGGTTTAGAATTTAAAGAAAATGTATTCCCCTGATTTTCCAAACTTATAATTCTTATTATAAAAAGGAAATATTTATATCCTAGGGGGATATATAAAGAAACCTAGTTTTCTTTAATTTGATATACAACTTATGGGATTTGAATTGGGCTTATAAGTACACAGCCAGGCATTAATTATGTTTTGCATATCAAAGAGAACATTGCTAGATGGAAATTTTCTTTTTCTGAATTTGGGAAGTTATTAAAAGGTGAGTTGATAATTTATTTCAGTTTTTTTAAACATTTTAAAATTTCTTATGCATGTTCAGTTAAAAATAGTAACCTCTATGCAGTGAAATTCCTTTCAGTATATGAAGGACAAGCAAAGTTAGTATGCTTAGTGCTTTCCACTATTTCAAGTATTTTCCCCAGCACAAAGATTTTGTATGCAGCTGTTTTAGAAACTATGCTTTAGATAGTATATGTTTTTTTTAATAATGGATGAAAAAAAAAAGAAAACTGAAAATATAAATTGCAAACATGTAGGCATTCTTTATTGTACATTTCTTTCACAGAACAAAATATTTACTTGTACAGTTAATGAAAACAACTGTGGCATGTTCCTTCCGAAACCTCTGTGCAGAACATATGTGGCTACCTGTATACCAGATATTCTTTGTCAGTAATTATGCATTTTTTTTTCCACCATTGTGTGCCTTTACAGGTGGGTGTGAAGGAATATATTTCATAATCCAGCAGAACAGTAGATAGTAGGGAAAACCCCTCAAGATAAACGTCTTTATGTGATGCACATTTATCCCAACACTTTGAGTCAGTAGTAGTTATAGTACAGGATTTCCCATTGGTCCTTCCACCTCCCAGTACTGCTTGCAGCTGTCACTTCCAGACAACCAAATTAGCTTTGTTACTTTGAATGCCAGAGCAGGGCCTGTGTACCTGTAAGTCTCAGTACATGTGTTTTCTGATAATGTTGCCAGAGGTTTTAGCACACCACACTGGCTGACCATTGCTAGTTTGAACTGGAGGTTGGTTTTAATAGCAAACCAGCAAAACACTCTATCATCTATTGCCTGTTAAAGGGATCAATTCAAATGGTCCATCTGCACTGCTCTCCCTCTAGCTATCTCAACAATACAAGCTCTGCCATTTGGCCATCAATGAATTTGACAGACGACAATTTACTGCTTATTTGCTAGTCGTGTTCTTTGACAATGTGTAGGACAATGACAGCCACCAAGTTAGGTCGAGACAACCGTAATGTACTTCTGAACCCAGTTTTTACTAGGCCTATAGCATGAACTGAGTTTAATTTTAACAATGCAGCTGAATGAATCTGTAGTATCTTGTTTCCAGCTGAGTCTCTGCCACTGCCATCTTCAAGTCAGTCATACCTAAGAGCCTCTGTGAGTACTGTTGAAATAGATGGGCATTTCTCATTTATTCTGCTCCCACAGTATCTCATTATCATGGAGATTATTTTTCATCTGTTTCGAGATACCAGACCCTGTAGGTCCCATTAGAAAGCCAGCTGCCAGTGTCAGCCTCGACTGGGTAATACAGAATGCACTCTGACACCTGTCTTATAGAAGTTCCAAGTTTGGACAAAGATATAGCAAATGGAAAGCTCCGACCTATGAGCAACTTGTGCTGGTCCACACCCATATTCAAGATGTTTATTTGTTACTTTTATGTAAAGAGGCATTAATTTGTAATCAGCCTCTACTTAATGGATCCCTACTTTCATATTCTGCTTCACATATCTTTTGTATCTTCCTTTAGTTCACATTCCAAAGGACCATGTATTAGTTTCAGGTGATCTCATTCAGACACAGACTCCAGACCTGGGCTGTCATCAAGACAGTCAGCTGTGGCCTTACCCCCTTCAGGTTGACTCAGCAATATCAACTGCATCTTAACTGACTGACATCAAACAGAAACACATTGTAAGTTTGATCCAGATTCAAAATATGAACAACTTATTCTCCCACATCTCACAGATGGGTTTTCTTTGAATGGAGTAGAGATCCATTATTTTATCACTTTCCTCCCAAGTGCATTGATGTCTTCCATCAAATTCATGCACTTTGGATCATCTGAATATAGAACTATTCACAACCAGGTGGAATCACAAGCTGACCATCTTTTGTGTCAGCAGTACTGGACTCAAAAACCTTGGCAGTGAAAACGATCATTTAATTCAATCAGATTTGGTGATATACCCACGCCACCTGTTCTGATTCCAAATTGGATCACAAAAATCAGAAATTAAAATTGAATTTTCGGGAGAAGTGACTTAACCTTTTAGACAAAACATAGAAAAGTGAGCTGAACAGGGAGAAGTGGGGCCTAAACAAGGAGAAGTCGGAGCCAAATAAGACATGCAACTTCCACATGTGTGTGTGAGTGTTGTTTTCATTCTCTTTTTTGAACTATGCCATCTATTTCCCAGTATGCATATTTGCATTTGACATTGGTTTTTAGCAATAATATATTTTCAAGTAGAAAATTTTCTGAGTTTTATCTGTATTATAAATACATTTGGTGCATGTTTAAAGCTATCATATTCATATTCAGTGTATTTTGGCAATATCACTTAAAAAGAGAACAGCAGAAGCTGCACATTGTAATGAATTTTAACTGAGTAACTAGATTACAGTACTGTAATTGGAAATTAGTACAAATGCCTAATCTAATAAGTGAGAAAGCCTGCCAGTAGCTTCTCGTGGGTCGGTGGTTCTTCCCGGGGTTTTCCAGGGTTCTTCCTCCACCGTTAATACTGGCCGCCATATATAGCCTATCTTGTGCTGAAAAATGGTGTTAAACCCTACAACAATTACAAAAACAACAACAACTAATCTAATATCCTTAATCAAGAATTACTTTTTTTACTTTCGGAAAGTTCATTATAATAAAAAGGTAGTTCTGTAGCTTTCTAAACTTGTTTGAAACAACTGCTGCACCATATACATGTTTGTCCTAATTTCTTGTTGCCAATAAAACTTTACCATAACTGTTCATAGAAAACACTGAAGAATTAAAGTCAGTGTATTAATAAACTAAACCCTTTTTTCAACTGAATCAACACATCCAACATGCAAGTGCATCTATTTTTAGAAATAGATGTTTTCTTAATGTAATCACCCCATAGCTTTGTTACAACTGTCCATTAATAGTATTGCAAATGTAAGATTTTATTATTTGTCTGCATACTTTGTGGAAGATAAGGCATTGGTTAAATGGTATTTGTTTTGTTGGCTTTGGGGGGGGTGTCTTCATATTTTCAAAAAAATTATTAAACTTAGAATACAACTTGTAGAATTCCACAACACAGAATTGTCCTGTATATTTATGACTTACATAAATTGTAAAAAAAATCTAAATCTTTAATAATGTAATATTTAGTCTCTGCTTTCTTACAGCTTGTATATTTTCCAGAGTATATTTGCCCAGTGGTTTACAAAAAGAAACAATCTAATAAAATGGTACTTCCCAGAACAGCAATGTCTGCCATTACAGTTCCAAACTGTTTTTTTTCAAGAAAATAATGTATACACGGCAATTGAAATATTCATGTTGCCGATTATATTGTTAAAACTCAAATTGCTATTTACATAAATTTAAGTTAGAAACACAAGTTTGTATTTTTTTTTTCATCAAAGGATAATTTGTGGAAAGTGGGCAATACTAGTTGCTAACTTTGGAAATGGTTAATGGTCAGTCAGCTATCAAAACACATGCTCCTGAGTGTGCATAAGATTGTCAACATAATTGATATCAACACCAACTATTTGATGGCTTTAAGCCTACATTTTGCCTTGAGCTATATATATCATAACTCAGGAACTAACCTGGCCAATGTGATGGAGCATCTCATAAAGGACAGTCATTCAGTGTTCCTCTTAAAGAAAAGTCTCAGGGCAAAGTCGTTTTTGCTTTCCTAACAGAAGAAGGTTAAATTTATACTTTTTAGGAGATTTAGTTGCCCTCTTCGCCTGGTAGCATGATTCCTGAAGGAGGTTCTGATTGCTTCTGTCATATATGATAGATCCTGAGTTGACTGTCATATATGATAGATCCTGAGTTAAAGGTCTACTTGTTCTATAGATAGATGTTCTCTGGAAGATCCAGCCTGCCCAAACAGCCACAACAGACTTCTTCATCCAGAAGGCTTGGCATGGAAAGGAGTTCGGTACTTCAAATATGGGGAGGATCTCACACATGTTGTTTCACTTTGAAGGCATTCAGGGGAAAATAGTGTGTCTTTATAAGCTGGTTAAGAGACAACATTGTTTTTTTGTACATCACAGTTTTGCAAATTGACCATTTTCATTGTATGGAGAAGAAATTAATATGTTACTATTAAATACTATGCATTCATGATTTCTGAGACACCCTAAGACATCATGGAAGAGTGAACAAGGTCCCTGATAACTGACTTGTTGATCAACGTTTATTTGAACTGGCCATAGTCACACACATTGTTTCCCAAACAGATTTTCTCATGGGTTTTTGCATGGTGCAATTCTTAAAGTGATAAGCCTATGATTAGAACATAATTGAAACTGATGTCTACAAGACTTGCATCTTGATAGTCTTGGCTGCATTTTACATGGTGTATGAATTGCATGCCAATTAAGTCACCCTAAATTATCTTCAATTCTGCTTAATTATTGTGTTAATTGAAAGGAAACAACATAGATTCATTGTTAATATCTGCTAACCTTCTATGGAAGTTAGAAAGTAATCATTCATTGCTCTCCTTGAAATGGAGTAAAAGAGGAAAAACAACATTCTTCCCATCAAGCTTTGACCTCTTCTGTGTTATGGTGTTATGGGTAGGTGATTAGCTCAACATATTCTGAGATTATCACAGGATCAAATATGCCTCATGAAGAGATCATCTCATGGGATTCGAGCCGTATATATGTGCCTCACATTCAAACACAACTGTTTGATTCAAAACATTATTGAAGCTGTTGCTTAACATGCTTTGTTAACTTTCTCAAAATAGCATTAAAATTAGTGTATCTGTTAGTGGTTGCCCAGAGGCCCACCAGACCTAGCTAAGGCCAGAACAGCCCCATCATGGGATTGGTTTTAAGCTTTCATTGGATTCACCTAAAAGCATTATCTTTGTAAAGAAATGAGTATGTTCTCTTATACCCTTGGCTAAGGCTTCCCGAGAGCAGTTTTATCCTTTACACAAGTACCTGTACTATGACTTCCGTCCAAGAGTGACCAAGGTAGAGGTTGAATCTTTGTGCATTTCATGCATCTTTTATCTATTTTCTGATTTGGTAATGTATTTGATGGATAAATATATCAGAAGTATTTTAGCACCATAAAGTTTTCAAGAATTCAGTAAATTGAGAGTATTCATGACATCAAATATTCATAGTTGGTAATGTACATGTTATATTTCATTATTTTCCTACTAAACTGCATAAAATCTTTTCTATTCTGATGATTAAGATCATGACAGAATTGCTCTAGATTATTGCTTTTTTCAGGAATAGGATGCAAAATATAAAATCACAAAATACTTGAAATAGTTTCAGTAAAATTTAGAAAGGATTTAAGTGTAAATAAAATTCACAATGATTACTTCTGCTGTTATAATAATAATAAAAATAAAAATAATAATGATAATTTTAAGAGGTCTTTTGTACTTGGCTTTTGTTAATGTGTGACAGTCACTTGCCCTGTGGTCACCTGTTCACAATGGCCATGATGAGGAAAGCCTATTTTTGAGAAAGGAATACCATGTGAATTGATATGCAGACATTTCTTGTCGTGCTTGTACTTGTAACTCCAGTCATGTGGACAGTATTACTGGAATGTGTCAATATGTCCATGTCAAAAACAAGGCAGATTTTATAAGTATGTTAGAGACTCAAAGCAATTCATTTTTATATCTTCATCGATTCGTTTGTGAATTAAAGCAATCTCTGGAAAAGTTTGTCTTTGAAAAGAGATACAGGTTACACCCCTTTTCATTAGGATCAAGGGTTATTTGTTATTTAAAACTTGTCTATAAAGTTAGGTCTAAGGTTCAGTTCATATGTCACAAACTAATAGTTATATTCAGCTTCTTTGGAATTCCTGTTCATCACAGGCTTTTTTTTTCACTTAAGTCCACTTATAAAGAGTTCAGTGAGTTGAGCAACTGATTTATCCAGATAGTATTTTAAGGTTTAAACAGCAGTTTCCAGTTGAAACTGATACATACTGACCAACAAATGCATATCCTTCATTTTATAGTCATATATGTCAGTAGTGAAGTATAGTTTTATCTTGGTCTACCAAAGACACTCAGTGATTATTTTACATCAGCAATGATTTAATTCATAAGCTGGATTATTGTCGTTGTTGTTGTAGAGTTTAATGCCATTTTTAAGCACAAGATAGGCAATACATGGCAGTCAGTATTAATGGTGCATGAAGAACCCGGGAAAACCCTTGAAAGAAAAACCGACCCACAAGAAGCTACTGGCAAGCTTTCTCACATAGGATGGATTAAAGTCACAAAATAGTGTAATCATGTATAAGAAAAGAATTTGTTAGAAAACATATATGCATGATTTTGTTGAATAGTGTAATAATATTAATGATAATAACGATTTTTGTTGCATGGTTTTTGTTCAAATACAAATATTGAAAGGTAAATGAGTGTGTGTGTATGTATATATGTATATATATGTATGTATGTATATATATATGTATATATATGTGTGTGTGTATATATATATATATATATATAGAGAGAGAGAGAGAGAGAGAGAGAGAGAGAGAGAGAGAGAGAGAGAGAGAGAGAGAGAGAGAGAGAGAGAATCTTGTTATAATGTTTTTAGAGATAAAAGATATTTCATTTTTCTGCACTGTGATTTGATTTAACATAGGGAGCACTTCCATGTGGAGTAGTAAGTTCCTTTTCAAAATCAGTTGATATTATGTGTTTTTATTCAGTATTGTTATGTTCAGGTACTCCATAAAAAATACATGTCCAGGGACTACAAAGGAACACTATATATAAACTGCATTATTGCACCTATCTTAATCAATCCCCTACACATGTTATCCCTTGCTGGATCCATTGCACTTGAAAGGGTTGTTATTCGCCATATGATTTGTATTCTTTATATATATTCATTATTGCATCAATCTTATCCATGACATGTGATCCCTTGCTGTATCTAGTGCGCTTGAAAGGGTTGTTACTTGCCATATGATTTCCATCCTGTGAAGTGTATGCATCAATTATGTAGGATTGGCTTCTGCTTTTTAAAAATCTATTTGACACTTCTGTGCATGAATATTTTACTTAGTCATATATGTATTGTTGGTCCATTGCCTGTCAGATTCAAAATAGACAAGTAGCAGTTTTCACACTGATATACCCAGCAAAACAAAAGCTTTGCTGTCAATGAATGGTATACACCACTTTTTGTAAATATGAACAGCTCTTGTTAATAAAAGATATAAGAATTCCCAGTTTTGTTTTTCTAATGGATCGGATGTGGAATGTTGCACATTCGAACACCGGTTGAGTCATACCAAAGACTTTAAAAAATGGCACCAACAGCTGCCTAACTTGGCGCTCAACATTAAGAGGTTAGTATTAGGACTGGTTGGCCTTATGTCAGGATAATGGGACTGTGGCATGATGCTCCAGTGCTAGACATCACTAAAAACTATCACATTGCAGACATCATGGCAGACACACACACATTTTTTTAATGGATGCCACTTTTAAATCTCTGTTGAATATGGAACGGGCATTGTTTAGATCATTGTGATATGGCATACTCCTTACATTGATGCATTTGTAGTTCATCTGTGAAAATGTGTACAAAATTTCACGTGTCCATAGAATTTGAAAGATTGCATTTGTCTTGTTATAGTTATGCAATCTGCTATCAAGGTTACCATACTACTTTAGAGGCTTATATTCCAGTCCAGATATATTTGAAAGTGTTATTTATAATTATGACATGATGTCTTAGTTGCAATTTTCACTTTAAACTTCATGTCACATTAAGCAGTTATTCACTTTTCACACGCATGGAAAAGATTTTTTTTATCTCATTGAGCTTTGTATGCATTTTTTTGTTGGCTGAAGTAAACAGAACCTGCAACATTCTGACTTCTTTGGTCAGAATAAAAGTGTAATCATGATATTTTATTTTTGTAAAACAACTGAGTTTTGTTAGATAATATACTTTGGTACCTGACTTACGTGAAAGGTATGCAGAAAGAGAATTGTCAAATAAGGCATGTACATGTAACATACAGATTATTATTGTGACTTAAAGGAGTACTGTTTTTTATATACCATATATACTTACTTATAAGTCAAGTTTCAACTGCAGACTGCATAGACCTAATTCTGCTGTCATGTAATGGGCCAGAAGATCTAGATCTAGTATTTTGGAGTAATCAGTAGAACAGATGATAGACACTAATAAGAGTCAATGTTGCTTGCATGTGGACTTATAAGCAAATATATATGATATGTTTCTAAGTTATTCAAATACTCTCGCAGAAAGCAAGACTTTTGTGTACCATATGAATTGCATCAGATAATCCTGATGTTGTACTGAAGGAATCATTCTATTATGCCTTCAAAATATGTGGCATTTAAGGTTTTTTTAAGATCAGGTATTCATTAGTCATGGTGCATTTTCTCTCTTTAAGTCAATTCATGTTCAGTAAGGTAGATTTTTAGTTAACCAGTTAATAAGTAGGTTTTTAAAGTTTTTTTTTTAGCTAAATTTGATGTAAGCAATTATTGAAGGAAAGTATTTTGAAAAGGCTATACACAAGGCTTGCATTCTGCAGAGATTGTTTTATTTGCTGTTATTCGATCGTTAAACCACAGTGAGAGAACATTGGAAGGCAGCCTCTTTAGATGTCTACAATAATTTTGCTTTTCAGTGGAAAAGCGCATTCTGTCAAAATTAGATCACCAGTCTAGTTGATCCATGTACCTTCCAACTCTTCTTTACTTGTGTGATTTTGAAAAAGATCTTAATGTTCATCAGACTTTCAGTAACTTTCTAAATATCTTATTTTGTTTACATGCTGAATGCTGTAATGTTTTTCTCTAATTCAGTGCAGATGTATCCATTATTAATTTATTGATTTATTTCTTAGGAACCTAGATAAATCATAGTGGAAAATACTGTAGGGAAGTGTTTGAGTTATTTTTCATAGTCTTTACACATTACCATTTTTTTTACAGAATGTAATGGAGCAATTAATTGATATGCATGGGTTGAGTGCCCATGTGGGGTGATGGATACATATAATGGATTAATTGCACTTTCCTTCTTCATTTTTTTTGCCTTGACATATTCATCCATCTTTTCTTTTTCCTTTTGGTTTACCCATTATATAATGCTGTGATATAACAAGCAGATTTAGCAAATTCTATCTTCTAGATTAGGGACCTAGATAACAGAGGGAGCAGTTGAATATCATAAAATTTGAGGATTGATTGGATTTTATTTTAATGGGAATTCAACAGTTGGAGACCCTGAGAAACAATGTTGTTCTGAAGTATTCAAGTACAAAGCAGTGATTTATCCAGGAATGTTTCACACAGAATGGTTATTTCTCCTTATGGCATAATTCCATAGTGGCATCTATACGGGGAAAGGGATTTTCAGTTTTTAAAAAGAGATGGTGCAGCTTTTATGTTGGAACAGTATCAGTGATAGACCTATACAGTATGTTTTAAAATCTGTGATAAACAACATTAAATGCAGAATGATAAAACTAACAGTGAGTCATCATCATTTTCAGCACAGTTATGGTGATATGTTATGACAGTGGCACTACATGCATTACAACTGAATGTAAAAATGTAGACATTACTACTGTAAACTTGAATTGCATGCCATCTTTTGTACATCCCTGGAAACTGCAATCAGTAAAGTGTTTTTAATAAGTAGATAATGAAAGAACCATATTACTTCATTGCAAAAGAGCCATATAGTAGGCACTTGATTATGGCAGATGATCTGGAGGTAAAGTTCTTGCAATTTTTAAAGCCACCACCACCCCCAAAAAAAAAAAAAATCAAAAAAAAAATTGGGATACAAGCAGGTCATTGGCTGGGATGATGGGTTTTAACTTCCTGGTTTACATGATCAGATTCAGCTCTGTTACTTTTAATGAATGTTATAGGTTTAAGTTTAGTATATGGTCATTGTGCACTTGCTGAGATTTTTTTAAATGGAAAAGTCATTCATTTAGCTGGAACTCGCATATTCACACAAAAGGAGAAAACACTGTGAAAGTAGTTGTTCTTTTTCCTGTGTCTGTTTAATAATTGCAGACAAAAAATTAAGATATAAAATGGTTGTGTCTATCATTGTCACTTATAAAGCACTAGCAAAAAGATTCAAACATTATTTAAATTCATAATTATTTACAAGTTGGCACTTAAAATTTCATTGGTTTTGTAGTTATAAAAAATTTCAGAAAATATTTCCAATCATTAAAATATATGTATGCAGACATTACACTTGTTTTTTTTTTTTTCTGGCTATTTTATTTTTAATGCAGAAACTATTTTTTCAAACATGCTTGTTCTCTTCAGGTTTTGTTCAACCTTGCCAATCAGTATGGTGCCAGTGAGATGTACAATGAAGCACTTAACACATACCAAGTTATTGTCAAGAATAAAATGTTCAGTAATGCAGGTTAGTTATTTACATTGAAAATCGGGAAGTGAAAATGTGTGTGTATGTATGTATGAATGTATGAATGTATGTATGTATGTATGTATGTATGTATGTATGTATGTATGTATGTATGTATGTATGTATGTATGTATGTATGTATGTATGTATGTATGTATGTATGTATGCATGTATGTGTGTGTATATATATATATATATATATATATATATATATATATATATATATATATATATATTGTTGAGCCAATTAATTTACATGACACTTTTAATCTTTTTTTTCTTGAAGTGAACCTGTTTTTTTTTATTTTTAATTTTTCTGAGAATCAACTGTCTGTACCCAAAGGTGATTGCTGAGATCAAAGTTATAATTGTTAAACTTTTTTAAACTCTTTGCCTTTTATCCTGAGGTGCCATATATATATATATATATATATATATATATATTTACTTGCTTAATTGCTCCCCCCAATAAAAATATAACTAAAAAACTTAATAAAAATTGGGATGAGTGAGTTTCAAAGAAAGTTTGAGCATAAAAATACAAAAAAAGATTTTTAAAAAATTAGGATGTTGCTGCTATAATAGCTAGGATTATGCTGGCATGCAATTAAAACATGTATATAACTTAACTTTTAATTGGCACTATATAGTCAAAATTGTGCTGATGTACCATCATGCCCAGTACATATTTTTACATATCATTAATTTTCTTAGTCTTTCATTTTTTTAAATTTGTTTTAGCTGACTTCTGGTTACCTATTGTACTGATGGTATGTGAAAAGTGGAAACATTTAGTTGGAGTAATTTTAACAAAGGTCACCATCGTTAAGTTCTGTTTTCTTTTTCAGGTCGTTTGAAGGTGAATATGGGTAATATTTATTTCAAACAAAAGAATTATCCTAAGGCAATCAAATTTTACCGAATGGCCTTGGATCAAGTCCCAAATACCCACAAGGAAATGAGGTACGTTATTGCATTGAGTTATCTTATTTTTAATAGCAGAGTGATTTGTTTATGGTATAAACATTTAAATCCATCTTGTGGAGAATTATAACCAGTGTTTGGTCTTTCAAAGCATTCACAATATAACACTAAATATATAATTTAAAAATATCAGAATGCTCTGTATTTTACACATTTCAATCCATTTCTTCTTTTGGTAAATACAGTTGCTATCTATGCAGAAACACCACTGATATTAGTGTTGAGCCTCACACATCCTTAAATTAAACCCATTTTCACTAGAATTTATGATGATAAATTTATATGATGACTTCTATGAATGGAAAATTATGCCAGTTGCTTGAAATAATAATAATAAAAATAATAATAATAATAATAATAATAATAATAATAATAATAAAGGTATTTAATGCATGGTATTTATTCAAGAAACAAGCTGGAAAGGTGAACATGCTTGGTGAGGTTACCCTTATACTAAGGCCAGTTTGGACTTTTCCCATTTGTGGCTGATCCAGACAGGTTTGACTGTATATTATATGTTGGTTATCTGATTTTAGGACCAAGATCATGCAGAATATTGGTATTGTATTTGTCAAAATGGGCCAGTACACTGATGCCATCACATCCTTTGAGCACATTATGACCGAGGCACCAAGCTTCAAGACAGGGTTTAATCTGACACTTTGCTATTTTGCCCTTGGGGATCGAGAGAAGATGAAGAGGGCATTCCAAAAGATGCTGACAGTAGACCTGAAGATAGATGATGAGGATAAATACTTGCCACATGGGGTAAGAAAATAGTTAAATATATTTTACCTTTTAACATGTGTTACTAAGAGTACATCTAGTAACCTGATTTTTAGCAGTCATTACATGCCAATAATGATGCCTTATCCCAATGAAAAATGTATCAATCATGCATATTTATTTGTTCAAAGTTTGTTTCCTAATGGTCTAATCTTATCTATGATTGATATTCTATGACCTAGTTCAAATTATTTAAAAAAATCACCAGGTCTGCACTTTTTATAATTCATTTTAAACCTTTGAATTTTCTGCATTATCAACGATCCATTTATAACAGGCACCAGTGATTTCCATTTAATTCAAATGACCTTAACATAATATAACCTTTTATACCTTGATGTTTTGTTATACAACATCTAATAAATCATATTAGATTAAGACGGATGTAAGCAGTTAAGTGATAACAACTTTAGTATTATTTTGATCTCAGCTATAATTATTGAGCTGTGAGTTAAAATCAGATTATGAAGATTCATGTTAAACCATTTGAAGAGATACTGGATAAATATAATTCACATTGTTGCTGAGTATAATTTCATCTTGTTTTCCTTCAGGATGACAAGCATTACAACCTGGTACTAGAGATGATTAAAAATGACTCCCTCCGACAGATAGAAAGAGAGAGGTACATTAATTTTAGTTTGACTATTTAAAGAATGAGAAATGTTTATGTACTCTATTGTCGAAGACCTGTTATCTTATGGTCTTGAAATTTGATAAAAGAAAGCATTTGCATTAGTATTTCACTTCTATAGTACACAGTATAACCTTTCACTGCTTTTAATGCATGAATGGTTTCTGACTTTCTATTACAGCAGTTGTTCGACTTACAACCATTTATGGTTACACTTATATTTTGCAGGTTTGCTTCTGTATGTGTATATGGATTCTTAAATACTTTACTTGGTGAGTCCTGTCAGGGAAAAATATCAAGGACATTGTCAAGTTTTGGCCAACTTTAACTAACACTGTAAGGTAGAGTTGTCAGACTCATTTGCTATGGTGGGCCAGATTTGATATGTTTTTCACTCAGGTCATGTGTATTGTAAATGAGATAAGCATACAAATTTGACATAAACAAGAGACCTACTATGCAGGCTGGATAAATGAGTCTCGTAGATAGTATGTTTTGACACCTCTGCTAAAAGGTGATGTCTTTTGGTCAATGACAACTTAACAGGCACCAAAAGTAGCTATAAATCAGCATACTATAATCAGGTCACTTAAGCTCATTCTACCTTGTTCCCCCCCCATACTTGTGGTTTGTTTACTGTATTCATTGGCCGATCCCACCGACAGTCATGGATAGCTGCTAGTAAAAACAGCTCAAATTGGTTGCAGACTAAGCTTTTCCTACTATGCAGGCTGGATAAATAAGTCTCATAGACAGTATGTTTTGACACCTCTGCTAGAAGGTGATGTCTTTTGGTCAATGACAACTTAACAGTACACATGCAGGCACCAAAAGTAGCTATAAATCAGCATACTATAATCAGGTCACTTTAGCTCATTCTACCTTGTCCCCACCCCCCATACTTGTGGTTTGTTTACTGTATTCATTGGCCGATCCCACCGACAGTCATGAATAGCTAATAGTAAAAACAGCTCAAATTGGTTGCAGACTAAGCTTTTCCAAGAATTTTATGGTTTTAAACCAATGAAAAATGGGTTTACTTTTCTTTTGTTGAAATTCGAATTATTTGTAAGCCAAGGTTATTAATTGAGAGCACATTTACTACATGTGGTTTCATTGATGAAAAATAGTAAACAGTGACATAGTTCAGATTGATATTTGATGATTTTGAGAGCAAAAAAAAATGAGTTTCTCCGGTTCAATTTCGAAAATATTGAGCATGCAGAGGAAAGATATGTTCAGCAGCTGGATATTTCATGAGATTTGGATACAGACATCAAAGTTTCTGAGAATGAATCACCAGTCTAAATATGATGTACATATTTTTGTAAATAGGGTATAAATAACATGTGAAAATTTGGACAAATAACAAAAATACATGATTGAAGACTTATTTATTTCAAATAATTGGTGAAAATTTGTCTTTTTATTGGATATAAGAAGAGAAACTAAGGTAAGAATGAATACATGTGCATGATGTTTACAAAATTTTCCAATTATTTGAAAACTCCCTGGGGCACAAACAGCTAGGCACAGCATAGTGCTGATGAGGCATTGGAGAAGTGAAGCTAATAAATGCACTGGGGCTGAATGAGCTAATCTACTGGATTTAATATTTAGCTCACCTGGTGTATGACCAAGTGAGCTTGCCTGTGGTATGGCCCTGTATCTGTAGTTGTCCGTTGGTGAGCAATTGCTTCTTACCATTGTGGAAGCTGTATTTATTTTTGATCAAACTTAGAATGTGGGATTATATCTTCAAGGTTGCAGGCTGGTTTGCAAATGAGTGAAATCCACACACATTAATGAGGATATCTTGTGTATGATGGACTGAGCTTGTTACCAAACTGGAGGACATATTTTTTTTCTTTAATTTTGATCAAACTTGAAGTTTGTGCTTATGTCATCAAAGTCACAAATGATGATAAGTGAATATTAGTGAAGTTATGCATTTGGTATCTAATTGTCTGATCTTGTTATCACTATAGACACTATTTCCAATCTGATTTTGGTGAAACTCTGTAAATAGGCTTAGATCATTAGAATAGTGTTGTGTAAGTTTTATTATTAGAAAGATATATCTTTATTAATAGTAATCTTGGATCTGATTGGTTGGTCTTCTTATCAAGAGTCTATATTTTGACCTGATTTAGATCAGAATGTGTAATCAAACTAATCAAGATGTTGGTTGGTTTTATTTTGTTCAAAACCTGTTTATATTAGCAAGGAGATCGTGCATTTGTGTACCACTTTAGTTGTGATAGGATTTTGATCAAGTGTGGTAAGGTTCTATTCTGGGATTTTGAAACATTGATGAAATTGGTGAAGGTACAGAGCAAAGTTGTTCACTTGGTACTCATGCATAAAGAAAGTTAACATACACTAATCTTTCCAGTTTTTGGACTGAGATTTTTAATTACTATTTGGAAAACAGCATGCTGCATTAAGAAGACATTTAAGGAAAATGACTACTTCTATGTGATCAGGAAAGGTGCTTGAATTAGCACAAAGTACACTATCTTCAAGAGTCATTAAATTTAAAAACAAATTTTAGTGCATAGGCATTACAATTTTGTGAAAGTGCATGTATACAAAATTTAAGATTGATTAAACTGAAGTGTTAAAATACAAAATAAATTCTGATAAATTATCTGCTTGTTTTAATTGAAGTATTAGAATGCCTGCTGCAATTGTAGTACTTTCCTTTTTTGGGAATGAAAGTTCCCATTCAGGCCTTAACTTTACTTTTTTTTAAATAAGTATTGATTGATTGGGATGTTCTAGAGCTGAAAAACCAAGACTACTGTTTCACAGACAATATCATAAATCTCATCTTCTTCATTGGAAATATGTTAAAAATCTGCATTTCACTTTGAGAAAATTGCTTAATATTGTATACCAAATAGTTTTTTTTTTTTAGCTTCTATTTACCTTTTTAGATGATCTGAGCATTAATTCACCCACTTCTAGTTTTTGTTGAGTGTTAATTGAGCTGTCTTGATAGTTTTCATGTTTTTTTCCGTATCTTTAACGATCTGCATGCAGTGATTAAGTTGTATTCCCTCTATCAACCACCATCATTCTGATGTCAAAATGAAGAAAATTTTATGTTCTTTAAACCTTCTCAATGATTTCCTTTTTTTAACAGGCATAATAATGAAGTAAATCAGGTCAACACCTTTTCTTGAAATTTTGAATCCATTAAAAAAAATACAAAACTCCAGATTGGAAAATAAATACACTTACATCATCATAATCATAAACTTTGTAATAAGTGATGTCTGTGTATAATATTAGGTTTGGTGCTTTATGGCACAGCAACACAAGTAGGTTATTTATTACAGAAACAGAGCAAAGTAACTTGCACAAGGAACACCACATTAGCTGACCCAGCCTGGTCCAATTCAAACCTGCACCCTTTCAGTTGTGAGTCTGGCATGCAACCACTGATGCACCCTAGTTTAGCTGTGTTGTCCTCTGACCATTCATGGTATTATATGCTTTCATATTGATAATATCATGGGACATTGTATCCACATATTCATCCATCAGTCTGTCCATCTGTCTGCCTTTTCCCCGATCACTATACTTATGTTTCTGCTCTACAACTTTAAAGTTGCTTAAGATAAAGGGATAATACTTGGCATGTTTGTACATCAGAAGAAGGTTGGTCACATTGCTCATTGGGGTCCTCTCTTCTGTCTCTTCACACAATGTAAATTTCAAGCTATTTGTAATTAAGCAATGAAATTTGGTATACTTATACATCATCACCAAAAGGGGTATCAAGATAAAGGTCACAGCTTAAAAGTTAAAGTTTTTCTGTCCACTCTTTAATTTTCAAACAGTCTAAGATTAAGGGATGAAACACTGTATATTTATTCATCATAATTAGAATATGTGCTGTGTACCAGACTGGGAGTCATATTTTTAAGGTCAAGTCACACTTATGAATTTTGTATCAAATTTTCATTTCTTGTATATAACTTAATAGCTCTGTGAGAATTAGGGATGAAACCTGTGTACATATGCATTGTTGTTGAGAGGTTTGTTATATACTGCATTCAGGATCATATCTTCAAGGTCCAGGTCAATACTTAATATTTTAAGTTTTCCATCACACTGCTACACTTGTGGTCTTATATTTAAAGTCAAGTTTATAAATTAATCTTTTAAGGTTTTCCATCATTTTCCTTTCCACTCAGTAACTTCAGTGCTCTTTCAGCTTTAGGGATTCAACTTGGTTAACTTGCATATTGTAATTAAAAAAGTGCCTTCATTATCACATTGGATGTCGTATCTTCAAGGTCATTGTCATTAGTCAACAATTTTAAGTTTGATCTCACATTTGTCTTTCCTCCCTATAATTTAAGAACAGTTTGAGATTTAGAGACAAAACATGGTATACTTTTATACCATTATTAGTAGCTGTATTTTGTACCATATTTGGGTGCCCAATCATCAAGGTCAAGGTCATGGACCACTATTTTATTATAAGGGATGAAACAAGCTGTAGTTATCATGTATTATTACATTAGGGGTCTTCATGGTCAAGATCATTTTCAGTTTTTTATGTTTCAGTAGCATTTTCCATCAACTCGGTAACTTTTGAGCTGGTTAAGATCAGTGAATGAAATTTGGTTATATTTGCATATTGTCAATGGAAAATGTGTTACATTTTACATTTGGGGTCATATCTTCAAGGTCAGTGGCACAGGTATATATGTCATGATTGCTTTTGTTTCTGCTTTATACTTTGAAAGTTGTGAGGCTTTGGATTTGACCATGGTAAATTAAGTTACACAGTCAAGGTTTTATTTTTGAGGTCACTGGTTAATTTCATCCCATTTTTTCACACTTTTATTTTAACACCCTTTGAGACAGAGAGATGAAACTTGGTTACTTTCAATGTCCACCTAGTAACTCAATAGCTGTGTCACAGCCAGATTGAAACTAGACATATTTTTTTGTCTCCACCGCTGTTTGCGGAGAACACAATTTCATTGAATTTGCTTGTTTTGCTTCAGATAAGTGTAGCAGCTTCACCCTGCATCTGACTAGGTTGGATGGCATGACAAAGTTCAGTGTAATTAGATCAGAAAATTTCATGGGGTATAATTGGAGGGGGAGCTGTCATTTCCTTGACTTACGTCAACCATAACTATAAGAGCTATCTCTCAGAACTTTTATTTCTTTACTTAATGCTTGTATGTGCACATGATTTCAGTTGTCAACAGTTTTCATGCATGTTCCTGTAAGTGATGTCTTCAAAAATTTTGCCTTGAATTAAATGGAGGGATATACAGACAGATAGACACAAAGATAGATGGGTATTTCATATGTGAAACATCTTCCTTTCAGGAAATATGAAGCAGAGAACTGTATGAAAACAGCAGCCAAAATAATTGCCCCAGCCATTGAAGCTAATTTTGATGCAGGTTATGATTGGTGAGTATATTTATTCCAGCATGTAGAAACATAAATTAGCCAATTGGTTTTTAAGCATCAGATTTCACAATCAGTGATCAAAGGACTCTCATTGTTTTCATTTAGTCAGATTGCTTTCAAGTTTCTTTTCAAACTGAGACTGTCATTTTTTACTTTTTGCAACAATGCATTCATTCATTGGCAATTTGTACCTTTTACACAAGATGCTAAGTGTTTGTAAAATAGGTGAGCTTGTCATGTCATATGATCTGCTTATTTCAGTCTGATACTTTTTCAAGTACATTTTAAAATCTATGAAAGAGAAGCGAGAATGATAAAGAAACCATTTTAACTTTTTGGCAACCAGCTGTCATGCTATGCAATATAGTAGTTAGCTTTTATTATCTTCATAATTATTATATATAGTGATAGTGATAGCTAGTAATTATCAAAATGACCAAACCTAATGGAAGAACACACAGTAATAAGGATAATTGGATTACTTACCTCTTGGCATGGATTAAATTAACTATATCAGAATGTTAGAACAAATGTCAATAAGTTCAATTTAGAAATTAACAAATATTCAAGAGATTTCTGTTTTTAAACCACAATATGTAGGCCATCTGTGAGGGGTACATTTGACAGCTTTTGTATTAACATGCAGGCTGCAAACCATATTAAAGGGTTTGTAGCCCTGGAGGAATACAAATGAATATAAACTCATCACTGCCATTGGATTGTGTCTGTATAAAGTGGGTGGCTGCTAGTTAGGGGGATCTTTTCAAAAGGGGAAAACTGTTCCTTATTTAAGTGATCAATATTAGCATAACACCATGAGATTATACATCAATGATTTATCCCCAAATAAATGATACAAATGTTTGTATTACAGGTGTGTTGAACAGGTGAAAAATTCACAATACTTGGATTTGGCAAATGATCTGGAAATTGACAAAGCAATTATGTTCCTGAAACAGAAGGACTTTAATCAGGTCTCTCTCTCTCTCTCTCTCTCTCTCTCTCTCTCTCTCTCTCTCTCTCTCTCTCTCTCTCTCTCTCTCTCTCTCTCTCTCTCTCTCTCTCTCTCTCTCTCTCTCTCTCTCTCTCTCTCTCTCTCTCTCTCTCTCATACACACTCACTCACACACATACCACATTGGTTTGCAAGTGATTCAGATCTGAGGTTTTGCTGTATCTTGTGTAGAGCATATTTGTATTACAAGTGGACTTGTCTAATATCTGTATTTCAGACTTTGGACAGTAAATGCTTGGGACAAATTCATCCGTTAGATATATAATTACAATCAAAGATGAATTATCCAGATCCTAGCTAATTATTCAGACTCATTCATTTGGACACATAGATGAGTCATTCCAAGCCATGGTAGCTCACTTGGTAGAGCATCATTCTTGTAATTTAGAGGTTGCAAGTTCAATATTAACTCAGGTCAGCTCAGGTCAACAACTTTGTTGTGTCTTTGGGAAAAGGTATTTTGGTCTCACATGATATAGTCAAATAAAAAGCTGAAAGGGCCAGTAAAAATCAACCAACGGACCATCCTAATAATTTTATCAGGCTTGTGAAGTTCTGAACTAGATGATGACATAAACTTAAGGTCATGATTTTTTTTCAAAATGCTTTTGACAACTGAAAAAAAGCAAAAATAATGAACAAAATTTAAGAAAATGTCTTTAACAAATTATAAAGAAAGCAAATACTTTGAATGGTATTTTATAATAATCAGAAAATTAAATAAAATTATATTTTCATCAGTGAAGATTTTTCAGATTGTATATTATCTTTTTGCATAAAATTATCAGTTATATGGATAACCAGTTTTCCATACAAATTTCAGGTTTTCTGATGTGCCTTAATAAATGATATGTTGCTGTACAGATTTAATTACATTAAATTCTACTCATGTCCTCATTCAGTCATTTGATAAATTATTAAACAAAAAGCCTTTTTACAAAGATGTGACTGTTCATTTACTAGGTTTATTACCAGATTTACTAGTAATGACATTAATAAAACTTTATAAGACTGCTATTGAGAACTTATAACTTTTTTGTGAATTACATGAAGAGTGTTCAGTGATTTATGCACAATATTTTCAGCTTATGCTACTTTTAGTATTAGAATTAGACCAACAGAGTATGATAGGTTTGAATTGGTATTTTGTACAAAGTTTATTTTAGGCAATGCCATTGACCCTTAATTTTCATTTTTTGTTCATGAAAGCTTCATCTTAGACATGCTTATGACACATGGAAAAAATGCCAGAAAACAAAAAAAATAGATCAATAAAGCTTTATTTTAGACTGTATTCAGCACACTCCAAGCTTGCTTGCTGAATAGAGTGCACTCTTTGCAAAAGGAAAAGACAATCGTTTTCATTGATTGACACAATTATCTTGCTGATTTTGAATAGCAAGGCCTCACTTGAAAACATGTGGTTGATGATCATGGCTAAAAAGAGAAGATGAAATCTTTAGCAAAAGACTGCTTCATTTATTTCAAAATAGCATATACAAAAATAAAGTATAGACCCAAATGTCCAAAATTAATTCTAGAGAGTATTTATTACTTAAGCATGAAAAATTCAAACCATGGTATGGAAGACTTTTGACAGGGAAAGGCTAATAATAATACTTTTTGAATTTTCTTGAATAAACAACAAATGGGTAAGGATATTTGCAACCTGTTTTGCAAAATGACTCCGCTTTTTGCATTCTTGAGATGAACACAAATACGAAAAATGTTGGTTTTCATATGAACCCAGACTCAACATCGTAACTGGACCAGGCAGATCCAGTAGTTGGATTCAATCCTGCATCTATTTGGCCACAAGTCTGGCATGCTAACCAAAAAGTCATTGCAATTCTTGCTTTGTAACCTCTTACAAAATGCTGTAGAGCCCATTTAAGCCTATACAATATCCCCAAGTACACAGGTGGTAAGAAATTATAAATTCTAGCAGTTGAGTTTGAAATGCAGATTTTGGTCTTGTTTCTAAAAGGTTTTATTAATTCAAGACTAAATAATCATGGCAATAATTGATGATCATAATATAGAAAACAAAAAATATGTCTATAGGACTTTTAATTTATTCTGAATGAGTCAAAAGTATGGATAATTGTGGGTTTTTTCTGGATATTGAAAAATTAGTAAAAAGCCAATTTAGAAGTTCATTATAATATTGACAAACATAAGTGCACTACTCTTACTCTTTGTTCCAATTTTCAGGCGATTGAGACATTGAAATCCTTTGAGAAGAAAGATTCCAAAGTTGCATGTACTGCAGCAACCAACTTGTCTTTCCTTTACTTCTTGGTAAGTAAATGAACCTTTAAATATCCCCTAAATGTCTTTATAATGAATCGAAGTCATGTTAGGAAATATTTATAATGAATCTCTTATTGTCTCCAATATGAAGTAATTTGCTTCTTTTTAAGGACAGGTGTGCATGTAAGTCTTCTGCACCATTGTTGGCTTTATTGGTCATAGACTAAAAAGCTTATCTGATGACCTTTCATCTGGCATGTCTGATGTCATTAGCACCTGTGTTATTACTATTCCTCCAAAACTACTTGAAGGATTGACACCAAACTTTCCAAACTCATTCATCCCAAGGAGACCTTAGTTTAACTGAAAATGGTGATCCTCAGACATCCATTATGGCTGCCATCCATCTTGGAAATAAGTTATTGCTATTTAGTTTGAATGAATGATTGTATGAGGCTTTCACTGAAAGAATTCTTGTGTATCTATGAGGTCATAATTGAAAATGGTGCTGATCTGACATCCAAGCTGGCTGCTGTTTTGGCCATGTTGGAAATAATTTTTCACTATTCTTTTTGAATGGATGGTGATATCAATAATTGGTTTTCAATGATGATTGCTTATGATGTTTGGTTGGTCCTAATTTAAAATGGTGCAGATTTAATATCCAGTAGAAATACTTCAATGGCCATCTTGAAAATCTTGTTATTGCTACTAAATTAGGCATGGGGTTTTCACTAGAAGACTTTTTATGATGTCTAGATGATCCTAAAGAAAAATGTGCTGATCTTGAAGATCTTGTAGCTTCTTGTTCTGAATGGGTAGCTGTAGTGACATTGCATTTTCACTTGAAGACTTCTTATTATATCTACTTTGTCCAAAATGAATATGGTGTTAATCAGACTTGTATCTTGTCAACTGAAACATAAGAACGTAGGTTTTGTTAAAACCAAATGTGGTATATTTGAGTTTTTTAAGACTATCAGAGATGGTTTCAATACTAAGAGTTAAAAAATAAAAGCAACCAGTTTGTGGACTTCTGGAAATTCTTTTCAGCCATAGAATGTTAGTCCCACTGAGGGATATTCTTAATTATAGCCTTTACCCTCAGCTTACCATTTTGGAACCCTTTTAGATTCAAAACAAGACACTAAAAAAAACCTCACTTAAATGCATGGTGAACTGGACTGATCCTGTCTTTACAATACTTAAGCTTGTATACTTCACTTCCCCAAGAATATAAAAACTCAAAAACTCAGCAAACAAATAATTCCATCAGTTAATGGGATTTGCATCATCCTTTGTTATCAATTAAGTGGAAATGATTTTTAAAAGATGTATATATTACACCTCTGCATTTGTTATTAAAAAGTATTTTGCAGTCAGTATTGTCAGAAATACTCCATTTAAATTTTTAATTTATAAAGGACTGTTATCAAAGCTTCAGTCAGTGATTTCTCCAGTATTGTCACACTAGGGAGGGGAGATTCCCTATTTGGCATTGTCACTTTTAGTAGTAGTAGTAGTATTTAATGGCACATTGGCACAACACTGGTTGTTTGGTGCTGATAAAATGACAGTATTCAAACATCTTAAATATAAAGAACAAATACAGTTATTAGAAGATAAAACCTTCCAAAAACATAAAACTAAAGTACTAGATGATAAAAGTTCAAACATGATCAGTTTTAGTCTGATTGGTGTGTGAGTATGTGAGAACAGTTTCTGTGAATAGACTGCTTATAGTATGTTTCACCAAATGTGTGATAACTGATATTTAGTACAGATAAAACTTAACAGTTGTGCATTATTGGCACAATGGCAATGATGGCAATAATTGTGTTATTACAATGGTATTTCCTATATGCATATTAACTACAAGTAACGGCAGACATATTGCTACCAAATATTGAAAACTGCAGGTCCACTGTTGTTCAGTTAAACACATTTATTTAGATAATAAATGAAATTGTCACAGTGCTTAGTTGCAAAAAGTTACATTGTAAATGCTTGATTATTGTGGTTCACCTAAGAATCATGCTTTGTTAATGTTAGTGAATGGTTATTGTTATGGTTACATAAAATCAAATGTGTGCATTTTTGGTGTGCTTATTCATTTAAAATGGTGTTGGGGGTCATTAAATTTGGGGAATTCACAGATTTTATTTAACTGAAGAAAACGCTGAGTATTGAATCATTTGATGACATATTGTATAGCAGCAACCTGTATTCATTATCAGGAAGTTTATTTAAATATTACAGGATTAAAGGATCATGGTTGGGTATTTATCAAACTAAATTCTACCTAATCATTTGCAAATTAAAGTTTACATGTTAAAATAAATATCCATCCATGTTCAGTTAATCCTTATAATTCCAAATTTTTTTTCTTTTCTGTCATTAAATATCAGCAGATTCTGTCAACAAAATATTTTAGTTTAGGTAGCATGCAGTTTTTTTAATATAAATTTTGTCAAACATCACTTGAATATCTAACCCCATCTTGACTAACTAGATGTTGATCCCCTTCATTTGTTGTTGATGTGAAGATTAGTGGATCAGTGACTCTTGATTGGTTGAAGATGACCTTGCTTATACAGAATCACAACAAAGAAGGGAGGGTTTAAGGAGTTGATATATATTGGTAACCACAGTAGATGCCATAATTTACCAATATATAAAAAAAATTCAAAATCATTATCACATGACCTTTGACAACCAATCACATGGCAGAAAACAGTCTTTTTCATTAAAAAAATTAGAATTATTGCAGGTTAAAACAGATTTAATTTAAAATGCATATGAACAGTTTACTCCAGTCTGTACACTTTTAGATTGTTATTAACTGTATGTATTATCCAGGGATATTATTATACTATCATTTCATTTATCCGATTGCCCATTTGATTTCCTAAAGATTTGCATGGAAATTCAGGAAACATTGTAGTTATGTTGTCCTTGAGCTAATTTTTGCAAAAGGAGTTTCATCCTTTGCTCCAACCCCTGGGGTCAATGGGAGACAATCAGCTCCCACTCAGGTGTCCATGGGAGGCATTCAGCTACACCTCTATGGCCTATGGGAGGCAATCAGCTCCCACCATTGTGGTCCAGGGAGGTGATAAGCTCCCAACACTTTTGGTCTAGGGAGTTGATCTGCTCTCACCTGTGGTTCATGGGAGATAATCAACTGCCACTGGGATCCATGTGAAGCAGTCAGCTCCCCTGATTGTGGTCCTTTGGAGGCAATCAGATCCCACCACTGTGGTCCATGGAAAGCGATCAGCTACCAGCCCTATGGCCCATTTGAGGAAATCAGGAGTCAGGTATTAAAAAATTAAATTACAATTACATTTTAAAATATTTTTTACTCAACTTTATATATATGCATATATAGCAGAAAAATATCTCCTATCAGTGATAGATTTTCCACTGACCTTTGGATAACACTGACATTGGGGGTGATTCAGGAGGGTGGTGGTGGAGTGAGAATAATCAAAATAGCATGGAGATTTTTAATGGCAAACCAGAGCAGTTGCACTAGTTATTTTTTTAGAGAAGGGGGGCACTAAAACAATGCCAATGATTTTAAACACTATATTCTGGCAAATTATGCTTGCTAAATGAATGTGTATGTTTTGATGGATATCATGATAATGTATAAGACTTAGTAACAACACTTGATAATACCTTTCATTTCTTGCTTAAAATTGTATTGAGACAGCAGGATGAATTTTAATTGTTTAAAACATCTGTGAATAAGAAGAATTACCTTTCAGTTTGAAAACATTCTAAATCCAGATCAGCTTTACAATCATTTCAGTGTTTTCTCTAGTGCATGTTCTTGCATTTTTGTATTGCACAATACTGCAATATATACTTACTATATATAATTTCTTACAAGTCTGACTGTAAATAATGTAGACCTTGATCTGCCACTGTAAAATGTGCTGCAAATCAGGGTTTGTGTTTTTTGTTCTTATTACTCCTAGCAAGCAACATAGATCCAGATCTGCCAGTGCTTTATATGACAGCAGAAATGGGTGTGTACAATTTGCAGTTGGAGTTGATTTATAAGTGATTATATATAGTATGCAGTGATTTTATATTACTGCATTTTCAGTGATGCACTTTATGATATTTCAGTATATTCAGTTTTCATTGCTGCATAATCTGTGAATCATCAAATACAGTCTAATCTGCATAATCTGTGAATCATCAAATACAGTCTAATCTGCATAATCTGTGAATCATCAAATACAGTCTAATCTGGATAATCTGTGGCTTTTTGAGTCAAAGCAAGTATGCATGATTTTTAGTCACTTCAGATCACATACTAAAACTGTATGTTTTCACTTCCTTTTTATACAGAATAACATGTAATCCAATTTACTTGAAAACTTGAGAGAGAAGAGAGAAAAAAACAAATGAAATCTATTTTCTAAAATTGTTATTTAAATATATGACATTGGAATAGGTGGAGATCAGAATTTATGAATCATAGTTGTATATTAATCTGACAGTTGGGTTTAACCATATTTTTTATTGAGAACTGTTATGTCTCATTTTTACATGAATGGACTGTATTATGACCAACAGCACTTCTGATAAAAGTTTTCTAACTTTTCAAATCCACTTTCTCTCCCTATGCCATTATATGTGGTTATTATTCACCATTTTCAATCCTGTCTAGAGAGAACACTGAATCCAAGTTTTCATTAAATATCTTACAATGGTTGTTTTTTGAGTACAGAATCACATTGTGAAAATTTTGTATGCAGATTCATGTCAAAATTTCAAGCACTGGAGATGTAAATGATCTGTAAGGGTTGTATGGAATAAAACTAACCTGCCATTTTAAACAGCTACATACATACTAGTCAGCTCCAACTGAAAACAATATAAAGCCTGATCTGCCATCATGTAATGTGCCAGTCAGTCACTGTCAGGTTCTATATTATTTGTTTTACTGATTAGTCTTAACAAACTGCATAGTCTGAGATTTGTTATAATATTATGCAACAGTAGATCTGGGTCTATGCTGTTTGCAGTTGGATGCAAATTGTTGCCAGTATGTGTATGTCAATGGCTTGGTTATATGTAGATGTTTCACATTTTTTTAGTATTTTGAATTGTAAAAACAGAGGAAATCGATTGTTTGGAGTAGCTGAGAAAATAATATTATACATAGATCTTAATAATTGTTGCTGTAAGATTTTTTTGGAAATATGCAAAAGAAAATTTTGTGTAGTATTCCTAACATCAAGCACAGGTAGAATATTTGTTGTTGAAATAATTAACATAGCACAATAGTAGCTCCAGAATTTAGAAATTTAATGATAAGAAATCACTTCAATAGCAGTAGGTAAGAATACAATACTCTTACGATAAAATGAATAATTTGTAAAGTATTATGTATACTGACTTTGTTTACACCTTTTTATCTTCAGCAAAGAGAGGTATCATTTAACTTTTACTGCTTATTTATATCTTTGTTTCTCTTTCACCACCTAACATAGCTATATACCAACGGAAATATTGCTTTTGGAAATGGAACCCACCCCACCCCATCCCACCAAATCCGATCTAACACCACAAAAATAAATTGACTTTTAAAAAATATTTTGGCAGAAATAAAACTTTAGGTAACTCATGTGCTTGTAGGATTGTTATGGTCTTATATAGAGATGTGAGTTAATCACCTTTGCCATTTGTCTATGTCTCCATTCAATGCACTTCTTTTAAACATTGTAGCTTTGGAACTATTGGATATAATTCAAATTCCATTTGGTGGTTGAATTTCCTTACTTATATGAACATGCACATTTTTGAAAGATTTGTCTCTGCAGCTCCTCTTTAAGAGTTATAGCCCTTGTTTTGATCTGTTTAAGATGTTGATAATGATCTGTTTAAGATGTTGATAATTATTTATTAACAGTTACTTATAACTAGCATAGCTCATGAACCATTCAACTTATCTGTGTGCAGTTTTGTGTGAATGCTATCTTGCAAACCAAGATTTACCTTTTAGGACCTTGCCTCTTTTACCTCATTTTTAATATAATTATTGGCTTTGTATTTTCAATATATCTTCACTTTGAAAGCTACTTGTTACCTGCAAAGCTTAGGAACCATTCAGTGTGTTCCAATCTAATTAATTATAAATACAAACACTCATATAGATGCCTAATTCATTATGAACACAGACTCATAGACATAGATGTACCTAATTCACTTTTAAAACACAGTCTAATAAACATGTGCCTAATTGACTTTGAACACCAAATAATAGCTGTAGATGTGCCTAATTTATTTGGAACATAGACTAATAGACTTATATGTGCCTATTTAATTTTTTACAGTTATGGGCCTTAGTGATTTTTATATCTTTTCCTTTGAAGTTGCTTGTTAAAAAAACTTGAATCAGACAGAGACTATTCAATCTCATCAGATGCATTTTGGTTTGAACACTGTCACCAGATGTTGATTTGTTCTATAGATATTATCTCTTCATTTCTGTTCTTAACAAATAGATTGGCCTTGCTACTTGATTTTGGACCTTTTTTATGGGAACTTGTCTTTTTGAGCTATGTCTTGGCTTGGGTATTCAACTTATTATGATGGAAATTGGGACAGAAATGTACCAGCTAAGGTATTTTACCTTTCTTTTATTATGATTTTGTTGACTTAGTGGCTTTATTACAGGTTTAGTAGCATGCTTAAAGTCAAGGCAGGATCTTTAATATGGGGTTATCTGCCATCTCCAACATGATTGGGATAAATCTGGCAGGTTGTGCATTTGTGCCATTAGCTGAATTCAATCATCAGAACTTAATCTGATACTTGAGTACAAATTTTTATGCATGTTTAAAAAAAAATTTTTTTGTAGTTATTTTTATGGTCTATATGCAGACATTTTTTGGAACAGTGGTAGTAGACTTTGAACCCTCATACTCTGTACAACCTATGTTTGCTATGTTTGTGTAAGTGGTTTATAAGAATCTAAAACATTCAATACATCATGAATAAAATCATTAGTTAAAATAATAGGGTCAGATTGAGGTCTTTGTAGGCCCAAGGTACACAGATAAACTCTTTTCAGTTACATTGTGTTCATATACCCTAGGTTTAGTAGGCCCTAGGCATAGTGCCTACTATTCCTATTGGATAATGTGGCCTTACCTAAATCCACTACACTGTTTCCATTAATGAGTTGATGTAATTATGATTAGCAAGGGTGGTTATCTAGGGCAACTCCTACTGAGACTATTCTTTGCATTGGTGCCCATACCCAGAATATCAGAAACTTGAAAAGAAAAATAATCATTAAGAATTTTAAGAGTCAAAGACATAATATGTAAAGATAGAATAATTGGAGGAAAAATTTGTTTGATCATCAGAAAATATAGGTCTGGTGCCAATTCCACCAGAAACAATTCTTCATTTACATATAATATCAGTGCTTTATAGTTAGTTTTATGTCTAAATCCAGACTTAAGCTCTGGTGATAAAATCCAAGCTTGTAAGCTTTTCTAAAGTATATTAAAGCAATGCAAACAAAATTCTTTGAAATCAGCAGTCTTTAATTTCCTTTGGTGAGATGGCTATGTTCAAGTAGTTTTATATCACTTTTTTTATTCCAGTTTCAGTTGTATCTCAGTTTAGAGGTTAAAGGTCATCAATTTTATTAGCTTATGTAAGCTGGTGGTATGGTCCTTCATCTGTTATGTATATTTCCATCATCTATTTATGATTGTTGTTTACAACTTTTCACAAAATCCGATTGACCAAAATTTGCTCATGTGTACAGACATTCTGGCATCAAGGCCAATCAGATTTTGTTCAGATGATCCTGATCTTTTATCCAAAATGGTCCCATTTACTTTAAAAAGAAAAATCTTATAAACAACTTCTTCTAAAAGACTGCTCAACAGAATTAGATGAAATTTGAATCCTGGCATGAAGGTCTTTAAAATTTATTCAACATGAACCAAGACTGCCATTTCAAAAAAAATAGAAAAATGTTTAGATGATATTCGTTTCAATATGAACTCAGTAGAATTTTGCCACATTTGACAATTATACTTGGAGGAAAGCCCTTCAATTTGTTCAGCGATGCCCATCACATATAAAAATTACGGCTATCATTACTAAAATAGAATAGCCTTAAAACTCAATTTCTATTAAAAAAATAATTCAACAGAATTTGACCATATTTCATGTCATCTTTGTATGAAAGACTTATAGATATTTGCGGTTGCTGCCTGTTTTATTTCTGATTTCAGTTATACAGTTACTAAAACTAGACAACCTTTTGACAACTTCTGTTCAAAAATATCAAACAACAGAATTTGACCCAATTTAATAAAAGAATCTTGGATGAAAGGGTTTCAGTTTTGTAAAAATGATGCCAATCCACCTTCAAATATGGCCAGTATTGCTAAAAAATGTAAAGATAGTTTTAATCAACAACTGAATGCAACCAAAGTTTGCTAAAAACATCCTTGAATGAAGGGCTTTCAGATATATACAAATGATGATATGCCTTCATATATCACTACTGTTATTAACAATGTCATTTTTCAGCAACTTCTTTTGAAAAAATAAAGAATTTGATCAAATTTGATAGAAGTATCCATGCATAAAGGGCTTTCTAGTTTATATGTGTGTGATGCCAGTCCACCATCAAATATGACTGCCATTACATAAAATAGACAAAAAGAACTAAACTTTATATTAGAAAACACCTTTGTAGAATTATCCAATTTTAGAGAAATGATTTTGATGTGCTATCAGAGATGGAGATACAGTAATAGAATGCATAGAAAAAATTATGCAATTAATGACTGTGGGAGATATTTCTCCTGCAAGCAACAGACTGACCCAGATTTCTTGGCCAGCTGCTCTTGTATTTTGCTAATTAGACAAATATCAGTTATAAACAAGTTAGCATGGGCCTAATGGTATTTCTTTTTATAGCTTTTTTTAAAAAATGATACCTCTTTTCTGATGTAATCTTAATTTGTTATATTTCACCATGCATTGTAATACTGAGCCATGGAATGCACTGCCTTGTAGTTAGACTGCCTTATAATGAAGTACATTGTATTTGTTTACTATTATATAATACAGTGTAGTTCCTGATGATATACATCCTAGAGGAAACCTGTTAGAAAGAATGGCTTTATAATGAGAGAATGCTTTATTAAGCAGTGTGGTTTTTTTGTCTATGAGATTACATTTATGTATATAAATCAGTTACATGTTATTAGAATTTATTCAGGAAAACATCTGTGCAAAGTGCTATGCTGTTATCATTAAAGCACTTGAAAAATGGATATATTTATATACACAAATATTTTCAGCCTCTATGTCAGTTCAGCAACAATTGCTGCTAGCCAAAACATATGCCCCCAACCCTAATACTTAAATTTAAAAGCATACTGGGACCAGATTTTTAGTGTTGGTGCATACAATGATGAAAGGGTATGTGTAGCACACTTTAAATATTTTCACCATCATCCTGCTTTTTAGGGTTTCTTGAAAAAAATTTCACCATGAACCTACTTCTCAGTGTTGCTGTTAAATGTCACCATTTTTTCAGAGTTTTTAGAAAATTATAAAAGGAACTGATTGCTCTACCATTTCAGCTGTTACTGACAAAGTTGTAAGGTGGATGCTTCTTAAGGTGATAGTGAATCTTGTGCTCAAACCTGGTCATTACCATTTATAATGGCTTTAAAAATGACTTGTACTAAAGAAACATGGATACCTTGTTGGCATATTGAAAGAATTTTAGTTTTATCATGATTACCAGTTGTCTCCAGATCACCTTCCCAGTAATCCTTTTTAAAAAAATTATATTGTTTGATAAAGTTATAACTATTTGTTGACAAACTGGCACCACAATATTTTCTATTATGATGTGTTTCTTTGATCATGATACTAATGCCAGATTATCCCAAGATTGTCTTATTAGTTTGATGATACATTGATATAGTAGTATATGAAATTAATCTATCATGGTTTGTATGAATAAAAGAGGACAAAACATAAAGCTGTATTGCTTTATATTTGTCTTACAAAGGTGCAAATGAATTCATCATTTTTATGCCCTGCCTTATCAATGGAGATGACATAGTACTTTCCATGTTCTTCCATTCCATCCCATTTTGTCCAATAATATATCAACTGTCAGACATTTCCATTCCAGTATATATGTTCTGAAGCATTTTTCATTGAATTAAATAAGATTTGGTTTTGAGGCTTTATATTAAGAAAACCCAAGTAAAAGTTTGATTTTCACCTGCTGCCAGCAAAAATTGGTGGAGATATGGCATCTGTTTGACAAAGAACCTTGCTGTTAGGTGCATCATATTAGTGGTGTTTGGACACATTTTTGGTCTTGTTTCCATCAATGAAGGCAATAGTTATTAGAAAATTCCCCTGCTCAGAGAGATGGAGAAATCATTTTTCCTCATGACAAAAATAATAGTTAATTTTGGTTGGATTGAATATAATTATGTAAATTTCTAAATGAGTCATATTTTGAATATTCTAGCCCACCTGAAGCATAAGCATTGTGGCTTGTATGCAGTTTACATGATTTAGCATGAATGAGATCACTTGTTTGTAGTACTTATGCAAGATGGATACACATCAACATGTAGCTGTTGAGTGAATATTAGGAATATTCCATATTAAGGTTTTATCTGTCATTTCTTTTGAGGAAAAAAAAATCACATATTTAGTTGTGTATATATATATATATATATATATATATATATATATATACTGCTTGATACACAGTATGTATCAAATGCAAATAAGTTTAATATGTACTTGGAATGTTTAGAAAAAGATTTGTCTCTTGCATGTGTATTTTAATTAAACATTTTAAGATATTTTTGTTCTAAAATTTTAATGATCAGATTTACATCATAATTAAGTGATATTTTTAGTTACTTTTGAAGATAAAATAAGGTTTTTTTTCTTCATTATAGGAGAATGACCTTGCTCAAGCTGATAAGTATGCTGAAGTGGCCATGCAAGCTGATCGATATAACCCTGCAGGTAATGTTTTGTCCTCTTGACGGACATAACCCTGCATGTCATGCTTTGTCCTTAAGACAGATACAACCCCATAGTCCTGCTTTGTCCTTAAGACAGATACAACCCCATAGTCCTGCTTTGTCCTTAAGACAGATATAACCCCGTAGGTCATGCTTTGGCCTATTAACATTATCCTGCAAGTCATCTTTTAACAGTTGTAATCCTGCTTGTAATATTTTGTTCTGTTAAGGGTTTTTTGTTTTGATTACATAATTTTTTTATTAAATGACAGATTTTCTTGAGGTCTTTACCCTCAGTGGACAGGATTCTCAAGGGTTCAAAGCACAGCACTTACAATAATCCTCATGCATGCAGACACATACTTACACCAGCAGACACATACACATACACCAATATTATATTTCTCTATTCATATCAATTGTTGCATGAGTTTGCAGTACAGAGAATGCTTTGATCTCTACGTCATTTGACCCATTCTAATATAAAATATCAGATTGAATAATTTATACTTGAAATGTGTATTCTCAGTTGATCAGTCATCCCATGTACTATTCCAATGTATTTTAGAACAATCATTGTTTGATTGAGGGGAAAAAGGCTGAAAATTGTCATAAAACTGAGTTGTGTCCTTTTTATCCATGGATTTTTATTCTCAACTGACATGTCTGGGTTTTTTTTACAGCATTGGTAAACAAAGGGAATGTAGTATTTGTAAAAGGAGACCATGAGAAAGCAAGGGAGTTTTTCCGAGAGGCACTCAACAATGACTCATCGTGTATAGAAGCACTCTATAATCTGGGTAAGCAGGACATTTCTAACAAGAAGCCTATTTGGTTGAGTCTTTGTTTAGCACATAGTTAGACTTTGGTCTTGCTTTTCTACCAAAGACAGCAGCAGTATGAAAACTTAAAGTTATGAATGTTATATAACTGTATTCAGTAAAAACTCAGGTACAGTATTAGAGTAATTTTAACTGGAATTTCTTTATTTTCAAAAAGAAGAAGGGATACAGTATATGCAATCAGTATGCACTTTTTCCACAACCCATATCACATTTTGTATACTAGGGAAAAATATGTGTAATCCTAGAAGCATACAAATTGTGTTTCTGGTAATTTGTTAAACAGGTGATATGTTGTGTTCTCTCTCCCTCTCTCTCTCTCTCTCTCTCTCTCTCTCTCTCTCTCTCTCTCTCTCTCTCTCTCTCTCTCTCTCTCTCTCTCTCTCTCTCTCTCTCTCTCTCTCTCTCTCTCTCTCTCTCTCTCTCTCTCTCTCTCTCTCTCTCTCTCTCTCTCTCTATCTCTCTCACTCTCTCTCTCTCTCTCTCTCTCTCTCTCTCTCTCTCTCTCTCTCTCTCTCTCTCTCTCTCTCTCTCTCTCTCTCTCTCTCTCTCTCTCTCTCTCTCTCTCTCTCTCTCTCTCTCTCTCTCTCTCTGTATGTATGTATGTATGTATGTATGTATGTATGTATGTATGTATGTATGTATGTATGTATGTATGTATGTTAGTCTAAGGTTGAATGGCATGTCAGCACAAAAGTGGCTATATAGTAATGATTAGTAGTGAAAGAGAGCATAGCATAAGTACTATAAGAATCCAGAACTTGAATATATGGTACTAGAATAAGTAATATAGGATTTCAGTACTTGACCATAGATTACTAGCATAGCTAATATAAAAATTTTGGGGTTTGACCATAGAGTATGTGCATTAGTAGTGTAAAAATAGAAAGGGCTTGGCCATCAGGTACTATAATAAGTAGTATACTAATTCAAGGCATGACCATAGAGTACCTACATAGTACATAAGTAGTACACAAATTCAGGGTTTGACCATAGAGTATTTGCATATATGTAGTGTAAGAATTCTTAGGTTAGCCACAGAGTACTTACATAAGCAGTATAAGAATTCGAAGATTGACCAAATAGCCCTTAACTGTAATCTCCCAGTTATTTCCCTTGATCTTTATTTCCTGTTTGCCACCAGGATATCACTTAATTGGCATCTGTAGTGAATTCTGCTCAATGAATTGTGTAACAGAACAGTTTCAGAGTCATTTTTTGTTCAGACTATGCTTCAGTGATTAGCAAATAATCTCCCGAATCAGAATATTTCTTTGAATGAGACAATTGGAGAAGTATTTGAAAATATATTCCCTGCCACCTGCCTCCCCACTGTATAGATGCATGTTTGAGAATTCATGTTTATTATGTGACATGCTGTATGAATTTAATTTGTTCCATATCATGAAACCTAAATGCAGAGACGGAGATAACCACAGCAGCCTTTGACAGTAAAATTTGAAGAAAATTTGCTATATTTTTCTACCACATGGCTAAGGAAAGCATGTCTTATGTGGCATTCTCAAACTGACAAATAATGTTATACATATATGGGAATGAGATCAAATAAATCCAAATTTCTGTGTTTCAGGTCTGGCCAACAAAAAGATTGGCAGGCTAGAGGATGCCCTTGACTGTTTTTACAAGCTGCATGCAATCTTAAGAAACAGTCCAGAAGTCATATACCAAATAGCAGACATGTATCCTTCCAGGATTTTAAAAAACATCTTCAGGATTAATATAAGCATTCCATTTTGCAATCTTGGGGTCTTTATCCCCCTGTTTAATATGATCATCTTTTAAATATTTCAGTAGTGAATGCTCTGGAAAATTTAACCTTTTACATAGATAACTATCCTAGCAATCCAAAATGAGTTAAACATTTTTGGGTCATTTTGCATTTTATTGTGCTATTCTTAGTCAAAATTTTTATTGCCAATTAAGTGTCTTCACATTGAAAAGTATGGAATAAAAAGAACCCTGCCACTAAGTGCCAGTTTGAGTATCTTCATATAGAAAGTATGGGATAAAAGTACCCTGCAACTAAGTGCCCGTTTGAGTATCTTCATATAGAAAGTATGGGATAAAAGTACCCTGCAACTAAGTGCCCATTTGAGTATCTTATAGAAAGTATGGGATAAAAGTACCCTGTCACTAAGTGCCATATGAGTATCATCATGTAGAAAGGATGGTATAAATGTACCATCTGACACTTTAAGTAATAGTTGAATTTGGCTGATTTGCATAGGTCAAGACCATAGATGCCTTCTGTAAAATACAGAAAGAAAAGGGTATATATTAGTGTGTGATTTTTTTTTTCTTCAGTATGACACAGTTTTTAAGATTATATCTATTTTCTGCAATAAAATCTAAGCAAAGCTGATTTTACTGCAGGTAATTGCTTTTATTTTCCCCATCACATATAATTTTCATTTATTTTATAATTTTCTTTAACACAACTGTAATTGTGTTTATTGTGTATGATTTTTATTTTCATTATTCCTAAGTTACCAAGTGGTCTAAAGCACTTGCCTTTTACAGATCACTGACATTTCACCTCTGTCCACATTGGTTCTAGTCTTGGGCTCAATAATGTGGGTATGTGAAAAAGCTTGCCAGTGGCTTCCTGTGGGTAGTTGGTTTTTCCCATGGTATTCCAGAGTTCTTCCTCCAACATATACTGGCTGCCATTTATAGCCCATTATGTGCTGATAAATGGTATTTAGCCTACTACAACAACTATTTAATTATGTAATAATTACAAACATTTACAAAGCTTTTGTAACAGGTATTTGAAAATCTATCAGACGCTGCATAAATAGCTGTAGTGACTGAATGGCTTTTGCAAATGAATGGCCACAGGGAAGGGAAGACCATAGTAATTGTAAGGTCAATTATGCCAATTGTGTAATCAGTTTTCAAGCTTCATGACTTAAAGAATCCTGTAAAAACATGAAATTCAATTCCTATAATTTAAAATAGTTAAAAAATAAAAAAATCTTACAAGAAAATAATTGCGTTTAACCATTGATTACAAATTCTGTAAAAGCACACAAGTACAGCAGTAATTTCTATCTGAGGATATGCACTGGTAGCAAATAGTTTTTTTCTGCAGTACACAATGTAATTTAACAAGTCAAAATGTTTTTTTACAAAAGCTTGGTAAAATTGTGTAAATGTGAGTTCCTATAGTGACCAACTGCAAAAAATGGGAATGTCATTATTGGCCTCCATGCCTGGTGATCCTGGGATGGGGTCAGGTGTACTAGATTTTAGTGACTGATATTTTCAAATGATTTCTGACCAAAATTCATATATAAAGCCATGGGAAGAAGATGCATCATGTTTGTGACAGATTTTATCACCTGAGTCAATGTCCAAGGGTGTGTACAAAAAATGCAGTGAAAAACATGGAGATTTGCTATTGCAGTTTCTCTACTTTTGCTTTCCAAGAATCATTATGTTAGGTAGCAGACTAACTTCTTTGGAGTTTTTACCTACTGAAAGAAAACAACTTCTGTCATAAACTAATCATACAAAAATATTTTAATTCCGTTATTATGAAAAAGAATAATTGCTTCAAAGTCCAATGTCCTTACTTATATATGGCCCAAGAAATTCAAACTATCATCTTTTAAATGCTTTTTTAAAGGCCCATTATAGGATGAGGGAAATTGTAATTTCACATTGTGTTATCGGATGGTCTTATTCAGTCGAGAAACAAATGAATGTTATGTTGAGATTAATGAAGTACAACCTGGTATAGGTAATTATAGGCAATCAAACCAGCTGTAGTGAACAACTTGCATATAAAAGCCAGTAGTATATAAAGACACAGTTTCTGAAGTTTAGACATAGTGCATAGCTACCTGTATATAAAGACCTTTGCACATAGAGACCACCTCAAAATGCTTCCAGGGTGTTACACCACTCCCTCAATAACTCGCGCCCGGATAACTCGCGAACCCGTTTATAACGCGGTGTCGGGAATGGCTCCCGATTTTTTTCAAAGAAAATATATTTTAAAATGTGTTGAACGTGAAAAATGTGGTGATAAGAAATGGTCAATTAAACCTTGATATATAACTAGTTTTTATCATCGAAAATATTGATATTGCCCGTAAAGATAGAATCCATATTGTGAAATTTGCAATTTCTAAAAAGATATCACATATTGTTTTTTTTTTTTAGAGAAATAGTTGTTAATACACTGTAAATTGTAAATAAACAGTGCTCAATGAAAAATTCTCGTAAATGCTAACCTGTGGCAACAGAGAATGAAATAGACACTAATTAAATGTCTGGCTAGGTGAAATTCACATTATAATCCTTTAATTTTGTCTCAACTCTACAACCTACCTATTCTCTTAGATGAAAGCAGGAAAAGAGTCAGTCAACCGTCACATCGAGAGTACTTCCGGGAGAACCTAATTACATGCCGGCTTTGTTTTGATCAACGGCGTGGGAAGTGTTTGTTACAATAAAAGAATCAATTAAAAGAGACTGGTGTTGTTTTATCACTTTGAATAGGTATTAAGCATCAAATCAAACCAGGTAAGTACAATAAAAGAAAGTTCAAAGGCATGCCAATAGGAGCATAGGTTCTGTTCTCGTATTCATTACCGTTATCAAATTTAATTTTACTTCACCAATCAAAAATGTTTTCACATTTTAAGTATTAACATCATTAAAGTATATAATATCAGTAATGTATCTAGGGCTGTCATCGGGTAAACCGGTATAGAAACACCCGGATATCAAAACGTAAACGCGGGTAGCTGTAAAAAAAAAAAAAAAAATCGCCACACTCGCCAATCACTTTAAAGTTAACAGGTGTGACAGCTATGGCTATAATTAGAAACCAGATCTCTGCTTAATATAAATAAACAATACGTCAGACCGTCTGTTTTGATTAATAAAATTCATTGGCGTTGTGCAACCGGACCAACCGTTATCCCCGAGGCATTATATACCTAGGTTACAACATTTGTTCTACAGGTAATAAACCTCTTTGTAGATAATAACTATTGAATGTGGGTGCTAAATGATCGGTACATTGCGTGCTCTTTTAATGAAATCTAGAGGGATACCTTTGATTTCCAAACAAACATGTCAAATAAATCCCACTATGTATATTATGAACATTCATCACCTAGACACCTTGAAATCTTCGTAATGCAAAGTAATCTTTGCTCGTTTTTTTTCTAGTCGACTAGCTCTGTGAATTTCGAAAGTTAGCCATCATACGTGTACTGATATTTCTATTTGCGATACTACGTTTTTACCAATAACTATCTTAAGAATAATAATTCCAAAATAATAACATTTATGTGACTGCATGGTCACGTGGTATAACTGGGGCACACATGCGTGGGTGATTCAAATCTGCGGTCAAAACGTTAAGTCATACATGTGCTAAGCGAATGAAAACCACGTGGAATAATGTTTTGATGATCAATATACTGCAAGTTATGAAATTAATGTTACTCTGAGGAAAAAAAATATATACTGATATTAAGAGATATTTATTCACTGTTAATCTTAGCACGTTTATTATTTGAGTATTCAACACTGTAACATGCCAAGCCAGCCCCACCCCCTTTTGCCTATACATCGATCCCTTTGTTAGTTTTGTTGTTTTTTATAGGTCCCTCGATAACTTGCGCCCTCGCTTATATCGCGGTCGATGTTTTTGGACCCCGATGTCCGCGAGTTATCGAGGGAGTGGTGTATTTATACAAACATTTACCAGATATACTCACTTATAAGTCTGGACAGACTGCATAGACCCAGATCTAAAGTTGCTTATTGTGCGGTTTGTTAGAAATATTAATCAGTAGAACAAACGGGATTGACTTAGATCTGCTGGCACATCATGTGATTGTAGATTGGTTCTGTGTTGTTTGCAGCTGGACTCTAATTGTTAGCAAGTACATAAAGTACTCCATTTTATATTATTGTCTTTCATTTAGACATTTTCCTTAACCAAATCTAGACATGACTTATTAGAAGACACAGCCCAAGCTACAGAATGGTGAGTACAGTTACCATGTGGCAGATTAATGCTTTGATACTGCAGCAAAACAATGCCAAAAATATACCAGTTAGCTCTTTTGCTTGTGTATTTTTAAGAAGTAGGTAGTTACATTATATTGGAAGATGTGTTGTTTTTTGTTTCTTTTAATGAATATAGTACACATGTAAAAACTAAAAATAAAACCAGAAAGGATTGGAAGGAAATGTTACTTTATCATTTTTTTTATATCTGAAAGTGATCTTCTGGGGACAAAATTGGCTGGATTTATACTATTCTTTAAGGTAATAGCCTAACACATTATACACATATAAAAGTTTTTAAAATCATGAATATGTAAATTTTATAAAAGTAACACAAAAATAATAATAAAATTCCTGATGTCACAATATATCATTATAACCAGAACCTAAGAATCACAGTAACAATTTAATCCATGTGCAGTCAATAAAACTGATATTTAGGAGCATTCCATTCTCTGTTTCTTCCAATCCATCTTCCTCTATATTTGCATACTGTTTTGTAACCAGCACAGCATTGTTTTTACATGTATGGCATTTTTAATAATAACTCATTTAGATATTTAGCTATGAAATTTTAGAATTTTCTTTTTCATTTTTCAATGGATTAGTTTTTGCCCATTAACTGAATCAGTATTGCTTCAACCCCTCCCTAAGATTTTTTTTCTGTTCGTGTTTTCAGGTTTATGCAGCTTATAGGTGTAGCTCCAACTGATACATCAGTTCTTGCAAGGATGGGAGAATTATATGACAATGAAGGAGACAAATCTCAGGCATTCCAGTACTATTATGATGTAAGCCTTGTATTTATTATGTGAAAAGACATAACTGTCAATCATAATTTAATTTCTTGACATTTTTAAGAATTTTGTAGTGGGATTCGTGATTTCTTAAAATTTATATATGAGAGCTTTAAGTTTTAATTAAATTCCATACTAGCACTCCTCACTTAATGCATAACAAAGTTTAAGGCATTTAATTTTCTTATTAAGTTCAAATAGTTATGATTGTTTTTGGTTTTTAAAATTTTCTATTTAGGTTGGAGTTAAATAGAAATCAAAGTTGTACTGAATAACGGTATTTTTTAAAAAGTGAATTTATTTACTGTAACCTGAGAGTTGTCAAAACATCTGAACACACACCATGATGCCCAAAATTGTACAATTTTAAAAAGACCTTAGAGCCTCTGAACATCATTAAAATTGACCCACTGTGTATATAACAAAAATACAACTATCCCGAAAGTTTTTGGGGTCCTGAATGGCCGAATGGTCTAATGCACTCACTGTTACAGATCACTGCCATCTCACCTTTGTCTGCATGGGTTTGAGTCTCAGGTTCAGCCATTGTGTGTATGTGAGGAAGCTTGCCAGTAGCTTCTTATGGGTCAGGGTTTTCCTGTGTTTTTCCTCCACCATTTATACTAGCCGCCATATATAGTCTATCTTATGCTGAAAAATGGCATTACAACAACAACCAAACATTTTGTAAATTAGATTCATTCTTTGTCATGTACCATTTATACTTGCTTATAAGTCAGGTCCAACTGCAGACTGCATAAACCCAGATCTGATCTCGTATTATGTACTCTTAGATCCGGGTCAGTGCAGTCTATTAGGAATAATTAGTAGAACAAACAAATACACTTTGATCTGGCAGCATATTATGCAGTGGCAAATTAAGGTCTATGTTGCTTGCAGTTAGACTTATAAGTGTTTTTATTTAAGATAATACTCCCACATGCCTTAAAAAGCATACACCCCTATATTTGGTTATAACCAGCAAATAAATAGCCATTACTTAATGATACTTTCTTGATCCCATTTTGCCTCATGGGAGAGAAGCAGCTACTAAATCTCATCATGATTTTTGTCAAGCCCACCTTGGTTGAAGCTATGCATAGCAATTACTTTGGCACTGGTCTTTTTGTCTATCAGTATAAATTGATCTTGATGTCAAAAGTTGTTTGCTCTTATTTTTATACCTTTATATCTCACTCTCTTCAGATTTGAAATATGCTTAAGTATGCACTTATTTTTATCTAGGTAAATACAGGTTCTTGTTTATGAAATGTATCACTATTTGTCTGACTTCTCAGACTTACTTATTGGTAACATTAAAACATTAAGCAGTCATATTTTCTTCAAACTAGGTCAATGGAAAAGGAAATTTATGTACTTTTATCTCCATGCAAGTGTTGATTTTGGAAAATTTGCTTGTCTAGACATGGACAAGGCAAATAGACACAATTCTGGCTATGTTTGAAGGGTTTGTTTGCAAGTTCACAAGTTGGATTTAAACATCTATATAATAAGTTTGGCTTACAACACAATAAAATCACCAGTAGCACTGATAGATAATACTCTTTTTTTATCATATGATATGAAAGATGTCCCAGACTTTAGATGTTTTCATTTTAATGGTTTATCCTGAATATATACATGCTAGAAAGTGAAATGTTTTGCCAACTGTAGCATACTTTTTTTTTCACCATGGGAATATTGAGAGTTACATTGCTGCTCAGATAGTGAGTTACCTCCATTTGTGAGGACAACATTACTGCCTCAGTGCTATACATTTGCTGGTAAAATGTCACCTAAAGAAAACTCTGCTTTGATTGATGCATCACATTCTATCTAGAGTACATTTGCTGCAGTTTTTGTCTACAGTGACTTTAGTGCAGAATGTGATTTTGCCAAATACATACATGGTAAAATGTGGGGATTCATTACTTGCAGTAATGAAGTAGGTTAATGATGTTACAAGGTAGAATGCAGCACACATAACAATGTATCAATGACATCACAACATAGAGTGTTGCTGTACAATTCATATTCTAGTTCATTTTCACTTGTTTTAAAAGGATTTCAGTCTGTGCAATGAAAAGAAAGATTATCCAGTGAGTGTGATTATGTATTAATAATACTTAGAAACAAAATGCAAAGATTTAGAAGACCCAGACATAAAAAAAAAAACCTTATTGCAGTGATACAGTCTGAATGAGTATGAGCTGTGAGGAATGTTGGAATGTATGAAGTGAACATTGTTTATGTCTTCATTGTCTGGTGAGCTTAAAGGCCATGAAATTTTAAATTCTTAAGTGCACCATTGCATGTATTATGACTTCCATACATTTATACTCATCTTGAAATTATATACTTCTGAGCATTACATTGCATTTGTGTTTAGAGTTTCATATCTACAGGACTTAGTATTAAACTGGATTATATCAAAATTCATAAATATATAGATGAATTATGGTTATCATGATTTTCCTCTTTGTTTATTTACAGTCCTACAGATATTTCCCATCCAATATACCAGTAATTGAATGGCTAGGTGCCTATTACATTGACTCAAAATTTTGTGAAAAAGCAATACACTATTTTGAAAGAGCAGCCATAGTACAGTAAGTATATCAGTGTCTATACTGACAGTTAAAGAACATCTTTCAGTGAGGGAAAATGTTCTCCTTATTTATGCAGATTACTTGTAAACCCAATTTTAATACCATGATTGGGGTTCATAAAATGACATAGTGTACATAGAATAATTCTGTTTATTATTAATATGATGGTCCTAACCAAATATTAAATTCACAACTGGGAGGGAGAGGGTATAAATATCAGTTTAACTTACTTGCATTGTGTTTTAAGCACACTATCCTTTGTTTTGTCTATTCTAAAGAACAAATTTGGTCAACAGCAGGTTTAAGATTAATGGAAGGACAGCAGTTATTTCCATTGCTTGTGATCCAAAGCAGTGCAAATTGAATGTCAGTGTAGCACATGGTTAGTATAAAACCTGATTGCTAGAAATTTACAGTAGAGCTGGCTAAATGAAAAGCTTTTTGCGTGGGCATCCAGAATAAGTCAATATCTGTCTTTATTTGCTCTTTATGAAGTGTGCAGGTTTCCAAGAATTTGAAATAGGTCATTTCAATCCTTGAACATGTGAACATTAACCAGTGTCACTATTTTGACACCCATGTTGTATTTTCTGTTGAGCAGTAACTGTTCAATGTTATGACACAGAAAATAGGTCACATTCTGACAAAAGAAAATAAAGAGAATTAAGTTAACTAAACCACCTGAATTTAGCTACTTAAATCGATTTTAAACCTCTGGTTATATCTGTTTCAGTCTGATCTGTCCATTCTGGTGATTATGTCCACTGAATCAGTATGGTTGGAAACAATTTGGCAAATTTAAAGATTAAAAAAATCTTTTGGCAGATTATGATTATACACTATTTCTGCCTGAGAGATGTGAATAATTTCATTTCTTGGTTGATTCTGGTTGTTTCTCAGTTCAAATGCATCATTGAAAGACACTGATGCATTCTCATACTTTGTTACAAATGTTTATTACACATGTATATCTCCAGATATTGGTGAATATAGCTTGAATAAGTTGTAACAGTTCTGGTTGGAACAATGGACATTGCTGGAGAAACTTTAATTGAGCTAAAATGTAAACTTTTTGGCAGTGTGAGATGCAGGATTGCTCAAGACTTCTCCATCTTGTACGTTTACCATGAAAAATCCATTTGTACCAACTGATGATGACTTTTAGGTAACTGTCAGAAAGGCATAATGATAATATTCAAAGGTTTAAAAAAATTACTGAGTAAAAGTTTTTAAACTTGTACAGCTTTAGCAAAAATGATGGACTAGTACCTTTGCTTCTGTTGCCACAGTTGATCAGTTGGCTGATTTAGTTTGGTTTGTTTTGTGGGTGGATGGGTTTAACAGTATATTAGATGGTGGAAGAACCACAAAAGACCACCAACCCAAATTAGTTGATCTTTGACAAAATCTCACTCAGTGAAATGTGCAGGTGATCTGTAAAGGCAAGCACCGTGTACACTTGGTCCTATGTTGATTGATTTTTATCTCAACAGTCATTAAGACAAAAGATCTTTGGTTTCAGTAGATCATTATGGCCTTTACACCATTTTCAGATGAAGAGAATCTATATATGGCAGCCAATTTTACTGCTGAAGAAAATCCAAGTACTTTTGAGACACCAAACACCACTTATGTAGAACCACTGACCTTCCACAAGTAACTAGCAACATTCTCATTTACACATTGGAGGCAAGTAATCACATGACAAGCATCTTGTACCACTCTGCCTTGGAAGCCTCTCAGATCTGTATCACAAGATAAGCATCTTATACCATATGTATAAGTCTTGTATGAAAAACTAGAAATGGAAGATAGAAACTGTGACAACAGGATTAAAAGTGCAGAATGTTGCTGTAAGACCATTAGTGATGATGATGATGCTGTTAACAGTACAGTTAACTGCAGTGACATTGATTTTACAAGTACTCTGGGGAAAAAAGATTCCTTGACTTTCATCCATTTTTTTTAAATATTATTTATGATATAAAAATGTTTTGACTTCATATATTTTTTTAAAATAATTTTATATTAGTCTTGCCAGAAGACATCAAAATTAGACGTCATTAAATGAAATATATGTCCTTAGGGGTTATTTATAAGGGAAGTCGCAGATAATACCTGTTTTCCTAAACCCCACTCTCCTCTTGTCTGCTTTTGTCCACATGTAGCTTACCATCACCCTACCCGTGGCTGCAGACATTCCCCACTAGGAGGACTGATATGTGGGCCATGTAATCAACTTCAGACACTGGGGGGAAAACCTATGCATTAATGCCAACCCATTCATATATATTCTGTGGCATGTATCATACACATTGAAATTAACAAATAATTTATACTTATGGATCACCCATAAAGGACGTCCGCAAAACATACTGGAATACACACAGTATGATTAAAGTAGCTGTTCAACACAGAATATCTAAACAAAAGATACTAGTGTGTGGGCGTTCACAAGGTCCTTTACACCCCCTCCCTCTTGTCCATAATTGTCCATATTTGAACAACCTCCCTCCCCTCTCCCATCTTTGCAGACATCCTTGATGGATGATCCCTTACAAGATATAATGTAAAAGTAGGCAGAAATAATGCGATATCACTTTCACAGGCATTAATGATTTTTTTTTTCTTCTGACAAATCATGTATTATAAGTTTACCAAAACATTTATTGAAAAAATAATAATAAGGGAATCATAGCATCTGACCACACATTTAGTGCAATACAAGAGTTAACTATTATTCTAATCAAAAGCAGCATGCCTGAGAACAAAGAAAAATAGCAAAACATAGTGATCACTTTAGTAAACATACAGTTTAGTAAGGATACAAATTCATGATTTCTGTATTAGAATAGAAATCCCTAATATAAAATCTAAATTCATGGATATTAAATTAGTTGTTATTAAGGGACTGATCAGTGAAATCTACAAATAATAAACTACCAAGAAAATTTGTGATTTCAGAGTATCAGAGACAAAAACGGCTGACAAACAAACAGAAGGACAAAAGATTGTTTATAATGAATGAATACAAATAAAAATATGCAGTAGATTATATGATCTATAAGAATTCAGTAGATTACCTCCAGCCAACTGTCATTTAAATCGCTTCTGTCCCCAACCCAATATTAAAATCGCTTCTACCACCCACTAACCGAGAGCCAGAAATTATGTATAAAAGATATGCTTCTATAAGGATCAATGTTTTTTTTTATTAAAACATATCTGACAGTGGATCAAATTTTTTTTAAATTGCTATTGTTGTGGGTTGGTTGATTGAAAGTGCCTTCCCCTCGGGGGGTATATGTTTTAATGAAACAGCCCTTATATCAGTAAGATCTCAGATAAGTTTATTAATGAACTAGATTATGCATATTATTGTTTTGATTTGGATCTAATTGGCTGAGTCCATTACCACTCTGGAGGCCATTGTTTAAAATCTGGTTTTGATCAGACTTGAAATATATGTTTATATCATCCAGATTTTGAGCAAGTTTGATAATGGGCATGATGCAGACACAGTGGTCATTATTTTTGCTTTAATGTCCTTGGTTAAATTGTGTTTTTCGATGTTCTTGATTGATCAATAAAATGGAATTTTGTATATGTCTCATCTAATACCGCATTTGTGCATAGTGATAATGTTTGAGAGAAAGGGAGAGATATGAATGCATATACTCATGTACCCTTTATTTCTTACAATGCATGTATTAAATTATTTCTCGTACAATGCAGTATTATTTTGTTGTGCATAGAAAGTCACTGTTACCTATATTTGACATTTTACTGGCATTAGTTAAGTTTTTGCATTTAGCTTATATTATGGTGTAGTCCATCTGTGCATCAATCTGTTATGATTTTAGTTTCCTAGCAATAACTTTAGTTGTTCACCATCCACAGTTGCCAAACTTTTGTGGATGGCTTGCACTTGAGGAAAGGAAAAACCTCTCAGTTTTGGGCTTAAAAGCTGAAAGGTCAAGGTCACTTAGAATGAATGATAATGGTTTCCACCATATATTATTACCAAATTGTATGCATTGTTTGCAATAGGTGTAAAGAAGAACCATATCAGTTTTGGGATTATGAGGTTAAACGTCCGTGACTGAGTGAAAGAAAAATGGTTTCCACATAAAAATTTAAGTTTTTCACACTCTGTGGTTATCAAACTTTGTTGATGACTTGATTTTCGGATATGGATGGAATCTATCAATATTAGGCAAAATATGTCAAGCATCAAGGTAATGTGACTGAAGTGGATTCTTGAGTTCTCCACCATCTTCATTTGCCAAACTTTCTGGTGGCTACAAGTTGCTTTGTAAAGAAGAAACCTATTGACTGAGTAGTCAGTGGTCAAAGGTTCATATGACGGATAAAAAAAACTGATTCCCATATTAAAACATTCCTTTTAAATGACATATCTTAACCAAACTTTGCAGATGACTTGCACTTATGGTAAGAAAAAAGGTGATTTATTTGGGATTAAAGGTTAAGGTCATTGACTGAAAGAGAATAAAAATGCTTTCCACACAACAGCATTAGTTTTATATCACAGACCTTTTCCAAACTTTGTAAATGGTTCACACTTAGGATAAGGAAGAAGCCTATTAATTTTGGGGGCAAAAGGACAAATGGCAGTCACTCTGATGGAAAGAAAACAAATAAGTATAGTTGGGAATTTATCATAGAGCAAATTGTTACATAGTACTCCCAAAGTTAACAAAAAGACCCTCAAACTGTTTTTACTTTATGAGTGATTAGGTAAAATTGTACACATCTGTGAATACTCAATCATGGACATTTACTATGTGAGTGATTAGGTAAAATTTTCAGTGAATACCCAATCATGTACATAAACTATGTGAGTGATTAGGCAAAAATATATACTTTGGTAAATATTCAACCATGATCATATAACCCTGTATGAATTATTTTAATTTGCATGCTGTTATAATGATTTTGTTAACATGTATGTTTTGAGCTTTTTGTTTGGATTGAAACTTAGATCTCTAGTAAGAGCATTATATTGGGTTTTCTAATTTTTAAAATAAAATTTGTAGACCCAGCCAGGTAAAGTGGCATTTGATGATTGCCAGCTGTCACCGCAGAAGTGGGAACTATAATCAAGCATTGGATACATACAAATATATCCACAGGAAATTCCCTGATAATGTGGAATGTAAGTAGTTATGTTTAATATGGCATGAACAGAATATTCATACATACACTGGACTCATTCAGTTTGTATTATGATACAAGCAGATGGCAAGATTTAAGGTTTTATATTGACTTTAATTTTGTCTGTACCTAATAAATGCTGAAAATAGGACAGTGACATTATTTATTGTACCTTATATGGCAAAACCTTGCTTTCATGTCACAGTTCACATTATTTTTTATGTTTAAAATTGATCAATTTTCAGTTTTCACTGTTTGCTAATGAATATTCAAGACTAATCAGTCATGGAATGTCAGAGATAGTCATGTTATGTTATTTTGCTACATTGAAAAGGTGCATGTGTGGGTGCCATATCATGTCAGAAAAGGAAGCCACAAAATACATAGCTTTAAATAAGACTATTATTAAATTACAATATCATCAACATTATTTGACCAGTGATTTTAACAGCATGTATCTAATAAGTTTTAAAAGTAATGGCAAAAAAGAAGAGACTTTTCCAGAGAAGGTATTCTCACACCTCCATCTTTTACATTTAGTAGAGAAAGACCTTTTTATACATAAGAGTTATATTAAGATAATAATTACAGACTATTAAGATTATGATTGCCTTAACATTTCCTTTTTCAAAGCAAGGTAAGACTCTAATGCAATACTTTCCCTCTTGTCCAATTTTGTTGTAATCTTTGAGATTTTTCAGCTTGCACCTTGTTAGACCTGCCAACCCTTATGAATTCATTATAAGGTTAAATATAAAAGCATAAAATTACAAACTTTGCAGAATAATAGCAAACATTTGAAAATATGGTTTCAGTAAAACTGGATATCAGCTTGACCAGGTGTTTTCTTGATCCAGCTTTGAACATTTGACATTGGTTTGGGAACTAGACTAACTATATGAGAAGTGCCTCAGATACTTTAATTAACCTATGTTGATCTTGAAAAATGCCATCATGATCAAGGGTTTGCTTATAAGTTACAGCATAGTTTGGAATTGTCATCCAGGCAATGTATAGTGGACGGTCTTCTAAAATTTCCAAACAGTTGTCACTGACTTCTTAAAAACAATATTCAAGTACTTGGCCTTGATTCAGAGAAAAGGCAGGGAAAAGAATCTTTTCATTTATTGGTTATCATATAAAGTTAATTTGAGAATTGCTTATGGTGGATGAGATAATTATTCTTGCCATAAAAGTAAATTACAAAACATAAAGATTACATCAAGTTGAGCAATCTTGCAAATGGTAATTGGTTTGCATCGGGTTTGGAACTGCATTTTCTAAAACTGAACTGAAAATAATGAAAGATTTTAAAAATTTTAGGAAAATTCAACTGGGTACCCATCATCCCTAATGACCAGTTACCCATGTACTCGATCAGAGCAAAATTATATTCAACTTGAACCTGAACTGCTCTTTTTTGTAAGTTCTTACATGCCAACCCAACCCCCAAGGTGCAAACATAATTATTACTAATATAAGTGGCAAAAAAGTGCATTCTGGGAATAAAAAAAGTAATCTCTATATTACATGCCATAATTACAGAAAAAACCTTTTGAAAAATGTACATATATTTTTGCTTCTTACCTGATTCTGTAGTTAAAATTCTTGTCAGATTGTTTAAATCCATAGGGAATAGTAAAATAATACATATACAACATTCATATGAACTAGTCTACATCACATGCATAACTTTTGCTGAAAGATCATAAAGTCCACAAATCCTGAACGATGCATTACATCAGTCAAATGTCTCTTTGAAAAGTTGTATAAATTGTTATTGATTTTTCCTTTTCCTGATGCAACTTGTTCTTCAGTTTAACAAAATCACTCTTCTCTATTTTTAGTCACATAACATCCATGTGTCACATCAATAAAGCTAGGTTCACTTAATATTTCATGCCTTTTTAATTCTTCTACTTAAGTTTGTATCTGACTATAATGACTCTGTGACACATGGTTTCAAATTCAATTAACCCATGTTTTTTTGGAAATTTGATAAGTGCAGTGACTATAAATAGAAAATAAGGAAACTCTTTGACGTACATAGCCAATTGGACACCATTTAAAAATATAAGATCAGTAGATGATGGTCTATGATGGATAAATGCACATCAGTCAGTAGTTACTCAGCATGAGTCTCACATTGTGGATAAATGCACATCAGTCAGTAGTCACTCGGCATGAGTCTCACATTGTGGATAAATGCACATCAGTCAGTAGTCACTCGGCATGAGTCTCACATTGTGGATAAATGCACATCAGTCAGTAGTCACTCGGCACGAGTCTCACATTGTGGATAAATGCACATCAGTCAGTAGTCACTCGGCATGAGTCTCACATTGTGGATAAATGCACGTCAGTCAGTAGTCACTCAGCATGAGTCTCACATTGTGGATAAATGCACATCAGTCAGTAGTCACTCGGCATGAGTCTCACATTGTGGATAAATGCACATCAGTCAGCAGTCACTCGGCATGAGTCTCACATTGTGGATAAATGCACATCAGTCGGTAGTCTCTCAGCATGAGTCTCACATTGTGGATAAATGCACATCAGTCAGTAGTCACTCAGCATGAGTCTCACATTGTGGATAAATGCACATCAGTCATTAGTCACACAGCATGATTCTCACATTGTGGATAAATGCACCTCAGTCAGTAGTCACTCAGCACGAGTCTCACATTGTGGATAGATGCACATCAGTCAGTAGTCACTCAGCATGAGTCTCACATTGTGGATAAATGCACATCAGTCAGTAGTCACTCAGCATGAGTCTCACATTGTGGATAAATGCACATCAGTCAGTAGTCACTCAACATGAGCCTCACATTGTATTGTTCTGTGTCTCACTTATAATCTTTGATTCAAACTTTGAAACATTTTTGTGGGGAATTTGGGGATTTTTTTACATGAACTAAATTGGTACCCTATAGCAAATTCATTACCTGGGTAATTATGAATAGATGAGTACTCAGTTACCTGTTGACACATTTAGCGATAATTAAGGCTGAAGTGTACCTTATGAACTTTAAAGTTGAGCATAAAGATAGCCTGTTCAGCAGCAAACCATATTTATAAACATTTTAAGGTTATGTTTTCCACATCAACAATTAGTAGTATGTGATATTTCATTGAACCTTACTGAAATTTAAACTAACTTATCATACTTTGAAGGAATTTTCAAGGTCGACATGTCTGCATTTTAATTATTACTTTGTGTCTACAACTCCAGTTTGGGGTACTGTGAATGCATTTTCATTTATTTATTTTTTTCTTTTGCAAAAAAAAGATAACATTTTATCAGTTTTTAAATTCATGGATATTTCTCTGATTGGTTCTATTTCCTACAAATTGGGCTTTCAGATTCATGTAAATGTCTCTGACTGGATGGCATCTTATTTCCAACAAATTTGGATGGAGTCCTATTTCCCACAAATTGTGCTTTTATGTTCACAGAATGCAATAACAACCATACTGGTAGATATTTCTATCAAATGATTACAAGTGGAACAACATTATACTTTGCATTCATCTGTAAAGTTAATAAGAAAATAACAGCAAGTATCAGTTTTTGTAAGTGATGATCATTTTAGAAGAAGCAAATATGTTGTTGACCTCCTTTACTGGCAAATTAATATTGAAACAAGGATGGTTGTCAATTTTGATGGTAACTGATTTGGAGCAAGTCTGTGAAGCAACATTGCTTCTCCTTTGTTTCTCTTTGCTGAGCTCATAGTATGTGCAGAAAGCACAAACTTGCTGTTTCTCTCTGCATTTTTAAATAGAGTATTCAATTTATAGTTTAGTATTTTGGGAATTTATATCTTCAGTCATCTTTTATCAAATATTCCTTTCATCAGGTCTTAAGTTCCTGGTCAGAATCTGCTCAGACCTTGGTCTCAAAGAAGCTCAGGATTATGCTAATAAATTGAAGAAAGCTGAGAAAGCACAAGAATTGAAAGAACAGGTATATTGTGAAGTATTTACAAGTACATTGATAACCTGCTGTAACACAGTGGTTGGGATCCATGGGGTACCATTGTGTTGTTTAGTATATCATGCAATATCTTGACAATTTAGTGAACTGAAAAACATGCAGCATGTACATCCCTTATTATGAGTGAAAAGAACTATGAGAGGTACAAAAGTTGGGGTTTCAATGATGTAGTCACCGACTTAAATTGACGCATATTAATCTAGAAATAATGAAGACAGTCACTATATGCATAATATTTAATTTTTTGCAGTGGAAAATGGATTTGTAAAATCAAATTGACAACTAAATATGTTAGTATGAATATATACACATGTGCTTTACAAGGAATTGATCACTGTTCCACAATAACAATGAATCTGTGATGTTTCCAATGAAAATGTGCACAAATTACACAATTTTTAATTATCTCTGTATATATCATGATTTATCTAAATTGAGTGTAAAAAAATTGATATAAGAATAACGATATGCCAGACATAGCACAATTATGCATTAGTTTACTAACATATCTCTGTCAAGATTACTAAGAAATGTTTGTATAAATGTCATCCCTTTAGAAATTGCTCTGCTTGATTCCATTCAAATCTGACATTTTATTCCATGCTATTAAACTCAAAAATTTACAAAGCACTATATACATACACAAAATATGCCATGTACGCTTGTTAAGGGAGAGGGTTTTATTTAATGTTTTATGACAAAACCATTATTTGAAGGTTATATCATGCCTAGGCAAGCACAGTAAAATGTCTAGCCAAGCAGACGAAATGTATCTGGGCTAATCTGATGTTGGGAATTTGACCTGCACTTCTTCTGGTCACAAGTCCAATGACATCCAATGAGCCACCACATCTCCTTATTTAAGGATTGACAGTTGGGATAGAGTTTATTGCTTTCCAAGGATACAGTTTATTTCAGCTTCTGCTTGAGTTACCTAAAGTTGATTAGTTAACAACATAGCTAAACCAAATGTGCATGAAGGCAGTTTTCATTTGTGATTTTTTTTTTTTGTATATTCAGCAGAACTAAACCACTGTTGTATGGAAAGCTACTGGCAAGCTTTCTGACCAACACACATTGGTCATGCTGAGACAATTACATTAGTTCTGTATCACATACCTGGACCAGATATTGTGGATAGTTTGTTCATGGGGTAAAGATGAAGTCTATGCATTAGGAAAAGTGGCTTTTGCATGGAAATTTCAGTTTTCTAAGTACAGGACTATTAAACATGGTGTTTAGATATACTTTCCTTTTTCATAAGACTTGTCACTTTTTTTGGTCGTTTTTATAAAATGTAATTTGTTCAAAGGAGTATTTACTTTGTATTTGATTTAATTCTGATTCAAATGCAGTCAGATGGATATAATATAGCAATTATATCAAGTATCTGTACTTATCAATTCACCATTTCTCCAAATTTTAGAGAACTAATAGTGGCACAAGGAGAGGAAGTGGTCGTGGCAGAAGAGAGGGCAGTGCTGGTAGTGGTATGTAATATTAAAACTTGTTTGTCAGAATTTATGAAAAGTTTCACCAATGAGAGTGCAGGAGCTGCCGTATATTTGTATAAAATAGACCCTTTTTTAAATCCATTCTAGTAATTAACTGACAATTATAACTGGTTTTCACCATTCAAGCAGGCATGAGGACTTCCTTATCAGATGTCTGTTTATGTAGATACCTTTAATTTGGCAGTTATCTCAAAAAATAATTATAAATGAAACCTAAATTATTTCATACATGTACCATAGTACCTTTATATATTTGTAATAGAATTTGTTGTAAAACACAGAATTTAAATAAATTGTAGCACAAAGATTGATACTCATAATCAGTTTTAGTTCTCATTTTCAGAGAACTGAGAACCCATCTTCTGTTTATGCCTTTTAATATCAAAATACGATGAATATATTTTTGATTTACCAGTTTTGTGACCACTTGTTGATACAACCCATGTATATATAATCCAATGAACTGTGTTTCATGAGGAATAATATGACACCTTCCTTATTCCATGAATTTAGGTATCATAGAAAATGTAATTTTTTGAAAGACACAAAAATTAATACCATGCAAATACATGTAAATAAATTTGCAGTAAATGCACATAGGTTGATTAAAGTCAGATTTTGTATGCAGATTTACGAATTAAGTTATTTTCCATTGGATGGGTCAGGTCACATGAACAGGTATTATGAAATGTTAGACTGAGTTATAAGATCTATCACATTGTGACATATAGTTGTAATAGATTCTTGAAGGTGTGTACAAGGAAATGGCTAAGCAATTCATTCCTATGTTGGATTTATTCCTGTTTTGGATTTTTATTTCATATGTTAAAATCATTTTTCAGATGTTTTTGATGTTTTGTTTAGATAATTTGAGAGGAGATATTCGTTGGGATTATTCATTGGAATTACAAAGTGCTTATTGGATTAGAACATTATTAAGGGACTATTTTGATTTTTTGAAAAGAGATTTGTATAATGTCATTGTAGTATGCACTTTCAAGGATCTGAAATTAATTTAGAATATTTTTTTCTTTTGGACTTGAATAGATCTTTTTAGAATTATTTTAGATTCAGTTCATAATGCTCTTAAGTTCCTCTTAAATTTTCATTTTATAATCTTGATATTTAAATTAGTTCACTTTTACAAATCTTGTTGATTTTGTTTATTTCTGTTACTTTAAAGTGTATGATCATATAGTCATAGCACATTTTGAGGTGGACAGTAAGCACAGAGTTTACAAATATCTTTAATGCAGCAACAAATCAGTGTTTAACACAATTGGCATTTTTTCTTATTGAATCTAGCAGCACATCATGTGATGGGCGATTATTGAGTCTATGCTATTGGCTTTTTATGTTGTAAATAAACTGATCCAGATCTGCTGGCACATTATGTGATGGCAGGTATTAGTCGCTGCATATCATAATGATGGCAGATGTTGTTAGCTTTGTCTCTTATTTCAAATAAATCATGTGGATCCAGAATTGGCACCACATCAACGATCATAGATCTTGTTCTGTGTAGGCTTTTCTTAATTTTTGATACATAATGTTGACTTGGTTAATCAGCACATCATATAAAAGCAGATCTAGGTCTATGATGTTGGCTTTTTCTCTAATTTCAAATAAACAGTGTGGATCGAGATCAGTTAGAAGCACATTATATGATTTAGCTCTAGTTCAGTACTGTTTGTTGTTGGATACACATTACATGTGTATGGATAAATTGGGTAAACTTTTCTCTGCATACATCTTTATATTCCACTGGACATGTTGCTGGTTATGTCTGAACTGGAAAGTAACTTTTTATTCCTTATTTCTAATTAGATCGTGAAGGCAGTGCTGGAGCTCCGAGGTCTGGAGGGAAGCGTGGGCGTAGACGTCCTGCACTTGATGAAACAGAAGAAGAATCATTCCAACCAAAGCAGGGAGAAATTGGTAGGCCATTCTTAAACTGTTAACAAAATTTACCATGATTCCATATACAGATTTTGAATGAAAGAAATGTGGATTTTGATAACTATATAAGTATCAGTATTTTTGTATTACTGATACAAACATCAATAAACTTGCTATAATATAGATACAAAAAGATATTTCTAGAAAGTAACATTTCACTATTTTGCATAAGACTATCTTGAATACTTCATAATGATATACATACATGCCAACCATTATGTTTTTGGCGTAATCATTACCTTTTTTCACTTAATTACGCCATACGCGTAAATGTATACTTGAATTACGCTTTTTTGGTATATTCCTCTCCCAAAAAATTTTCTCATTTTTATTAACATCCCACTAATCGCACAAAATGTATTCTAGAAAAGATGGTTTCTGAGTAACTATGACATAAAAATAAACGTGTCCATACACTAGCGGTGACTTTCTTTAGTGTTATATTCTATTTATAGCAGCTGACCTATTTCCAATAAGACCTCTGTTTCTATTTATAGCAGCTGTCTGGCTTAGGACATAACAGACTGGTTTTCTAACTTTTAATCTTTGCTCACATATTCTTCGCTAAAAATAACGTGAGGTACAGAACCATTCTGTAGGAATAGGCGGTAAAGGTTGTCCTATTTATTGTAGTCAATGCGTAAGTTACAGCAAAAATGTTTCTCAAATGATTTCACAGATGGATTAGAAAGAAGAAAAAAAACGGAAAAAATGACTAAGAGATGAATACATGAATAACACAATACAATGCCATTCAAGGGTACCATCAAGCCCATTGCAGGCTCTGTAGAAAGGATTTTAATATTCTTCATAGCGTAAAAAAGACTCCTTGAATTAGCTCATTTTGCTAACTCCAATACTAAGGTGACTTCTTTTTTACAGCAGAACTAAATTGTGGAAACAAATTTTATAAATGCAGGGGCATTATTTACCAAGCTCTTAATAGAATACTGACTACAACTGGTGGTATAATACAGCTTAGGTCCCTTGTTCAAACAGATGCTTCCTGATGCCAAAATTGTGGGAAATATGCATGTGTTTTGTACACATGCACATTGAATTTTATTATGTTATATGTGGATTATGCTTTTTCTGCTCAGATTACTCCTGTTGTCCACTTGGATTACGCTTTTTCCTTGCCAGGGGTTGGAATGTATGGATATATTGTAATCAATAATATTTTGAATTAAAAAATAATTGTTTGCAGTGACATAAATCATGTGTTAAATACAGATATTGCATAGTGTCACATATTAAAGTTTAGAAGGATTTCAATATATATTGTGGTGTGTGCATTGTTATATGGATCAATATATGGCAATGGTGTATTGTTTCAGGCATTAGTTTTTATATTGGTGCATTGTAAATTGACTACAGTTTATTTCAAACCTCTATTGTTTTGCAAAACTGTGATGTTAGATGACATTGCAAAGTATGATGTTACAGTGTCAAATATAACTTAAGTAAACTGCACTAACTGAACAAGTTAAAATCATATGATAAAAGGAAGATAAATAATATGAAATGTGAAAAATAGAAATATATATATAAACTACTAAGCATTTATGTGAAATAGAATTATGTATAAATTACTATGCATTTATGTAAAATAGAATTATGTATAGACTACTATGCATTTATGTAAAAAAAAAATATGTATAAACTGCTATGCATTTATGTAAAATAGAATTATGTATAAACTACTATGCATTTATGCAAAATAGAATTATGTATAAATTACTATGCATTTATGTAAAATAGAATTATGTATAAACTGCTATGCATTTATGTAAAATAGAATTATGTATAAACTGCTATGCATTTATGTAAAATAGAATTATGTATAAACTACTATGCATTTATGTAAAAAAGAAATATGTATAAACTGCTATGCATTTATGTAAAATAGAAATATATATAAACTATTATGCATTTATGTAAAAAAGAAATATGTATAAACTACTATGCATTTATGTAAAATAGAAATATATATAAACTATTATGCATTTATGTAAAAAAGAAATATGTATAAACTACTATGCATTTATGTAAAATAGAAATATATATAAACTATTATGCATTTATGTAAAAAAGAAATATGTATAAACTGCTATGCATTTATGTAAAATAGAAATATATATAAACTATTATGCATTTATGTAAAACAAAATATATATAAACTGCTATGCATTTATGTAAAATAGAAATATGTATAAACTGCTATGCATTTATGTTAAATAGAAATATGTATAAACTGCTATGCATTTATGCAAAATAGAAATATGTATAAACTGCTATGCATTTATGTAAAATAGAATATGTATAAACTGCTATGCATTTATGTAAAATAAAAATATGTATAAACTACTATGCATTTATGTAAAATTGAAATATGTATAAACTGCTATGCATTTATGTTAAATAGAAATATGTATAAACTGCTATGCATTTATGCAAAATAGAAATATGTATAAACTGCTATGCATTTATGCAAAATAGAAATATGTATAAACTACTATGCATTTATGTAAAATAGAAATATGTATAAACTGCTATGCATTTATGCAAAATAGAATATGTATAAACTACTATGCATTTATGTAAAATAGAAATATGTATAAACTGCTATGCATTTATGTAAAATAGAAATATGTATAAACTGCTATGCATTTATGTAAAATAGAAATATGTATAAACTGCTATGCATTTATGTAAAATAGAAATATGTATAAACTGCTATGCATTTATGTAAAATAGAAATATGTATAAACTGCTATGCATTTATGTTAAATAGAAATATGTATTAACTGCTATGCATTTATGTTACAGATGCTTCCTACACAGACCCACTTGGGCCTCAGATGGAGAGACCAAAGACAGCAGCAGCTAGGCGGAAGGATGTGGAGGACGATTTTGCTGATGAGGAACTTGGAGATGATCTTTTACCTGAATAGATGAATCTGCTTCCTGCTCTTTGTTGCTACTTCTGTGATAATATTTATGTGAATTCAAAAAGTGCAGAAGCTATCAGTTTTCTCAATATCCGGTGAAGAGGGAAAATTTAGAACTAAATTTTAAAACATGTAGGCCTTGCAAAAGATGAATTACTTCAGAGAAATTCAGATTGTTTCATTTGAAACAATATCCATCATAATATGGTATTCTATGACTGTACCTGTTTTTGGAATTATAAAATGTGGGTGCTGCTGAAAATGCAGAAATTTAATGAAACCATCAAGGGAATGACTATTAAGTCTTGGGTTAACTGCCTTTTTCACTGTTTAAACCTTGCAAATCACAAAGCACGCATTGCAATAAAAGCATGCACAAAAAAAGTCACATGAGACAGTTTGTGTGTATTAAAAAAATCGGGTTGTCAGCAAGTAAAGTACATGCGCTTGAAAGTAGGATATTTATATGGTTTGACAAAACAGTTAAAATTTTAGATGCAGATGGTTTAAAGGAGTTTCAGAACCTGATTATATTTTCATGGCCATAAGACAATTTTTACAGTTGGAGGATGACATTCTGTAATAAGTTTGGGTTTATGAATAATGGATTGGTGACAGTAACCTGCTTAGTATTTAAGCAAGATATCTCAATTTTTTCACCTAATCACAATTACATTTTTCTAGGAGACAATTCTCTATTAAAGTTGCTTGATCCTAAAGGGCATTGCTTATGGATCCCATTATCTGTAATCTTGCAAAACCTCTATTTAAACAACACCTGCCCATAAAGGATAAATATAAGTGGTCCCTTGTGTGTCCTTTGAAGACATGTTTCACTGTAACTAGTTTTGCTCTTTTGACACTGTTATCAAAATCACAAGATAACATAATTACAAATGGTTTCCAAGCTCACATACACAAGTTAACATCTACCACTTCTTACTAAATATCAGTCAGTGGCCTTCAGCTTTTTAAGGTCACCAGATACCAGCTTTGGTATGGTCCAGTGATACAAGCAATATGTTTGTCTCACAATGAACTAAACATTTAGTCACAAAGTCACAAAACGCTGTCCTTTGAATTTACAAATTAGGGATCTTATATATATCACACTCACAGCTAAATTTAATCCTGTTCGCTTTGTAACATCATTCTTTTGATTCTGAATCATGTAAATTGTCATTTGGGTAGGGGATGTATGTCTTTGCTTTCCAAACAAATTCCTTCTGGTAAACGAAGTTGTTTTGTTCTTCCCTTTAAATGGGAGAAGAAAATACAGCAACACTTACCATCCATCAATTTATGACATTTCTTTTTAATTGGAGCTATTATGCATGAGAAATTTTTATCTATTTTTGTGTTGAGACAAAAATTGGTGATAAAGGTGGCTAGATATTGAGTGGTTTACAAGTTTATAACAATTAAAACTAAAACATGGCAGATGGAAATTTGAATAATTTATCATTCTTTTAATATTGTGTGTGAGATTCACAATCTAGAGCCACATCAAATGTGTTTGATGGGATAAGTCACCTAACTGGTCAAAAACATCTCTACAGATGTTAGTGGTATATCATCATAGATATCCATTCAATTTGAAGCATAAAATCTCCTGTCTCAGAGCAGTTGTTTTACATAAGAATGGGTCTACCTTGTTAAAATGCAGTTTATTAACGTTAGATATTTTTAAATTGCAGCCCCATTTTGTTCCTATCTTTTTTTGTTTACACGGCCCACTGAATTTCTGTGGCTACTCTAATCAACAAGAAATCTGAAATAATAAAAGAGGTTGGTGGCACATTTTACAGAAATGGCTCATGTTGCCCTTTTTATGCTTTTGTTGTTATATTTATTACATTTTTGTGTGGTATAAAGAGTAGAATCTATTTATCTTGAAGAATAAAGTTGTTAAAGTTAATTTGACTAGCCGTATTCTGATTATATGCTGATCAGATTCTGGTGTTGTATGAATTTTATAGAACATTTTTATCATTTTGTACAAATTCAAGAGTCGTGAATAAAAATATACATTTTTTTAGCATTCTACACAGTATTTAGATCGACAAATATAATTAGAGCACTATGCACAGTACCCTCCCCCCTCTTTAGAGCCCTCTTCTGTAGAGAGGATATGCCCTGGTTAAAGGCCACCTTGCCCAACACCAGGGTATTATATTTTTTCAATTTTCACAGGTGATTCATTTTACAAGGCCAGCTGAGGAGTGACTTTGTAAGAGGAGAATCACTTTATTCCACTTTGAAATGTTTGCAGAACTCCATTACCATTCGAAGTGATGAACTGTACATTTTTCTTGAGCTTGAAAAAGTGATGTGATTAAAATATTTCACAGTATATTCTCAACTTTTTTCAGCTCACAAGAGAAAAGCTTATGTTATACACTTTATTATCAGCATTGGCAAATTTATGTTTAAGTTGGTATCTGAGCAATTGCCTATGTTGTCATTAAAGTTCTTTTGTACATGCTGCCTGAGGTGTAGCACACCAAAATACCAAAAGTAGTTCACTATGATGATCTTTTCATGCATCATTTACCATGTATACTTCCAGTAATTAAGACAGTTTCGTGGACACTGTTGCTTGTACAGTCAGCATGAAACTGTATCTCTCCATGGATGCTGAGGATAACCATACCTAAAGTAATTGATAGTGACCCAATATTCATGCTCCAGTGATCGTTTTCACATTTTTTGTTTCAGTGATTTTCTCTGACATTTTTTGCATGTAGAGTTATGATATTGGATATTTGTGTACATCTTTAGTAACATTAATCTTTGACCTAATAATTATATCAGAATGACCTACTTTTATCTTTAAGTTATCAGTGACTATGTTCACCTTTGATGTTTAGGCATGTTTCTAAGACCCTACACTTTGTACAGTCATGAGCATATGTCCTGATGTGTACAGCATCAACATATAAACTACTTTATTTGTCTTATTCATCGACCAGTATTCATAGCTGCCAACCCTTATGATTTTGGCGTTAATTTCACTACTTTTTCAGTGATTCACACCACATGCACAAAAAGTATGAAATCCCAATTCCCAATTATTTTAAATCTTTAATAAAATAACAGATTTCCTGTTAAGTGCTAGTCATGATATCAGCAGTTTCTGAAACCATCTGGTATTGCTGGTTGTGATATTAGTAGAACTATAGCCGATTGATACAGTTGGCCTGGTAGCAACCATTTTAGAATATTTTGATCTGTATGTGTAAGAGTAGTTTTTAAAATGCTTTTGAGAGAAACTGGGTCCTAACCAGAATTTTGCTCTGTGCATGTGCCGCCAACACTGATTTGGAATACTGTTCAGCATTAATGTTGAAAATGTCTTCACCATCAAGGAAAAAGAAATGTATTGCATAAAAAGTAAAGTTTAGTTTGGAATATACCAAAAATTGGCTGTGCATAATGCCAGCAAACACTGATATATATCATGCATTTTGCACACAGTATGCAACAAATTTTAGCATTAAGTGTGATGGAAGAGATGATGTGAGGAAGCACATTGGTAGCAAAAATCACATAGAGGTTGGGAAAATTAAGAACTCCAACAGATTTCAGCTCTGAAATATTTTAAGCCATCGACGGAAGACCTGCAAGCTGTCAACGCTGAAACATTGTGATTTACTTGTTAAACATGATCTACCTTTATTAGCTGGATTCCATGCTAAACGTTTGTTCCAACAACTATCCCAGACTTGAAAATTGCTTCACGAATTTAAGTCAAAATTCACTCATTTTTATCCCTATTTTCCCTGATTGCAAGCCTGGTTTGCTGGCAACTATGAATATTGATCATCTTGAATATTAACAAATACCAAACTCTTTTGTCTAACAAAAATATTTGTAGATTAGTTTAGCAGTCTTGTGACAGTTAACTTACTTTTGCCAGTCAATATTTGTAAATTGCACAAATGATAATTGTGCTGAAAATGAAGAGTTTTCATACTTGTATGTAAAAGGCCATATTTCTTGATTTATGGCTTGACTATGTCAGGTTGCATTCAGTACTCTAGCTAGTTGAAACTGGGGTGTTTTTTTTTCACTCTCTGCGGTTCTACCACCCCTCTTCAGTTTCTCATAAAATCACTATAGTTGTAAAAATGTACCATTATCACATGCCCTACTTTTGGCCTCCTCTTTTGTTGAACATTTTCTGGCTGGAGCACTGCATTTATTCTGTGTCCTTGTAGCTAGCACATGAATCAGGGTCTAATTGTTAGCAACTTCATAATATAGTTAAATCTCACATGTATAATTAACTCTTTAAATCATTACATTTCACTTTTTTTAAAAAAAACAATTCTGTGGCATAGATATGTCCTATGTAAGATGTATGTTCAGAAGGTACATTAAATTTATTCTTGTTGGATGTATGTTTTAGAAGGCACATTCCATTTATTCTTTAAGAAATTAATTTATCTTGAATAAAATCTATTATTCATCTTGCATAAAATATGTCATTGCACTTATGATTTAGAAATTTTTTTAAAATTTCTTTTTGAAAACAAATATTTTGTATATGAATCGGGTACATGTGTTATCTTAATGTGTGTAGTAATAATATGTTATGAACTATTTGCTAGTTTGACTGTAGATATTAAAAAGAAATTAAACTATTTATACACTGTGATGGAAGTGTATTGTTACACCTATCCCTTCCCCTCCAAACAGTCATAGAAGTTTGGTCTTGAAACCATAAAATGAACTCTGATATTTTGGAAATTACTATTAAATTACTGAGTAGATATGGAAAGAAACTAAGTGTTATGGCTTTGTGTCAAAGGAGATTTGTGTAATGGAGCAAAAGGTGACTAAAAGTTAGATTGATTAGTGAATTTGGTCTTGACATACATGTACCATGAAGACAGTACCGCAAATGTGGTATGCAGCACATCTTCTGGAAGTGATATATAAGCATACTAAGTTCCATAGAACCAATAGGAAAATGTGTTGGAAAACCTGGAGATATTGTTCACCTATGACCTTAAAGATGTGACCCCCCAAACATTGTGTGCAACATACCTTCTACTTATTTCTCTAGATTACCAAGTTTCATCCATTTAACTTCAACAGGTCTTAAATTATTGAGCAGAAAGAAAGTGTAATTGAAAATGATAAATATTGACTTGGTCATGTCCTAGTAGGTAGGACCTAAGTGTGGAAAGTAACATAAGTGATGATATATAATGTACCCATTTTATCAATTTCATAAAAAGCTCAAAGTTATCAAGGGAAAGCAAAAGTGATGGAAAATGTGAAACATTGTGACCTTGACCCTACAGATAGAATCCCATATGCAATGCATGACATGCCTTTTTTGATATACAAGTTTAATCTTTGTTTATCTCAAAGAACTTTAGTTATAGAGAGGAAATGAAGTGACTAATGGACTGAAGGAAACCTATGCTCTTCATGAAATGGCAAGGGATAAATGTTTGGTTGTTTTATGGAACATCAATATTTTGAAGGTTATATCAAGCTGAGGCAAGCAGAATAAAGTGCCTTGCAGGATACACAATGGCAGCCAACCCAAGCTGGTCAAATGTTGAGAATTGAACCCAAACACTTTTGTCCATGAATCCAAAACCAACCACTGAGCATATGTAACTAAATGTTACAGTAAAATATTCTGCAGCCATAAATGTTTCTAATACATTTGAGCTACATGTATTGCATTTGGAATAATTAAACAAGACTAGTATGTTGTAGTTCAGGAATTCAGGTTGAACAAGACTAAGAGATACATTGACTGAGAAATCAAGTTTGAAAATCTGCTCCAAGATTAACAATTAAATGGCCTAGGTTGGAAAATTAATCCTATTAATTTTGCTGAACAGGAAAATTCATTATGTGAGATTATATTTAGTTGCATATTTTCACTGGAGCAAATATTTAATTAAAAAGCTTAATATAGTATTTGAATTTGATTCAGAATAAATTAAATATAATATTGTGAAGTTTTGTACAAGAAATCATCAGAGATGTGCACCTGTGGCTAATATTATTGGATATAAAAATAGTAACTTGTATAATAATATATTATTTAAAGAGGGTAACACGATTATCTGATAAACTAATTTACCTTGAGATTTTCATGCAAATAAATTTATAAACAAATACACATATGCATACATGTACATAGTGGCATACATATACAACAATATGTTCACATTCTTTCCTTTCTCTTTCCTGGACACTCATTCATGCATATGAAACCAAATAATCAATATACAGTGTATATGCAATAAGTGACAAATATATGTGTGGTATATTTAATGATGCCCAGAGACAAATACATGTTTTCATTGTTTTAACTACATCTCTGAATCCGCTGGATATATTGAGTTGGAAGAGGAGAATGGAGTGAGCATTTCTAATCTCAAGTGGAATATTATTCCAAAGCAAAGTTCCCAAGTCCTGTAAGCTACTTTTGAATGATTAATTTATTGATTGGAGAATTTTATACTGTTTGATAGGCATGGATTGCAGGTAGCATATAATGGAATATTGACTGGGAATAAACATGGGGACTGTTATTAGATAATGTACATTACCTTAGTTTTTCTCATTTAGATTTACTCAGAATAGATAATTTTTTAGCTTACCAGATAAGCTTTCCCTATTTTCAGTTTGGATTGATATTGGCCCAAATGCTTTTTTTTTTGAAGATGTGCTAGCTCTGCTGTTTTTATCATTGGTATTACCCCACATTGTATGAGAGAAATCCAAACAGTATTGTATGTAAATATTATAAAACAGTTTCCTATGCCTTTCTGAGAAAAAATGTCTTATCCTGTGGAAAGCCATAAACTTTAATTACCTTTTTATACTATATTGTTTATTTGTTCAGCCTATCATTGATTATTATCCACAAAAAAAATAATAAAGAAATGACAGAGTATTATCTACAAAAACACCTAGCACTCTATCATAGATTATCTACAAAAACACCATGTACTCTATCATGACAGACATTGCTGATTTATATTCTTCCATATTCGATATATTTCATAAATTTGTTCCTTTTGCCATGTTGGGATAAGTAGTACTTTAGTTTTACCAGTATTAACTATCGTACCATTGCTTGTACACCACTTCTCCAGTTTGTTTAGAGCAGCCAGAAAATAAATTTTCAGTTCATACTTTTTGTTTTAGATGCCTGCTAATGTTCTGTTGTCTTCATATAGATCTGTAGAAGAAATTGAGTCCTGTAATAAAAGTGTTAGGTCATTACCATGTTTCGACTCTATGGTCGTAACCTAAGTATCATAAAAGAGTTAAAACCAACAAGCTTTGTAAAATTAAGCAATTTATTTCCGTAGACAAAAAAAGTTAAGATTTAAAAAGGAAATTAAAGTATTGTGAATTAAATCCCAAATAGTCCTATTTATCACAAGTCAAAATGCATAAGTTCCAACCAAATTCCATTGGTCTTCCAAATAAGTTCCTATATTTGATGAGTTAATGTGCCTGTAGTCTCATATGTGGTAGTGTGCCAATGGTCTGAAGTTTGATGGTGTGCTAATAGTCTTTTGTCATATCACAATCATATAATCCAAACATGTTTGTCTGAATTCACTATAATTCCAAATTAATGTTCCAGTACAAGAATAATAATGATGAGCACTTTTGTATTATTCAGTGAATGAACTGAATAAATAAATCCACCGAAATGAAAATCTAAACACACCAACAAGACTGATTCAGCTTCAAGATGTTAAGGCAAGAATGAGTAATTTCTCAAGTAAACATTATATAAAAAGCTAATACACAAAAATAGAACCAGGATTAAAATCAAAAGTTCATTTCTAAAACATTCTAAGTTGCAAACAAGATAAGGTCTATTACTACATGGCAAACATCAGTTATACCAGGTATTCCATGGGGAAATTTAAATATCCTAGACTCAGATTAACACAAATATGTTTATCTCCATTAATAACGATCTTAATATTTAATGTCTGCTCACAGAGAAATAATAGTTGTGTATTATGTTGTTTACAAAATTAATGTTCCTAGTTATATACACAGAGAACTTGATTTTGGACAAGGGTCAAGTATAAAATACAAAGGTATACAACATAATTATTAGAAAAAGCCAACAGATAATACAAATTAAATATACATAACTAAATAATATAAACAGTAATATATCTAATTGTACCTGGTTTAGACATAATATCGTTTATATAAACATGTATATTGTATTCTTTCTATTATGTATGAAGTAAACCATTTAGTTGTGCATCACTTTGGTAAATTTTCAGCGTGCTCAAAAGGTTTTCATGATCCACCATGTCAAAGGTTTTCCTGAAATCTACAAATGCAAATCCTATTATTCTACTTTGATCAAGTGCTTGAAACCATTTATCAGTTAGGGAGATCAAGGCAATGTCTTAAGCCTGATTAGTTATGAAATAATAGTGAGTGTTTGGTGAAATATGAATTGGATGAGTCACAGACATATTTTTCAGTTGATTTTTTACAAGTTTGATAGTATCAAAATTAGTCAGTATTTATCAACATTTTTCCTGGAACCTGATTTGTGAATAGACATTACTAATGCAGTTTTCCATGTGTTGGGGACAGATGAGGCTACAGTACTTAAATCAATAATGAATGTTATGCTGCTCTGAAATAGCTGAGGCCTGTTTTCTTGAGTCATGGACCAATCTAATCAAGTCCTCGAGCTTTCCTGATATCAGGTTTAGTGAGACATTTTTTAATAAAGTTCTTTAAAACTGGTTGGATAGAGAAACATCTCCAAGGTGATTTTACCAGTGCAGGACTTTTTTAATTCATCAAGTTATATTTGATCACTTTTTTACCGCTCCGGTGGCCTAGTGGTTAGAGCGTCTGCCTCGGATGCAAAGATTGTAAATAATGGTACTAACAACTGCCTCACTTGGTGCTCAGCATTATGAGGTTAGTGTTAGGACTGGTGTCATGATAATGGGACTAGGTGGGACATCATGCTACATGGTTATGTCATGATGCCCCAGTACCTGGTTAAAATGAAGGAACAAGTGAACTTTGACTTTATTTTACAAGGTTATACTATTCTAGATGATAATTTTACGTTAACGTTATCCACAATATACTGCCAAAATTAGTTGTTTTGTTAGATTTGTATTTAAAAATTACAAATGTAATTTTTAAAAATATTAATGCTGAGCATCAAGCGAGGCAACTGATAGAACCATTTGTATAAATCTTTGGTATGATTTGGCCGAGGTTCAAACCCGCGACCTCGACATATAACGAAATATTTGGAGGACATTCATTTGTTTGCAATATCATGTAATCTTACAAACGGTAGAGTAAATTATAAAAAAGAATGCAAAAACCTCAACATCCAGGGGAACAACACGTGTCGGGATCAAATTTAAATGGTCCACGCATGCGTGCTAGAGCTCCAACATGAGGATTGACATTCGGGAACATAAGTTTAAGTAAAAGATGGCCAGTCAGACATTACCACACTGGAGAGTTCACATGGTCCTATACATGTGGCATTTTAACAACTATACATGAAAGGAACACACATATATTCTTTCTCATATTAGACCTATATGTTCTTTGTTTTGTAAAGAAATGCTGGAATTAGAGCCATGGCATTATCATTTGATCTTAATTTTTTATTAGGCCTATATGTTCTTTGTTTTGTAAAGAAATGCTGGAATTAGAGCCATGGCATTATCATTTGATCTTAATTTTGTTAATCTTTTTTTAAATGTATTTTTAAACTTGTGGTAATGGCTCGCAAAAAATTAAAGTCTAGGTGATGAGACACAATTTCGAAGATAAAGTAAAACATTCAGCAAGATTGATATGAAAATTTAGATATCAAGTCAAATCACATCTATTTGAATTATAATGATCAAGTGACGTATAATGATCAAGTGACGTTCAGTACGGGAGTATGATACGAATTTGCATCGATCATATGACTACCGCATTTTTTTAAAATTGTATATGGCGAACTTCACCCTCAGTACGAGTCAAATAATATTGGGTGCTTCAACGCTGGACTATGTAAACGAACTTGCGACTATTTTTAAATATTCAAGGTGAAATTCGTTTCCGTTCAATCGATATTTCCCTAGCTACGATGTCGTAGCTTCAACTTGTTTTGTTGTGGTTGAGGCTACGATCTGATCCCACATCATGTAATAGAGCAAAAAAAAAAAAAATCCTCACTAATGTCAGAAACACAAATAGTTTAGAAATCTACAAGGTGGAACTAAGGGTACTAATATTAGTACTAATATTTCCCATTACTATCTCAATCCTATGTTGTTCTTTGCGATAATATGAAATGTTAATTTCGATCACAAATGAGTGATATATGTGTAAATCTGCGTTGGAGGCAGTTGGAGTCGGTCCAAAATCTCATATGCAAATGGATAAAAACGATATATTTCGACTTACTGAAGCAAAAGTTCTCATCAAACCTTATATCAGTTCATGTAACCTTTTGTCAACAAAACCATCACCAACGGTGAAAGCCATAATTCCTCTTTCGTCTACTCAGTTTATTAAAACTTCGTACAGTGTGTGAGCCATATATTTGTTAGGTTGCTGCGTAAATGCATGTGACGTATGACCTAACGACGGAAGTGGACGAATATATTTGACGTCATCTATTACATGAATTACTTGACTGGTCCCGTGTTTCAAACTCTTTTTCAAACTTTTCTCATTGCACTTTTCTGTTTCAATTTGATGCAGTGAGTGGTGTTCCAATTAAGATGGTGCTCTACAGTTTCGTATTTTGCATATGTTAGAATTTAAAGGAAAATAATCGTCCCTATCTTAATAGCTGCTAAGGATAGTGTACTTGACACAAATTCGGGTTGATTTTTGGAGCACAAGGGAGCAGTCATTTAGTTAGCAGTATGCTAAGATTATTTACAACTTGGAAAATGCAATATCCTAAGAAATGTCAGCCACATTACATAAAAGTAGCACAGATGTATGCCAACGACATCTAACGTTTGACTTTTTTTTTGGCCATGGGTTTTGCGTTTCTGGATAAATATAAGATTCGGTTTACACAAATCAGTCGCCGCCACCCGAATCAGAAAGATTCCGTCTTCTTTTACAGGTAAAAATCGTCTGTGCTAGTGAATTTCTTTAGATTAACTACTTTTCTAATGTTCGAGATTTTTCTTGGTATAGTTCATATCTTTGTAACACTTTTTCTGAATTTTCTCTATTTTATATTATAATGTAATGAAATGATTAATTGTTTTAAGAATTTATATTCATTTGTATTTACAGTAATTAATATTTGAAAAGAGGAATTCATAATCAACTTCTCGTTAAGATTTAATTTGGAAATATAATATTCTTTACGTTTTAAAGAATAATGTTTGGTAATCTATTTCAAATTAGTATTCTTTTTTAAATTTAGCAAAATACATTTCTTCAAAATGATTGTTACATTAATCGCAACTATTGACTTTTATACCCTTTGGCTATCACGAATTTAGTCGAGATTTAATTATCTGTTTTATAGATTTAAGTAACTGTATTATATTATAAACAACAGAAATTATATAAATTATGAATTTGGTAGGTACGAAGGAAAATTATAGTTTTATATGTATTTCGAGTATTTTAAATATAAAGGCTTGATAAGATGTATCTATAAAATGTAGTATTATATATATATATATATATATATATATATATATATATATATATATATATATATATATATATATATATATATATATATATATATATATATACATATATATATATACATATACATATATAAATTATTTAAATAAAGTCGCCGTCACCAGAATTAGAACGACTCTGTCTTCTTTTACAGCCGATTCCAAGCTTCCAAAAATAAATGCAGCCGTATGTACACTATTATGAGTGACACCTCTCTCTCTCTCTCTCTCTCTCTCTCTCTCTCTCTCTCTCTCTCTCTCTCTCTCTCTCTCTCTCTCTCTCTCCATGGACTGAGGTCAGTTCTTAAGTCATGAATAATTGCTTTTGATAGCAAGAAATGAGAAGATTATGATAAAAAAATATTATTATAATAGATATGTTATAGCTGGTTTGCGTCATCGTAAAGGCCGTTTCTAAGACATATGTAGTATGTTTTTGGATAACACCATCGGGTCTATCCATACGGACAGGGCTCTTAACCTGAAAACTGTTGAGATTCTCATCATACAACTGTGTACAGGTTTGATCGACACAAGGAGACGAGATTAGACATGTGCAGTATAGACCTTGGGGAAGAGGACTTGCGAGGACTTGGGTTTTAACTAGAAGCTATTGAAATCCCCAGCCTACAACCACGTAAAGGCTTGAAGAGCACTAGGAGCGTGAAATAAAGCATATATCCAACTCAAACTCTGGGTTGTGCCCCAGGGGTGTAGGACTTATCTCTCATGAAAACAGTTATGGTATCCATTCTAAACTATTGTACACTGAATGGACACGAGGACATAATGTACTTGTGCCTCCAGCACAGGCCAGTTCTCATGTCAATGAATGAATGAGACTTTCCATTGAGTAATACCTTTTAAACCAAGTACTGAAGGTTACACCATTGTTTAAAGAGAAAAAAAACTCACATGCTAACCTTACACTGTTTTATATACGACTTTCATGGTTCTATCTTGAAGGTCAATGTATTGAGAAGAATGTATGTCCACTGACATATAATGACTAGTAACTGCTGCATACCATGTTTTATGTCATTTCACATATTCTAGACATGAACATCGTCAGGATAGGAATGAGGTGGTTGGATGAGGTTTGAGACCCCCCACTCATCATGGTTTTTGGTTATCGTTATCTAGGATGATCGACTTTGGTGTTATTGCCCTGATCGAGTAAATAGTAACATAAAATATACAATTAATGGATGGAATAAAATAAATCTGAACAGAATAGCGAACAGAAAAACACAAGACCCACCCCCGTATGTAAAATATAACAATTTAATAAATTACATAAACAAAATTAATTCGAACATGATTGTCATGTGTCGAATTTTGAAGACCTGTTGAAACTTAAGGTTAAAAAATGTGCTTTGAAGTTAACATAGTCTAGCCAGAAAGGTCTTAAGAAAGTTCACTGATTATTACTTTATTTCACCTCTGAACACATAAAAGGTGTTACGTTAAGCTTCGATAGCATTTGACCGTTTCATTTTGCTGGTACAGTGGCACGCGCGCGATAGAAACTCGACCGTAACTGTTCAAAAAGTTGGCGCAAGTCAAATATTTTATTTTTCAAAGGAAGCTAATTGCAGCATAGTGAAGTCTGTTGATTGACATGATTATTTGGAGAGATTTTATGAACAAAATATTTCCGTTTGGTCAGGGAAAATAAGGGCGTACACTTTGGGAAACAATTTAAGGCTACCATTTGCCAAAATTAGTTAGTCAGATTTTTCTGGAAAGAAATTTAAGTCCGACTCCGGAAAAGCTTAGAAAGTAGTGTTTCTTCGTTATACGGGAAATCTTAAAAAGGGGCCAGACAGCTGTCTTAAAAAGACGGACAGTCTATATACGCTAGGATATTTTGTGTGAAAAGAAAACGGCATTAAGGTACGCAATTTTAGTTTCCAATTTAATATTCTATTTCGTTTGGTTGGTTTGTTTGCAAATGTGTTGATATTGTAACACCCCGTGTGTTAAATATCGAAAGAACAGAGTTCGGGACTTAAAAATGATTTTCATAAATAAAAATATAAGTGAGAAAGAACCAACTATTCATTCTCGCATAGTGACTTTACACTGTCTGTCACAACACTTAATTTTAGATAATATAGAGCAGACTTGTTTGTCTAAATGCCAAAAGACAGCGTTATAATGCACTATATCATGATGAAATAATGTTATTATAATGGCTGTAACACATTCTGGCATGGTAGCGTGAATTAAATGAAAATAAATAATTTTAGTACAGAGCAGTGTGGTGGGAGATAGCAGCGGCTTTATAAAGAATTATATAATAAGTGTAAGGCATTTAAATTCAATAATAAACCTATTTAAAGTTTCCAATAACAATACTATTAAGTTTTGAGTTATGTAAAAATTATATAAATTATGGTTTTAGAATATGTGGCCGAAATCCTTTTCTATCTAGATGTTCATACTTTGCCGCTCTGACAGCTATCTACCAGTGCACTGTTGTGCACTCATATTTATAGCCGCATATTTACGTCACATGACCTTAGCTAGCCAATCATTGTTTGTCCTTCTCAGGGCTAGCTATGGCGGTAACCAAGTCAACTGTTCAAACTGCATGGAAAAATTCCTCAGAACATGAAATTTAGATTGAGTTAAGTTGTCCTCTCAATGTCCGTTGTGTGCGTTTTTACTTTTAACCCTATTTGTGTATTCATACCTGCAATTACTTTGAAATGAACGAAACGGACAAGTGAATTTCAATGTGAATCGAGCGAGAGTACAACATACTTGTGATGCATTTAGTTGTGATACGGTTAGAAATAGTCCCTGTTAAGTGCATACTATTTCTGCACATTAAAGTAAAATAAGTTCTACACGATCAAGACCTTACAATAATAAACAGCAACATTAGTTCTAACTTATTGTTCAACAAAAGTCTGACAAGTGAAATGTGATTCTTCGGCCGGCACATTGATTCCATCCCTATCTTGCATCTCCGCTGTTCCAGTAACAAAACTAACCGGGTGGTTAAAGTCACACCTTTTTGGACTAGCATCATATTTCTGGCTTTGATATTCCAAAACCATGGAAGGTAAGATAATTAATTTCCTAAACAATTCATGTGAAATTCCAACACGACACACGCACGGTCGAACATGGAAATGATTTGGGCACAATGACTGTTAACACGTAAACTTCTTTCCACTTAATGTTGATGTCCCATGGCTTTTAGCACTATTTTTGTCTTCTAGATGAATTCCTTGACGCATTCATTAATACTCGTAATGAAAGCGTGATATTACGATGACCAGAGTAAGGTTTTATACTCACATTTAGTATAAAACTCACAGTACAAGTTTTTAAGAGATGCAGACGGATCTAAACACTGGTGGGTGGGTGGCATACTTTCAGGAAGGACACATATGGTAGACGTTTTCAGTGAGAGATAAAATCGACATGATCAAATATGCTATAGTCTTGTAGGTCAAACATCATCTCACCTCTCAACGATTAACATCATATAATCTTTCACACATTAATTGGAAATTGTTTTATGCATGCAGAACTCATTTCACAATACCATTAAGGCATTATAACATAATAATAATAATAACATACTGAGCTGCATCATGCTTTTCAGGTATTATTTCATGTTTTTTCTTTATCATTATTATCATTGTTATAAAAAGGAATGTAGTTCTTAATAGTGCTCAGTACTTTATTATGTTGAGTTTGGTATTACAATATGCTTATGATTCACGCATATATCGTGTATTCATTTCATAGGACTATATTGATATACTGTTTTATGCCATTTAATTATCTGATTTAACAATTATTAATTCATTGAGAGAATTGACGGATTGCATGTAATTAAATATTCATTGTGTAGAATTGCATAGGGATTAATAAGATAACCCTAATATACAAATGTGTCATTTCTTAGGATATATGAATTGATTCTCAGTGTAGGATAATATTCACTCTTGCGAGTTAATGACAAGTGTAAATTTGTATACGAGTTCGCAAAATTTAAATGATCACGCAAGTTACTTTAGTGTAGCTAGATTTAGTGGATATTATGACATAAGGAATTGAGCATTTATTTTATTGAACTGCATTGACTAGCCAAATGTAAATAAGTCGTGTAGTAATGTATGCTGGTATATATGGCAACATTTGTCAGTATAAAGCACGTGGGAATTTATGATGAATTAGCCAGGAAGTGAAATGAACTTCGAATAAAAGTGATTCGTACTATGTAACAGTACTGTACCGAAACACAACCTTTATGGACATATATTCGTTAAGATCACATTATGTCAGAATTTGTGGAGTGCAATTCCATTATCTGATATGAACCAATATATATATATATATATATATATATATCTATATATATATATATATATATATGTGTGTGTGTGTGTGTGTGTGTGTGTGTATGAGTAGTTGAATTTGTCTAGTGTAAGATATACTATATATTTAAGGAAGCAGCTTCATACTCACAGAGAGAGAGAGAGAGAGAGAGAGAGAGAGAGAGAGAGAGAGAGAGAGAGAGAGAGAGAGAGAGAGAGAGAGAGAGAGAGAGAGAGAGAGAGAGAGAGAGAGAGAGAGAGAGAGAGAGAGAGAGAGAGAGAGAGAGAGAGAGAGTTGTATAAAGCTCAGAATGAGTCAGTGGAATAAAATTAAATATAAGACTAATTCATGTGCCATTACATGTCCTTATATAACGCATATAACTCACATATTAAAATTTAAAAAATCAACAGTTAACAATATATTAACAACAGTTCGGTCAGTTGTCTGTCTCTCAGGACGTCACATCACTATGTTATTAGTCGATGTTCATCTAGACATTCAGAATCGAAGAGCCTGTCGGGATTTCTGTCTTTTCTCTTCTGCCTCCCAAGACTTGGACATAACACGGAAGTGACGCAGATCTGCCGTGTGGGCATTATGAATCATTGGAGTGTAACTCTCTGGTTCACATAGTTCCTGTGAAGGGAAAAAAAATACAATGACATGTATTGGAGATCGAGACGAAGATTTCTTTCAAAGAATTGCAATAGATGAGAAGGGAGAAACAAAATTAATGCAAATATTAAGTCATAATGGCCTAGGCATGGACTGACATAAACATTGGGTACCAATGCTCCGAACACATCGAACGAGTGCAGTGTTAATTCTCCAGTAATTATCTGTTCTATCGTCCTTTCCCTCAGTCATCTGTGATTTTGCAGTTAGTCATTAAATAATAAAGAACAGAATTATAATAAACAGTTTGCAGTTTCCATAAATTTGAATCAGCACACGGAAATGTTTTGCAGTCTCTGGTTCATAATCTACCCTCGTACACCAGTATTCTTAGTGTTGTAGAGCAAACCATTTATTCGTACTAGCTATATTTACCTTGTATGACTCGAAGAAAGCCTTGTAGCCGCCGTCTAGGAGGTAGACTTCTGGGTAATGGAGTTGTGGGTAATTCTCCTTGTGAAGGTCCCTGTCTTCACTGCGTAGAAACCGATATCTGTGATTGAAAATATGATGCCTTTTTTATTTTATTTAAATAAACTGGTTTATTTAGGGGTGGCTTCTTTATATTTTTTTCTAGCAAAGAGCAATGAGTCATCTATACGTTTGGATCAAGGCTATGTGCTTTATTTAAATAATATCGTATTTAAGTGATGTCCACTTATTATTTGTTGGTTGTTAATGCCTACACAAACTACTACTAGTTTGTGGCAACTTTTGATTATGCTAAGGCTAAAAGTATAATTATTTATTAAGTATATTTATAAGTATATTTAACTGACTGGCTTTTACAATCCTCATATTTATGTGGCAGCTTTCTCAAGAGAGACGATTTTCCTTCGCATGCCTTTATAATTGCATGTCTTTACAAAGGACGTATAATCACAAATTAGCCAATGTAACTATAGCTAGGTTTCTACGTTTTAAATTAAAAGGCCTTATGTATATCTCTAGGACTTTTGCTACCAAAAGGCCTTACATCTATATTTTATACTCACAGTTTAGGGCCTCTTTCAGATGAGAATTCGCAGTGGAAAATTATGATGTTATTCTTGTTGGCAGACTGGTCTCCTGGGAGATGGAGAAAATCACGGATTTCCTCTCGGTGGTACATGTTCATGGCACCCTGAATTTGCAGAACAAAAGGGAAAAAAAACATGATTCTTTTCATCTCGAACCAATTACAATTAAAACCTTCAAATATAAACAATCGTGATTATATAAAAGAAACCTCTCAAAACTGAGAGGCTGTTTTAAGCGAGTAAACAATGGGAATTCAAAGGTGTTATACCAATAGTTTGTGAGTGATTTCATTTTAGCAAAAGTGATAAAGCGGGGCTGTCATGTACAGAAAACCTCATTCTACTAGATCCCCAAATGAAGACCACCTCCCCATAACAACACTTTTTTGCAGTGCAACTGATGACATAAGATCAAAATTATCCGATTTTTTTTTTGTCCTATTGGGGAGGTTTAGCAGTATATTATTTAAGCGTTCGATTCTGACGTAATCTGATTTGGAACACGAGCATTTCATTCCCTGTTAAGTGCAGCTTTTGTTAATTTTTCAGTTGAGGTTGAGAGTGGTAATTCATTGGTACGTAATTGATGTTTTTTCGATTCAAAACGTTTCCGGAATATTTGGACGAATGTTTGATCCTCACACTGTGCTATCATGTACCGGTAAGTTAATAGATACAATATTCCAATAGCGTTAAGAAGATACTTTGCCATAGCTTGATGAGTGCACGTCCAGTACACCAACCTTGATATGACCTCCTCTATACTCGTATGGATAACGACAATCTATAATGTTAATGTTTCCAATTTCTTCATTGTAGTTCCCACGAACCAAAGCAGCCATCTGAAATTAAATGAATATGTGCAGAAAAGTTATAACTTAAAATAATTTTAATACAATAAATCTACCAGGGTGAATAAAACATACAATAACTAATGAAATTTTTAATCTCACTATAAAGATTCGCATGCATCAATCGAAAAAAAAAAGAACATTGACGATTTGATGACCAAAATGAAGAATCAGTGTATGTCGGCCGTAAATGTAATTCTTTTTATATAGCTGTGAGCAACGGTACAGCGTCAGATTAGTAATCCAAGAGTCGCGAGTTTGATACCCATCCAGGTCAGTGAGGGTAAACATTCTCAGTGTGGTCGTCTTGAGAGATGTACTTAGCTCCAATTTGCTGAGGATGATATTATCAAATGAAGTTTTGATGCGCCGTTAAAAACTAACCAGCAGCAACGCTTCTGTTTACCGCTATATTACGTCAATTTTACTATCAAAATTGAAACCCACTATTATTATTCACATACAAATTGGTATTCTTGTCTTGTCGTGAATTCAGAAGTAATGATTATTTAATCTTCCTTTATATCCTTTAAAAACGTATTCGAAAATTAATCACATTTCAGATCACATTCACACGCCAAATGCTATATGACATATTGAATTGTTTTTCATTTCGTAATCTTTTTATTTTGAACGCCTGTATCACATGGAGTATATAAAAAGACCCACTCCACCCCCACCCAGTCCTATTCGTCTAAAAGTCTAATGTTACCGTATGACACGAGATATACTTGAGGTCGCCATGTTTGCCGGGAATTGTGGGAAGGCAATATGGTCTGGAGCCGTCCGCGATTAGATCTGGCTCATCACTTAGTCGATCAACAGCATCGATGATTGATTCATGTCCTGCACTGCATGCAGAAACCTAGGATCGAATAAAGCCATTAAAATTTACCAAGAAAGTAAATGCAGTTTATATTGGTCATTCAATTTTGTACATGTCTGAGACAAACGTCGTGTCTGATAAGCCCCGAGAGAATAAGAAACTATCCGGTGCTAAAGCACAAAAGGTATTTTAAAATTAATAAATATATCATTTATAATTATATAGGATGTTGCCTATACCATGCAGCGACATTTATTTAATATGATGAAGGATGTCTTCAGCAATTAGTAAATTCAAAAGATCTAAATATTAACCGAGCATGTATATTCGTTAGCTTGTACTATCCATTGTTAGTTCTGTTATCCATCTTATGAAAAATGTTTCTAAACATTTGTTGATTATTTACTTTTCAACAAGCAACAAGGATATTTCGGTGGGCTTTTAAACTGAAAAAGCTAATGTGAGAAACAGCGAAAGGATCACGAAGTGTAAAATATTTAGGTCGATAAAGGTTCTAGTAAATTCGAGACAGACTTTCATAAGAATGAACTTAACTGCTTGTTGAACATTATTTTCCGACAAATATTTCTTAACACAAAACAAATATTAGCATTATACAAACCACTGCGATATTCGCTTTTTTCATCTTGTTTGTAATCAGTGACATGACGTCTAAATGACGTCATATTCTCTGGAATATGCTAGCGGACCATCTACGTTTTAGAACGTATCAGCTCTTTCAACAACAAATTTATGTGATTCTGTAATAATTACCTAAGCAATTATTTCGGACATTATTTATTATTAGTGTATGGAAAAATTTAAAATATGTATCTGTTTTAAAAAGCACAATACCACTACTTTAGAAATGTACCACAAAAGTTAGACAGCGCTTAAGTTGCAATCAACCAATAATGGCAGTGGCGTTAAGAGCGAAGTTTAAGCGCAACATGAGGAGCAACTGTATGCTGAATATAAACACAATTCTTACATCTAAATTAGCGTTATTTTCAACTAAGATGGCGTTGCTATCATTATTGTTTTTGAAGACAGGCGTATATGTTTCCTGGAGAGGTCGTTTCGTGCCAGACGCCGCCTTTTGCAAATTAAAACTGCAAATGGATATGATACTCTTCTTTCGTCTCATCGGAAACTATTGGGGAAAAATTATTATTATTATTAAAATATCATTAGATACAAAATTGTATATACATTCAATGATATACACACTCAAACCAATTTCTCAATAGTTGATGGTCCTCGGCCATTTAAAATAATAAAAAAAACTAAAAGTCATTAGATAAACCCCGTAATATAAATCGATTATTTCATATAATGTAAACGATCTCGATTAACCAATACAGTATTAAGTCAATATTTATTTACAGATATCAACAAAAGTTGCAGTCGCGTCTCGCCTTTCTATACTTTACTTAAGTTAGATCCCCAATTTCTACAAATCTAAATTTCAAAATTAACTCTAAACGGACGATTTATTAACTTTTAGTCAGACTTATATCTCAAATAGTTATATCTCTGGAATTGTCCATATTAGGTGTTTGCCAAAATGTCATTACCCCCCCCACACACACAAACACACACGACTTAACCAAAACAAGACAACACACACAAAATACCCTCCCACAAAATATGCACAATTTTTTTTTTTTAAAAATGCAGGTGTTATATGTGCTAAACTGACTTCAGCCTGTGGAAATATCGATGATTTTGGTTTAGTAAAATGGTCCATTGTAGCAGCTGCAAGATCACTGCATGACAGCAAACAGGATGATTCCTGCAAATAATAATAATAATAATAATAATAATAATAATAATAATAATAATAATAATAATAATAATAATAATAATAATAATAATGATGGAGCACTGAGAATGTAAATCGTGTTAATTTCTAAGCCCCTTGCCTTTACTAACGCACAACCTATTTAAATATTGGTGCCAAAATAATGTAAAAGTTAGCTTAGAAGTCCAGGTGAAGTAGTGGTCTTAGGTGCTCGTCTTTACAGATTACTCAATCTTCTCCTGGGTTTTAGTCTCGGTTCAGCCAGCGTTAGTAGGTTCCCGTGGGCCAGTGGTTCTTCATGGGACCTTCGCGGTGTCTTCCTTCACAAATATACTGGCATATCAAGCGTTGAACAAATGGCTCTAAACCTATAGAAAAATGCAACCGATTAAAAGTTCCGCAATCCTCCTTTTTCCGTAGTTGTAAAGAATACTCAATTGATGATAGCATTCGGACCAATTTTAGTGGCAGTGCTCAAAACAAGAGAAGCAACAACTCCCTACAACTCTGCCAATCCAGTTTCGACATCAACTCCGGTTTGAAAGGCGAGGATACAACGTCTAGAACTATTGCAAGCATAAAATGAGGGTTGTGGAACGGGATATGACTGTCCACCAACAGGACTTCTCCAGTAACCATATTGTTTCTGCAGTAATGAAGAATATCATGTGGTAACAGTCAGTATCAGCACTATGGACAGCGTTTGGTGGCAGTATTTGGCAGTGTTGAAAAAAATAAAATTTAAAAAAAAGATAAAAATAAAAGCTCACGCATTATTTCATTCATTTAGTTTCGTCTCTAGTCCCCAGTCCCAATCTCAAAGTTAAGGAAAAACATGTTCCAGAACGGTCGCCTACAGCGAGGTCGAATCTCCTCAGACGATCGAGGGAAACAGTCTATTTCCTATCTAATAAAAAGCATGTTTTAGTTACATTTTAGATGTTGCTATCTCTACCGTTAATAGATAACTTGATAGGCGAACATGTTATTACGCATACGACTATATAAAGTGCATGCGCGTTTAAGCAACGATCTAGCTGAGTGTTCGGTTTATACCCACTAACGTCAGCATAAACACAAATCACCTGCAGGAAAAAAGCGATCTGTTGGCATCATGTGCACGTAATAACACAACCACGTGGGTGTTAAAAATCACACTACAAGCTGTACATTCGTAGCTTCTCGGCGTGAACTTTAAACTATCAGAAGCACTAAACAGGACCCAAGCAATGATTTAGGATTTACTGTGATGAATCAACGTTAGTGAACGCATGCATTGATTCTTGATTATGTTGATTATGAAATTGTATCAATGGCTTTTGTGTTCTGAATTTTAAACAAATAACTTTGATATTACAAGGCATAGCGTCCGCTTTCACTCAAAACAGTCCGATCCTACTCGCCAACAGGATATTTTCGATGTGGTGAAAATTCGCGTAATCATTGCTGACAAACGGAACCTTCATTAGCTGCTACAAAATTTTCACCACTCGTGTATCACAACTATCATATGCTGATAAAAAGTCTAAATTGTTTATGTAACTAAATTTCCCTTATCACGCTGTTTTTTCTTTTTGTTTTGTTTTTTTTGGGGGGGTTAATGGTGTGCGATTGTCTACAAGCATACTTATAATAAGCATGTACTCAACAGTGGCAACAGCTCCTTTATTCAAGAGTGTAAGGACAAACAACTGTCATACATTGTCAGTCTCGACTTATTTACAAGCACACTCTTAGTAGGAAAATGCTTTCATATACTCGGGTACAAGATAACACAAGCTCTATGGTTACATATTATAACATACTTTTATATAATTTACATGACCACAAACAGAAGCAAAGGCATCGAAACGTTTTAAAGTTTCTTCTATTATTTGCGTATGATTATTTAAAAATAGTTTCGAACCATATCGTTATTTAAAAATCATTGATCTTTTAAAATGTCAATTTTTTCCAAACATCTTTTCAGCAAATTAAATAATAATAATAATAATAATAATAATAATAATAATAATAATAATAATAATAATAATAACAAAAACATTATTATTATTATTATTATTATTATTATTATTATTATTATTATTATTATTATTATTATTATTATTATTAGTAGTAGTAGTAGTAGTAGTAGTAGTAGTAGTAGTAGTACATTTCATTATTAAGTTAAATGAAACAATATGATGGCGATGATGATTACGACTATAATCGCGATGTGTATATTATTTAGCGATGTTAGCAATAGAAGTCTTATTTATCTTTATAATAATCGCAAACAAAATTTTGACAGTATCCGTAAATAAGAAAACAACGTAAAGGATCTTAGTCATTCACCTACCAGAGTCATGTCCCCATCAGAAATAACATGCAATCTGTATAGATAAAAAATCACACTCGTGATCTAAAAAATTATTATAAAAAGACTTACTTCCAGGAAACTCAATAAATAAATTGAACAAGTAAATAAATAAATAAAGTAATAAATAAATATTTACGCATATTTGGCCTGTCAATACAATAAAATTAATTATTATTCTTTTTAATTTGGCATTGTATGAATGAAATTTAATTGTCAAAAATAATATAGAATATTTACAGCCATACTCATACCACATCATCGTCATAATCATCGTCGTCATCGTCGCTTCGGAATCTCGTACGACGATGAGAGACTTGCAAACCCTAACTGAGCTTTGTGAAAATTTGCATGTACATCAGCTCAGTTAGAGCAGTTGTGCGAAATATTTCTTTATACATACCAAAAAGAAATTGTTCTAGAAAATTATGCATGCGAAAGAATTCTTCAATCATACCAATAGATTCTACACGCATCACTAGCTCTTTTTGTCTATGTGCTATTCAGTTTAGGCACACAAGGGTTAATCTAATAGGTAATTCCACCTAATTACTTTTGTAAAATATCAGGATGTAAACGCTGTTATTTTACGAAAAATAATAAAATTTAAGTCACAATAACGTGTTATAATGTGAAAAATAATATTTCCAATAATTAGTTTTAGTTTTATATGTACATCATCTAAATATAACACATTCTATATGTTCAATATAATATTAAGTGTTTATAACTAACCTTGTATATTCATATGGCAAAAAAATCTCGGCATGTTGTTGGGGGCAAACATAACAATAATCTGATACAAATTTAGCACGTTATCTTGTCGGTGCAGCTGAATATTCTGTCACGTCAAAGCACTCTCCTCACAGGTTTCAGTTCATCAAATCGTCGGTTTTTTCGTAGGAAAAGGACTTATATGGACATGGTTAGTTAGCATGCATTTATATCTTATCTTGCCCTTATAATTTGAACTGTGTTAATTTATTACTCTCTTATTTCCCTACAAATAGGTGGAGACTATTATACAGGATCCAAAGCACGCTACCACAAAACTAGAGGATAAACGAACAGTGTGTTGTTGAGGGGATCGATGGCGTTCACGCAACGCTCTCATTCGCCCAGGTATTTGGATTACAAAGACCTACAGTTTAGATTAAGGTATACATAAAAATTAAAGAGGTTACATACCTGTCAACGGGTGTGATTGAACTTCCAAGCTGTTTTGAACACAAGTCACACTGATACTATATTATGTTTAAATGCTGTTTTGAGACTAAGATTATAGAAACAATATTTGACACGTTGCTTTAAGGTGACGAAGAGGCCAACAAATAAAAACTTACTAATTTTTTCGAGACATCGATCTTGAAAGCATCAGGTTTTGCTTTAGATTGCAATTCCGATGAAAATAAACAAAATCACAATATTACTTTAATGAAAATTAAAGTAAAATTCTTAAGGTATCGTAAATTTAGATCATAAGGTTGGATATATATATATATATATATATATATATATATATATATATATATATATATATATATATATATATATATATATATATATATATATATATATATAATATACATGTATGTATATTAGCGATTAAAACCAATGTAGGCAGCACATACTTCAAATTAAGATACTTATTTTGATTTCTAATATAATTAACTAAGCTATATATCATAAAAAGACTTTAGTTTTGTAAACATTAGGCTTTTATAAATGGTTTAAATTTTAAATTTTTCTTTTAGCATTTTTTTCAGCAAAAGCAAAAGACGTAAAATACGAAACTAATAAAATTTCATGCGTGTATGTATGTATGTAGGTAGGTAGGTAGGTAGGTAGGTAGGTAGGTAGGTAGGTAGGTAGGAAAGAAAGATGCATAAAGCGAAAAGGGTTTGTTTCAGACAGTTTATAAATTTGTAAACAGTTTAAGATATGTACAGAATATGAAATGACTATTTTTGCTTATTAGAATAGTTTAAATAATCACATACTGCCACTTTGTGTCCTCTCCTTTCTTTGGTAGTGGTCATGTCTAAAATTATATTAATTTATATGATAAATTAAATTTGTTTAAGTATATAACATACAGTGAAGAAGCAATGCTCAATATGTATTGTAAACAGTTTATCCAAGACACTGTTATATGCAGGCTACCAGCCTAGGAGATAGGACCAAGAAACTCCCGAGCCAAGGCATTGATATATGCAAGGGACCAAGAGACTCCCAAGCTTTGGCATTATTATATGTACGGGATTAAGAAACCCAAGCCAGTGCACTTTCCTATGTATAGGACCAATAGACTCCCCAGCCTTGGCACTGTTATATGCAGGGGACCTGAGACTCTCCAGTCTATTAGTTGTTTATATACAAGGGACATAGAGATTTCCTAACCTAGGCACTGTTATATGTAAGAGACCAAGAGACTCCCAAGCCTAGGCACTTTCGTATGCATTGTACCAAGAGATTCTCCAGTCTACGCACTGTTTTATGCAGGGGACCAAGAAACTCTCCAGTCTAGACACCGTTATATGCAGGGGACCAAGAAACTCTCCAGTCTAGACACTGTTATATGCAGGGGACCAAGAAACTCTCCAGTCTAGACACCGTTATATGCAGGGGACCAAGAGACTCCCCAGCTCTGGTACTATTATATGTATGAAATTAAGAAACTCTTAACTTATGCACTGTTTTATGTATGGGACCAAGATACTCTCCAACCTGGGAACGACCAAGAAACTTTCCAATCTAGGAATGACCAAGAGTCTTTCAAACCTTGTTATATGCAATGGATCAAGAGACTCGACAGCCTAGGCACTGTCATATGTATGGGACCAAGAGGTTTTCCAGTCTAGGCACTACTATATTTATGGGATTAAGAGACTCCCTGCCCAGACATCGATACATGAATGTGACCAGGGAAAAAATTCAATTTATCTACGAGGCTCTACCAACAATAGAAAAATATTATGCTATGCTATCTCTTTGCATCTTTGTATGCATATATATATATATATATATATATATATATATATATATATATATATATATATATATATATATTACTTACGTCATATTCAGTGTTTGTATTAAGACAATAAAATATGTTTCACAACAGAAGAACCAAAAAATGGATACAATAGCTAAAGGATACGATTGTGTAATTGATGACAAGAAAGCTATCGGAATATGACTTGTTGGTATTCATCATTTTTCTAAATCAAGAATCTCTTGCTGCCAAAAATAAATCGATGGACTATTCCAGACAGTTATGTATTTTTTCATTATCCACATTAGGGAATAATTTTCCAATAATATTACAACATTCTGAATCTATTAAATGTACTAAATCCCATTTTGAATCTATGAAGTGTATTATATTCCATTATGAGTCTATGAAGCGTATTACATTCCATATTGATTCTATAAAGTGTATTACATTCTATTTTGAGTGTATTAAATATACAACATCACATCCTGAGTCTATCGCACAGATTTGAGCTTCGCAAGTGCCCGTGTACAAATGTTTAGGAAAGTCTCAAGTAACGTATTAACATAATGAGAAAAGGCCAAGAGTTGTCATACGAAAATATATTTATACAAATTTGTTCATAGTTGGCTATTAGTTAGTTGATTTACACCATTATGAACTAATACAAGAAAAGGTCAATATTATACACCTTTTGAAGAAAACGTCGATCTGTTTTAACAGCTGATAACTTGTTTTACCAACTCAATAACAATATGTAAAAGAATTTGTATTGTTCCAATCCGTAGACAGTATCATAATCCCTGAGCCAGTGAATTCTAAGTAAATGTAGCAAAATCAAATAAAAGTAATTTTTAAAATTCTATATAATTTTTAAGGTTAATCATTCGAGATATAGATTTGTTGCCATGCCTTTTTAATGCAAAAAAAGACACGAACGTATCATTGGTCATTACTATCAAATGCAAAATAAGATGCTGTGACATTGATGTTTTGAATGTGTATATTGTACACAAACTAGGGTGGATAACACCGAGGGAGCCTTTTTTTGCTCGACAATGTTACTTCCGTTTATGTTAGGGTTATAAATTATTAACCACTGTCTCTACTAGCTGTTTAATTTGATTAGGTCATTATTACGAATATCTGCAGCCATGTTCGAACCTTCAGCTACAGTATAATAGTGATGTATCATCTGCAAACAATTTGATACTGGAATGAAAGTTGCTGGCAACGTCATTTTTACATGACAAATAATAATAACCCTATAATAGAACCCTGGGAAACACCTGCTTTTATATGTTAGCCTTCAGGGAAAGACCTATAATTACTACTATTTAAGAGCGATTTTTAAATTAATTCTGAAATCATTTCAATAACTATTCTGATATGTATATTTTGGCGATTTATGAAGTATCCAAATATGCCATGCCCTGACAAAAGACTTACTAATGTAATAAGACCCTTCTCTGTACATGTGCTGGAATTATATAAGCATTTTTCAGTGCAGCAAGACTTATAATAGGGCCATTTGTAGCTGGAAGAAATGTGCCAAGATCATGGACATTTCTTCGCTATTAAAAAACTTTAGAATAAGTGTGCTTTGTCTTCAGAAAAGAAAAAAATCGTTTTTGACTCACTCGCTGATACTTGAATGCTTTTATTTGGTTTAAAAATTGCTTAGCTTTTATCCACCATATCTTATACTGACACTATTCCCGATAGAAATCATTGAAGAGTTATGAAAAATACTATAATTTGGATGTATATACTATTGTGATTAATTTCTTTCTTTTTTTTCCTAAACCGAGACGAGTGTTTGGGACAGTTTGTCATTTTAGCAGCGGGGCTCGTAGATCAAGGGTCACATGTTTGATACTAGCCCAATCCATTTGTGTCGGCTGCTGCGGCGTGTTCATGAAAAAAAAAAGTACGTCACTCCCGTTTCCTCGACATGGTATTGTCAATACTTTGCTACAATTGCCGTTAAAAGCAACCAAAAAATGAGTGCTAAGGGAGTGAATGATATCACGTGATCACCCACCTGTTATGATGCTTTGGTTATCGTTATCATGGAAATTATCGACCGCAGTATTATTGCCCCGATCGAGCAAACTGCAAAACACAATTATTAAATTAATGGGTGGAATAATAGAGATTTGATCAAAGAAACAGAACAGAACAACACGCCCCCGCATGGAAAATATAACCATTTAATCAATTACATAAACATGAAATTGAACATGATATTTTAATTATACTCTTTCTTTTGGAAAGAGAATTATACAATGTATACGAAATGCAATTAGACGTTCTATTATCACAATTTTAAAAAATCATCATATAATCGAGTGAATGATTGAACTCGAAATTGCCGGCATGTCAGCATCACCTGGTTGCTTCTGTCCTTTATAAATCACTGCTGGTGACAGGTCAGCGTTGCCATATTTATTTTCTTTTCTGTCTGTCTGTATGTCTCTATCCATCCTCTTCGACTTCTCAACCGTAACTTTTTTGTCTTCTGCACTCCTTCCCACTGTGTGGCACAGGTATGAAGCATATATCCCCATTCGAATGAATCTAATACGCAGCCTAAATGTTTACCAGGTTCTTCTTCTCATGGCATCAAACAGTATTATTCCCACTCTCTTTACGTCATCTTACGGTAACTCAGAGGAACTAAACTAATGTGGTCAATCACAATCTATTATAATCATACTAATGTCTCTTTAGCGTTTACTCGCATTCCTAACTGGAACCATGACATAACTAGAGCTCCCTCATAACTATTTCCTCCCACTGTGGGCTATAAATTACTACCTGAATAATGTCGGTCGATACACGCCGATTTTCCTTGGTTAAGAGAATTCACAATTAAATTACACAAATGAATTAATGGTCTGAATGTCTTGTCTTAACTACGTTACTTGCGAACTAGCCATTCATTGACAAAGACAATGTAAAACCAACTCTTAGCATACCTGATACCTATCATTAAGACATAAATTTATTCTCACAATTCGTATCCGATTAATGCCTACAATACTCATTTCTATTACACACGAACCACTAAATCCAAACATATTCATATGAGCTAAATATTGTGTAGCATTCTTAGAATACATGAATAGTATAACGTTCAAGACAACGAATACTCAATTAACTTCTGAACTAAATAAAAATTGACGTATCAATTTAAAACGAATAAATTCAGCACATAAGTACAAATTTACATAACTGGGCATATTGTATGTGACTGAGACAATACATATTTTGCTTTTTCGAGACTCGTTCTTTTTAGAATCTCTTTTTCCTTTTATCTCAATGTCTTTCAGATGCTCGTCCCTTCGAATATTTTATCGAGAAAAGTACTTTTTATTAATCTTGGAGTCCGAATCTTCCCCTTTCACAGAAACACTTGAACTGTCTGACTTTGCAAGGGACATTACTTAAAACATTTAATTTCTTCTAGGAAACATCCCAACACACTCTATGACACATAACGGCCCAAGAATATTTCTAGCTTGTCTCAACATTGTCACTTCCTCCACTTGCCCCTACGTTAACATACTTGTCGGATCGTTATCGCGGGCTCTAATTAAAACTCACTCATGCCTCCACCACCATCCCCCAAAACAAGAGAGGATAACCATCGCATGCTCCCAATTTATTGCGAGCCTATCCCATAATATTAATATTTACGTGTAATGCTGACCGTGATATAAATGTGCTGCGACAAATGATCGACCAAACCTTTGCTCTGTCAAAGACATAGAATCTGCGCCTTCGTCCCTACATTTCCCTATGAATCATTGTTGATCACGAAGTTGAATCAGAACAATCTGGGATGGAACAGAACTTACTGTTGATGCTTTTATATTTCGAATCATTATTTAGATCTGCTGATCAAAGTTGATACCTATAAAATCTCATTTCCTCAGGTGTGACAAATGCCTATACAACTCAGATTCACTGGTCATATTTCTATAAAATAACAATGCTGTTTACAATGTATTAAATCTGCCACACACATTACATACACTATTTGAGCGATTGCTTAATTGAATTAGATAAATTAACGCATAAGAGTTGGAGATTATCTTGGTGAGTTTCTCTACAATTTGATGTCAGTGATTTCGTTTACTTCGTGCATTTGCCGTGTGCTTGGACGAGCATTTTAATTAAATGCAACCAAGCCCGCTCAAATGACTTTTCAACGAAGATACGATTAGCAAACATTGTCTGTACGCAAGTGATTTCCTCTAGGATAGTGTTTTTTTTTTTTTTTTTTAAACCAGTTGAAAACTTCTATCCAGATAGCTTCTAAATTAGGTGTTTGTAAGTTATTTCTCCAAATAAAGGAACTATGATAAAACATGCATGACAGTAAGGACAACTGAGTTTTCGGCATGGCCTGCTTCCGTTAACAATTTCCTGTTAATAATATGATGACCATATGTTTGCTATTTTGATGAAACTTTGAATATGGACTTGTTATAGTCGAGCTTTCTGGTAGGTTTTTGATAATAAGCAAGATCACACATATTGACGAGGTCGTCTTGCATCAGATTAGCTAAGCTTCTCACCACGCTAGTGACGGGACGGTACTTCTGATCCGATTTTGATTAAACTAGATAAATAGACTTAAATCAGTAAGATATACAATGAGAAATATACGCATATTAATGATGTCATCTTGCATCTGATTGACTGAATTTCTTACCATTAGATAAACTATATTTCTTAGCCAATTTGAACCCAGCTTGGTAAATAGGTTAATGTTATTATCACCACGTTCCGTTCCATATATATTGAAGAGGAGATCTTGCATCTGATTAGCTGATTTGTTTTCACTCAATAGACCGCATGTTGAATATAACATTCAACAATCTTGGTCAATAGGCTATATCATCACGCTCTTGGTTGATCATGACTGTGAGCGAGATTCACGCATGTTAACGATGTGTATGCAGGTGATTACCCAAGTTCTGTCAACACTTTAATCGAACCCAGATTCATTTTCTCTCTCATTCCACATTTATGTGCAGTTTGTCCGTTATGCATGAGACGGGGGGGGGGAACAGAAAGCTGGAAGGATTTTGATTAAAATGTGTACCATATTAAATTCATTTAGAAAACGGGGATTATTAATACTTTTCATCATTATTTATCATACGTCACTAGTAACTAATTTGTGGAAATTGATCATTGATCTAGAATAGTATTAGTATTTCAAATTGTGATCCGCCCATGGCGCAATAACACGCATATATAAACGTTCTCCTCGCGAGCGTCTGCAGTTTATTCGATTCTAGATCAATGATCAATTTCCATATATATATATATATATATATATATATATATATATATATATATATATATATATATATATATATATATTGAATCGAATGAAATAGAGAAAAAAAATGTTTTACATTTGACATATCAGGCAGAGTTCATAATAATAATATTGAAACGTGATTTGATTTTCGTTTATAACAAGAGCTTCAACATCTAATAGCTTATGTTTTCTCAAACTTTAAAAATCAATAAATATTGGAATATCTATTATTACGACTCTATGGTCCTAAAATAAGTACTAGAAAAGAGTGAGAAGCAACGAGGTTTTGTAAAAATCAACAAACAAGTTATTTTTATGGAATACAAAGTGAAAATGTAATAAAGAACATACGATACTGCGAATTAAGTTGCAAATAATCCTAGAACTACTAACACAGGTCCTAATGATTCTGAATAAACTGTAGTTATATTCCAAATAATTTCCTACACTGAAGGTTTTCATATGTCAATAGTGACAGATAGTCTCTAATGTACTAATGTGCCAATGGCATCAATTCTAATGATGTTCCAACGCCTTTTGCTGAATCACAGTAATATAATCCAAGGTTTCCTTGTTTCAATTCACTGTAATTCCCAGCTAATGCCTCTGTGCAAGAATATTATTTAGCACTTTGTATTTCCAGTGAATAAATAATTTCAATAAATTCCAGCACAAATCTAACACTGAACACAATAATCGATTCCGCCTTAAGATCTTCTAGCACGAACGAATAAGCTCTACATAAGCAAAGTTCATGTTTCCATATATAACAGTGTGCATATAGGATGCAACCCCCCAATCCCATCTAGTCATTAGATAAGCGTAAAACTTAACCTATGCAGGAAAAAGGTGAATTACAGGTCAAAGTGGTTTTCTTTTGATGTAAAGGTATTGTACTAATAGAGATGCATACACTGATCTAGTTTGATGTCTCTAGCATGAACAGAGTCTGAAAAATCAACTTAAAATAAAATCTAAGGAAAGTCCCTGAAGCATGAAAGATGGGTCACAGTGAACTACCTTTATTAAAAGTGTGTAGTATTACGGATCAAAATGCAACCCGTCATCAACTTGCATGATTTTATGTATAATAGTATGTATACACTGTAAAAAAAATTGTTTGGTCATAAGTTAAACACAAATACTTAACCTAAGCTGTAAATTGTGAAACGTAGTTCCAGCGACTTATTTGTTTTTAATAAATGCAAAGTATTAAAAGAGACGCATGCAGTCATGTAGTTTGATGATTCTGCATAAATAAATCTTGAGTAATAAACTTTTTTTTTTTTTTTTACAAAATTTAACCAGTCACTGAAGCATGAAATAGTGGTCACAATGACCCGTCTTTGTGACGTGACAACATCATGTACTTGTTAACATGTTTCCCTCACAAAGTATCATGATTCTAGGTTTAAAAGTACGTTCATAAAGTTATAAAAAAAGCATGCATGACATGAGCTAAATAATAAAAACTTATCCTGATCCAGGCAAATGTGAATGCCGGTCAACATGACTTATTTTTTTGTATAATCAACTAGTTTGATGACAATATTTAACCGAAGTCAGTGAGGCTACAAATATGGGTCACGGTAGCATACTTATTATGAGATTGTAGTACTTGTTAAGATACATCTACTCACAAAGGTTCATGCTTCTTGGTATAATTGTGTATACAGGGTGCGACAAATGTAACCTAAATTCATCATATTAACCAAGAATTATTGTTGTATGAATGTTAAAAGTTTGTTCCTCTTTGCACATTTCCCAGAGAGTCGGTGCTGTGAAACCTACTCCAAACTGTTACTTAGGACTGTAAAAAGTCGCCCCACCGCGAGGTCATGGTACTGGGGGATTGGAGTTGGGGTACTTCCAATATTTATTTAAATTATTGTAGAAGTCCCATTGAGGCTCGATTTTGGTTTTAAAGTTGACTTCGTGAAAATTATATGTACATCTCTGATCCCCCAGTCAGCAATGTCGTCGGTTAAATGACTAAAGATACAAAAAGGGTGAAGTTCAATAATAACAGTTTAATAACAATGAAATGGTCAATAATTAGAATTTCCCAAATACACTTCTTCCGCTTGATCCTTTTGTAGTCTATCGGTGGCTGGCGACTTTCATAATCGATTAACACTGCCTGCGTGGATGTTTACACATCAAACGCGATAATAATATATCCAAGTTGATACATTACCTGATAACCTGGACTGTAATCATGACACCTAGGACCTAGAAAGTTTTTCTCGTTGTTATGGGGTTTAATGCTATTTTTCAGCACAATAAAAGCTATACTTAACGGCCATTATAACTGGAGGAGAAAGAACCACCGACTCAGGAGAAAGTATCGCTTTTTGCAAAAAATTTCACGATGTGTCCATAAAGCTTCGCCAACCAAAGTTCTGATATGTTAACCCTGCAGATAGGGTCAACATTTCGGAACCTTGGCTCGCGAAGACGTGTTCGTCACGGACAGGACATAGTGGTTGACGTGGATTGTCCGCGTTGTAGCTTATAGTGGAAGAATTAAGTTTGATTGCCTCAGTTAAAAGTCACAGCAATATAATGATGTAATCGCTGACGTCCGCTACATCGCGTGGAACTTACCTGTCGGCTCACTTTGTAAAATATCATATTTGTTGGAAGATAGATAACGGTCTGATCGCAAACTATCTAATATGCCAACAATTTTGTTGTTAATTTCTGTGCTCACATTTCCGGCTTCCTTTAATATTAATATCTTCAACCGGTCAACTATTTCAGCTTGAGAGTTCAAACTCTTAAGCCTATATGCTATTTTCTATTTTTATTCTTTCTTCATCAAGTTTTCTAGCTAAGCTACTTTGTAATTAAAATTTTTCGTTTCGTTTTTTTTTTTGTTTGCTATAAAGTAAAGTATTATGAACATTAGTAACGATACCTTCTCGGTGCTGATCAAATATTTTTGGCGTAATTAGTAGATTCTTTGATCTTAACAAATACCACTTCATTATTTGTTTTTACAGTTTAATGTAATTATGTACCTTACCATTACTCATTTTTTTTTACATCATCAACTATCATTTTATTTGTGCCAAAAAATTCTCCTTAAAATTTCTTAACTCGGTGATATCTACTGGATATTCAGTTTCTCTTATTAATTTATTAATCGTTTTTTTTTTTGTAATATAACCACATATTCTTCACTACCCTTAACCTGCTCTTCAGTCTTTTTGTTGTAACACCACAGCTAGTCGTGCAGCTGGATCTCCCATTTGTTGAATAATTTGTTCAGCAACTTTCTTTGCTCTTCAATAATACATCGTAGTCCTTTCTCCGATAACTTTTTAAGATGATCTGGTGATGCTGAATAAATGTTTGGCTTTTTGCCAAGTACAGCTTCAGTCACTGATCTAAAAATCTAGTAGTTTCTTGCTTAACGAATACAATAAAAAAAACTAAACAATTAAACTTTGCTTAGACTATGATATATTTGTTATAAAACAACCCGAAGATCTAATTCCAGTTGCCGAACTCGATTTAGACGAACATAAAATAATTCTTTGATGACATTCCGCTCAGCAACGCCTAAATGGATAAGATAAAATATTGTATATTGTCGTGCATCAGAAAATGTAATGCAGTCTACATGTATTTGGTTCAAGGTTTCTACAATTTCGACCGATGTATCAAGCGATTGCTGTTATTCTCTTCGTTCCTGCTCAACTTTTTTTTTTTCTCAAATGTGGCCCTCGTTGCAATAAATTTCATTAGAACCTCTAGTCGTTTCGCGTCGATTTTTCTAAGTATCTGCTAGATGAACTTTCACAGTCCAAAACCTTGTCTATTCCACATCTGAACACACGGTTTCGATCTCGTGCTATATTATCAAACAAGAAAATCTTGTGTGTATACCATACCATTAAAATTCAGCATATTTATCTTTTAATACATCTTCGCACTGCTCTCGAGCTATTGTGTATGTGAATATTGTCGAGTCCAACGAATAATACAAAACAAACGGTATTTCGCTTGATACATCGATCGAAATTGTAGAAACTTTGAACCAAATACATGTAGACTGCATTACATTTTCTGATGCACGACAATATACAATATTTTATCTTATCCATTTCAACGTTGCTGAGCGGAATGTCATCAAAGAATTATTTTATGTTCGTCTAAATCGAGTTCGGCAACTGGAATTAGATCTTCGGGTTGTTTTATGACAAATATATCATAGTCTAAGAAAAGTTTAATTTTTTTTTTTATTGTATTCGTTAAGCAGCTCGTATCTATCCTGCTGTGGATTGATAGTGTAGATACAATCTAAAAACTCGACGCTGTACAATTCAACAGATGAAATCTAAATACTCAACATATGAAACGGAACTTCAACACAAACTCTTTGAACCAATACATAAATTAGGAATTCTCAACGTATGACATTAAAATGCAGTGGCGTCATTTGGGTTGGTGTCATCCAGTGCAGTAACTCGTGGTGTCAACCCCATGGCCTACCTTTCTGCACAAAAATTCATAAATTTTATAAATAGCCGTGTGAGTCAACTTATGGACCTCCTTCCCGCACAAAAATTCAAAACATTTATAGAAAGTCATTTTGGCGTCACACCCTCGGATGTTGTCACCCAATGTTGAAATGTCAATCACCGCTCTATAATTCAAACGACACAATCTAAAACCTTGACATAGAAAATAACTTTCAACCAGTACTGTTTAATTAATCTCGACCTAGAAAATGTAACCTTAAGGACAAGCATTTTTGATACAACACGTGAAATTGGAATTCTGGACATAATAACATTAAAATTTCAACGGCAACGTTTTGATTGGACCAGTTTTTGTCCAATACGGCGCCCAATATACATGTCTGATATAAATAGTATTGTGTTCGCGCGCGCGTGTGTGTGTGTGTACTTTTAACGTAGCTTGAACAATTCAGCCCTATGGCTACGATGTCTGCAGTTTGTCAATTTATAGTGATGCCTAGCACTGGGGCATCATGCGTTTGTTTATAATCTTTTTTTTTTTTTTAGTTTCATAACGCTGCTTTCAATAAAAGAAATTTAAGTGGGCCTTGGAAATAGTAAAATACCACAAGAAATGTTAGCACTGTATTATTCGTACAGGTAAAAGTTTGAAATTAACCCCTGCCAGGGTTGGGTTTATGGTATAATAGTTTCTCTCATGTCTATTAAGTGTCCATTTGTGGAGAGAATAGAATAGATCGGGAAACTCAATAAGGCTGCAATTAAATTCGCAACAACTGACAGGATATATTCATGGCGGCCAGTATATTTGGTGGAGGAAGAACATGGGAAAAACTGCGGAAAGAACCACCGACCCACGGGAAGCTACTGGCATGTGTACGCGTGTGATTTGGATTTTAATGTAGCTTTAAAAAAAAAATTATGTCATATCGCTAAGATGTCTACAGTGTGTCAGTTTACAGTCACATTATCCTGACACCAGGTCGACCAGTCCCAACACTAACCTCAATGCCGAGCGTCTTGTGAGGCAGCTGTTAGTACCATTTTGTTAAAATAAGTCTTTTGGTACAATTCTGTCGGGATTAAAACCTGCGACCTCTCTCATCCGAGTCGGATGCTCAAGCCACTATGCCACCAGAGCCGTCAGAAGCTACTTTCAAACTTTCTCACATACCCCAAAATGGCTGAGCCCAATACTGGAACCAACGCGGACAGAGGTGAGATATTGGTAAAGAGGAGTGCCTTAGACCACTCGGATACCTGACCCTTCACCCAATGAAGGGATTGATGGTATGAAAGTTATAAAGTCTGAAAAGTTTTTTCATTTGACATATTTTGTCTCATATATATATATATATATATATATATATATATATATATATATATATATATATATATATATATATATATATATACACACACACACACACACACAACATGCCAATTAATACAACATAAAGTCAGAATATGGAATTGGACATTATGAAATGGCTGCCTGCTGGACAGATTTAGCTCCTTTATCTGCCCCTTTTTTTACCTTTAATACCAATGTGACTAGGTCAGCTTACGTTTCCATATTGTTAGATTTTTTTTTACGTTTTCATTCCGAAATAGGAATTTGAAAAGATGATAAAATTGTTTCTGAGATCTTTTAATGTAGTTTAAAGATCTAAGTTGTAATTCCTGCAGTGATTAAGATGCAATGAGACTATATGTATATACTCGCTTATAAGACAAATCCAACTGCAAACTGCACAGACCCAGATCTGCCATTGCATAATGCACTAGTAGATATGGGTCTATGCAGTTTGATAGGAATAATCAGTTGAGCAAACAACATAGATCCAGATCTGCAGAAGCATTATACTACGGCAGATCAGGGTCTGTGTTGTTTTGGCGCGACATATAAGCAAGTTCATACAGTATGTATTTGCTTTACATGTTAATAGGAGGTCACCTAAAGTATGGTTAGCACAATAGATTATCTACTTTAGAGAGGTGAGCTAAAATAAGATTTCATGCACTGCAATGTACTTAATAAAAATAAAGAGTTTGTGTTGTGAGCATTTATTTATTTATATTTTTAGCATGGCAATGTAATGATCAACTAGTCTGACATTCATCTATTCATCTAGTAAGGAATTTACATCTGCGGTGAAACCTACCAATTATATGTATTTGCACCATTTATTAAAATCTTACTTAAATAATAAACCAAATTTATCTCAGTCTGGTATCAACATGTTATCAGACAAGAATGCAAATGAACACCTGGACTCTATACAACCTATAAGGTTTGAGTGATAAATCTTCACTGTTCTGATGGCATCATTTGTTTTGTAAATTATGAATGTATTGGTAACTTAATTAAGCTGGTTTATTTCTCATAGAGATGACCGAAATTGCCAATTAACCCTTAAGCACATGCATGAAATAATGCAAATTAGCAATTAAATTGTAAATTGCAGTAGTTCAGTGACGTCTAGATTACTTCTAGAAATGTCTATGCAGAGATTAAAGATTATTTTAAAAAAATAATTAAGCCCTACCTCCCCCAATACGAAAGGATAACATGACATGGTTGACATGCTGGGCTGACAATCTAAGATAAGCTATGTCCCTTGATAATGATATTCATTTAATTTGTCTTACAGAAAAACAATCTATCATTCAACAAACAGTAATTAAGAATCCATAATTGAAAATGATATTTAGTCTTTTCTTTTTGCTAACATTGTAAATCACCACGCTACAATCTTGTTTGTTGCTCAAATTGAATTTACAAAAATTTTAATGTTCACAAAAATGAACAATAGCAAAAGAACAACACAACTTTAGAGGATATATGAACCATAAAAATATCTTAGAAATTTTACAGGTTACTTTTTCTGATTTTCTAAATCTGAAACATGTTAAAACACTGACATTTCAAGCATATAGTGCATTGACACAAATAACTGAAAGTTTATTTACACATTATCACAAAGTACTATTCAGTTTCCCTGACCTACAATTACTAGATGGATGAACTATTACTAACATACTTGTTCCTATTCTGCCTACTATTATAAAATATACAAGTTGAGGTTCACAACCTTTATTCTATTTATTAATCTTTTGTTTAGTTGCTCATTAGTTATTTAGTTTACAAAAATGTTGACACAGGAGAAAATAATATTTATTGAATGCCAGTAATAAGCCCCAAACCATAAGAATATTTATTGAATGCTATTACCAAGCCCCAAACCATAAGAAATTGTACTGGCCTACAAAGTCAGGTCCTCTTGATTGTAAACTCATAAACAAGAATAAGGAATATAAATTTCAGGTCAACACATAACATATTTTCAGCATATGTTAGTTGAAATAGTATTAAAGTTCAATAAGAAATGAGCTGCATGAACTTTCCTTTGAACTCATTCTTTCATAAGACTTCATCAAGTGTGTGGGTTTGAAAAATAAAAAAAAAACTTTTGTAAATATTCAGTGAAACAATTCTGTGGATCTTAAATGTTTAATTTAAACAATTTTGAAGAACTTTAAAAAAAAGTGCAGTGGATTCTCATTACGACAATACTGATTATAAAAATTCTTGGATAAAGCCAACAGCCTTTTGCCCTTTACCCTACAATGGACAATGGAACCACTGATCAGAAATGTGCTGCAATGAATGAGTCACATAAATCCAGAGCCATTTGTTAAAGTGAAAGACCACTGTCTTTTCATGCCTTCTAGAGTTCATCTCAATTATTGGGGTCAAATTAAGACTTTGCCAAATGCAAAAAGAGTATCCAGTTTAATTAATACTATATATATATGAAAGGATGTTGCCTCACCCCAGTACCCATCGAGAATTTCATCAATAATAAATCTGACCAGACATAAAACAGTATGGAGACTGCTCTACTGGCCTTATGTTTAATTGCAACTGAAGTTTAATGTTGTTTTATGACTCACTGCCCTGACCAGCCAAAGCAAGAATATATATGATAAGCACAAGGCTGAGAAGCTTAAAAATTAATATAAAACTGATAACTTCTTACATCCATATTCTCATTAGTCACATGTGGAAGAAATTAATTATCAACCCGCTCAGTGTGCAAAACCAGTAGAGTGAAACCAATGCTTTCTATGGCTTATTTTCATACACTAGAACAATAAAAACATGTTTGATTTTAAACAGCTTCTATGGACGGCAGTCGGTGTTTTGAAAAATAAAATGTAAAGTTGATGATAAGTTGGCCTGAACCCATTCCCCCTTAAACCCATTGAGTTGATGATAAGCTGGCCTGAACCTCTTTCCCATTAAACCCATCAAGTTGATAATTATCTGGCCTAAACCCCTTCCCCATTAAATCCATTACTGAGTTGATGACAAGCTGCCCTGAACCACTTTCCCATTAAACCCATCAAGTTGATGACAAGCTGGCCTGAACCCCATCCCCATTAAATTAATGATATGCTGGCCTGAATCCCCTTCCCCATTAAACTCATTAAATTGTATATAATCTGGCCTGAACCCCTTTCCCATTAAACCCATTGAGTTGATGACAAGCTGGCCCGAACCCCTTCCCCATTAAACTCATTAAGTTGAAGACAAGCTGGCCTGAACCCCTTCCCCATTAAACCCATCAAATTGATGACAAGCTGGCCTGAACCCCTTTCCCATTAAACCCATCAAATTGATGATAAGCTGGCCTGAACCACTTCCCCATTAAACCCATCAAGTTGATGATCAGCTGGCCTGAACCCCTTCCCCATTAAACTTATCAAGTTAATGATAAGCTGGCCTGAACCCCTTCCCCATTAAACCCATTGAGTTGATGATAAGCCGACCTGAACCACTTTTCCATTAAACCCATCAAGTTGATGATAAGCTGGCCTGAACCACTTCCCCATTAAACCCATCAAGTTGATGATAAGCTGGCCTGAACCCCATTCTCCAGTAAACCCATCAAATTGATGATCAGCTGGCCTGAACCCCTTCTCCATTAAACCCATTGAGTTGATGATAAGCCGACCTGAACCACTTTTCCATTAAACTTATCAAGTTAATGATAAGCTGGCCTGAACCCCTTCCCCATTAAACCCATTGAGTTGATGATAAGCTGGCCTGAACCGCTTTTCCATTAAACTCATCAAGTTGATGATAAGCCGACCTGAGCCACTTTTCCATTAAACTCATCAAGTTGATGACAAGCTGGCCTGAACCCCTTCCCCATTAAATCCATCAAGTTGATGATCAGCTGGCCTGAACCCCTTCCCCATTAAACTTATCAAGTTGATGATGGGCTTACTGAATAACAGCTCCACTACCCTTATCAGGTGGATAATAACCTAGCCTGAAGAACAGCTACTTCAAATATAATTCTTGAGGTGAAATAAACGTAACAAAGAGCAATTCACAATACTTAAAAACTTTGTTTTTGATTTTATACTCAGAACTTGAAAACTTGAACATCTTTTCTAAAAATTAATATAGATTATGAATTGTCTGTTGCTCCCTATGAATGAACATAAGTTATGGACTAATATTTCAAATGAAAATATAGAACTAATGACAATGGAAGGCTTTTTCAAGGGCAATTCCACTTTGTTGGCCATGGATTACCTCTTTAATTCAAAGCAGCAATATCTGAATGGGTGTGACATTAAAAATTTCATCTTTACAATTTTCTTGAAAATTTGCCAGATAAAAGGGTATGAGATTCATTTATAATTCTTCATTGGCATATAAATATAGTAGATGTTATGGTGGTACATTTGTGTATTCCATGTTTAGGTCAATAAATTTGTAGATTTCTGCACAGTGAAAGAGATCAAGAGCAACATATGATCTCTTCCTCAAGAGTGTAGACATCAATAAAAACATACTAAATTCGTCTGACAAACAAATAGCAATAATCTTTATTTTAAAATTAGAAAATTCCTCTGTAACTGTACCAGAAATATATTCAATGAGAAATAAACAATAATATACAGATAAGTGTATAAAAATTTGAGTTAATGAAAAAAATATATATATACATTTCATGATTTATATGTTGGATTCTGTTATTTACAAAGTATTATGGACCAATTTCAATGTTGCATCAATGATGTCAGCTTCCATTAAGCATAAAAGCTGCAGTATCAGCTGTTTTCTCAAACCTTTCAAGTCTCACAATTGCTGAGTCAGCTGTTTTGTTCCTATGAAACATCCACTTATGTTAATTTACATCAAACAGCTTTTGACAGAAAGCATAAAAGAGCATGTGGCCCCCAAAAAGCTGTACCATTCACTTTTCAACTCTAGTATATTGTAAGCATAGGTATTTCAAGCGAAAACTGTTCTATGAAAATTTGCAACGAAAACAGATAACCTAGCCTACACAAATACTAAAGAAAAAGTACATGGCAAAAATATGTATTCAGGCTGTGTGTCATTACTGTGAAAAGCGAGAGGCCTTTCCAAGTTTAAATATATACCTCTTGATAAACTGTTAACTCATCAAGTGTGTGAGCAATAGTTATCAGTTCAACAGGTCAAAATTGACATCTTAGCTGCTTTGATTTTATTGTTCATTAATAAAATATTATATGGAAAACAAAAAAATTAAAACCTATCCACTGAGGGCACTCCAAGGAGTATAAATTTATCCATGATACTGAGGTTTAAAATGATCACAAATAACAGAAAATTAGTGTCCTATATTAGTTGGTAACAAAAAAAGCAAGTTTCAATCAAGTCCAATCTTTGCAATTTTTTTTTCTTTTCTGAATTTAAAGGGCTATTAATTACCTGAGAATGCCATCTACTCTGTGTTATCACCATACAAATGATACTCAGAACATGTATCCAGGAATATAGTTAGTCTACATTGAGATTGCGACAGCCAATTTTAAAACTTGCATTCTCTTTCTTGAAAAAGATGTTATCATCTGACTAAGTAAGACAAGCATTCAAAAAATGTTCTTTTGTCCTTCAGTTTCAAACTTTACAACAAAAACAGTAAGACTGTATAACTTATACTAGGAAATTTTCACACAGTCACAAATTGAAGAGTTTTGCTATTTGATAACAAATCACCAAAATTAATTACGAAATTGGAATTATTTGTTAGATAATCGAAAATCGTGAAAATTTACCATGGAAATTTTTCCAAAATTGAGAAACTGCATATTTTTATAACAAGTTGTCCTGCTATAGGCTCACTGTACATTAGAAAGTGCTTCTTTTATGGACCATGTAAAAGACCTATACAATACTATCTTTTTTCTATAACACAATCTACAACCTCTGAAAATTCTAGAAACACATTATGTAAAACAAAATCAATATTACGAATATATGTACCTAGTAACTACAATCAACAAGTAACACTTAGTATGCAAAGGAAAACAACGGAAATTGAACAATGATCACAACCTTTCAAATATCAACAGCAATTCGTGTACAGCACAAATGCTTTGCATGGCTCATTTTACCTTGCAAGTAAATGCCCAGCCTGGTTTTCATAATGGTTGCACAAAATGTTACTGTAATTTATAACTTGTTAATGTGATTAACAGCTTTTATAACCTGCCCCATTAATGTGATTACAGCTTGAATAATTTCAGCTTGTACCTGTAAGCTCCTGATATTTAGTAAAATGTATCTGTATATGACCCGACACTTCCTCAGCGATGAATCTACCTTCATCCCGTTTTTCACTTCACAAGCTGGACCAACCCAAACTTTAGTCATTTTTCTTAGCTTGACAGATCATGATATTGTAACAAGAGAATACTATGTGGTGATACAATTAGAGTTTTAAGTGCTGCTGAACTTAACTCTAGACCAGCAACATGACATCTTGATTAGAGTATAATTTTATGTGCATGTGATGAAAGTCACTCACATATATATTAAGGACATATTTGTTCAAAACTTTCCATTTATGGGAGTACATCTTGAACTGTTAGTTCTAAATAACCTCTGTAATGACATGGGTTTCACAGTGACATGACAATAAAGACGATGGTCTTCACATCAACATGTCAAGACAAATCTTAAGTCTTTGCCTTGTCAATAAAAGTGCCAAGTCTACAGTGACATGTCAGTAAATGTCCTGTCTTCACAAGGAAATGTCAATACAAATGTAAAGTCTTCACAATGTTAATACAAGTACTAAAATAACTGCTTTTGTCACGTGTTTTTCTACATTATGTTAAATGTCTGTACAAGATTTGAACATTTACACAACTTAATTTTTTAACAACAAATGTACTCCAATATTAATTGCATGTTAATGCAGAATCAAATTGTGTTAATTAAGGGTCACCTCATATGAACACATAACGAAAGTACTTGAAAATCAAGCTGAAATAGTCTACTTCTGCATACAAATATGCTCTAGGACTTATTGAATATAATCATACACTTTTCAACATGATAAAACATTCTCAGAAGTCTCACTGTCCATTCTGAAGCTGAGATTCTATGGCTCGTTGTGCTTTAGATGCTCTGGTCCGACCTTGAGGTGTTGTCTCGCCAGCTTCGGCAGCGAAATACTTCATTTTATCACGAAACGACATTCGATCTGATCCCATGTTCTTTCCTTGGTTGGCCATTTTGGCTTCTATTCGAGCACGTGGGTCACGATAAACTTCCTGGGCACCTATGACACTTGGCGTATTTTCTGCTGTTTTGTACTGCACATCATTCATGTTGTTCTTTATCGGTGATTGAGGAATGTTATTGTGATTAGCTAAGGAATTGTTTCCAGGCTTTTCAAAGTTTCTATTTAACCCTACCCCCACTGGTTGTGAAGAACTATAAGGGGGATAGGTTGGGCTTCGTGGTTCGCTTTCTCTAGTTTGTACTTCTGTATTAAAAGACACTGATTTCTTTGTAGGAATATTTTCAGTGCTGCCTCGACCACTTGTTGCACTATTCAGACTTCTAATTTTTGAGTCTGTCTGAGCTTCAGGTCTTATATTTGAGGTTGAAATTGACCGCTGGTTAGCAACACTGTAAGATGACCCCCTCTCAGGTGGAGGAGGTGCATATGAGTTCATAGCTGACGTGTTCTGCATGTATCGTGAGTCGAGCATGGACACTGGAGCTGGTTGTGGTGGTAGATTTGCATACTGGTAATTATACTGACTATTCTGATTTTGGGCAGCCATGGCTTCCAGTCGCTTTCTTTCTTCATTGACCCGAATTTCTCTCTGCTGTTCCCGTCGTTCTCTCTCCTGCCTTTCGAGCTGCTGTCTGGCATATTCTTCTTCTTGACGCCGTATCTCTTCACGAGCTTTGGCTTCTTCTGCTTCCTTTTGTGCTTGGATCTCCTCTAAACGCTTTTTTTCCTGCAAGAAAGCAAAACAATTGTTTATATAATTTATGAGTCAAATTAACAGTATCAATGATGAAGCAATTTCCCTCTTGTGTGACCATTATAGTAAGTATGACAGGCCAGTGAAGAGCCATTACTTCATCCACCACTAAAGTAAAATTCATAATGGTCATGTAGGGACTTTACCAACTATTTCAACCATTGGTATAATTTTTAGAATTTCATCCACATACATTTATTAAATGGCGACAATTCGCTTTCCTTTTCATCACTAAGTTTTGTGATGACAACTAGGATCCAAATTACTCAACAACCAGGAATGAACAGACTGGGTAACTTTAGTATAAAAGTTTAGAAGAACAATTGTTATTTTACTTAAAATCTGTAAAGTTGTCGAGGTTGAGGTTGAAATACACTTTTAAAAGGTCGATTTTTACATTGCAGTGATAGATCATTCATTAACACCTATTCCATTTATTGTAAAGTGATTGTAATGATACAACAATTTCTTATATTTCCACCATTATTCTTTGAAGGGATTGATTGAGCTTGACTCCCCATGAATGCAAAGAAGTGCCTGGATTAGGAATATCACTATAGAAATATTAATATTTTCATGTGATACAATAGAAGGTATGAAAAATGTCATAGTGACATGCCTGATACAGCTCAAAACCATTAAAAATAATCAGTAAAACACTCATAACGCAACAAACATCAAACCACATGAACCTGTAAGTAACCTGAAACTATATATACTGCATGGTAGAAACAACAATATATATAATATATACACACACACTTCTGATAAAATTCAGAAACCTTTAATCTTTTGTTATAATTTTTCTGCAGCCAGCTATGATCTCCATTCCAAAAGACATTCATATGAAGTATACAAAATACTTTGGTCTGCTATCTCCTCCCATTACATGTAAGAAAATCTGTACAACAGAGTGAAGGTTAGGATGATCTCACTTTATTAATTTCTGTATAGTACATGAGTATGTATTGTTGTCTGTCTGTGTGTGTGTGTTGATCATACATGTTTTACAGTTTGTAAATTACTTTATGTTGAATACAATTGTTGAATTATTTTTATCTATTAGTATTCCTTACATGGTCTGCAGAAAATTCTCATGCCTCTGTCTATGACACCTACCATTTCTTTTCTCTTCTGCATCTCCTCCATTTTCCTCTGGTTCATTTTCTCCTCCTCTTGCATCAGTAATCGTTTGTTCTCTTCAAACTGCAGGCGTTGCTTTTCTCGTGCCTCCTGATAAGACACACAAAGCATTTTAACACTTGCAATATGCTTGAAATTTACAGACAAAAGTCTTTGACTAGGAAGACATTTACAGTATCCAAGTACTTTACCTGGTCTTTGACTAGGAAGACATTTACAGTATTCAAGTACTTTACCGGGTCTTTGACTAGGAACACATTTACAGTATTCAAGTACTTTACCGGGTCTTTGACTAAGAACACATTTACAGTATTCAAGTACTTTACCGGGTCTTTGACTAGGAACACATTTACAGTATTCAAGTACTTTACCTGGTCTTTGACTAGGAACACATTTACAGTATTCAAGTACTTTACCTGGTCTTTGACTAGGAACACATTTACAGTTATCAAGTGTTAATTCTGATTTAATGCTGGACAATATTAAACTAGTTTTATAAATTTAATATTAAATTATTACCTATCTGAGATTCTGTTTTAAATACATAATTTTTATTGTAATGGAAATGGACAAAAAGAAGAATAACTTGATTCATTTCGACTCTGATGATGTACCTTTCATCTGTTGTATGTAAAAAATAGTCCCAAAATCATCAATTTTTTGGCAGTTTTATACCCAAAAAAATTTAAAAGCAGATTTTCTTTTAGGTATTAGAATTAAATGAGCAAATGTTCTTCAGAATAAATGGAACTATTGACTCGGAGACTGTGTATGGATTTTAAAGTGATCTTATATAGTTTTACTCTATAGGTTGGAAGATCAATGTAACAATGTTGACACCTAAGGTATGTCACTTTCAGTACTAAAAGATGTTGGATATTCATGTGAAAATAAGAAACTGGATGATGAAATTCCATATTTACTGTAATGTATTTGTGACTGGATATCTGTATTAGTTGATCTGGAACAGGAGATGATCAGAACTGTATCACATAAGAAACATTAGATCATTTGAGCTATTTTACTGTTTGATAGGCCTAACCTTCCATTCTATCAGTTGGAAGACCAGTTTTTGTCGACTTTCTTTAATGAACTGGGGTGAGTTTATCTGCTTCTAGAAGTTAACATTTAAGCCACTCTTAGATATAGGGCAGATTCCAAGTTACAGGATTAACACCCACCCTTTCCCTCATGCATGCTATCAATTGACCAATACCCTTAGTTTTATTTGTTGTTTTGAGGGTTTTAATGCCATTTTTTTTTCATGGCATGATAGTCAATACATTGCGTAATGATCCACATATTAAGAAAAATGTGACTTTTCCCCCCCAATTATCCTTGGTTAGTCAATTCAAAAAATGGCCACCAAAATGGCGATAGCATTAATAAAAATAAAAATGTGGGGAAGAGAAAATTTTCCCAATATTGTAGCCAATCAGTAATAAGTATATACAGCACAAGAATTTCATGGTCTTATTTGGACCAATCATAATCACATAAAGTGGTATATTAACATGTTATAGACTGATCCACCTCTTGGATGGCTCTCTTGACCAGCAGCCACCTACTTTTTATGGTCAGAATACCCGGCTGCAACAAGTTTATATTCAAAAACAATCAAGAACTGCCACACATCTAATGTAACCAGTGACTAGCACATTAGTACAAAAATGTAAAATGTTCCCCTCAGAAGCAGCCAGGTTTTATTTTAAATATGTCCAGATCCAATAATCCATCCATACGGTAAGGTAATACAATTGTCTCTACCAATACCTGTCTCCTAATGTCAAGTTTCTGTTACTGAAAGAAGTGTTGCCGAAAGTACATGTTACACTAAGATTAATATTATATCATTGTCTATACAAGCTGATGTTTACAGGAAATGGGGTCAACAATGTAGTGGTAGAGTTTTGGGCTTCAAACATCTGTCGAGTTCTTCTCTTTGATGCTTACAATGGGACATAATTGTCAAGATCATAACAGGATCAGCATAGGTTCAATATCGATTTTGTGGATTAACACCCAAACTAACCTTGAACAAAATTGGGTACCAGTCCAAGACAGAAAAATCATGTGATGGTACATATATCACTTCCTTTATAAAGAAGGCATTTTATCCACTCTACAAATATTTTGTCTGCATAATTAAACTGTAGTACTGTACAATTAACAACATAGATATTATCTTATAATAAAAGGAATTATAGTAAGGGAGAGCTGTATTAGCATCATTTGTACCAATGTGGTCCAGGTTTCATTAAATTCTCAATATTTTTCCTCAAGCTGAAACAATACATATCTCTCTTATGATACTTGTGACAATATATTATTGTTAGAGACATAAGTAAAGGCATAAAAATTTACCTATCAGTTGTAAATTTCAACATAAAGAAACAAGGAATTTATCATATTTGATGAAATCATTAAATGTTCTTCAAATATATCATCTTTATGGAAAATTCAATCTTTTATGGACGCATCTTAAACCCTGATGCCTGCTGAATATTGTTAGAAAATCACGGCTTCTATAGTAAAAGTTGTACAGATCTTGCATGTGCATTTACTCATCTTATATTAAATATTAATTGTTGTTCTAACATTTAATACTATTGCTTATCCAAAATCCATTCATTCCTGATTACTGAATGCTCTTCATCTTAACTGTCCCCAAGAAACGTCCAGATGAAAATTATTGTTATGGATTATTATGATGGTGGTCATGTACTAATGTGGGTAAAATAAAACAGCCTGTCGTATCTAACATATGAGAGACCAGTATTCTATAAATATGAGTAGATACACATTTAAGCAGATATTAGAAACCAATGCTATACCTATCACAGTAGATACTACAGACCAACACTCTACACATCAGAGTAGATACTACTGAACAACACTCTATACATCAGAGTAGATACTACAGACCAATTCCCTACACATCAGTATAATTACTACAGACCAATTCCCTACACATCAGTGCAGATACTACAGACCAACACTCTACACATCAGAGTAGATACTACTAACCAACACTCTATACATCAGTGTAGATACTACTGACCAACACTCTACACATCAGAGTAGATACTACAGACCAATTCCCTACACATCAGTGTAGATACTACAGATCAATTCCCTACACATCAGTGTAGATACTACAGACCAATTCCCTACACATCAGTGTAGATACTACAGATCAATTCCCTACACATCAGTGTAGATACTACAGACCAACACTCTACACATCAGAGTAGATACTACTAACCAACACTATAAATCAGTGTAGATACTACTGACCAACACTCTACACATTAGAGTAGATACTACAGACCAACACTCTACACATCAGAGTAGATACTACTAACCAACACTATAAATCAGAGTAGATACTACTAACCAACACTATAAATCAGTGTAGATACTACTGACCAACACTCTACACATCAGTGTAGATACTACAGATCAATTCCCTACACATCAGTGTAGATACTACAGACCAACACTCTACACATTAGAGTAGATACTACAGACCAATTCTCTACACATCAGAGAAGGTACTAGAGACCTGTGCTCTACCATTCCGAGTGGATACTACAAACCAGTACTCAACATATCTAAATTGATACTAGAAACTACTATTCTAAGGAAGAATGAATCCAATTAATATTAGCAAATATTACTGAGTAATCTGAACTGTAAGAAATTAATTATTGTATTATCTGAATAAAAAATGTGGACTGTAATTTATCCACAACTTTAACTACTCAATATTGAGCATTTGCCTCATCAAAATGGTGGAGATGAAGTTACCCTTTGTTTTCTCAGATATTCCTCATTCTCTTTCTGTTGTCTTTCCTGGCGTTTCTGTAACCTTGCCTTCTGCTCCTCTCTTTCTTTTTCGAACATCTCAATTCTTCTTTCCAACCTGAAATAATTAGGTGGTGAATTGCAACTTCTGTGTTAATGTGATGCTTATAAAGAAATGACCAAGATCTTGTCCAGCTACATATACCTCAGTGAAATTTAACACTAATTACAATTATGATCTATGTCTTTAACATTTGCACCTGTATAACTTGTACACAAAATGTGATGAGCACAGCTCTAGATCTACCCGCACATGATACACCAGAAGATCTAGGTAGCTTTTTCTACTAATAATTTCAAGTAAAACAGTATACAGCTTGCTTTACATGTCAATATCCAATAACAGACAGGGTATGTGCTGTTTTACACCTGGTTTCATGCCATTTATTTACAGATACAGTATATCTTGTGTATGCAGGTACAGTATGCCATACATATACAAGGACTGTATATCCTACATGTTCAGATACAGTATGTTATACATGTATATGTGCAGTATGTCATATGTGGATTATGGCATACATGTGCAGGCACAGAATGGAAGTGTCATTCAATGCCTGCCATAAATATCAGATATTCTGAATGGATTTTCGTTTTGCCACCTTTCAGGAAAAACCCCAATTAGATGCTATATTCATTGGTGTCATTACGTCAAATCACATGGTTGCTGTTTAAGATCTGGTTGTAATCTGCTATTTAAAGTAACTGGGAAGTACTCCACTCTCCAAAATGGAGCCCATGGATTTTGTTAAGTACTTTCTAGAGTTTTCATAATTAGAATCACAACTAGGAAAGCTTTAGTAATTTAGGTAAAGGCTCTGATATTGATGCAGGCAGCAATTATTATTTAGCAGTGATGTAGACACAAAGAACTTGTAAATTGCGAGTATGAGAAATGGCAGCTATGGTTGGTCATGTCGCTTCATTGACTTTATGGTGAACGAGTTCTCTCAAAATTTTAAAGCACATAAAAAATTCTTCCAGCTATAACAATCAGATTTTACTCTAAATCATTCTATACAAATCTGATGTGAGGTAAAGGGTTAAAATGGATGAGTGTACCTAGTTAACATACTGGTTATTATGAGGCATATGAGGGCATTTCAACTGGCAGCTTCTCAAAAAAGGAATTTTTAATGTAATCTTGTCAGAAGCCTTCAACATAATGCTGTGTCTCACCTGTAGTGATGCACTATTATACATGTTACATGACATTCTTACATTCTTTAACAATTCTACATTGTCATTGCCATATTTTGTAGCTATAGGAAAAGCAACAGATATCTTCCTATGTTTTAGTGAAGGAATGAGAAAACCATCAATTAAGATGTGTGTGATTTGAATTTTTAATGTGGCATTAATTTTTCAGTCATATTGCTATAATTTCTGCAATGTGGCAGTTTATAGTGATGTCTAGCACTGGGACACGATGCCACAGACATGTAGCATGATGTCCCACCCAATCACATTATCCTGACACCAGGCAGACCAGTCCTAAGCACCAAGCAAGGCAGCTGTTAGTACAAATTTTTGTAAGCCTTTGGTATGACTCAACCGGGGATTGAACCCACAACCTCCTACATCTGAGGCGGACATTCTAACCTCTAGGCCACCGGAGCGGTTCCAAATTAAGATGTTCTGTCAGATACTGGAAATGGTATGAATTGGGATGTGGTCTTGGATTTGCTTAAATATATTTACAATAATAAAAATTCCAGGAACTGATTTTGTATGGATAAGAAACCAGCCAGATGATCCATATTTGATCACATGCCGAGTTAAATTTATGGGGACAAAATGGAACTTCATATAATAAACTGATGGGACTACAGTGGATGTTTAAATAATAATGGCAACAGTTATAGGGACATAGTGGAAGTTCATTAAATAAATTATGGGACATTTATAGGACATAGTGGAAGATGTTCAATAAATTTATAGGGTCATAATGGAAAATCATACAATAAATTTATGGTGATATTGTGGAAGTCCATACAGTACATAGTGGAAGTTCATACAATAAATTTATGGTGATATTATGGAAGTCCATACAATACATAGTGGAAGTTAATACAATACAAACTTTATGGTGATATTATGGAAGTCCATACAGTACATAGTGGAAGTTCATACAATAAATTTATGATGTTGTGGAAGTCCATACAGTACATAGTGGAAGTTCATACAATACAAACTTTACGAGACATAGTGAAAGTTCATATAATAAATGTATGGGAACATGGTGTAGTTCATAAGAGCCAGTAAATCAGATACCAGGTGCTTAGGTAATCAACAGTCTACTGTTCTCCTTTAATTGAATGTAGTCATTATTGAGAACAGGTACAAAAATGTGGGTAGGTGAGGAGTAGTTTATAGTGATGACTTATAAGCAAGTATATATGTTACTTATTCATAAAGGATAGGCAGACTGGACTCATTTAAAAGGTCACATAATCATAAATAACTAGTTTTAACTGGTTTCACTGTAAAATGTATGTGTAACCTGTTTGTCCTTTCTTTCTCCCGCTCAAGTTCCTGATAGAGGTGTTTCTCCTCCAACTCATTCATTCGGAGTCGTGCCTTCACCAGGTCCTCCTGAAGGCTCTGCAAACTCCTATCTCTGCTCTGAAATGGCAAGAAATAAAAATGTACCAAACAACAAAACATAAACTTGTTAAAAAGTTCAATATGTTCTAAAATGATTATTAAAAGTAACAAGAAGGCCTGGGTCTGCATTTAACACCACAACTCAGATTAACAACTTTGTTACAAATCTCAACAAAAAACTGTTAACAACTACAACACTTTCTATGACACTAGTGGAAAAGTGACTTTTGTGTCCCATGTTACAATTAATATGGGCATAACAAAATGACAAAAGATGTACCTATAATTTTTTCTGAAACTGCTTTCCAGTGACATAGGTTAATAACACTATTACATGCAAAGACAGACTGACACAGTCAGATTCATTTTATCTCATTTCAGTTGCTGACACAAGGATTAAAACTTGTCTATTTTCCATCACTTTCTTTGAATCCTTTTGAAACAATATAAAAAGAGAGCAGGCATTTCTGGATGAAAGCGGCAAATTTCAACTTCCAGTAGCATCAGTGTTTTCGGAAAGTATTTTTGTTCTTATTTTTTGTGTGCTATATAACACCAGTCATGTTGAGTGTGTGTGTGTGATTTGTATTTTTAATTAGCTTTCAAATTTTCACATTTTCATACTTTGTAACTGCAAAATTTTACAGAATAGTTTCTGTAGTATAATTTCATAGTGCATTCTGTTGGGGTCAGCATGACATGTAAGCATTAAGTTCGATGTATGGAATAGATATGCCATAAACTGTGAGGGATGGAATCTGCTCTGAATAGGGCATGAAAAGGATTTTAATTTGGACTCACTTGGCTGACAGTGAAGATGCAGAGTGCAATGATAACACAAGGTCAATAGTAATAAAATGAGATGAACAGAAAAATTTGTATGGAGTCGGTGGTCTTTTGAAACGGGTGTCATAAAATGGTTATTTTCCAGTAAAGTTTTCAATAAAGGAAGTCTAGAAAGGATTATTCTGGCTTGCATGGGAGTGATACAAAAATCTGGTAGTTAAAGTAGTAATCCTGATTAGCTAAACTAAATGATGGGGTTTGTGTTCCCAGATGGATTCAGAAATTTAAAATAATCCCCTTGCTAAATTAAGCAGTCCAAGTTTTTCTGCCAAAGGGGTAAGCCTGAGGGGTTCTGAGATCAGTATTCTTCTCATGATATAAATCATCCAGGGGACAAAAGGGTATGGATATTTGTGAGACATAAAACTAAAGAAGGGCAAAGGAAACTCTTTGAAGATAAGTGAGCACAGGATTAGGGCGACAAAGGAAGACCGGAAGATCTAGTAGAGAGAATGAGACAGACATAGAGATGGAAATGGTGATCATGATCAGTGATTTGTAGATAACCCGAAACACAGATGATGCTGTTATGCCAGCAATCTGGGTTCTTCAGCAACTCAATCATAAGATTAAATCTAATAATATAAAAGAATGGCTAACTGAATTTATACTCTATTTATAAGATAAAGTCAATCATTCAAATTTTTTGTTCATTTTGTTTAAGTAATTGATTAAATTGTCCTTTTACGTACAGGGGCGCATATTATTCTGTTCTATATCTCTGCTTAGATCTCTTTTATTTCATCCCTTAACTTTGTATTTTATTTATTGTTTACTCGATCCAGGCAATAACACTGTGGTTGATCACCTCCTAGATAATGAAAGTAAAATACCATAAAGGCTGGGGAAGATCACATATCTTTAACAACTCCTGACAATAATCTAACAACTTTTATACCTTAATCTAAAAACTTAACACCTTATAGGTATGAACTTCACACAGCTAGGCAGGCTTTTTATATAAAAATGCATGGGACTATTTTCCTAGACATTTTCAAAGAAATTTCCTAATACACTGGTATCTTTATTATAACTGTTCAGTGGAATCATGAAAGTGTTAAGAATTATAACTAAGAACACCTTTTAAGAAGGCATACTCAGTACCAAAACTATATACATCACCAAAATTAATATCAATTACTGTCCCTGTGGGGGACTGTGCTATACTGTGCCATATAACAAGTAACATGTCATTCTGAGGTGATTTATCACAAAGAATAGCATTATTATTAACAGATAAACATTTTAATCTGCCTTTTGTATCCTAAAAGGATGTTTATTTTTACTAAACTATACTTTTCTAATATGAGGATTTAATTAACTGAGAAATTAACAGCAATTTCTCAAAATAACGAAACCCATCTCTTAAAAAAAGAATCTCTAAAACTTGACAAATGAAAATAAAAAATAATTTGAATATTATAAAACATTATTTGCACTTACAATAAATCTATCATCATCTGAGTCCTCATCTTCATCATCTTTTGCGGAAACTTCCTGGACTCGTTTCTGGAACTCCTGCTCTATTTTTAACTTCCTCAGTCTCTCCTGTTCTTGTGGTGTTAAATATGGTTTTGACTCCAGATCTGAAATTTCACTCTGCCGCAACCTTGCTATCGTGTCTTCCTGATCTTTCTGAGCTTTTTCCTTAGCATCCCGATCCCAAGGTGACACAACCACTTCTCGCTGGTCTTTTATAGCTTTGTGAAGGGATAACCTCTCTATTGGTTTCTGTGGCTGAGGCTGTTGTTGTGGCTGGACACGAGGATCATAAGTCTCGTACAAATTTTGTTGATTATGGCCTGTTGAGAGTTGCTTCTGTGTTTCAAATGATCTGTTGGCAGATCGAGGATATTCAATATTTTGATAATCATGACTGGGGTTGAGAGGGATCTGTGTTTGTGCTGGTTGTATGGATGGTTGCCTTAAGGAGTCATGATAATTAGGGGGATATGTGTTTCTGTCAGCATAATCTGCATGGCTGTTGGGTATGGAATGTGGGGATATTTGATTAGGGAACTTATTATAGGGGTCATATCCCTGGGGTGGGAGATTGCTATAACTATGATCAGGCTGGTGCATACTGTAGTCTGGATCCATCTGCATTATTCGATTTTGTTCATTTCTAATCTGTTGTTCTAATCTGTAGTCCATAACTGGAGGTGGGGGCAAGGGAGGTAACTCGTCATCACGAAGATCTTCCATCTTAGGTGGAGGAGGTAATTCAGGAGGAACATCAGATGGAGGGGGAGGTATGCCTGAACCCTGGAATTGGTTGTACTTGTCATGCCCTGGTGAAAATTTTCCACGGGCACCCAATCTAGGATCCTGGAACCCTGTATTTTGGTAGTGGCTCTGTTGAGGTGGGGCCTGTTGGGGTGGAGCCTGCTGATGTGGTGCAACTGAAAATCCCTGGGAAGCAGGTGCCTGCACTAGACGCTCCTGGGCAATCCGTACATCATAGAAATGAGGCTGAGTCTGCCGATGGTCAACCTCTGTTCTCGGAATTTCAGCTGGCTGAATTACTGGCTGATTGGGCTTCGGTTTTGGAGCTAGATAAGGACGGGGCTTCTCCTCACTTGGTGGACGCCTTAATTGTTGAAATGGAGGTGTCAAACTTTGCTGACGAGGAACAGTGTTTTCATAGAAATTAAGTTGCCTTTCCTGATTATTAATATCCAGTTTCTGAATTTCTCCCTGATTGGCATAATTAGGTTGAGGTCGTATATTACTGTAGTTTGGCCCATTTCTGTTCTCAAAACTTCTATCCAAGCCAGGAGCTTGTTGGCCTGGGAATCCACCCTGTCCAAATCTATCTTGCCAGTCTGGATTGATTTCTGCAGATTTTGGTCTTGAGCCTAATGAATCTGGTCTATCTTGTTGCCCAAAGTAGGCTGACTGAGGTCGTTCATCACGGAAATTTCCGGAAGGACGAGAAGTTTGTGGAATCCTATCAGCAGGCTGCAGTTGTTGTTGGACAGGTTTAGCAACCTGAATAGATGGGGCAAACTGAGGTGGCATGGACTGACCTGGGCTGGGTTGACTACGATTATCCCTTAAAGGTTCTTGCTGTCTCAACCGTGGATCTACACTTGGATGATTCTCATAGTCATGTGACTTATCAATCATATCACGTTTGTCCATTGTCTGTGGCACCTGGTTGTAGTAATCATGGTTGGGATTTCCTTGTTGCTGAAGAGCCCCAACTGACATGGCAGGGCGCATTTGATGATAACCTTCTACTGGACCATCATAAGATATGTCCATTCTCAGATTTGGAATTGATTTCGCTTTGTCAAGTTCATGATTTTCCCGACGGATGCCTTGCTGTGGCCTGTTAGAAATTGGTTGATTCTGCATCCCTGATGGTTCACGCAAGTTGCCATTAGGTGGAGCTCTAAAACCTTGTGCAATTTGAGGAGCTATAAAAGAAATAAAAAACTTAAAGTAATTAAATTACTTAGAAGTCCTATGTATGCATGATACTAGAAGTCCTATGTATGCATGGTACTAGAAGTCCTATGTATGGGTGGTACTATAAGTCCTATGTAATCATAGCACTAAAGTCCAATGTATACATGGTACTAAATGACCTATGGCATGGTACTAAAAGTCCTATGTATGAATGGTACCATATGGCATACAATTTACTTTTATATCATGTCCTGTTTGTTCTAGCAAACTGATTTAACATTTCAGACATGAAACATAATTCAGATCATGGGCTTGCAAGAAATTTAATCACAGCAAGTTTCACATATTTTATACAGCATTAAAAATGTTAACAGAAAATTTAATGACAGCTTCACAATAAGATGTCTGAAATCAAAGGAACCAGAATGCTTATTGTTTCAAAGTTTGAAGTGACTTTAATCTACACAAGATCATATGAATACAATTCTAGATATATTGATAAAAGTGATCCCTGTTAGTAATGTACATAAACTCTTAAATATTCTTAACAATATTTTTCTAAATTTTTCTCTTTATACGTTACATCTGTTGTTTCATTTGTACCATCAATGGAACAAGGTACAAGGGAGATTACAATCAGATCAGATAATTTACCTAAATATGAGGTTACCTATCCTGATATAAAGCTGACATGAAAGGTCAGTGGATATTTAATTAAGTTCCCAATTTTAAAAAGGCTGTAAAGTTTGCTATTGCGTTTAGAATACAAACTATTTTGATAAAGATTGAACACAAAGACAAAAGTATGGAGGAATTGCATTACCTTCAAGCTAAAAAATACAGTAAGTTTGAAATTCACTAGAATAAAGATAGTCACACTAATCCACAGCAGCCACCTATGGAAAATGGTTAAACTGGCCTTTACACACAGGTAACTTCTATACCAAAGTTCATGTTTAAAAATAGGTTTTTAAATAAATACCATGCACAGATCATTATTATTATTAGTAATATTGTTGTTGTTATTATAGTATCAATGTTATTTAAGGTGCACTATTTTACATCATATTATATATACACCACTCCCTCGATAACTCGTGGACATTGGGGTCCAAAAACATCGACCGCGATATAAGCGAGGGCGCGAGTTATCAAGGGGCCTATAACAAACAACAAATATAACAATGGGATCGACGCATAGGGAAAAAGGGATGGGGTGGCTTGGCATGTTAAATACTCAATTAATAATCACGCTAAGATTAACAGTGGATAAATATCTTTTCATATCTTTGTTTAGTTTTCCCTCACAGAGCAACATTAATTTCAGGATAACTTACAGTATATTGAGGAAATCATCTAAACATTTTTCCTCTTGGTTTCCGTTTGCTTAGCACATGTAGTTCACACGTTGTCTATTACGTCACTTATTTTTGTGGTGAATGGTATACATTCTAATTTCATTGTTTGATCCAAAGTAGACTGTTTTTTTTTTCAAATACAAAAGATCGACACATTTAAGAAAAAACTGTCGATCAAATGATTTTTATTGCGGTAGAAGTAAAATGGAAGAAATAAATTCACAAGGTTTAACCATTACCAACATGAATTTAATGGGTCGAAAATTTTAAAACAACATAAATTAGAACATGATAACACTTGCGGTTTGTGACACATTTGAGAAATATCACTTCACATTTTGAAAAAAATGCAAATTTCACAATATGGATTCTATCTTTACTGGCAATACCGTATTTTCCGCCCTATAAGTCGCTCCTGCATATAAGTCGCTCCTCAGCACTTACTATAATCACGTCTTTGATACCGCCAGCCATTGCATTCGACTTGGTAATTTCCAACTTTGTGTAAGAAATATTATACAATTGTTTAAGAGTTATATAAAAGTCAGTATTACAATAGACTTTGACGTTGCCTTGAGTCGTATTTGAATTGTTGAAAGTCCATGACCTGCAACACGCTGTTCCACAATCCATTTTCGTAGATTCTCCTCATGAACTGGCCAGCTTGCTTTGCCACTACGATTTCCCTTCTTGTTTTTTTTTTGTTGACCTTAACTTGTCTTATTTTTTACGCATCACGCACAATCTTCTCGCTTACGTTGAATTTTCTTTCTGCTGCACGATTTCCTTTTTCTTTTGCAAATGCTACGACGTTTAACTTAATTCTGCATATTTTTTTCTAGTTGTTGGTGCCATGATAAATGGCACGAATTTAATTTAAAACAAAACATATTGACTTATGCTAATATAACAATTTTAAATCATACAACGTTATTGTGAAACTATGTTTTATTAATGCTCCATTGTATGAACTGTACATATTTATATATCGGACATTTCCACAACCCAAGCTAACTTCACAGGCACTTTATATGCTACAGTGATTTTAAAACATTAACGAAGACATTGAGAATTCACCTAACTATTGAAACTGTTCACCATCCTTCCAGTTATTTTTTTTTTTTATTACCGGTACTTTGAAGTTCTCTCCATGAAGCCAGTCTTGGCTTAATCCAGAGTTTAAAACTAGAGCAACCATCAGAGGAAATATTCCTGCTATGTTTTTTTTTTTTTAACAAGCTGTTGCGAAACCAAACAAAAAAAATGATTGTGTTTTTATAAACTACTATTAAAGTAAATTATGAATCGCTAACAGGTCTCAGAAACGCTTTACAGTGACATAATTCGTTGTTTAAAACAACAAAATAATCCCAGTTCTGCATTCTGTATTTATTTGAGTACATAAAAAGAACATGACGCAATAGCTGGGCGGCAAGTTCAAAGGACTTTGAGTAGCAGCTTGGGTGGGAAAATGTGCTGAAATTTACAACGACTGAATTTAGCGACAGAAAGATTCTAAGATGTTATTGCCGAATAATAAAGAAAATACAATGACAATCGTTATTTCAGTAATTTTTTTATTTATTAATAACAACAAATTTTAGCACATATATAACGAAATATTATTTGACTATTTAATTTGATAATCTTATAGTCTATTACGTGTACCGTATGTAAGTTTCCAGCAATTGGCTTGCCCGTATACCGGCAGATGCATTTCGCTAAAGCACAGCATCACTGCGCATGAGTCACAGTCGTTAAAAAAAATTATTTATCGTATAAGTCGCTCCTGCATATAAGTTGCACGTCATTTTTTAAAAAAAAAAAAAAACGAAAAAAAGTAGCGACTTATACCCCGGAAAATACGGTAATCACCATTTTCGATGATAAAAACAAACTATGTATCAAGGTTAAATTTCCCAATTTACAATTTCTTATCACGACTTTTTTCATGTATAACACATTTTAAGATATATTTTCCTTGGTTAAAAAAAACCGGGAGCCATGCCGGACACAGCGTTATAAGCGGGTTCGCGAGTTATCCGGGCGCGAGTTATCGAGGGAGTGGTGTGTGTGTGTGTGTGTATATATATATATATATATATATACATACAGTAGTCCCCCTCTTGAATGGCCCCCCTCACCAGCGGCCACCCGCTCCTTACGGCCAGAATCTGAAGGCACTGACGAATTTGTGTTCAAAATTACCCCTCACGAAAGGCCACCCGGCTAACATGACCAGCGGCCAGCATATTTTTGCAAAAACATAAAATTTACCCCTCACAAGCGGCCGCATATTATTTTGTAGTATGTATCTAGAACAATATTTTTTTCTAATTGTGTTAAGTAATCCGATTTCTGTTTCCCTAAGTCAGGTTTTCGTTCTTCAAAAAAGTGTTCTACATGTACCACTAAGATTAATATTATATCCTTTACACCTTACGAGAAGCCACATTTATTTCTTAAAGCCTAGAAAGACTCAAATTTTAATCCATACGTAAAGGTAATCCATATAGCCTTACTGCGTGTTATCATAGATGTCTGGTTTATCCACTGATAATTGTTAAGATTACACTTATTAATAGTAGTAACATCAGAGAAGTGGCAATATTGATGTACAATATGAAAGTCTGCGTGGAAAATGGTTTGATAGCCTTAGTGGCTTCCATGTGCAAGATGTTGAGCTTGTTAACTTACATAATTAGCGGCTATTACGCAATAATTGTAAAGTTTATAAATCTTAACGGCCACGAGGTGCTATTGTTCTGATCAAATCTGCGTAGTATCCAAGGTGTTTTTCACACTTAGAGCAAAATATATATATATATATATATATATATATATATATATATATATATATATATATATATATATATATATATATATATATACACACAAAAACAATAGGGTACCAGACTGCGACTAATGAATCACGTGACAATCGCTGACTTAAAAATATACAGCATCTTGTTTAAATGCAGAAGAAAAAAAATTGTTTCATCAGTCTGGTAGTTGCAACATTGATGATTATAACTGGATGTATGGTCAAGATCACACGGTCAGCATTGGCTAAAAATAGAAACAGGGTACTAGACAAAGACCGAAAAATCACGTGACAACACAACTTGTCGCTTCTTTAAAAAGAAAGCATTTCGTCTACACAACAAATGTATCGTCTGCATAATTAAATCGCATACAGTTAGCAACATCGGAATAAATAATTACCAAACATTAACATGTCATTACGTAAACGAAGATTATTTCAGAAAATGTCGGTTATTATAGTCTACGATATCGAGTGAGATGGGGAGGGGGACTAGTCAAACAAATTTAGGTAGGAAAGACTTGAATAAAACAATTTTATGTTGAAAAGACTCGAATAAATAACATTGTAACCGATAAGTTATTTAGAGCAGTGAGAAAATGGAGCAAAAGGAAAGATAATTGCGTATGTACCAAGATTCAAATGATGTTTTTGAATGGTTCTGCTATGTGCATGACAACACCCGCTCGCATATTGTGCTTACGCCAAGAATAAGAACTATTAATGCATATTCAGTTGAAAAAAGTCAACTATTATAGCACAAGAACATTCAATATTTAATGTTGCTTTTAAATGAAGATATTAAATGCTTTGAAAAATGAAGTTTTCTTACTACGTACATATACTTCTCACAAAATATTTAGTCCCCCTCTGGAAAGGCCACCCGCCTTATAAGGCCACTTTCCCGGTGCAGAAGGGGTGGCTGTATAAGAGGGGGACTACTGTGTATATATATATATATATATATATATATATATATATATATATATATATATATATATATATATATATATATATATATATATATATAGTGGTCCCCTCTAATACACTTCACCCCCCAGCGGCCACCTCCTCTACAAGATCAATTTTCTCAGCATTGATGAGTTTGTATTAACAAGTAAACCTTGTGTCTTGTGGGCTGCCACCCTTTTGATGTGGCATGCATCCAGCATAGTAAGCCAAAAATATCAAATTCACCCCTCACAAGTTGCCACATGTATATAACCTGTGTTCAAACCAATATTTAATTCATAGGGTAAGGAAATTAATCTTATTATCTTTCTGATGTCTGTTTCCAGGTTTACAACACTGAGAAAAAGTTTTTGCTAAGTGCATTATAACTACAGATAATATTATATCATTATCTACCAAGGCAAGTGTTTACAGGAAAAGAGCTTACAAGCTCTGTAATATTGTGATGACTTCACACAGCTTCTCTTTGATGATTATGAAATTCTGAAAATCTTAACATGGTCGACATAGGCAAAATTTAGTTTCTGTAGATTCACAAAGAAAGAAGACACGAACCATGCACAAAACTACCTGGTAAAGACTGAAAAATCATATATCACTTCTTTATAAACAAGGCATTTTGTCTACTAAGAAAATGTTTCCTCTGCATGATTAAATTGCAATACAATTAACAACATAAGATTCACTCTGGGTGGGTTTGAGTATCAGGTTCAGCCAATATGGGTATGTGAGAAAACCTGCCAGTAGCATCTTGTGGGTCAGTGGTTCTTAGCAAGGTTTTCCCGGGTTCTTCCTCCACCATTAATACTGGCAGCCATATATAGCCTATCTTGTGCTGAAAATGGCATTTAACCCTACAACAACAACAACAACAACAACTACAACAACAACAGAATGATCATCATCAAACTTTAACATATCATGTAAATGAAATATTTTTTAGTTTAGAAGAAAAATTAAAAAATTTGATGTTGGAAAGACTGAAATAAACAATACCATAACAGATAAGGAGAATATTCTGAAGAAGTGGGAAAATGTAGTAAATGGAAAGAAAATGATTCTGAACCAAGATTTAAATTATGTTTTTGAATGGGTTTGTAATGTGCCTACCAGCAATACCCTACTCACATTTCATGCCTTTAGAATCAAGGGCCATTCATGTGTGTTCACTTGAAATAAGTCTATTGTTAAAAGAAAAACCTTTTAATAATTATTGTTACTTTTAAATGAAGTTATTAAACTTTTTTAAGTCACATGTAGTTTCATTACTACATATACATATACTTCTCACAGATTATAGTCCTCCCAAGGTATTGTCACTCCTCTTTTAAGGCCACTTTTCTGGGGTGGTCATATAAGAGAGAGATCACTGTATAAAATTTTATGTTACACCCACGATCACTGTATTTAGTTTTCTCATAAATTTAAGTTACAAACATGATCACTGTATTTAGTTTTCTCATAGATCTGTTACACATGATCACTGAATGTAGTTTTGTCATAATCTATGTTGCACACATGATCACTGTATGCAGTTTTCTCATAAATCTGTTATACACATTACCACTGTATGTAGTTTTTTTTTTCATAATTCTGTTACACACATGATCACTGTTTGTGGTTTTCTCATAAATCTGTTACACCCATGATCACTGTATGTAGTTTTTTTCATAAATCTATGTTAAAGGCATGATCACTGAATGTAGTTTTCTCATAAATCTATGTTACACACATGACTGTTGTATGTAGTTTTCTCATAAATCTGTTACACACATGATCCCTGGATTTGTGAACCATGCTAAAATATAACTTCACTAAGGATTGACAATTTACATGTCACTCAAAAATAAGATTTTACTCTTTGGTTGGCTAGCTTTAGTAAATCAGGCATGGAAACAGCTGTTCATGCTTCAAAACCAATACTGGATTAGATAGTTGATAAATTTGTCAAGATTAAACAAGAAAAACAGTCAGCTAATGAGTGAGGCCTGTCACAAATAGGAAATCAAATGAAATCATATATGGCTATTCATTTTGACTGATGAACATAAATTTCCCTTCCTTTACAAACAGGTCTAAAAGGCAGAAATGACCCCTGAAACATAAGAGGGATGTAACTTGCATAACCTATCAAAAATGAACATTCTCCTCAAAATTGACTATAATGTCTTATGCTTGATAATCCATTGAATCTGAGTTTGTCCCACTCCCATTTCTGCTACAAATAAGTGATTTATTTTACCCTGTCCTGTAAGAAACAAACACTAACTCACCTTCAGACCCAACATAATGACAATCTTGAGCTACCATGAATGTGACTGGAGCATGGTGAGTACATGCAAGGTGTGAAATATTCACACATCCATTCCCACATTTTATCTAAACAATTTCTTGCTAATCAAACAAAAGTTTATTCTGGGTACTTTAAGTGGTCACTGTTGATATGCTACAGTGACTGCTTAAGGCATGGAGAAACCAGTCAATTAGGAAACACCTTGCCACTGACTGCAAAAGGCAGGCAATTGTTACACACTGGACATTTATGTAGCAAATCTACCAAGTAGAAATTAATTAGAATTCACAGGTAGAAAGAACCAATGACTAATGGGAATCTGCTGGCACAACCATATCTGACTGAGACTAGAACCCATGTAGACTGATATGAAATGTTAATGATATGTAAAAGCTCATTTTCCCCCAAACTAAACTTGTATGGTGAATCAGTCAATAACATTAAATAGTCATTACAGTTAAGTCTCCCATGGCCAACTCACCCATGAAAAAATGTAATTTTTAGTTTTGAGTTTTTTTTTTGTTTTGCTCATGTTCTCTATATTCCCCTAAGAAAGAGACATAATCACAAACAGCACAAACAGTTCTGGCAGGCAGTCAAGAACCTGAATCTACCCCCTTTTTCCTACCCCCATTGTTAGTGGACTCTGCAGAACTGTACTAGCACTGTCACATTCCAATCCAGACACTGAAAAAAGGATATTTTTTATTGTAAAGAAAACTGAGGTTAACTCCAGAGGAAAACTTTATCTAGCAATGATAACAATCTCCCAAGTGATGAGCTTTAGATTCCTTTGAATGAGGGCCTTAAGATAGATTAGTTCTTAGCTAACTGAGTTACCCACTTAAAATAAAGTCATAATAAAAGCTCAACAATGATTCGGACTGCCACATATTAATCTGACTAACAATGCCGGTGCTACATATAACTACAGCATGAAAGACAGCTTACTGTGAAAGGATGGATGTGATGAGATGATCTGCAAATTTTAATAAAGACCAAGGAAAATTTGTTCAGTAGTTGTCATATTTTGTATATTTGCTTCCTTATTTTAACTGGGTCAATAAAAATCGCCTAAATTCTGAACTCAAAATTCCTGACAAAATTTTGCAAATCTCCTGATCTCTACTAAGCTAACCTTACAATTCATCTACCTGTTTCTTCTGATGCATTGAAACACAATTCAGTCCCTTACAATAATAAATGAAAGTCTTTATCCCTAAGATCATCAAATATGCAGGTACCAACGATTTGCATAGATACAATTATAGAGGTGTTCCAATTGCTGCTGGAAAAGCAACAATCAGTTTTCTCAGAAGATCAAAATTTTGTACTCGAAGTTTTAATAAAAACACTTTGAGGGTTGAGACATTATTTCATTATGTGGGCAAATATTTAGGAAAAGTATATGACATGGCCAACTGATATTAGAACAGTAGTAGGCAATTTAGTGTAAAGAAAGATATTCTACTTATATTTTTGATATCCAAAGTGGTTCAACTTTTATCAAATAAAAAAATATATTTTCTTTTCACTGTGAGGAACTACTGAAATTTTCATGCAACAATTCCTTCCCTCTGTCATTAGATGATACCAATGCAAGCTGAAATCTGTTTATTTGTGTAACAATGTTTTGCTGATCTGTTAAAAAGTTTAGCTAATGTAACTATTCCATTCCTCTTCAAGCAAATGTCAAAACTTCATTTTTAGCACAGACAAACTTACATGCACTTGTTAAACTAGAAGTACTTTTAATCCTTCTCAATGTTTCTGAATTCTCTTTGAAATCAAGAACCCCTTGTTCTTTTCTGGCTTTCATTTGATCCTCTTCATAAACTAATTCATACAGAGTTTTAACTTTGGTTTTCACTGGACGGTTGAAAATCTTGGGTGAAATTTGTTCATCCTCACTCACAAAGACATCATCATCCCCATCTGGTGTACTCCATGTAGGTTGCCTCCGCTGCTTAGGATTCTGTCCATTGCTATAACTTTGCAAGTGTAATTTGTTAAGGGGTAGACTGGTTGGTGGGATGGGTAGAGTGGTTGGTCTCCCTTTGGTATCTGACATCTCTGATACTGTTCCAGAAAATTTATGCTGTACTACATTATCCTTGGAAATTCTCTCATTTGACTTATCAAATGGTCTGGATTGTGACCCTGAGACTGAAACACTGTGTAAGTACTGTTCAGTTCTAGATGTAGAAACACTAAGAGGTTTGTATCTCTGTTCATACTGAGGTGTGCTTTGGCTAAAATAACTTTGATATTTCACCCAATCTGGACTTGTATTTTGTTTAGGAGTATAAGTAGTTCCCGATGTACTAATGGATACTTGTTTCCTTTGTTGTTTCTTCAATGAACCACTTCTATACAGAGAACCTAAGGCAGACTGTCTAATATGGTTGATTGTTCTATCTGTCCCTTTATTTTCAGCAGAACCATAACCCATTGACTGATTTTGGCTAAATGCAAAATTCTGACCAATGTAAGTTAAATTTTTTTGTTTATCCTTGCTTGAGTTACCGTTCTTACTGGTTACAATATTCTCTTCATCTTTCAAAGCCCTAGATCCTTGAGTAGGCCCATCTACATGATCAACACTATCATTCACTTCATAATAATCACTCCTCTTACCTTTCAGTCTGTCATCCTCTTTGATTAAATCAATAAGAGAAGCATCTTTATTTGAATCACTAAAATAACCAGAAGAAAGACTACGATTTCTTGTCCATCCAAAGTGTTCTCCCATGGGTGTGAGTTTTCCAGCCATGACACGGTAATCCCTCAATTCAGTGTCTCGTATTAACCAGTGTAACTCTTTTCGTGTGAGGCCATATTCCAGGTTGTTTAATTGAGATATGCTCTTTGCTCGGCGTCGCTTGTAGGGTCGAAACCTTACTTTACATTCAGATTTTTCCAACTGTGATCGCCAGTTTCGTAACTCAGCCTCAACAATAAGTCTGTGAACTGTGTCATCTAGGAAACCAGTGTCTTTTGAGCTCCAATCAATACGAGTTTTGAAATCTGTAGGAATAATCACAAATAAATTAAATAAAAAAGCATATACTTCTGTCCCTGTAACTAAAAATGAACTGCAAAATAAAAGGAAAATGAAAAGCTTTTAGATTACCCAAAAATCAGCAAAGAAAATGAGAAGGCCCAATTCCTCTGTTGATATGGAGAAAACTTTGGTTTATTTCTAAAAGCTTCGGTGTAGGACTGGCATTTAGATCCATGCAAAAGCAATATTAAACAAAAATAAATTTGCATACAACTTTTAAATGAGGTATTACTGATAATCACAGAAATATAGTCAGCATTGGGTAATGCAACTTTCTTTATGGTCTTTTCTTTGAAATGTCAGCTGAAGAAATGCAGATTCATGAAAGATTAGGTTACCATAAATTTACCTTTTTTTTGATTTTCTGGGTACCAATTTTCATGGATTTTGTAAGACACATACATTGCATACTTGCTCATAATAAAAGTCCAACTGCAAGCTGCACAGACCCATAATGCACTGGACCTGTGCCATTTGTAAAGTGTAATCAGTTGTACAAACAACACAGACACTGATATGATGGTGTGTTATACAATGGCAGATCCGGGTCTGTGTTACTTGCAGCTGGACTCAGCTTCTGAGTATGGACAGTAAAGAATAATAATTCATTTATTTCAAGCAGAACAACCTTCACAATCTGAGGTCTTGTCATGATCAAGCATCAACAGGAATGTTATTCCTTACAAAACCATTACAACTGTTACTCTGAAAATTTGTCAATTCAAAGTATTAAAATGAGAATTAGTCAGCATTTATTGATGCTGTTGCACTAAGCATGGATATAAATGCCATGTATAGAGACATTGCAGTTGGTTTAAACAAAATAACACCCTGGGATTCATGGTTATTTCACCCTCTTGAGCATCTAAGTGTACTACATACTGTTCAATGCAGGAGAAGAGCGACTATCTGGGCCCCTAAGGGACTGTCTAGATTTATCAAGGCCTGGATGATCTCTGGGGAGGCTACGAACATCTTGCTTTTGCATTGGCATGTTGGGTCTAAGGCGATCATTTTCCAGATTTCCCCCTGTGTATGGTGGAGGGCCCTCTTCATTCGGCCTCTGTTTGCTAGGAGTTGTGGGCTGAATTCCAGGGCTGCCAGCCTTCTGATTGGTAGCTGTAATAAACAAAAAAGATATACGAATGGAGTGTTTGAAAATTGCAATGACGAATGAAAAGTAAGGCCAATAGCAATGTTTGTAATTTCATACCCTCTCATTTTTTGGATGCATTTTAATAAATTACTGTTGTAAAATGCTATGTTTTACTTGCTTTTATGAGGCATAACTCAGTACCAAAGTAACTGGAGCAAAAAAAAAGGTCATTTTGACTATTTTATTTGTGAATGTTAGTCCTAAAAATTATGCCCTGATTACTTTTTATGACTGCAAGCAAAAGTATCAAGAGAATTCAAGTTTTAAAAAGCCCAAAGAACTTGACATAATCACTTAACCATGACTGTACATACAATAGCGTAAAAGAAACAGGCAAATGCAAAAACATAATGTAAATACTGGCTGTGATATGTAGGCCACTATGATGTGTAGTATCCTTCAAGTTGAGTGCACAGTTTAAGTTTCATTATTATATAATGTTATTGTCTGAGGAATGAAATGCATTGCAAAAACATGAAGTTGTTCCCTCTGCCAACAATGCTTTTGGGACAACTGATTCAGATGTCTCATCTATCCTTCTCAGGCAAGGCAAAACTACAAAATATGTACTTGAATCTAACACATAGCAAATTTTCATTGTATAACAAAACTTTGCCATATGTTCTTGAATCTAACACATAGCAAATTTTCATTGTATAACAAAACTCGCAAAGTTCTTCTCTTCTTTAGAATAAGCAGAAGAATATAAAGAATATTTTTTTTATATGTATTTGTATTTTTCAAACAAAAACTGGATAGTTTTTGATGGCATTTCCAGCACTTTTTGGGCTAAGGAATTGAGAGTCAAGTGACTTTTCAAAAAGCAAACCAAACAGCTCACCTGGGATGGCTTGGGTAGGTATAAATGTTTTTGTTGTTGTTGTTGTTAGGACTAATGCCATTTTTCAGCACATGATAGGCTATACATGGCAGTCAGTATTAATGGTGGAGGAAAAAAACCCCGGGAAATCCGCGGAAAGAACCACTGACTCATGAGAAGCTACTGGCAAGCTTTCTCACATATCCACATTCACCAAATCTTAGACTTGAACCCATGCAGAAAGAGGTGAGATGTCAGTGATCCATAATGAATAGTGCTTTAGACTATTCGGTCACTCAGGGCCCCTGGTAGGTATCAAACCTATGATTTGGTGTCTGATATTCTACTGAGCTACCATAGTTCCAAATTAATACAAAATGATTAGAACCAAGTGTAAGAATAAAATTACAGACCATATATAATATTATGCTGATATAAATTTCAAATCATTGCTGTAAAACAAATAACCTTAACCCCAAGGTCAAAAAGTTGAGCAAGCAAATTGCAGAATGAATTGTCCAGGCTTCATAATGATTCATTTAAAGGATAATAAAGTTGCTGTAAGATGATTCAATCCAAGGATGAAGATAATGCATCAAGAGGTTTAGGAAATAGATGTAAATAAAAAACCTTGGAAAACTCAATGCAAATTTTACATAACTGTCTGCCAGACCTCCAGATTAATGGGTCCAGTCAGAATTAAAATCTTTAATTTCATACAGATTCTACCCAAATAAAAAGTAAATTCATCAAGGTGTTTAGGAATTATGTGCAAATAAAAATGCCTCAACCAAAATCTTCATGAAAATTTTTTTGACTGATCTTGATTCCAAGATGAAATGGAAAAGCCATCATGCCACAGAATGAATATGGGAAACTATATTACGGGGTCTAATAAATATAAACAACTGAAAAAGCTGTTACAAAAACCATTTTTTAGACTTTGATGTTGACCCCCAGGTAAAAAATACAAGCCAGTATGCTGTAAAATTAACTGTCTCAGTGTCATAACAATTCTTCCTTAGTATGATGAGAATACATAGTTTTGGAAATTTACACAAATGAACAACTTAAAAACCTAGCAAAATGTTGACCATGCCACCACTATCAGAAAAGTGATTGCTGTGTCTCACTTCCTACCAATGTGAGCTCAAGAAAATGGTGAACTGCTGACAATAAAATAACAAGAGACATACTTTAAAGGTTTTCAGTTGGACCAGTATGCAAGAAGACACAGTAAGAGCTTGTTTGGTACTGTCAGAACTGCACTTGCTAATCTTATACTGCTTTCAATTCTTCACTGTTTAGAAGGTTAACCCGTGATGGACTGGTACTACATACACAAGTGTTATCCTTTCAGAGATGATTCATACTGTGGTAATCAGTCAAGATCCAATTATGCATGTGCATACCTGCTGATTGGTTTAAGATCTAAAGGTATGACTGGTGAGGACTGACCAAGAAAAATGGCTAAGCACATGTGTGCATGATTGGTGAGGGTTGACCATGGAGAGTAGGTAGGCCAAAGTAGATGTGTCCCTGTTGTGTTAGAGGACAAATGGAAAAGCACAAAACAGAACTCTAGGAATGACAGGTATGGGGTGGCTGTAAAGCATGGCTAAATCATGGAATGTTCAAAGAAAAACATACACCCTGATAGACACAATACTAACCTCTAGGCATGACTGGTGAGGGTTGACTGAGTAGGGTGGCTAGGCCGTGATATATGGCTCCCTGTTTGGCAACCTTCAGTGTAACTGTCTGACCAGTCTTTGTCATCAGCTCAGCAGCTCTGAAATCACACATGGAGAAATAAATTAACAAATAATCATTAAAATAAAATCTTAGGAAAGAATTATTTTTATCTTTTAAAAAAACCCTTACATGAATTTTTAAACTTTTACACAAGCCTAATGTCAACAGGTATAGTACTATGCAAAATAAAAAGTCTGGTTGAGGACTGACACGTGCATGTACATGTACAAAGTAAATCCTTTATATATCACCCAAGGATTCTCACAGGTAATACAAAAAATACAAATTTCCAGAATTTTCTCTTACCACACATTTCATATCAAAACAGAAAGACATAACTTATCTCTTCTGTTAAACATAAAAAACAATGGATTCTACCCCTCTCATTAACGGTGACCTCAGACTCACTTAATACCACCCTCATACCACCATTTGCTTAAAACCTTTATTTAAACAAATTCTCTAAAGAGAATGATCCATATTAAAATTTCCGTGGCTTTTCCCAGACTTTTGACTAAATTTCAAATTTCCTTTATATCAAAATTTCAACACTGATTTTTTGTTGACCTATTAGAAACCTTGGTCACTCATTTCTCAAAGTATATTTAAAATAACAATCCTGATTTAAAGGGATTAACATGGAAATTAAATGGCAGACATGAATATGAGACAAGTTAACAATAATAATGATTAAGACAGATGTGCATGTCACATGTTAACAATTATAAAACTTAAGAGAGACATGTATATGAGACATGTGAACAATTCTTTGAGAGACAAGTGTGGGACATATTAACAATCCTGATGCTAAAGACTGACATGTATCAGACATATTAATAATTCTAATGCTTAACCCATTCTATCCTGAGAAACAATTCTAAATACACTGTGGTAAAATGGAGCATCACACAGCAACAGCAGAAGAAATTGTGATCACCTTCACCATGTTTACAAAAAATGCTGTAACATTGTTATTTATTTTTTAAAGCATATAAAACTATGTATCTCTAAAAAGGTAATAAAATTGGCAACACAGTGATATATATTTTGTTAAAATTTACTGATGTACGAGCTCACAACTGTATTTTGAAATAGGGCTTTAAAGAAAAATAAAACTAAAAAAAATTACCATGAACTTCAGTGAATCTTTTTTCGTGAAGATGAATGAAATGCTCCAAATAGTATGGGAATAAATAAAAAGATAATTCTATTTCTAATATTTTGGTCCAAATTTGAAGTTTATAGCACTGTTAGTTCAAACATTATAATAATTTTACCAAAACTGCACAAGTAAATACTAGGAACAATTTGTTGAGTTCACAATCTAGAAAATGTACTTCAACCTGCAGTTTCTCCGAAAAAAAACTTGTCCACAAATTAATCCTGGAAATCTTTAAACTGAATCATTAAAAGTTTTGTAAAAATTTTGAAGTCCACATCATCACTAGGTCAGTATTCTTCTGGGTGTTGAACATTTGCCCTTCAATCAATTTAAATCCTGGATGCAACCGAGGAGAAAAAATTACCCCGGACATAATCGTATTTAAATCCTTTAAAGTTAGTGTAATTGTCCAAATCACTGTCGAAAAGTAGATGCAGTCATGCACTATCTATTTCATCAACTTCATTTACATCTAAACCATCAATTAAGTCAATATTATCTTCATAATCATCGAAATCTTCATCTTCAATATCACTACCTTCACTATCAATATCCATGTTTACATCTGAGTTTTTGTCCATCATTTTATCAATCGATTTTCAAATCAGCTGTTTTGTTTTTAACATTTTTTTCAAATTTTTCTGCGTGTGCGTGCTTTAACCATTTCCTGTTGTCGGTGAAGAAGTACCTAAGTATTTGTGATGAATAACACGTGTTTCTATATGCTACATAAACACCTAGTGAAATTATGACTGAAAGTGTATTCCAGATACAATGGGAGTCTACAACCAAAGGTAAAGTCAGGATAGAATGGGTTAAGACAGATACATGTATCATGAGACATATTAACAATTCTAATACTTAAGACAGATACATGTATCATGAGACATATTAACAATTCTAATGCTCAAGACAGATACATGTATCATGGGACATATTAACAATTCTAATACTTAAGACAGATACATGTATTATGGGACATATTAACAATTCTAATGCTCAAGACAGACACATGTATCATGGGACATATTAACAATTCTAATACTTAAGACAGATACATGTATCATGGGACATATTAACAATTCTAATACTTAAGACAGATACATGTATCATGGGACATATTAACAATTCTAATACTTAAGACATATATGTATCATGAGACATATTAACAATTCTAATGCTCAAGACAGATACATGTATCATGAGACATATTAACAATTCTAATTCTCAAGACAGATACATGTATCATGGGACATATTAACAATTCTAATGCTCAAGACAGACACATGTATCATGGGACATATTAACAATTCAAATGCTTAACACAAACACATGTATGGGACATATTAGCAATTCTAATACTTGAGACAGATACATGTATGGGACATATTAACAATTCTAATGTGTATGAGGGCACATGCATGCACATTTGTGTGTGTGTGTGTGTGTGTTTGTGATATTTGGCTTTTTAATGTAGTTTTAAATAAATTTCAGTCATATGGCTATGATGTCTGCAGTGTGCAGTTTATAGTGATGTTTAGTACTTGGGGCATCATGCCACAGACATGTAGCATGATGTCCAATCCAGTAACATTATCCTGACACCAGGCCAACCTGTCCTGCCACTAACCCATTAATGCTTATTACCTTGTAAGGCAGCTACTAGTATCATTTTTAAGTCTTTGGTATGATTTGGCCAGAGTTTGAATCTACAACCTCCAGCAAATGTGGTGGACACTAATCACTAGACCGCTGAAGCAGTCCAATTTTAATGCTCAAGACAGGCATGTGTTTGAGACATATTAAAAATTCTAATGCTTAAATGGTCATATTAATAACTCTAATGCTTAATGCACATGTTAGCAAGTCCAATGCTAAAGACAGGCATGTTTATGAGACATGTTAGCAATTCTAATGCTAAAGACAGGCATGTGTATGGGACATGTTAACAATTCTAATGCTAAAGACAGGCATGTGTATGGGACATGTTAACAAATCTAATGCTAAAGACAGGCATGTGTGTGGGACATGTTAACAATTCTAATGCTAAAGACAGGCATGTGTATGGGACATGTTAACAATTCTAATGATAAAGACAGGCATGTGTATGGGACATGTTTACAATTGTAATGCTAAAGACAGGCATGTGTATGGGACATGTTAATAATTCTAATACTAAAGACAGGCATGTGTATGGGACATGTTAACAATTATAGTGATAAAGACAGGCAGGTGTGTGGGACATGTTAATAATTTTAATGCTAAAGGCAGGCATGTGTATGTGACATGTTAACAGTTGTAATAATAAAGACAGGCATGTGTCTGGGACATGTTAATAATTCTAATGCTAAAGACAGGCATGTGTGTGGGACATGTTAATAATTTTAATGCTAAAGACAGGCGAGTGTGTGGGACATGTTAATAATTTTAATGCTAAAGACAGGCATGTGTGTGGGACATGTTAATAATTTTAATGCTAAAGTCAGGCATGTGTGTGGGACATATTAATAATTCTAATGCTAAAGACAGGCATGTGTGTGGGACATGTTAATAATTTTAATGCTAAAGGCACCCAAATAGATATTTGTCAGACAACTTATATCTAGGCATTAGCATATCTACCATCATTTTCTAATTCAGACTAGGTGAACTAGCGCCTGAACTACAATACATATTTGCTTATAAATCAAATTACACTGCAAAGATCTTAATCTGCTATAATATATTGCACCTGCAGATCAGGGTTTTTATTGTTTGTTTAAATGATTACTCCTAACAAATTGCACAGACTCAGATCTGCCAGTGCATTTATGCAGTCTGCAGTTGAACTTGACTTAATAAGTGAGTATATACATTACACAAACCATTCTGAGAAAAGTCCCCATATTACTAACCCTGATAAAGCAAACTACCTAAACTGAATTTAAATATTTTTTCAAGACCAAGGTTTAAATAGAAATACTAATGCCATCAACTGGGGGGGGAGTACACTGGATGAGGATAATAAAGATAAGGACAGACAAAAACCATTTTTACTTTCCCATGGTAAATGTGGAAGATTCTCTCAACATATTGATTTCACATTTTTCGGGGATAAATCCAAGGAGATTGCATAGCTTTATTAACTTGTACAATGTACTGAACAATTTCATCAGTTATAATTACAAAATGTCACCATGGAAACAAGGTATCATGTGAGAACAGAGATATGAGAATGGCAGTTTAAAGTTGCATTTAATCCCTCCACTCACTGTACCATTTCTTACGCTTACTCATAAGTTGGGTCCAATTGTAAACTACATACAGCTTGATATGTCATCATATAATACACCAACTGTTGGTCTGGCTCTATGTCATTTTCTAGGGGTAATCAGCGAAACAAACAATGTAGACCAAGATTTGCTGGCACTTTACGTGATGGCAGATCAGGGTCTTTGTTGTTTGCAGTTGGACCTGAGTTGTTTGAGTACATATTGTACCTAAAAATAGAGACTGAAAATGCATAATGATTTTGATGAATGCAAAAAATCCATTTGGTGCAATCAAGGTACATATAAATTTTTCCCCTTTTTCTATTCTCAGACAATGTTTTGTTATCACTGAAGAATTTTGCAAAATTGGTCAAAGGAAAATTATGTACCAATGTACTGTTGGGAAGCAAACATGGCAGCTGTCCATTTTTATCTTTATTATATATGGAGTATGTTCTCATGAAGTTTCTGTATGAGTACTTTACTACCTAAGTCTTCTATATTACCTGGGAACATGTGTTCAAACTGTGAGATAAATATCATATATTACTTCCCACAACATAAGTGGGCATGGAAGGGAGAAAATCTAAGGGTTACTTACTTTTCTTGTGTGAGTCCCACCAGGCTTTTACCATCTACCTCGAGCAGTTGGTCTCCAGCCTGCAAACGCCCATCCTAAAACCAGACATTGTATAAATGTAGTTATTTCTGCCTTGCAGTATATCTCCACATTTGACAACACTTAATTAATTATCAAGGTTCCTTCCACGAATCTACCTTTGGAAAAATCGAAAGACTGAAATTAACATTCAAATCATCTATCTATTTTACTATCTGTACTAAATTTGTTTCTTAGTTCAAGTTGCTTTAAGTTTAATTTTGGGGTGAGTGGGGATTCTCTATACAGCATCTCAATAACTACTTCTAACAGATTTGGCTTTTTTTACAACATGTCCAACTAAATCTACTTCCACCAGACTGAACAATGTCCAAAATAAACCAAGCACTCTGATGCAGTCAAACCTTACACAGAGTCAAGTGCCAATATTTTCTTCAAATAACTTTCACCAAAACATGGTGCATGGGACCCCCTTTCCAAGCTAAAATGCTAAGAATTGCCCATGATATGTGTGCAAACAGTTTTAAAAGATTGCAAGGAATTATGTTTATTTTTCTGAAGTTAAAAGATTTTTATCTTCAAATGAATTGTTAATTGCTACTTAGGTACAGACCAAATGCAAACTGTACAGATACAGATCTGCAGGTGCACAATACACTGCAGATCTGACTCTATGCAGTTTGCTTGGAAAATTCAACAAAGCAAACATATACCCTGATCTTCTGGCAGTGTATGTTGCTTGTAGTTGAAATCAACCTATAAGTACATATAATAGAAAAGATAGGTGTATTATAAAACTGAACTATACAGTGTGTAACATGCAAAAATATTATTTAGTGAATGTGTACCTGTAAAGCTTTCAATATACATTTATAAATTCCTCTAGCACAAAGACATTACATTAAATGAACAACAGAGATAGAATAACAAGGTTTTAACAAAACACTGGATTTACAATGTGAACAATTCTAATAATGTCCAAAAGACTATCTGATGAACCATTCTAAGAATGTATCCAGACTATATAATGAAAAAAAAGCTAATAATATACCAACCAGACTGTATTTTATTAACTATGCTAATAATGTAGGCAGACTTTATCTGACGAACCATTCTAATAATGCACCCTAACTGTATCTGACCTGAAAATGCAACAATGGTGGTTGGCAATGGTTTGCATCTAAGTCACCCTTGATCCATATTCCAAATCTAAAAAAGGTAGGATTTAATGACATTGAAATAAACGGAAAGTAAAAACATTTGACCACCAAGGTTAACTTTGGGTGTGGATGGATGTACAGACAGGCATATGAACCGTATACAGACAGGCACACAGGCATCATATGGATTTTGAATATCATTGTTAACAGCTGTAACATCACGATCATAAAGGGATGAATATATATCTCTATTCTTTGATGCTGTTGAGACTATCAGAGATCTACATCAAGTAAAATGAACCTGTATTACTTTATTTAATAGTTCATTGTCCGACAGACCAAATACATATACTAAAATTTTTAAAAAATGAACAAAGTAAAACTTAACAAATTTAGCAAAGAAAGCACATAATGAAAATAAACATTTCACAATAATGTGACAAAAAACCCAACTCAACTCCTTACTTAATTTGTGGAAATTACAAGTAATACATTTACTGTGATTCAAAAAATGGTAAAACAATTCTGTTTACTGTGCCTGAAAACCAGTGGCTACCTTGCATTAAATTCATGTTCCAAGTGTCTATCATGCATTGAATTCATGTTGCTACCATATAATGAAATCATGTTGCTAAGTGACTACTGAATTAATGTTGTCAAATGCCTACCATATATTATTGAAAATTCATATCATCATGTGGCTACCATTTACTGAATTCATGTTGTCAAGTGGCTATCATATACTGAATTCATGATGTCAAGTGTTGGTAAGTGCTATCACATACTGAATTCATGTTGCCATATGGCTACCATATACTGAATTCATGTTGCCATATGGCTACCATATACTGAATTCATGTTGTCAAGTGGCTACCATATTGAATTTATGTTGGTAAGTGCTATCACATACTGAATTCATATTGCCATATGGCTACCATATACCGAATTTATGTTGCCATATGGCTGCCATATACTGAATTCATATTGCCAAGTGGTTACCATATACAGATTTCATATTGAAAAGTGGTTACCATTATACTAAATTCATGTTGCCAAATGGCTACCATGTACTGAATTCATACAAGTAGCAACCATATATTGAATTCATGGTGCCAAGTGGCTACCATATATTGAATTCATGGTGCCACATGGCTACCATATACTGAATTCATGGTGCCAAGTGGCTACCATATACAGATTTCATATTGAAAAGTGGTTACCATTATACTAAATTCATGTTGCCAAGTCATGTACTGAATTCATATTACCAAGTAGCAACCATATATTGAATTCATGGTGCCAAGTGGCTACCATATATTGAATTCATGGTGCCAAATGGCTACCATATACTGAATTCATGGTGCCATATGAGCTTTGCTACATAATATCCTTTTTATTCTTCTCAATAATAAACATATTTCACAAATAAGAAAGAAAATGAAATCTTAGCTAGCTGTTCAATATTAATGTACTTTTCTAAGACTCTCAAATTCTTTTTTTGGTTGGCCCACTATCTAATGATATCAAAATTCTATTTACTCTTAGCCCCATTGGCTACTATCTGATATGTATTTATTAGTGTGTAATGGCACCTCAGCATAATGGCTATATAGCACAAGACAAAGTTTTAAAATTTGAAAATGAAGAAATTACACAAAGAACTTGAAGATAAATCCTTCAAAATAAATGTAATCGTGAAGAAGACATCAAAATACTTTTGTCTCACAAAGTATAAGTTGATGCACTCCAAAAGAATGTGTTCCATTGTTGGTGGATTCTGGTGGAGGTTCACTTTTTATGAGGAACATGTACGAACCCTTTCAGATACTAAATTTGCCAGGCCTTACATAAAGAATCTGAATTTCAAATACTTGAATGACATGCCTTACAATATGACAGGATATTTTCAACAAAGACAGAATGAACTTCTATAAAAAGCCTCAAAAACTGATAAACCAGGAAGACCTCTTGAGACAGAAGATTTACTTACAAGAGCTGCTGCCCCTCCTGGCACTACTGACTTGATATAGATTCCACGTTCTCGTTGCCCGTCACCCTGGAAACAAACAGCAGACATGTTTAGATGGTAGGAACAAAATAGCTTTTGTTTATGTCAACATTCAAGATAGCAATATTGTATTTATACAAGAATATAAAAACAATTCAACTATGACAAATAATGACCCAAATAAGCTGCTGTGTTATGTGTCTGCAGATCTATCAATTTGTTATTTGCATTTGTTGTATATTATATTTCTGCAAATACAGCACTACCTCCCTATAAAGCTATTCATTATAACAATTCCTGTTGTCATGTGAATATTGTAAAGAATTCAATTTTATTAGGCAGTAGTAAAATAACATATATCATGTCCTTCATTATAAAATGGTCCACTATAAGGCAGTATAATGTGTGGCCAACAGCTTTATAATAAGGGAGTACTGTTTACCTTACATGGGGAATAAGTAAACTGCTTAGGACTGAACTTACTGTCAAAACAAATATTGTTTTATTACAGTATATTAAAACATCTTATTATCATCTGATGAGTTTGGGCAATCATTTTAAAAATATTATATTCAAATAAAAATATTTTCAAGTGACATTTGGGGTGGGGAATAATTAAAAAATATTTACTAGAAGAATGACTAAAGTATATCACACCCAAATTTCATGCCACTACACATTTGAGGAAAATACAGTTTTAAAACTACTAGCCTCCTGTGACACTTCTCCAAGAGAGGAAAACCTCACAGAATCATGAACCATCTCAGTCTGTATCTTTGAGATCAGACTTACAGGTCTCACATTCTTTATCACTGAGATCAGAATAACAGATTTGTTTTGCTCACGGTTTTCTCTTGTATTTTTAACCATAGAATTATACCTGGCATATTAAAAAAACCTCTCAGAATTAAAACATGAAGCTGGAATAAAAAGAAATTAACACTTGAATCATGATTGCATGTGTACAATCCATTGCAATATGCAATTTACCTGTATATGGTAAAAGTGAATGCAAGGAAAATTTGTTTGCATTTTGTAGTGAAGCACAGTGGATGACTTTAAAAAGAACATCAGATCTCACATAACTTACTCAAGTCTCACAAAATATAATTTCTCCAATCTCACAAACTTGTAGTGAAAGTATTACAGATAAAGAAATATGTCCATACTGGGTCTCACTCTACCTCTATGATAACTCAAATAGTGAAAAGCTGACCTTGAAAACCTTAAGGTAAAGCCTCATACAAAAATAATTGTAAACTATTAAAATTATATTTCATGACTGATATGACAGGATGGTTTTACATGGTTAAACTCTTACAGGAGAGAGAGACATGATTAAACACTACATGATATCACAGGATGGACTGACATGGTTAAACACTATATGAGATGACAAGAGAGATAGACAGTTAAATACTATATGATGTGACAGGATGGATTGATATGGTTAAACACAATATGAAAGGATCAATAGACATGGTTAAAAACTATATATGATGTGACAATATATGATATGACAGGAAGGGCAGACATTCTTAAATACTATATGATGTAAAATGATGGAGAGACATGGTTAAATACTGTAAGTTGTGATAGGATAGAGAGACATGGTTAAACATTATATAATTTAACAGGATTGATTCATATAGTTAAACAATATATGATGTGTAATCAATGAAAATGCACCAACGGCTAATCAGATTGCATTTATTTGATGTTAGGGATGTCTGTTTTGTATTACAAAACATGTAACTTTTAAAAACTATTACTTAGCATATATTGTGAATTGTTATCTAAACAAAAAGCATAATGTAAACAGTTCCCATTTAAAAAATCACTTATCACCCATTGAATGATGGACCGTTTTACTTCTCTAGTTTCACAACCATGTTAAGCAATTAGTTTACTACCCTTTAAACAACTTGAGAACAATGACAATCCAATCGATTTTTTTCTAACCATCAAATGTAAACATAGCAACCAAGTCTAGCATGCATTCTATGTATAAAGTGTGTCAACACTACAGGAACTTAATCAACCATTCTCCACACAAGCATCAAGGAACAAAATACAATAAAACTTGCCACAAGGACTCACCTTCCATGAAGGAACTCTGTCATAAGTGATACATTTGTTAATCCAAATGAAACTTCTTACAAAATAATACTTCACACAAAGGACTTCTGACTGATGTGGATATAAAAGACAGAATCTGACTTGAGAGTAAATTCCATTACATGCTTTCATATAAAGAACTTGTGTTCACATAGGCAACATGTATGATCAACTCTCTTCTACCAGTCATAATTTCTAAACATGTGTGGTAGGTGTCTTATACCTGCCATATTTCTGGACAGTGGGGTGGTTGGTGGACGGGTAGGAGCGACTGCTCATGAGTCTACTATATCCAGTAAAATGTCTCAAAATCAAAAGCCTGGTTACAAGGGTTTTCAGTTTACTACAATAATTGTATTGAAACAAGGGCATGTTAGGTGAAACTAATTTTGTTTCAAGGTGTGTGTGTGTGTGTGTGTGTGTGTGTGTGTGCATGTGATTTGGATTTTTATATAGCCTTAAATTTTCAGCCATATTGCTATGATGTCTGCCATGTGGCAGTTTATAGTGATGTCTAGTTCTTTTGGCATCATGCCACAGACGTGTAGCATCTTGTTCCACCCAGTCCTATAATCCTGACAACAGGCCAACCATTCCTAACACAACCTCTTAATGCCAACACCTAGCAAGGCAGGTGTTAGTACCATTTGTATAAGTCTTTGGTATGACTCAGCTAGGGTTTGAACCTGCAATCTCCTGCATCTGAGGTGCTGACCACTAGGCCACCAAAGCAGTCTTATTTCAAGGTACAATATATACTAACTTATAAGTTGAATCCACAAGCATGCTGCATAGACATTGATCCGAAACTGCATAATGCACTGGCAGATGAGGGTTATATGTTGTTTGTTCTACTCTACTCCAATGGCATATCCGGGTCTCTAGAATTTTTTTTTGGAATTGACTTAAAGAGTATATACCATATGTTTGGTTTACTATGTTTTGCCTTGAGTGGTTTAACTGTATTTTTAGTAAACTATCATGTCAGATGTCATACATAAATACAGGCAATGAACGAAGATGAAAATATTAACATACATAATAAGTTCCAACACCCTGTATAAGGGACCTTGACAGTATACCATAAACAAACTTTCCTTACATCTATCAAAAATAGGTTCATTCCCCTAGTCACTGCACTTTACATTTTCTGCCATCATCTACACAAATATTAGCTGTTAAAAGTAAATTACCAACATGTTATTTGTGAAAGTGTGTCGTAAAATTTACACAGATTGAATAAAACTGAAAAGCCCCTTCCCCCATGGGCAGGTACATAAGGAGAGTTCTGAGCTAATAAAAAGGATTAATGTGTGAGGAGACTTCAAAGCTGCAAATATAATTCAAGCTTTACAGTTGATTGAAATATTAATCATGATCATTCTGAACTTCAGTCCATGAGGCCAGATAATGAATATACAAATAAGATGGCTCCAAAGCATATCTAGATCTGCCATCATATAATAGGCCAGCAGATCTGGGATTATTTCTTCTTGGTGGTTGGATCTGACCTACCATATATACTGCTTGTAAGTTGAGTCAAACTGCAAACTACACAGAATAAGCTCTGCTGCTGCATAATGTGCAAACAGATCTGGGTCTGTGCAGTTTGTTAGAGATAATCAGTAGAACAAATAACATAGACACTGATATGAAGGCACACTATGCTATGGTTGATCATGATGTCATTGTCAAAAGTTTGACTTGACCTATGAGTGATTACAGATGGTATAAGTAGGTACTATCCCTTCCAATTAAAGAAGTAACCTAAATATTTACCTGTAACTACTTCAAGCTATAGAGAGAGCATCACCTTTATGGCTTGGCATGGAGCACATGGGTAATTACATTAACCCATTTGATTGATTTAAATTAACTGTAGAACATAAAACTGTCATGTATAGCCATCTGCCATCCTTTTCATAGACAAGCAAGGTACCTATCAACTTTTCCATGTAAGTGCTAATCCTATTGATATTTTTCTCTCTGTAAACAGGATTGGCCATTTTGGCTCATCTACTGGGTTTACAGTGGCATGCATTTCAATTATTAACTTTCCAGTGAAAAAAGAAAAGGTACTTTTGCAATACTGTGACCATTACAATGTAAGTCACCAATGCAACATTTCGAATCCTGTTGCAACTATGCACAAAAGCAACTTCCATTGTAAATCCCAAATATTTTTTATTACTGCCCCTCAACTCACTCCCATGTGTATTTGTGCTGTACAAAAATCCTCGTTACAAAATATTTTTAAAATGTCACTGTAATTGCAATTATTTAAAGTCTTGCCTCTGACCTCCCTCTCATCTAGCTAGGGTGAGGCCTAAAATAAATACACCCTTACAGACATGTGATAAGAAAAATATAATCACATTTTACAAGTATACCATGTTCTTTACTTTTATGATTTCATAATGTTTGCATCTGCTAGTCCTATTGATAAGTTGTCTGCATGTGCAAATCCTATTGATACAACTGTATCCATGTGCAAATCCTATTGATACAGCTGTATCCATGTGCAAATCCTATTGATACAATTGTATCCATGTGCAAATCCTATTGATACAACTGTATCCATGTGCAAATCCTATTGATACAAATGTATCCATGTGCAAATCCTATTGATACAAATGTATCCATGTGCAAATCCTATTGATACAACTGTATCCATGTGCAAATCCTATTGATACAACTGTATCCAGATGCAAATCCTACTGATAAAACTGCTTTTGCAATTTCTAATACAACTGTTTGAATGTGCAATTCATATTGACACAAATGCAACAAAAGTTGTAGCTATTGCAAATTAGCATCATACAGCACTTTTTCACAACTAGAAAAGACATCATAACACAGATAAAGCAGTATACAGTATTTGAACAATTCTATCACAAAGAAAGTAAATCTGAGTAGAAAACTCTATAAAATTCAATATATATAGTAAACATTATGTGTTCTCTTTGTAGTAAAACTAAAGACTTTATTCTCTTTCATTTCCACTCTTCTTTCACGGATTGCAAAATTTAAAAAAACACTTGTTTTCATAAAACAGGGCAGTACTATTATAATAGAATTTTTTGCAATTGTATAATCCACAAACCATTATCTACTTTTTGTGTATTTGCACTAAATAGAAGTTATTATGTACAAATGTAAGCATAAATACAAATTACCTGTCTGCAAAGTAGAGAGTAAATAGAGGTTTCACTTTTTGAATGATTCAAGAATGTATGTAACTTCACAACTACATCAATACACAAAATAATAAGAATGTTTCTTGCATGCAATAAAAAATTGTCATATATAAGACTGTGAAGAAAAGAAGGAATAAACTGACTGCAATTCCTCAAACTTTTCTAACTTTACTTCATTGACAGCATGTAACATTAAAGATACACCAAATTAAATTACTGTCAATAAAGCCAGAAAAAATAAAAGATTTTTTTCTGATTTGGATATATCTTCATCAATCTTAAAAGATTTGTTTCAATTTCTCTGTAATTTACAGAGGACCTTAAACAAAAAGTCTGCACACCAACTGTCAAATATGTTGTAACATAATGCAAAATTTGCCAATATGCCCAAAAGGCAGCAATCATGCTGACTCAAACACAATTTTTAGTAATTATTCATGAGTGTTTGACTAATTATGGAAAAACACATTTCTTTTTCTTGCAATTTCCTGCACATTCTTGAACACACAAATGTTGGACTAGTTACAGAAGAATGAGCAACCATTTTTAATGTTTTCTTCTCTGCTAGCCATACTGTATGTCTGAACAACACCATTCTCTTTTATGACTGACTAAACCTAGGGATGAAGGTGTATGAAAAGTTTCATGGCAATCCTCGAAGTAGTCTAGGAGGAACAGTGAAAACAAATATTGGACATTTGATAATTGACCTTCTCACAAGTTCTTGTGGTCTATGAACAGCAGGGCTGCAACTTGACACATCACACCATCTAATTATACATGCATGATTTTGTATAAAATTAGCACTACTATCTGCATGTATTCAATGTAAAATGCGAAAGAGAAAAAGAAAAATGTCAATGGCAACATTTAGTGTTGCAATGAATTTTTAGGTGTGAGAATTTTGTTGAAGGCACAGTAAATCTTGTACAAATGAGTGGGTCAAAAAATTCATGTGGCCTATATCATACCAGTTTCCCTGGTTCCAAGGACCCTTATAGGGAATGACAATAATAATTAGAAGTTAAAACAACTGTTGTGGTTGTACAAGAGATACTATATTACTTAATAACAGGTTGACATATATCCCAATTTTCTTTCACCCACACCTATAAAGCCTTAACAACAGGTTGGCAAATATTCCAAGTTTCTTTGATCCACAACTGTAAAGCTTTAACAACTGGTTGGCATAAACCTTAAGTTTCTCTGATCTACACCTGTAAAGCCTTAACAACTGGTTGGCACTTACATTAAGTTTCTCAGATCCACACCTGTAAAGCCTTAACAACTGGTTGGCATATATTCCAACTTTCTTTGATCCACACCTGTAAAGTTTTAACAACAGGTTGGCATATATTCCAAGTTTCTTTCATCCACACCTGTAAAGCCTAACCAAACATCTTGAAACATGTTTTTCTGAAACCTAGCACAATAAAGCTAACATTTCAACATTCTGTCCAGCAAATGCATTAAGCAATGGCAGAACAGAATCTATCTTGTTTGCAGTTGGACTTGTAATTCCATAGGGAAACTTTGTGGCATCAACCAGTCTCAAAAACAGTTTTAGTGGTTCTTCCCAGGGTTCTCCTGGGTTCCAACTACACCAAACTTACTGTCCACCATGCATAGCCTATCATGCAAATACACTAAACTTATTGTTCACCATGCATAGCCTATCATGCCCTGAAAAATGGCATTAAACCCATAATGACAACAAGATCACAATTGCTTTCTTCTTATAATAGAAGACTGAATAAAACTCCAAGGTGAGGCTCTGAACATCAACAAATTTTTTAAATTGTGAATAAAAAAGTGACAGGAATTGGCATTATTTGTATTTATTATGATCATCTTTAACTTTATGAACTTTTTTAAAGTGCATGGAGGAATATTACCTTGAATATGGTATGCAAAGTCAGTTCCATATGTACTTATGAATAAGTCAGTACCATTTGTACTCATGAATAAGTCAGTACCATATGTACTCATGAATAAGTCAGTACCATATGTACTCATGAATAAGTCACTACCATATGTACTCATGAATAAGTCAAGTTCAATTGCAAACTGCATAGATCCAGATCTCACACGATGCACTTACAGATTTAGGTCTATGCAGTTTGTTAGAATTAATAATTAAAACAAACATAACAGACTCTAATATGCTGGTGTATTTTGTGCATGCACATCAGGGTCTATGTTGTTTGCATTTGGAGCCAATTTATTGACAAGTTCATGTGATAAATATTGGCTACGGAAGCTGTTTGTCAGATATGCCTTTGTGCTTGTCATAAATGGTGTGTGATCCAAGGCAGAAGTCATGGTGGATTGGTGGTTAGTATGAAAAACTTGCAAACAAGAGTAAAAGCTAAATTCAACCATCTGACCAGCCTGGATCAGTTACCATAGTGTTGCCTTGGACAAGGCATTTTACTCTAGCTGCCAAGGCATTAAACAGCTAACTTTTGCTGCTGTGCCAAAAATCAATTGTCTTGCTATGTCGTGACACACCAAAGCAAACCAAGCAACAAATGTCAGCAGGCAGTTTCCTAAGTTTTATATAATGATGTTAATATGATTAAAATGTATGACAATTTTGTTTTTCTTGAAATATTCACAATAATTTTATGCTTATTAAATTTTAATTATTTGACAATACTTACTATTACTAACTTCTTGTCAGTTGTTGTACATCAGGTTAGCCTGTATTGATGTACTCCAGTAATTGATTTATCAAATGAAATGCTAGTTAAGAAAAAGCAAATATTTACATAAACATAAATTTTAAAAGAATCATAATACCCAAATGTTGTATTTTATTTTTTACATCTAGTTAATGAACTTATTTCATAAAAAGCTAAATTCTCAAAATGTAAATTTTTTCATTTACTACAATTAAAGATTAAACTACAGTGCCAATGAAAACATTAAATGTTAAACATGAATGAATGAACTCCAGGGTAAAATACCAACTGCCTTTGTCTCCATTAATACTGCACATGAATTATTCTGTGGGTATCAATTTTTTGTGGTTTTGCATCCACCCACCCCTGAACTTCATCAGTGCTTGATGAATTAGGGAAGGGGTCAAATTGTTTCCATAAAGGGGTCATTGTTTATTAGGGCCTCAAATTCATGGATTGGGAATAAAGGTAATATTGTTTCCATAAAGGCCACATTGTTAAATTAAATTCATGGCTTGTAATGACCATAAAACCAACAAAAACTTGTAACCACAAAAAATAATTAATGTACAGTATGTAAAAATAATTCAATACAAGTTACATATTAAATTACCAAATTAAAAACTGAAACTAGAGTAAACTTATTTTAAAGGTTTTCTACTAATCATCACAAATCAATATATTATTTGTAAATAAATATTTTAACTTGCTAATATGGAAAGATCTGGACTAAACTGAAAGCCATGTTCAATATACAGTCATTCAATGTAGAGTATTAACTAACTTCAAAATATAAAACTCTGAAGAGAAAACTGTCATTTACACTTTAACCAAAAACACATGTACATATATCTGCATTGTATATCACTGGGAAAAAATAACTTCCTGCACAATTTTTAAACATTGAAACTGATGCACAAGTTATAATTTTCTTTACATACAACTGACCTTGTCACATGTAAGATCAATCCTCGTAAACGAAGTTCTAATCACAACTTCATCTCTGGGTATCATTTTGAAATGCATCAAATATCACCTATACTGGCCACATTTGAAAAAGACTTGCCTATACCTAAATGTTATTCCCAGCCTTTGATAAGATCTCCATGAATTTGAATCCCCCTGCTTTCTTTTCAAATGGCTCTATTCAACAGAGCAAATTCCCATAATATCTCTCACCTAGCCTGCACCTATGGAAATTGGTAGCTTTATTTATCCACAAACAATAAGAGCGGATGTGTAAGGGATAGCGTCACCCTTCAGTCAAACAGGAAACAGTGACTGTTTAAATAAGCTTTGAAATCTTGACACCACCTATAACTGGGTTTATTTGGAATATTGATAGGAAATAAGCTCTTTCGTTCTTGATTAAATAACACTTTTAAAAGAAGTGGTGCATTACATTATAAAAAGACTGTGATACAAGTATTGCAAGACTAAAATCTGACTGACAATTTTTGTTTGCTACTAAATTTGCACTTTCCTTTTCAGAATAAAAATATAGTATAAAAGACAACCTGATGGAAAATGTTATTTTCTGCTGTATTTTAACAAGTTTTGGGGTATTTTTCCTATTAACTTCAGCTATTAAATGTGTACATGTACTGCCTTCTCTATTTAAATATAAGAATATGCACTTGGGTATACAAAAAAGAACAAGCAGATAAATATATAGATTATTTAATGTCTTCTCTGTGCATGTGCATGTATGTTTGTGTGTGCAACCTTCTAAGTAAACATCTTTTCCACACACATCTGACAGCTCTCAGATCCAACTAGAGTTCTAAATTGCTCATACTAGAGTTCTAAATTGCTCATAAGTAGAAACTGAAAAGTTATTTCCATCAAATACATGTCTGTCTTAAAAAAAAAATGTCTTGCAAGCAGTCAAGAAAATTTAAACATCCTGGGATTTAAAAAGTACTCGTGTACTTTTTGGGTCCAACTGCAAGCAGCAAAGACCCCAATCTACCAATGCACAATGTGCTTTCTGAGCAGGGTCTATCCCTTTAGCCACAATTAAAATAAATCTGATGGAATGTGTGTTAAGTAGAAAAATGTTGTTACTATTCGTCTGACCAAAATAATAAAGTTTTATTTAAAAAATTTTTTAGCTGTTATATCAACATTATGTTATAATAATGTAATAAAAATTAAATTTTTGTATTGCTAAGTTTGTATCATAATAAACATATTTTATAATATAGAGAACCACTACTGGCTTTATGCTGTGAGCCATTCAGTGTACTAACTGTAGTCAATACATTTAAATTGATGTGTGAATGGTACCATATCCATTCAATCCTAAACACCAAGTAAAGCTAGCACTACACTTCAGCAATGACCATTGGCTCCTAATATCCATTAGTATTGGAATTAATATTCATGGAGTGTTGACATTTTTTGAAAAGTCTTACAGTTCAAATGATTGAAAAAATAACTCAGCATTACAACTATTACCTTATATTTCATTGTGATTCATCACGGATCAAAATACAAAAAAATCAAATGGCCACACTGGGCCAATGTAAATTAATTCTGTCAGGCAATGTTTTCTGGGATCCCTTTTTTGCAAAAAAAATCAGTATTTTCAGCTAAAGTGCATCTGACATATTTTTACTATCCATTTTTCTGATATGTTTACAATATGTATCAGGACCTTTCAATAGATTTCAAGTTGGAGGGTGAGTTGCCAAAGTAAGAGGGGAGTTGTGTGCTCCCACCCCACCCCACCCCACCCAGGATACATGTCTTTTTTTTTTTATAGTCCAGAGTAAAGGTCAAGTAGCTAGGTAAATATGCCCCAGTGATAAGGAAAACACTGTTATATACATGACCATAGTCAAAATGAACCATCACCTTAGTCTATGTTATTTATAGTACTAATTACTCCTAACAAACTGCACAGACCCAGATCTGCTGGTACATTATGCACCAGAAGATCTGCATCTATGCAGTTCATATACAGACTTGTCTCATAAGCAAGTATATACTGTGGATCTATGTAGATATGGCTAACATAATGTAAGGCTGGCTTGTGAGAATTTTCAATATTGTATGTAAAAAACTATTCTGGGAAATCTGAAACACCTGAGCACTAAAAAAATGTCAGGGCCATACTGGGACTTTCTTTAGCAGCAAGTGACATTTTCATAAATAATGCCTGTTCACAAACTTGATTGTTACTGTTTTCCAATAATGGCAAAGATATACTTAGCTATCAATTCTAATCCCAGCTAATAAAGTTGCATCACTTATAAAGATGAACATTTTTAAACAAAAGTTTAAACTTTCAAATTCACAAACCTACGAAGATATAAATTGTACTATGCAACCAAAAGAAAGATATTGTAGAATAAACCAATAAAATTTTATAATAATACATTATACAAAGTATTTGCTTAGCCTGTATCTCCAATACCACTATCAATAGTTTCATAAAAATCAACGCATTCCTATTTGAATTATTTAACATGTTATTGAATTTGTTTACATTTTGGAAATGAACATGGACAAATGTAAACTAAAATTGTCTGGCCTACTGATTTACTGATATATATTTTAGATGGAGTATATTTACTGGTGATCATATGTCAACATGTCACATGTCTCTATGTCTGCACAGTTTTATCACAGACTGCATCATATCAGCTTCTGCTATGATTAATTAATTCCCTCCCCCTTCTGTGTTGAAGTTTACCTTATAACCTCAATTACAAATTGGATCCAACTGCAAGCTTCATCTGTTAGGAATAATCATGCACAGGAAGATCAGGGTCAATGATGTTTGCAGCTGGACTTGACCATAACACTATTGTCTATAGGTTTGTTAATGAACAATGATTTTCGAACTTATCAAATACCAACCTCATTCATTTTGGCGCCAGAAATACTTTGATATGTATCTTCCCAATCCCAGTTTTAATTGTCTAATAGACATTTGTTTTACAGAAGTACATTTTTTACTGAGCTATATAAACATTTTATATTGCAGTATATAAAATATAACACAATGGTCATTACAATCTTGTAAAATATCTTACCACAATAATTAATTAAAGCATTTATTCATAAATACCAAGTTATCAATTACATGCATTGTATGAAATGCTAAAAATTAGCATAAACCTTTTGTAAGCCAGAAGATTTTGTGATTTTTATCAAAGGTATGGTGGATGTATGCCTAATTACTTGAAAATTAATATCAGTGATTGATCTTGAAAAATTCCAGTGTAAAACGTTTCTTCATCTGGGTCTATTCTAAGAACTAAAGATTATTGGATGAAATTCCCTCTTCATTTGGAAAAAGATAAGAGTTTTCTGAAAATAGGAATTTAATAAACAGATAGTAATAGCATGGCTTGAATATATGATGCATCATGCTGCATAATTCTAAAATGAAGTATTAAAAACATTTTTTTAAATGAATAACCCAGTATTCATATGTATTCTCTAAACATTTTATACCTGAAACTCTGCTCAAAATCCAATATCTGATCCTACTTTTGGACTGGTTCAGTTTTTCTGAGTTTAAATGCCATTTATCATCACATGATAGGCTTTACATGGCAGCCATTTTATACTGGAAAAAGAATACTGTCCTGGAAGAACCACTGACCCATGAGATGCTTCTGGCTGAGCTTTCTCATATACCCACACTGGTTGAGGGGAGACTTAAACTCACTGGACATGTGAATTGGGTATGTAAAGGTGAGTGCCTTAAACCATTCAATCACCTGAGGCCCATATAATTACTTGGAATAAATCTACTTCAAAGAGAACCAGACTAAGAAACTCTGGAAAGTTCCTCAATTATAATTTTATAATCTAATAACAAATACTGATTGTAAACTTTTCAGATTTTATGCTTGAACTGGAGTTTTACACTAAAAATGTTGTTGTTGGTGGTGGGGCTCGACACCATTTTACAGCACACAATAGCCTATACATGGCCGACAGTATTATTGGTGGAGGAAGAAACTGGGAAATCCATGGAAAGAACCACGACCCATGAGAAGCTACTGGCAAGCTTTCTCACATATCCACATTAACGGAATCTTAGATTCGAAGCCACACTGATGGCAGTGATCTTGTAAAAATACTACATACTATCTACCTAATCTGCTGTAAAAAGTGTTAAATAAAAAAGAAAACTTACAAATAAAATGTATGATAAATCCAAGAAGAATAGAAAAATGAAACATTTAATAGCAACAATCTGGTAGTATAAATTTAGATTTCCATTTAAACAAATTTTCCATGATGTTATCAGACATAGTGTCTGCAGACTCAGGTAGGACTGTCCTTGTGTTTGCACTATCCTTCACATTTAACTTCAGCAGCCCATTAGAACAATTTCACCTATTATGCTGGTACAAAGGTCAAGATGTGGGTGTTGTCTAGCTGGAAGAAATGTTACTTCCTTAGGAATGCTATTTTGTTTATGAAAGATTTGGTTGAAAGTGTTCTTCATCTAAACAGTTTATGCTATTATCTTCTAACAGGAATTAACAGTCCTACATGAAAATTCATTATACCATACTTCTTTGATAATAAGCCCTGGGTACTCACCTTACAATTCAAAGAAGGTGTGGTACATACCGTAATAGTAAAAAACTGCACTTTACATAACTTTTTGAAAAAATTCAGACATACAAGACCACAAGTTCACTATTCACAAAAGCAAAACTTCCATGTAACCTCTGCAACTGCAGGGGGTGTGAGGAGATACTGCTAGCTATGCCACTGCTTGAAAGTGTTGTATAAATAAGTACACTTCTATGAAACTTCCTTAATTTCCTCATTCTGCTAAGATAAAATTTCCTGTCCATCAGACTACAAATTTAATGCAAAAATTAACATTTTCAGGTGTTTTATCTGAAAGTGAACTAATGTGAAACTTGATTAATTATCTGGTACAGCTAGGATAGAATTTCCTGTGCATCAGACCACAAACTTAATACACAAATCAGTTAGAGTTCACAGGGAGGTGCAACTGAGAGAAAGAGAGAGACAGAGAGAGAGAGACATAGAGAGAGACAGACAGACAGACAGACAGAGAGACAGACAGAGAAGCAGAGAGACAGAGTGAAACGTATGCAAGAGCAAACATAACAAGTCTAAAAATCAACATGCTGTCCTAAAAACAAGCTTGAAATCTGCCCATTCTAACTTGTCAGTTTTCTTATTCCGGTTTAATACACAACTGAGATTAGATCTTATCAACACTTCTACTTGCAGACCTTATTAATTATAAGTTGATAGTTTTGCTCTACAACTGAATCAATTAATCATTAAATTTTACTCTGGTACATATGCAGGGTACAGGTGAACAAATTTTCTCCCAGTGACTTTAAGCCTTCAACAAGCCACATACATTTCAGGATTCTGAAGTAGATGCAGATATATGCACATACATTTATTTTTTGGGTAGCAGCTAATTAGCATCCATGAACGTTTTCCATAAAAATTAGTGTATAAATTGCAAATAATTTATAATTATCTTACAAAGTACACACACGTGTGTGTGTGTGTGTGTGTGTGTGTACACATGCACACACACATATAAGTTTAAAAATTGGGTTTTTTTTGGCTATTATCACAGTTGCTTGCCAGAAAAATGAAATTTTTTGGCAAAGTTTCAATCTGAAATGAAATTATTTCTGGATTAAGAACAGACTATAATGCATGGTAATATTTTTAAATTAATTTTTTTCAATATTACAAATCCAACTTTACATTGTCACACTTCATGTTAAGAATTTTGCTGAGAAATGATGTTGCAGTGTGAAATTCCAAAATCAAGAGCTGAGCATTCACAATTTCTCCTGCAATAACTGCCAAGTCTTCAACTTGATTTAGCTTGATTTTTTTTCCAGCAACAGATAAAGAATTCATTTGAAGTTGCAAATTTGAATTTATGCTAGACTGATCTATCTCCACTGTATGTCAAAATTTCTCAAGAACCAAATCTTATTCACATTAGATTTTTAAAGGTAATATTATATGATGCTCTTGTAGTTTGATTATAGACTAATGTAATCACTAACATCCCCACCATTCCAAAATAGCTTCATGGAGCTTTCACACACTGGCAAAGCAAATTTGCAAAACTTACATGAAACAATAATTTTCACTGGTTTTCACTATTTAGCTTTAATCCAAAAGAACTTGTCTGAATGACAAACTGAATTCCATAAAGAATATAAGCACTAAAAAGACTGTTACCATGACCACACAGCCACTTAAGGGCTTACAAATCCTATAAACATCTCATTGAATCAAGTAACAACATTCCAGGCATAACACTTTCTTATCTGTGATACTTAGTGCATCATGAAAACACAGGGTGTTTTTTCCCAATTTAGGGCTATGAAAGATAAGAGACATTTCGATGAATCTTCTTTTCAGTAGAGAAAAAAATCAATTCCAAGGCTTGAAAAACTTTACATGCTTTCAAATCTTGAGCAGTATGAGAATAGGGAAGGGTAAGTGGTCCTTTCCTAAATGGCAAGATTTTCAAGTCAGGTTCATCTTTTGGTCATTTTTATATGCACAGCAATCACAAAACTTTTCAAGGTCTGAACCCTTCCTTGTAAAATCCTGTACTTAACATTAGAGACAATACTTTGTTCTGGCATGGAAATCAAAACAAATGACACATATCTAATATTACAGTAACCACGCACAACATTTATCTCAGGGAATCAATTCGGATTTGATTCCAAAGTCAGCCTCATAAGATTTCCAACCAGAAATTGTTTTCCGAGAATCAAAACATTTGCAAAACATCAATGAAAAAATTGATTTTTATGATCCTTCTCACTGAAAAATCCCCACCGGAAAACTGCCCCACCAAAATTGTTAGGTAATCCTCCCAAATGAATAAAAAATTAACAAAAAATATTGTATTCAACTGTATCAACACTAATGCTGTGGGTGACTGTAATGTACTATACTGTTAGTTGGTCTCCAAGTGGTAGTCTGTAGCATAGTTGAAATTGCATGCTTCCTCAAAGAATACACTAAATGTAATTGCCTAACACCTGGATGGAAAAGAGTGGGCTCCTTGGGTCACGTTTCAGATTATTTGTGAACAGACTGTGAGCAGAGCAATTTGTACCTGAATTGATTGTGGTCAATCTGCCAAACTGCAGGGTAGAACTGAAGATCCAGCTGATAATCAGTCATGTAATTACAGCAATTACTCTACAGGCAATATGTAATAAATATAAATTACAACTATACACTATTCACCATACTGTACAGGTCACTTAATTCCAGCAGTTGTGTTTTTACATCCAACAATGATAGCTTCATCAGAACAAACATTTCTGCACTTTTTCCATCCACATGATCCTGATGTAACTGTCAATGTTAATTATCTCACATGAGTTCTAAACAACATGCACATACAATGGAAATTTTAATATTTGATATACCCACTTCAAGAAAACTGTGGACTTTATGATTTAAGGACCTATGATAACTAAAAAACATTTGATATACTGATCACATTATCAAAACATTTCAGCTTAATAATGTAATGATGATCTTACTGAACAATTCTTAAAAAATGTTTCTGAAATATTTCAAGAAATTTGTTTTCAATCCATTGCTAGGTTCTACAAGTACTATCACAAAACACCAGAATATTTGCAGAGTTTAACTGTCACAAGAACTCCCATACAATAACACATTTAAGAACTGTCAGTTACTATGTCTACACAAAATTCCCAGCACTGTGAAAATGGCAACTAGTCAAATGTGCCAGCCTAAACAGACTGCTGAATTTCCCTGCTCAACATGTCAACGTGGACAATTTGACCAGGCAATAAGTTGATAAGTTGATGCAAAGCAAACACTGAAAAATCTTTATCTTCCTTGACCAAGTCCATTATTGAATGTGAAACAAAAGAGTATATTTCCAAAGGGGCTAACAATTTCTCTTTTGATCACTGCTGGGTGGCAGTTACAGATAAAATGACTTTGCAGCCCAATCTATCCAGATACATTGAGTAAATGAAAACCAATGGCAATTTCAACTGTGCAGTATTGACCTGTATGTGTGTGACTAATATTAAACACCAGGTAAAAAATAAGTGGTTCACAAAACAATTAGTTATCCTATCAACTAAGGCATGGCCTTAGTAGAAAAAAAAGGAGGCTCAACAGGGTCTGATATTGCTCACCCAGCTTACTGACATAGGAGAGCTAAGAGTCTCTCTCTCTCTCTCTCTCTCTCTCTCTCTCTCTCTCTCTCTCTCTCTCTCTCTCTCTCTCTCTCTCTCTCATCATCATCATCAAAACAGTCAAGTTCTTGACATTCAAGACACACAAATAAGGCAAGTTAATAAACAACATGGGAGTGATGTGTTATAAATAGGATATGTGAAGATTTCATTGGTTACTGGCACATACTATATAACTGCTGGTCACCAGCTTGCATGGAAAAACAACACTGGTCAAAATTTATAACAGTAAGTGGAAATTTGATCAGACATTGCAATCAAAATCTGTAGTAATGTCAACATCTGAGCAGCCCAAATTACAATTTACATCTCTATACAATTTACCTCTGATAACCTGCCCCTATATACTGCTTTTCCTTTTGTAACAAGTTGTTGTTGTTGGTTGGGGTTAACACCATTTTTCAGCACATGATAGGCTATTCATGGCGGCCAGTATTAATGGTGGAGGAAGAAACCGGGAAATCACCGGAAAGAACCACTGACCCACGAGAAGCTACTGGCAAGCTTTCTCACATATCCACATTTGCCGAATCCTTTTTGTAACAAGTATAGTCAAGGATACCATTAAAAGGTTTCAATTTTGTTTTACTATTGCTACTTATATCAATTAAATTTATTTCTCAGTTAATAAAAACCATTTATGATAAAATTTCATATAATTTTTATCCTTTTATTCACTTACATAACCATACAGCCATGTTGCAAAATACCTCAGGATAAAGTGACTTCACTTGCAATGCAAGTCACTTTTTATTGGTCCAATCAATGCAATGTATCAATTTGTTCGAATTTGCATGGTTAGCATAAAATCTTGTCATCTATAGGGATGGGATGAGTATAGAAATCAAGGAATTGATTATCAAAAGTTTAAGATCAATACTGTTATAATGATCATTTTGCCCTATAGTTAATTCATATTCTTCATTTCCCACTGTCTCAGTACTATTTTGACATTATTGTATACACTTTGAGTCCAACTGCAAACTGCACAGACCCTGATCTGTCATCACAAATGTCAGCAGTCTTGGTCTGAGCAGTTTGTTAGGAGTAATCTGTAGAACAAATAACATAGACCCTAATCTGCATGCACATTATGATATGATTTATCAAGATCTCGGTTGTTTGCAATTTGACTATGCGTGTGTGTGTGTGTGTGTGTGTGTGTGTGTGTCTGTATATATATATATATATATATATATATATATATATATATATATATATATATATATATATATATATATAATACTTTTCATGAGCTAAGAATATAGCTATGCTGGAATTAGCATAATAACAAAGTAAATGTGCTCTGAAATCATAAATATGAAACTAAATTTTTAAAAAAAGGTAATGTCACAAGTCAATGCCACAGAAACTGGCTTTAGTGCCTTGACAACAGAAATTACTTTCTTGCTTTACATATCTGGAAACTGGCACTACCATATAGAGAGATCACAGCCAAAACAAATTTGATATAGAAGGTAGATTATAAAAAAAACACCTGTTGCACAGAATATTTCATCATTATATATATATATATATATATATATATATATATATATATATATATATATATATATATATATATATATATATATATCATTTCCTTTCTTTAAAAACAGACCTGGTGTTAAATCTAAAACAAATGTTCATGATTTGAAATTTTGGGCTGGGGTTAGTTAGGTGGCAAAAAATAATTCTGACAAACAATTGGCTGACTTAAGAAATGATCTTTCAAACTGACTGCTTTGATGTTAAACTTTATCATTCTACCTACTAGCAATAATATTTCATATCTTTGTCATCATAACCCGATATCAATGATTTGCAGCAGAGCAGTAATATGGCCTAAGATTTATCTTCTCTGATACACTTCCTTTATTTTCTTTCAAGCTAGGGTTTTTTAAAACTTCTAGATAATAATTAGAAGTAACACCAGAAGAGAGCTATTGTATTTAATACATTTATCCTTGTATAAACTACAATTTTCTGCATGTCAATTAATTTCTGTACAGTGCTGGTTTTGTTAGCCACACAATATTATCTTATATAGTTTAATCACTGTTACAAAGGACTACTGTTGCAATTTTGGAAACAAATTATCTTTTCATTTCAGTCCAACATCCCTTCAAAGTCATTGCCAATTGGCCTAAAAAAATGTGTTTTAGAAGGTATGCAATACAAGTCCTTGTAAAAAAAATTCCTTTCAACATTTGCCACAAATAGTTAACAGTGCACACAAAGTGTATCCACCATTTATTTTCTGATGCCTGACTTGTTGCTACATACCTAAAGCCCATTAAACTATGCACTTTTCTAGGTGTTGGGTACCTAACCTTGAATAATTTGCAAACCCTAGAGTTAGCTCTACTGCAAGTTCTACAAACTGGCTTTGTCAATTCCACTTGTACATGTGAAGTCATGTGTAATTTGCACTTGGTAAGTGTAGGACAGCAAGTGCTAAAATAAAATTTAAGCATGTCAATGAACTATGCTTAATTGGACTCTACACCATCAAGAGTTACAATATATGTACCTTTATATCCAAGGAAAAGAAATCTGACAAAAGCAAACTTGCCAAATCTTATAAAACCTGTTCAGTAAGGCAGCCATTTTTCTTCTGCAAGTTCGACCAATTTTCAGTATGATGTCATGCAATATGAAGAACCACTAATGTTAAATTGGAAAATATGCATTTGATAATTTCAGAAATGTGATCTATGTTGCCAAGGCAACATTATGTCCCACTAAAATATTTGATAAGGACAATTGGACCATACTGTGCTTAGTTTCAGAAACTGCAGCTCCAAGCCTCAAGGAGATCAATGACTTCTTGCTATACCTCCAAAGATGAAGAAATATTATTTTTTTTTAATTTTACAACATTTCTTGATAGTAATCTAAATCTTGATTATACTGTGAATGAAAATCATGGGAAGGTTAAGTATCTGTGGTCCTCCTATAGCTACATGTAAAATATATACTCGCTTGTAAGTTGAGTCAAACTGCCAACACCATAGCACAATGCACCTGCTGATCAGGGTCTATGCTGTTTGTTCTACTAATTAGTCATAACTAATAGCACTGACCCAGATCTGCCAGTGTATTATGGGTCTGTAATAATTTACAGTTGGGCTCAATTTATAAGCAAGTACATATAGTATTCTGTTTCACTAATTCCAATGAATCTAATAATGAAAACTGATGCAGACCAATTTCCAAAGGCCAATATCCACATTTGACAGCAACGATTATATTTTAAATTTTTGTACTGTCTTTTGCTATTTTCATAGTCTATTGCTATTTTCATACTATGTTTTGCTATTTTTGTACTGTTTTACTCTTTTCATACTGTGTTTGCTATTTTCATACCGTTTTGCTATTTTTGTACTGTTGTACTCTTTGTGTACTGTGTTTTGCTATTTTTTTGTACTGTTTTGCTATTTTTGTACCATGTTTTGCTATTTTTATACTGTGTTTTGATTTTTTTTATATATAATTTTTTTCTATTTTCATACTGTGTTTTGCTAATATTCCTTAGATGCCTAATTTAAGAATCATTTCAATTTCAGGTCTGTTAAGGAGATTCTATCAAGGGATGGATGCATGTCATTGTTTTACCTACCTAAACTTCTGACAAGGAGATCTACTTACATTTCTATGAAGGTGAATGTGTGCATATAGACATCATTCACATAATATGAACTGGAGATAAAGAATTTTAAGTCATAGGAAAAAACTAGACAAGTACATGTATGCATGGTTAGGAATTAAAGCAGTGGGGCTATAAAAAAAAATCAACCAAACAAACACAACAAATAAACCCAGCAAGATATCACACAACATTGCACTTCTTATTGTCTAGCATATGAAACAAAAATGTTACTGAACTAATAATTTGGTTAGAATGTAATTCAAATGAGCAGTATGCATTATAACTTTAACACTTAGTGGCAAGCCAGTCTGACCCCTACAGAATATAAACACAATCAAGTCAAACATGGTGGGGTATGCTGCAATTGAATAGATCCTACCCCAAATTACTACCACTATTGTTTTCAAGCCTCCAGAGTTCAATAAGAATTCCAATAGAGTCAAATCTATGGACTGATTATCTAAGCAAATACCTGACATGATCCCAATCTACCTCATTTTTATAAAGCACTCAAATACATTAGACAAACACTCCAATGCATAATGACACTACATCCTCTTGAACTACATTAGTGTGGATCAATTTGAGCCCATGTGGGGTGGGGTGGGGTGGGGTGGGGTGGGGTGGGGTGGGGTGGGAGAGTGATAAAAGAAGAAATGTAGGAGAAGAAACGAAGTATTTAGGGTCCAGACAACAAAGTAGATTACTTTATTCTTACTCAGGGAAAGAGCCAATTACAGAATACAAATTTATTGGGGGATTCTGAGAAACTGATACGTCAAATCTCATTAAAAAAATAATACAACATCCCTTGGTGACTCGAAACTTACTTTGCATTATGTGAAAAAAGCAAGACAACAATATGTAATGAAATTGGTGCAGCAATGTACAACTTTGAAGGAAGAAAAAATCCCCTCATCTATTCCTTATTGGTATTATTTTGACATTACATACATATCAAAAGAAAAAATGTATATCATAAATAATCACACAAAATTAAGTATAAAGGAATAGATCATACCTAACTTTTTAAAATCCAGTTCTGTGCCTTCAAACACACTTGTTCAAAATAATGGCAGGAAATGATGAGTCACAATTCTTCTAATGTTAATGACTATTTATGTATGAGTTACATTACACAGGTGAAATTTCTGTTTACCACAATTTGTGTACAGTATATGACCCATTGAATACTTCACCTGACATGTTTTCAGTAGTTAACATTCCAAAATATTCATACACACAGTTTATACTTTCAAACCAATTGTTCTCTAAGGTCTGGAAAAACAAAGGTCTATGACTTCACTCTTGATGACACAACATCTAGACAACTGGATCTAACACACATGAACAGATAAGACTTTATTATGCACCTTTCAGAATAAGAATATATCTGTAACTTTCCTTTCATGTTTTACAGTGAATTTAAGGAAGACAGGTGTATGAATATACATGCTTTGAAATCAAAACCACTGGCAAACAACACAGACCCTGGTCTGATGTTGCATAATGCACTGAAAGATAATGGTCTATAGTGTTTGTGTAATCCTAAAATATGTCATAGCCCTAGATCTGCCTGTGATTCATGCAATGACAGATCTGAGCCTGTGCAATTTGCAGATGGACTCAATTTACAAGCAAGTTCATACACAATTAAGTCATAGACTGGAGGGTTTACATACATGTGTGTGTGTGTGTGTGTGTGTATGTATGTATGTATGTATGTATGTATGTATGTATGTATGTATGTATGTATGTATGTATGTATATATGTATGTATGTATGTATGTATGTATGTATGTATGTATGTATGTATGTATGTATGTATGTATGTATGTATGTATGTATGTATGTATGTATGTATGTATGTATGTATGTATGTATGTATGTATGTATGTATGTATGTATGCATATATATATATATATATGGTAATTTGTTGCATCATCTTAATTATGAATCAATTTTAACTGAGGTTTCTTCCTACATAACAGATGAGTAATACACGCCCACACAGCATTATTGGAATTTGAAACAGGTATTTTCACTGAGATAAAACTTCTAACTTTACTGTGAAAGGAAACTTTATTGATCATATTTAAACAGACCTACTGGTAATAAAACCATATAAATTTGAGGAAAAAGAATGCAGAGTACAAATTTAGTGATTTAACTTAAGAAAAAGTATGTCTTCAATATGTTTAGTCAAGATAACTTTATAATGCAAACTTTATCCAAAACTATGTTCCAAGTCTAGAGTGTAAAAGATCTTACACAGCTTTGAAGACGAGCTAGTTATCAAACTCCGAAAATGCATAGTTACTTTTTATTCTGAACTAACAATAAGCAATCTCCAGCCTAATGTATTGTTCATAGTCTAACTTCTGTACAGTAAAGTATTGTTCATAGTCTAACTTCAGTACAATAAAGTATTATTCATGGTCTAACTTCTGTACATTAAAGTATTGTTCATGGTCTAACTTCTGTACAGTAAAGTATTGTTCATGGTCTAACTTCTGTACTGTAAAGTATTGTTCATGGTCTAACTTCTGTACAGTAAAGTATTGTTCATGGTCTAACTTCTGTACTGTAAAGTATTGTTCATGGTCTAACTTCTGTACTGTAAAGTATTGTTCATGGTCTAACTTCTGTACATATAAAATGGTTGTGGGAAAAATTAGATAACTGCAAAAATGTTAAATCTTTACATTAGCAACTATATCATATTTTGTCTAAGCTCTGCTTTCTACTCAACCGAGTCAAAACACAATAATTGTAATCTTCCAAATCATTTCTGCAATTCGGTTTGTTTCATTAATGATAACTCAATCGAAATGTAACAAAATGGACAAACTGAATCATAAATTATTAAGATTGATCAACTCTATATTCTCTCAATTTGGAGTTATTTGCAAAGAAATCAGTATCTTGAAAACTGAATAGGATCATACTTAAATATTTTGAACTTTTCAACTTTGTAAAGTTTATAAACTAAATAAGATGTTACCAAACAGTCTGATCTATGGCCTATTCTTTTTGCTTTATTTGCAAATATATAACCAGTCTATTGTCCTACAATGCATTAGCAGACCAGCAAAATCTGCCCTTATTATAATTTCTAACCCTATATGTAGGAGTGATAATGAAAGACTGAGTATGTGAAGTTATTATATTCCAAATATGAATTGATTCAGATATGAGGTATGTGAAATAGAAATGGCAACAAAATCAAAACCAGAATGCATGCCAACTGTAATTTCTGGCCTGATGGTTTCAGGAGCAGAACTCTTAAGGCAAATGAATGGCACTAAGAGATGGGGAATATGCAATGATCTTACATTGCAAAACTTAAGCAAACTAAGTCAGTAGTTCCTGAGATAGAAAATCTGAATACAATTTGAACTAAAACTTTAACTAACACACCAACCCACCCAAAAGCATAACCAAACCCATACCTATACTTGGACAACTCAAATACTGCATGCCCCCATCTCAAGGATGTTATAAAAAATTATTCTTACCTTGGCTGCTACAATACTGAGCCCCATTGAGCCCTTGACCTTGTTAAATGCCACTGTAACAATCTCAGGCTCCTTTGGCAAAGATGGCTGTGGTCTCGGCTCTGGTGTTGGCCTCTCTTTACGTAAAGTCTGCAAAAATTATTGGATTTTCATAAAAATTTTGTGATAATGTATAAAACATGATCTACAAATTCTGTCACTAAATAAATATTGGTAGTACCTGGCATGAAAAATGAAGTCCACACATGAAAGCATCCAGTTATCGTCAAATAGCTGTTGAATTGTACATGAAAATAAATGCTTATTTTTGTCTTATCTGTACAAACAAAATAATCAGATTTACAAGGGTTACAAAAATGGATTCAAGCTTATTAGTATTTTGCTTGTTATTATTCTGATATTGTAAGGTATGAACAATATAAGCTCATTGCTTTTCATATTTTCTGTTCAAACTGCATTTTTACTTAATCATGCTAGTGGATATTGAAAACAGTCTGAATTTTGCTAGTTACTATAGGAAATTGTTAGCTGAAACAAATTAACTAGACATTCATCTGTTAGAGATACTCTGTATTTGAATTTAAATTTTATTTTTAAATTTTAAATTAAATTTTAAAATTTATATGCTAGCAGACATTAAATATAGCCTGATTTTTGCTGCTGAAAACATAACTATCCAAATGCTGTTAGAACTGAGAAAGTTAATTCCAAGCCTTGCATACATGTACATAACACTTTCTGGCACCAACAGTATCAGTGTTAAAGATATTCAGATTCCATGTTCCAGACTTCAAAAGTAACACACAGTACACCATTATTATAATGCTGTCTAATGGAGATAACATACCACCTTGTAATAATGGGTCTCATAGTATGGAGTCATGTACCCTGTAACATACATCATAGTTCTGTACACTGCCAAGACATGGTGTTTTGGAAAATCTGATTGCAATTTAAAAGACTTCTTTTCCAAGCAGACTAATGGAAGATATAAGAGGATGCAAAGAAATACTGTAGTTTTTGTTGAAAACCGTATGGCCATCAATTTTGGAGATGTAGCAATAGTGGCCATACAGGATGTCAGATCAACATCATTTTCATGCAGTACCAACTGGACACAATATGAAGTCTTCAGGTGAAAATCCATATGTCTTTCCATTAGAGAAAAAAGAATATTTTTTAAAGATCTGTTGTGTCAGCCATAACTGAAGTCAGACAGCCACCACTTTAATTCAGGACCAACCAGGTATCCTAATTAGTCTCCTAGTAAATTAACTATGTTGATATTCATGAGGAGTAGGAATAGCAAGATTTTTTTTAAAGATGGCTGCCATGCCAGCCATACTCAATGTCAGAAGAAGTCCTTCAGTAAAATACCATGATATGACCATGCAGTCTTCTGCCGAAGAGATGACAAAATTTTGAAGATGGTTACTGTGGAGGCCTTACTGGATGTCTGAGGAACAACATTTTTGTTCAGGAACAACCAGACCTCGGGATGAATGCTTCATGCAATCCTCCTAGTACTTTAGGAGTAGTGATAATAAACTTGTGCTAATGTAGGACAACAAACTATCCCATAACCTTTTCTAGTTTATGACTAGTAGCGTTAAAATGGAGCTGTTCTAAATTTGTCCCTCATAAAAATTAACAATAAATCTTCATGTACAAAATATGTAATGATAACTTTCCACTGACTGAAGGATGTTTTCCTGTCTGAATTATGTGCAAATCTATTTTAAATATATCTTACAAGGTTATTACCATCCAATTCTTTCCAATCATACGTCACTGGGATTGATATAACATCCGTGTAAAGAACCTTACTCTATTCTCATCAACACTGTCCAAAATATAGATTTTGTTAATTAACGTCACAAGTAAAACAAAAATTCTGTTAAATGCAGATATCAGTGAGCAGCTGCCATCTCTTACAATTATACTGGATACAGATATAAACAGTCTCCTGGACATAACTATTCATAACTTAACATTTGAAATCATCTTGAATCCTCAAATAGGAATCTAAGTGCTCATGGCCTTCAAAGCATCCCTGCTATTTCTGAGTGAAGAAAGACAAACTGCCAGACTTGACTTTAGTCTCTTGGTAATTGATACAAACTAACCTGCAACTTTAACGCTCCATTAATTATTACCAGCTAAGCTGGGAACAAGTAACTCCCTTCTGTTAGTCTTTGATAAAGAAACCAACCAACCATTGAAGACAGTTAATATATTTCACTGATTTCAAAATGTTATCCACTCACTGCATGCTACAACTAAGAATATTTAATAACAGATATAATTTGCTATTATTATTATTATGGTAAAAAATATCAATAACAATATTGATGCATATCAACCTGTAACTATGTCATCTTCCGCTTGCTGTCAATGGAATAAAGTAATAAACAAACTCACCAGCAAAATTTTAACCAAAATCCATTTACAATGGTCTTTTATTAATTTTATCAACTATTATAAATTTCTATTAAATGTCAGTCTTTCCAAGCCTAGCAGGGGATCAAAATTAGGGTCAGACCATTAGTAGTTTCCATGACATAAAATAACCTAGAGTAAATAACTCCCTGTGAATGGGACACCAGTCTAACATAGGTTAACAATTGAAACCCCTTAGGGTTGTACCTCAAGCAAACCAAAGGGACATTTTCCAATCTCAAACAATGAATGACCCCAAAATTTCATAAATTACCGAATCTTGATCAAACTATGCAAACAAAACTTGTGACTATTTCAGTCATGTATGAAATCACCTCAATTGATTAGAGACCATGACAAAAATTGTGGCCAGAGCATATTCTCTGGCACATGATTGCAGGACTGTATTAATATAAAATCATGCTAGAATATCCAGCAAATGTTCCAAGACTGTGCATCATATTTTCAGGTCATACCATCATTTCTTTCTTAAATCTCTTATATTTTCCCCTTATCTTTCATTATAAGGAAAAAATTTCCCACTGAATTTGCAGTTACAGAAAAATAGGTCCTGTTAAATAATCTGTACATGTACTATTTTACTTGTGGAAAGTCCTGATCATTTTCTGAGAGCAGTTAACCCTTTAGCAGGTTCCAACATCCAGTTCATGGAAGAAGAAAGTGACTATGTTAAGTGCCTTAAGGGTATAAAACAATCATCAGGACTGGATAACAGCAATAATCAGCATTGATTGATGATAAAGGGGTAATACTGTCTTGCAATAAACTGACATTGCTTCCCATAATCCTACCACCATGTTATCAAATTCATGTAAAGTAAGAAATATAGTCTATTCTAGAACTTAAAATTAGGAGGCAACTTCCCTTACATCAGAAAACAATAGTACTGGGAATGGCACATGATACTCCACCCCAATGTATAACAGCCCTGTATGCAGATGACCTTGATCATTGATCTTTTAAAAAATAATTTTTTATTTTCCAATTTTTCAACACATATTTTGTGTGAGTGATCTAATATACCCAGCACACTAAACCCTTTACCTCATACAAGTGCCTTTGTATCTCTACCACAGTCACATACCTTTTGGCACTTTACTAAATTCCCATACAAGCACCTTTTGGCAACTATGTAAAGAGCAGCCATTTTAAGCAGGTTTTCATAGCACCACCTTCAGGAAAAAAACCCTATTAGATACTACATTCATTGGTGAGAATGACCATTACGTCAGATCATGTGGTCAATGTTTATGTTCTGGTCAAAATCTGCTACTTAAAGTATGTAATCCCAAACTGTCACATATTCTCCATTCAACAAAATGGTGGTCTCTGATATCATTCAGTACTTGCTCGAGGAGAATCACAACTATGAAAACTTCAATAACTTAGGTTGTTGTTGTTGTAGTTGTTGTTATTGTTATTATAGGGTTTAACACCATTTTTTAGCACAAGATAGGCTATACATGGCAGCTAGTATTAATGGTTGAGGAAGAACCCTGGAAAACCAAGGGAAGAACCACCGACCCATGAGAAGCTATTGGCAGGCTTTCTCACTTACCTACTTTAGCCAAGTCTGGACTCAACTCATGCAGACAGAGGTGAGATGGCAGTGATCCATAACGGTCAGCACTTTAGACCACTTGGCCACTTGGGGCTCCTCAATAACTTAGGTAAAGGCTCTGATACTGATGTAAGACACCATTAGTTTTTATAATTTATCAAATTCAACTGATTTAGTGATGTAGATGAAAATATAGAACTTGTAAATTTTGAGTATGACAAATTGGTGCTATGGTTGATCACACGGCTTCACTGACTTGATAGTGAACGAGTTCTCTCAAGATTTTAAAGCACATACAAAATTCTTATGTGAAAAATAATTATACAGCCTTAATAATTGTATTTTACTATTAAATCTTTTCATACATAATATATGTGTTCCAAAAACGTAAAATGGTTAAAATTGCTGTCAAACATAACATAGCAGACTACAATGTATATCTCTGCTACATGCGTATCAATGGGCTAAAAAGCCATACACTCTATGAGGGAAAGGGTTAAGGATGGGAAGGATATCGCAAAATAAAAACTTGTAAACACTGATTGTTTTATAATTTTATAATATATTTGAGAAGGGAACACAAAAAACTGCAACAAATTAAGATGTCTTCTCAGTTGTTATGAATTCCATTTATTAACAACAGAAGACAAATGTATTCTCAAAGCAATAATGAGAAAATGCGCACTGTTTCAAGTACACAATCATAACAGTTTATTCACTCTTCTCTGAAATATAACACTATATGTAGTGCATGGAACTATTGCATGGGTGGAGTTGCAAGTAAATAAATATCCAGTCACATGTTCAAAGTACACTGTGCCCTGCTTTAAGTAATTTTAAAACTCAAATGTATTTGCATCTTTCAAGCTAAATTCATCCTAATTAACCTATTATACTATCTCCATTGAATGAGACATGCTTCACATTAGGCAAGTCATTAAATCACACCACCCAAACCACTCCCAAATTCATTTTGTCCTTTGTATCAAACACCTCTGTTAAATGCTTATAACTGTTCTGTTGTGCAACTAGCCATTAAAGCAGTGTTGCAGGGTAGGTGTCCAAGTATGTGATTACAAATTGTACCAGAAAACCTGAATAGTCCCACATATAAGGCTCTAGGTCTTGTGTACCATTAAAATAGCAATCCTAATTAACCATGACAAACTCCTATGGGATTATCAGCAACTTTATCACACACCAAACAAGTGGCATCTGCATACATAAGTTGCACAACATTGCTAAGTCCAAATGTTATCTTAATTATTTTCAACCTGAGGAAGAATCACAGTATGGATTCACCATTTTCACTGCATGAACAGACTTGTTTTCAGAAACTTAAAAATAAAATATTCATTCTATCTGAAGCAGGAGGTCCATACTCCATAAAACCACAAGAAAATCATTGTTAAATTATGTATTTTTGCTGCTTCAAAAAATATATGAAACATCTTAACTTTAAATTAATAAATGCTAGGATGGAAAGTCAGCAAATTCTAGGCACTTGCAAAATTAACATGAGGTGCTTCAAACAGGAACAAGTTCAAATGGTTTTAAAGAATTTCTCTTGATAGACTCACTTATAGGTCAAGTCCAACTCCAAACAAATGCACTGGCAGATCAAGGTCAATGTTGTTTGTTCTACTTACTATTTCTACCAAACTGCACAGATCCAGATCTGTCAGCTCATTACAGCAGGTAATGGCAGAGTTGGGTATGTGGAGCTTGAATTTGGAATGGATTTATAATCGAGTAAATGCAGCAACTGATAAATTTTGCAAATACCAATGCCAAAGTGTTTCAAATAGTTTGCCCATAAACTATGAACTTGACAGAAAAACCTCTAAAAGATGATTATCAAGGGTGGTTCATTATTAGGTGTGGCTCATTATTAAGAACCATTATACATTAACTTGTTAAGGCCAAAGACATGATTCTGCATTATGAGATAGAACCTTTCTTTTCCAGGGCCTGAAATATTATTCAAGTTTGTGACAGGACCAAGAGGGTGGCATCAAAGAAAAGAATAAGTATGGAGCTTTACAACCATGCCAAGTCATTTGATATACTATTTTTGGTAAGAAAATGCAATTTTGTGGCCTGATTTTCACTTTTCACTACTGTATAAATCAATTTCCATGATAAGTTTAATTTGGATTTTAGACTGCCTCTTTTAGAATCAAAGGAAGTCTGGACCAAACTTACAGACCAACAAAACATTTAAAATCCTGGATTAATATTAGGGTTTGGAGCAAAAAGGAACATGCAGGCAAAAATCTTCCATCAAATCAGCAACAACAAAAAATACAAAAACTGAAGTTCAAATTTCACTCTAGGGCAAACCTAATAAACAAATCAAAAACAACTCTTATGTATCTAAGAAACTGTATATGAAAATCTCTAATTTAGATATGCTTGGATTCATTTGAAAATATACAAATATTTTTACACCTATTTTAAAGTGATAATAAAACTAGCTCTCAGCCTTGATGAGTGTCCTTTTCTTCTGTAAGTATTATGATCATCCAGAAAGGACCAAATGCCAACTATACTTGCGAAGTAACCTCTCTAAAAGGTCTAAACTGAGTATGCCTTTGATTTATTGCAAAGACTAGTGGTTGAAGTTGCTTTGGACATAACACAGCTTTAAAAGTGTGATTCTATTGCTTTCAATTCAGTTTGCATCTTTGTACACATCAAAAACTGATACTGCTTGCTAACTGCACAAGGGGTAGCTGGCCATGTGTTTGGCTCAAAAATGAAATGATGACATTATCTGAAATGATGGGGATCTCGGATGACTTTTAACGCTCTTAAGCCACTGTGTGATAACCATGGTCATTACAATGTAACTGATTGTGCAACTTTATGGACAGTGTTTTAAAGACATGATTATTCGCATGTACTTTAATGACCAATTAGCTTAGTGTTTGTGGTTGTGTAAGCTCCCTTTAATGTTGAGTGTAAATGATTCATTTTGACAGGCATGTCTTCTATTAATTTTTCATACTGGTGGTGAAACTGTTTAATCCCTAGAGCAACTTCCATTTTGTTGTCAGCATAGTCATGTGTTTTTGTATTCCTTGTCTTTGGTATTTGAAGAAGTTAAACCATGAAATAAGATACCTACAAATATGTAAGAAAACCCCAAAATTAAATACTCACAAATATGTTCCCTCTTTTTTTTAAAAACAAAACTACAACAGTTGAGACCCTTGAAAATAAATGATACTATAGTAATTAAAATTAAATTGTCTTGTGTAACTTGAATACATTTAAAGAATTCATTTGTTTTAAACTGAATTGTCCACATAAAATATGCAATTTACTAGAACTCTTTTCTCTGAACCATTCACTTGTCTCCCACAACAGCAAGGTCCCCATCCAGAAGTCATATGAAACTGACATGCATTGAGATTTAACTTGTCTTTTACAACTGCTTATGAAGGCTTATGAAACCTTAAACCAAGGTTTATGTTGAAACTGATACCAGTGATGGTCAAATACAGGATATTCACTATTTTTGTAGCATATAAATATCTGCTAATTTTGGGGTTACTAAAATCATTCAAGTTCTAATACCCAACAACTATACTTCAGTAAAAACAACTGAACTCCTGCACTTTTCCATGAACTTTCATTTGCTTTTGCAAAACAAAGAAAATTGATACACACAAATATAAATGAATATTTCCAGTATAGCTATATTATTAATAAGTACAATACAAACCATCCTATAACTCCAGACTTTATAACAATACTGTAAATGGCACATTACAAGCATGAAGCATGTTGAATAGTTCAATAAATGGCACATTATAGATTAATAAGAGCAATCTTTATGGCACATTATAGAGTGATAAGAGTACTGAAAATGGCAAGTTATATAAAGTAATGATTATTGTCAATGGCACATAATAGAATGAAAAAAGTAATGTCAATGGCATATTATGGCCCATTATAGACTAATACAACTGCACATTATAGAGTGATAGAGTAATGTCACATTATAGACTAATAAGAGTAATGTCAATGGCACATTATTGTGATAGAGTCCTGTCAATAGCCCATTATAAACCACTCCCTCGATAACTCGCAGACATCGGGGTCCAAAAACATCGACCGCAATATAAGCGAGGGTGCGAGTTATCGAGGGACCTATAACATACAACAAAACTAGCAAAGGGATCGAAATATAGGCAAAAGGGGGGTGTGTGGCTTGGCATGTTACAGTGTTGAATACTAAATTAATAATCGTGCTAAGATTACAGGGAATAAATATCTCTTTATACCGGTGTACTTTGTTTAGTTTTTTCCTCACAGAGTAACATCAATTTCAAGATAACTTGCAGTATATTGATCATTAAAACATTATTCCATGTGGTTTCCATTCGCTTAGCACATGTACAACTTGCGTTGTCTACTACATCACTAATTTTTGCCGTAAATGGTATGCATTCTAGTTTTAGTGTTTCATGCAAAGTAGACCTTTTTTAAATACAAAAGATCGACACATTTCAAAAAAACAATGTTGATCGAACGATGTTTAGATTTTTATTGCAGTAGAAGTAAAATGGAAGAAAAAAAATAAATTCATAAGGGTTAAGCATTACCAACACAAATTCAACTAGTCTAAAAATTTAAAACAATATAAATTAGAACATGATAACACTTGCGGTTTGTGACACGTTGCTGTGTGAACCATGCGTACACAGCATCATCTAATTCATTATCGCTTGCAGTCCGTGCTCGTTTTCGTTTCATCCCTTCATCTGAATCAGCATCATGTGAGTAATTTCTAAATTTCGGCTCATCCTTAAGCCAACCTTTAAATGTCGACTCAGCAATTTTTAGTTCATTGCAAATTTTTGTTCTCGCTTCATCATTATGAACACTATCTATGATGCACAGCTTTTCAGTCACTAACTATGCCTTTCGCATAATTCGTTTGCTCTCCATGGTCACATTTACAAATGATTAGGATACATTACTAATATTATATACTTGAATGATGTTAATACATAAAATGTGAAAACATTTTCGATTGGTCAAGTAAAACGAAATTTGATAACGGTAATGAATACAAGAATGTATGCTCCTATTGGCATGCTTTTGAACTTTATTATATTTTACTTGATTGATTTTATACAAAAGACATATTCAAAGTGATAAAACAACACAGGTCTCTTTTAATTGATTCTTTTATTGCAACAAACATTTCCCAAGTTGTGGATCGAAACAAAGCCGGCATGTAATTGTTTTCACAGAAGTACTCACGGTTTCGTTTCCATGTGACGGTTGACTGACTCTTTTCATGTTTTCATATAAAAGAATAGGTATGTTGTGATTATAGTGTTGAGACGAAAATAAAGGATTATAATGTGAATTTTCCTAGTAAGACATTTAATTGGTGTTTATTTCATTCTCTGTTGCCACATGTTAGCATTACCAGAATTTTTCGTTGAGTGCTGTTTATTTACAGTGTATTGACAACTATTTCTCTATTTAAAAAAAAACTAACAGAATCTGTGATATCTTATTAGAAATTGCAAATGTCACAATATTTATTCTATCTTTATGGGCAATAATCACTTTCCTAAGTTGTTGATCGAAACAAAGCCGGCATGATAAAAACGAGCTATATATCAAGGTTTAATTTACCAATTTATCATTTTTTATCATGACTTTTTTCATGTTCAACACATTTTAAAATATATTTTCTTTGAAAAAAATCGGGAGCCATGCCGGACACCGCGTCATAAGTGGGTTCGCGAGTTAAACGGGTGCGAGTTATCGAGAGAGTGGTGTAGAATAATAAATGTACTGTCAGTGGCATATTATAGAGTGATAAGAGTACCATAAAGAGCAAATTATATAAAGTAATAAAAGTACTGTCAATGGCACATTATATAATAATGAGTACTGTTAATAGCACATTGTAGAGTAATGTGAGCACTTTCAATGGCACATTGTGTAGTAATAAGAGTACCGTAACTTGCACATTTTAGAGTAGAATGAGTACTATCAATGGCACATTATAGTTATAACAGTACTGTCAATGGCACCTTGTAGAGCAGTGGTCCCCAACCTTTATATCGCCGCGGACCGGTCAACTTTTGATAATTTTACCATAGCCAACTTGGGTAGGTGGACAAAAATTGTTTATATTTTAGATTGTTTTGATTTAATGATTTTAATTTAATTGTTTTTAAACATGCCTTCAAAATAAAATACAGTTACACCAAAAAAGGAATATAAAGTGATTTGACATTTTAACTCACTAGAATGCTAAATCAATGTTCATGCGCCATCCCCACAACTCCAGTTTGGCTTTAAATGCAGCTACTTTGTATGCCAACTGGAAAACAGTTGTCATTTTTCCCTGAAGGGACAGATTGAGTTCATTGAACAGGCTGAATATATCACACAGGTAAGCCAGTTTTGCGACCCATACCTTGTCACTGAAATGTGCTGCCAGAGGTGACTTCTTTTCTTAGAGAAATCTTTGCAATGGCTCTAGTAATTCAAATACAAATGGTTAGCGATTTTCCTCTGGATAACCATCTTTTTTATATGTAAAAGAGAAGGCATCTGTGCTCTGCATCCATCTCCTTATAAAGCTGCTGAAAAAGGCACGAGTTAAGGGTGTGTGCTTTGATGTGATTAATAACTTTAACGACATCAATCAATACACTGTTAAATTCTGGTGACATTTTTCGGCTTGCCAGCATTTCCCTGTAAATGATACAATGCATAGATTCATTCTCATGTGCAACTTCCTTAATCTGAGCAGCTAAACCAGACAGTTGTCCGGTCATGACAGCAGCGCAGTCTGTGCATATGCCGACACAAAAGGACCATTTTAGTTGTCCTGATATATAACCATCCAGTGACTTGAACAGTTCTGCTCCTGTGGTGTTGGTTGGCAAAGATAGTGCACATAACAAATCCTCATGCACATCCTCCTAATATAGAGATCGCACATAAACAAATAGTATTGCCTTGTTGTCAATATTTGTAGATTTGTCAAACTGGAGTGCATATCATCATGGTGATGTATTAATCCTCTCCAACAATTGTTTTCTCAATGTCTTTGGATATTTCCTCAATGCTTTTAGTCACGTTGCTAGCCAACAAAGGCACATGTGCTATCTTTTCCACAGCAGCCTCTCCTAGAAGTTCACAGCAAATGTCTTTAGTGGAGGGCAAGATCAATTCTTCACCGATAGTAAATGGCTTTTTAGCCTTAGTAATACGGTTAGCCACCAAATATGATGCTCTCAGTGCATTCTCCTTTATTGATGAGGTGGCCCTCAAATTTCTTCTGTCCCTCATGTTCCCATTTTGTTTCTTTCAAAATATTCCAGGGGTTTGTCTTTTAATCCAGGGTGCTTGGTGTTCAAGTGGTGAAGCAGTTTTGAAGGTTACATTGCTTCATTAGAGAGCTGGTCTCCGCAAACTATGTAGAGCAGGGTTGGTGTGTGGGAATCACCTGTCCTGATAAATCCATATTTCAAGTAGGACTCGTGGCATTGTCTGTTAAAAGTTTTATGTATTTTTATGTTGAAAGCTCTTCTTCTGTCTCTTCAGTGGGCCTTTTCTTTTCCCCAAAGAAACTTTCTAATGACGACTGTTTCATACTCATTTTTACTAATTTGTTAGTTAAATTTGAGCAAACATAATATACACGTACACCAAGCACTGTTAAATAAGTACCGGTGAACAGAAAGAAGAGCGATACACACCTTCTCTCCACCAAAGCTACAACGCCATTGCTGCTTGCAGCCGCTCATCTCCAGGCATGACCTAAAACTGCCCCGATATCATGATATTTTGCATATGCACAGTATTGGTGCGGTTATAGGTGACATCTCTCAATTCCCGGTTAACCTCTCGTCCATGGAAAGTCACACAAACCCAAGAGAAATACACCACAGAAAGTAAAATGGAAATAATTTAATGTTCCTTAGGTGGCCCAGTACCATTTGATCCAAGGACAAGTACCAGTCCGCGGCCCAGTGGTTGAGACCGCTGTTGTAGAGTAATATGAGTACTGTTAATGGCACATTATAGAGTAATGAGTACTGTCAAAAGTACATTATAGAGTAACAAAAGTACTAAAATAGCACATTATTCAGTAATAAGATCTTGTACACTAAATGGCACATGCCTGACCTATGTTAACAGTTGACGATGTAGATAACTGAATTCTGAGGGGGGGGCCACAAACCATTTTTCTTCTTTCAGTCAGTGATCTTTACTTTCTGACCTAAAATTAATATAATTCTTTCTTCCCCTAGTGCAAGCAATCCACAAACCCCGATCCACATATGTGATGTAGATGTAATTTTTGTGCATCCAATAAACACTTCATTTAGCAGTGGGTAGAGGCATCCAAAAGTGCTTAGATCAGGTTTAGGGTTATGGTTATTTCTTATTTTGATCTCTTCTTTAGGAATTAAGGTCCTTAAGGCTATCTTGGTGTTGAAAATTCAAAGATCTTAATATTGACTGCTGCAATAATACCAACAGCTACACAGTTCTAATAATAAAGCCATAAATACATTATCACTTTCCCTTAATTAATGCATTTTTGCTGCTATTTTGAAAGTTTGTACCGATGAATAGGGAATTCTGATAGAGGACAGCTGGATCCCCTAAGTAATCAATGAGAGATGGGCAGTTTGAGTGAATAGGATATAGTATAATTATGAACATTCTGCTGTGTCTTCAACATGTTGGAATAATTGACAGTGTGCAAGCTAGCCGTATTTGAGCCAAACAGATTCTGCTGTACGTGATCACACTCACCTCATTAATAACAGATCCCTCCTCCTCAACCATATAGACTGTCCACACCCCAGGGGCCTGTGGTTGTGGAGTCATTCTACACAGTCCTGCATTTGGAGAAAAAATAAAAGGTTTGTAAGGACCGTGGTGACTATTGGTGGGAAAATTAATCATTACCAGAGTTAAAACACTTGCTACAATTATCAGAGAGAAGTCATGCTGGGTACATCCTACTTTATCAAGGTATAGTATGTATTATCCAAAACCTAGCTACTACTATATCTATTTAAATCAAAACAAATATTTCAGTTCCTGCAATGATTATGGAGTAAGACCAACTCAGTTTCCTCTAAACCAATACCCTATTTCACACTTATATTTTTTTGATTCTGTATCAGGAAGCAGAAGAACTCATGACATCATGTATCTAACAGAATTCTGCTGATATGTGCAAATACAAATTTTTGTAAGAAGCCGGTATATTTTTGTGTTCTATGAAATAGTCAATTTGTGTACACAAATATATGATACTGTTTCCTGTGAGTTTCTAGACTGGCTTGTATATTTTATCTGATATAGAAGATTCTATTACAATTTAGAGAAAACCAGTCTAGATAAATGACAGTTATACTCAAACTGATTGGTTAATAAGGTTAATACATATTTATGTGAAAAAAGGATATATCAACACAAGCAGCCATGGGTTATATAAAAGCATAAACAGATTGTCACCCATAGTTTGCAACAATGGTCATAGAATGGTTACAGTATGTCCCCACAACATTCATATTAGGGCATATCAAAACTCCAGTGACTTTATCGTTAGCAAATGAAACAATACCATATTAAAAAATACATCAAAAGTACTTCTTGAACTGCAATTGTTTACCTGCTCTTGCTGCTGGCTCAATAAATTCTCCAAGTCCATTTGGAATACCTCTAATAGTATCACAGGAATAACCATCTTCTGGCAGTAAAAATGGAAGCTGTAAATCTGGATCTTCTTGAAGCTGTACCTCACGACCCTCTGCCCGAATGAGATCATCGGCCATGTTTTGTGCCACAGAAACAATACGATCAACAAGGTTCATGGGAATAGGAGGTTCGCCCAGTTCTGGAATGTATGACTGCAGAAGTTCCCTCAGTTGTAAAGAGTTTAGCTTGAAACAAGTGGAGCTAATGTTGGCAATGTCATCTGGGTTACTCTTTGGTGCCTCGAGAAGATGGGCAGCCTTGGAAAAAAAATAATTGCCTTGTATTTATTTGTTCATTGTAACAAGAGTAAAAACAAAATTCCAAGGTAAAACAACTATATTATCTAAAAGATTGGTTCAGACAATGCATTAGTGGAATTATAGATATGAAAGAAAACGGTTAGGCAGATAATGTCAAGTTTTCGTAATGAATTTTTTTATCATATCAGTATAAGAATGGCCACATTATCAGTGATAGTATTTAGAAAGAGAAATTCAATGAGATAATGAAGTAAATAAGATGATACAGTAGTATTCCAATGCATCATTTTGTGAGAAAGAGAGAGAGTGAAAAAGTGAGAGAGAGACAGAGAGCAGAGTGAAAGATAAAGACAGAAACTTGATGATTTTAATTGTTTTCACATTACTGTTGTTGTTGTTGTTGTTGTTGGGCTTAATGACATTTTTCAGCACACAATAGACTTTTCATGGTGGCCAGTATTAATGGTGGAGTAAGAAACTTGGAAATCACCGGAAAGAACCACCGACCCACAAGAAGCTACTGGCAAGCTTTCACATTACTTACTGTACAAACAGTTTAACCATATATTTCCTACAAGAAGCTTGTATGGGGGACAACTTGTAAATGTAATGAAAAGTTGAAGATGGGTTTATTATATTACACACAGCTTTCTTAAAGGATTATCTTTAGATTAATCTGGTACAAACTTGAGGATAAGAATGGAAGACTATGAACATTAAACTTTAGTATATTTATAAAGCATCTTACTAGAGGCTATATTCTTTCTAATACCAGTGTCAATCTAATCTTAATGCCAAGCAGACAGAAATATAAACATTATACCCCCAAAATATACAAGAAATAAGTGAATTTTTCCATCAGTTACAAAATTGAAAATGAATTAGCATTTTGCAATTTAAGGTGTCAGGTGCAGCTGAAATATCTGGAATTAACAAAACACTCTATGGCTTTCCAGTACCATTTTGTTATTTGACAAATTTAGAATGATTCTTTCTTATAATAATATAGCTTCAGCTAATTAAACTTCTAAACACATAACTGTATCTCAGAATGGCATAGGAATATTTTAATCAATATTTTCTGATGGTTTAGTGCAATAATCATCATGAATACTAGCAAGTGCATTTTCACATTTTTACTGTCATCAAAGGTAGTTAAAATAAAAACCCTATGATCGGAAATTTTGCATTCATCGTAATCCTACTGATGTGTACACTCAAAGTACAGGTTTACCTAAATGATAGTCCATGTGTGAATAAAAACCTAAATACAGCAGAAATTACTATGCTCAAAAAAAACCCCAAATGCATTCCACAGGACCAGAGTCCAAAACACCCAGAAAGAACTTCATTTCATAAGGCAAGAGTGTGTTAATGAGTTAACATTTTTAACCTTATACTGCAAATTAGTGTGGAAGCTGAGCTACCTAAATATGCACAGGATTTATCCATTCATTCAATAATCAGGCATCCCTTTTGAGTTTCCTCTTGTAGAATAACTATTTCATGCTAGTGAAAAATTTACTATGGATAATATTGAATAGGTATTGAGTATGCTTTATTTCAACATGCTGTGGATGAATGGTTTGGTTGCCAGAATATCAAATTAATTATCTCTTCACTGCATAACTTACTAAAGAAAAATTAAGAGTTTTAGCATTATTCTATTCTGAATTCTCTATGTTAGATTAAATTATTGCATTTTCAGATTCATGAAGCCTGTCAACCATCCTACTCACTTATTATCTCATTATCGAAGCTGAATCCAACATAAAATGAGCTATATGCATCCGTTTTTTTGTGAAATTTAACAAATGACAAATTATTATGATTGAAATAAAATAAAGTTTGATTATTGAAAAATTGCTCAAAAGACCTAAACATGCACTATCATTTAGCACTTCAAATTAATTTGCTGTGCCATCTAATGAATTTCCCTTGTTTCTAATAAATGTATATTCAAGGACTTCATTTATATCATTTATGTATTAAAATTAGGAAGTAAATCCTATTGAAGTATCAAAGGTTGATCTGTTTTTGAAACCATTTTTACTCTAGGTCCTATCATTTGCTGAAAACACTGATATAAACTTGGGAAGTGAATGCATGCCAGCAAGGTATTTTCAGCACAAAATCTCATTCCAAACATTGAAGTTTGTCTCAATCATCCTCTGTTTAGGTGAAACATTGACAATTAAAGGAACCAGTTCAAAGAATGACATATTTCTGCTTATATTATAAAAAAAATTTCAACTGTAAGATTAAAATTAACAAATGACTAAATGGCACCATAACAAAATACAGGGCATATTACTAATGTTGATGTCATTACAATGAATGTACAAGTGTAGATTGAACTGTGCAGTTGCTTTAATCCTGCCTTTAGTAAATAATTAGCTTCAGATTTAATAACTTTGATTCTCTCATCTGAATAAGTGACAGTTATGGGTGTAACGGTTTAGTCTTAGTTTCTTAATCTTGCTTGTCAAGGTGACAATAAGCGTAATTGTACAGTACAAGATTCAAAGAATCAAGGAAAGAAAACTTTATGCAATTAGTTGCGGAAATGTACAAATTCTGTAAAACCTAATATTAAAAACAATTGCAATCTTCCAAGCAGTTTAGGAGAAGCAATAACAAACTTGTTCTAAGCAGAGAAGCAATAACAAACTTGTGCTAACCAGAAACATGCAACACTTACAAAATTTTACCTACCTGTATGATTCTACACAGATGGCAATCTGCAGCCAATTCCAAGCCCTGCTTCTCTGCCCATGCCTCTATGCGACCCAGACGTCTCTTGAGCCGAATTCCCCATGCTCGTGTACAAAGCTGGAGCCTTTTCTCAATTATCAGTGTGTTAAAGAGCCACATATTAACAAAATGGAATAGCTGTGAAAAAAGCTGGATAGTAAGGGCAGCATTGACACGGCACCTTCGAAGCAAATTCATGGCAGATGACAATGTGTCAAGAACATCTGACAATGCTGGCTTGTTTCGGTTGTATCTAACCCGGGACTCATCTTAAATTAGAAAAAAAGTTTAAATAATTTGTAAACTGTTTACCCTTTTTAGATTTCTCTAAAATATTATGTACAATTTATTTAAATTTGCAGTTTTGTCTGAGAGATAAAAAAAGTATATCTATCATAATTCTAAGAAACATGACATGCAAGCTAATGGCATACCAGAAAGGTAAAAATGGTAAGACTGTATTCAAAGCTGGCTTTTATTTGAAACATAAAACATGCATTGCTGGACATCTTATTTTAATGGCAGTCTTGATGATGTATCCAATACCTTTTCAAATTTTAGGGTACATATTGACTGAGCAAGCTGATATAGTTACAAATTTATCCACCTAGGTTCCAAAAGTACAAAGGTCTATCTTTATATATGTATGTAGTTTAAATATGTGTTAGCACAACAAGGCCAAAAAGTGCTAATTAACATTTACGTTTCAGAAAAGTAGATTAACTTGGAGAAATAAACACATAAATGTTGCCCTAAAGAAAAATAATCAACTCAATGAAGCCTAGATTAGTTAATCAATCTCGGATATAGGTCATCTTGTATTTTTTATATCAAAACTGTTCTACTCTGCTGTCACATATTTTTCCTGCAGATCAGAGTCTATACTTTCTGCATGATAATGAACACAGAGCAAACAGCAATAATCCACTGCACTATGCAGGGATTAAATTTTGTATGTATTTTGTTGGCAGTTCAGAGGCTCAAAGTGTACTAGGTCCATTCGATTTAGAATTATCCACAAAAGAATTGACAATGTAACTGGTTTTTGTGTATAGATACTTTAACTTGTATATCTTATAGACAAAAATGGAACATTCAATTACATCATGGAAACCTGTACAATCAACAGCACACAATAATTATCACTGGTAAATGTGGGAATTATTTAGTTTTCCTAGATGGGAGAAATTCCAAAATAATGAAACTTACTGATTTGCAAATTCACATACCTCAGGCTAGCAGGCTACAGTTAATTTTCAGCCCTGTGATACAATGGAAAATATATCTGCAGATACACATATCACAGATACATGCAATACAAAGAATTAAATAAAGTACCTTCATCAACACTATCACTCTCATCAAGGAATGCGGGCATCGTGCGCTGAAGGTCATACTGCAGACAACGGACAAGATGGTGAAAGGCCATTTGGACTCCTTCTGCCAGGATCTCTTGAGATTCTTGACTAAATGGATGGATATCATGGTCTTGCTTCAGGAAATGAAGAATCTCTGATGCATTTGCCATCCAGAATGCCAGGCTTGCAGGATTGTCACGATTATCCTATAATGCAAAACCACATGTCCATGATGAATGCCTGTAGTATATTTAGTACTGTTTGATAGAACCTCAGCATAATAGAATCTGTATGGCATCAGGTAAAGGTAATGAGTGAAAAATGTAAAATGAACTGGACAAAAATTAAGGAAGATAAACCCTGCCAAATAAATGTAAACACAACATGGTGAAGCTGAAAAATTGATGATGTGTATTGGAATCCTTGTCGAAAATACAAATACCATGTTTCACTGGTGCTGCCACAAGAAAAGACAAAAACCTACCTGTATAGTCTGATTGGCCATGTCAGCTATTTTGTTGACAAGAGAGGTCAGTTTATGGGCCCGGTCAGTTGGACTGATGTCTGGCTGATACATGTTTGACAAACAAAATCGTACAGCCATGTACAGAGTGTATGTTGGTGACAATTTGAACTGAGTGGCAGAGGGATTAGCTTCTAAAATTATGGCTCGTAAGAACTCGTTTTCTTCTGAAATGAAAGAAAAGCATACCAAGATGAGCAATCTGAAAATAATTTCACTTGTAATCCATAATTATTTCCAGATGCAAAATAATGGACCTCTGAACTAATTTACTTCCTAAAACATTCCTAACATGTTTAATTTTTACTAAAACAATAAACTCCAGTCCCAACCCCAATCCAAGCATAAAATCCCCCAGATAAAAGGTAATTAGACATATAATTAAAGCAATAAAATTAGGTGTATCCCATTTGCATGAAAAACCTGAAACAGAAGCGGTATTCAGGGGCTACAACTCTTCTATGGATTCCAATTCACTCAGTCTCGACAATATATAGGTACATAATAATTTTGTCTGGAATGCAATGGAAAAGTGGACATCATGTCAAACTCATGACCAGAAGGGTGCAAGTTCAAATAATAATATCTGATCAGCTAGCTGTGGCAACTGTGGTTTATCCCTGAACATGACGGTTTACTCCAATTGCCTTAGCACCTCATGATCCACATGTGGTGGTGTTCTGTAAAATGCCCAACCAAAACATGCAAACCAATATTCCTCAAATTATGTAGTGGAGATTAAAATTAAGAGAACAAGCAATCAATAGGCATAACTTTTCTAAAAAATGATTGAAACACCTGACATAAAACTCATTCTATTTTTCCTGAATCAAAAGTTACAAGATTATGTTGAAATATAACAACACATTAGTTAAGCTACAGGCCAAATTTGGTAGAAATTCAACAAATACAAGAAGACTAAATACAAGAGTCCAATGAGATGATGGTCAAACTAAGATACATTTGAATATTCCTGAGATATGCTAGTTACAAAAAGAACCCCATCTTATGTGAAGATATGACACTATCAAGGGCCATAACTCTATCCAAAATAGAATCTAACAGGACAAAACACATCAAACGTGCATCTGTATGTTGAATAGTTCCTGAGATATGCTGGTAACAAGACTAAATACCATGAGAAAAGGGCAATAACTCTGCCAGAGTCAGATAAAAAAAAAAACAACTCTTGATGACACATGTACAAATGGACAAATCTTCTTCCAAATAGATTCCAGCTAAATGAAATGCAGTTATGTATAAAGGTTGCAGAACCATGGTGGTTACAAGAAACCTGAATATTAAACTGATGGACAGACAGACAGACTGATTGAGAGATGGAAGACTGATAGAGGTGACTCTTATAGGGTTCCTGCAACTCAATGCAGACTGCTACAATGAAATATCTCAGAAATTATTCAAACAGTCAAAAAAAAAAACTTTTTTTATTGTGGTACAGTAAAAATATGAGGCAATAAAATCAGCAGAAAGTCACCTAATCTAACAATGAAGAGAAAGGGTAAAAACCTTTATTACAGTACCTACCATTTATTTTCTTGGGACCAATAGGCCAGATTTATCTCCCCTGAATCAACTTATTACTCCAAATTCCTAATTTTTTTTCCAGAATGCAATGTAGAATATGACAACAAAATGTGATCATGACATTTTAAATGTTTTTTCATTATTACCTAGTGCTGCACTATGCTAAAGTGACTTAAAAGATTTTGATACAGATTCCCCTAATAAAGAAATCTTATTTCTAAAATTCATATCAAGTATTAAAACGTACTGTCATCTCTAAACTCAAGAGCTGCTGGCAAAAGTTCTTCATAGTTTTTGGGAATATCTCCTCGGCCCACATCTCCTCGAACCATATCTCTTGGTGAACTGCAATAAATGGTAATAGAATCTGAATGATGTTCAGCATTTCAATGCAAGGTCAAAAATTGCATTAAGAGTTCTATGACAAGGGTCATTCAGATCACTCAAACTAAGCAGGCTTCTGAACATCTTTTTGGCATATAAATGTGACAAAATTAGTCCCTAGTTTCATTCAATTCACAGAAAATTATATGAGTATCTTTTATTATTAACAAGATTCATTTCTATGATATTTTTGCTCCCCACAAAAATCAGGTTTATTTCAATGATTAACAATAAGCAAAATCACAATGTCTGTTATATCATGTATCCAGCCATTTGTTTAAACTGGCTTGTCTACAAGCTGAGTTAATTTGATCTATTTAATGCAAATGAATGCATCCACACAAAAAAACAACAAGATTTGACCAAACTTTTAAAGATTTAACACACCTTTTCTGGCTGCTTTCTTGAACACTGGGTCTACTATCCTGTCGTTGTGGGTGAGGCCCTCCAGTTACAGTCTCTACATGGCCATCCATGTCGAAATTTGTCTCTGGAGCCCGACCAGGAGCACTGTAGGGCATCGCCATAGAGCTGTCCATATGGTCCACTTTCTTTTGCTTCTAAATGGAAAATTTGAAATACTCATCTGAATGATTTCAAATGAAGCTGGTAGAGCATAAATGTTTGCTGTTATGTATGCAGTGTTACCACCTTTGAGTTTTATTTCTGTAGTAACCTTTTTATATGCAATCTGACAAAAATTGCATCTGACAAAAATTTATGTTGAGGACAACTTCTACTAACTTCTAACAAAGGTAAAACAACATGCATTTGTGAACAAATTTATATGAAAGATTCACAAAGCATGCATAATACCTGTGTCATTTCATTTTCTTCTGCAATATATTACTCCTCATTTGAGTGCATGTGAGAATTTAATACATCTAAGAACATTATTAGTACATGTGAGATTATCAGTACATGTGAGAACATTTTAGTATATGTGAGACCATTATCAGTATATGTAAGAATAGTATCACAACAAAGAAATCATAGAGTTAAGCTACAATTGTTAAAAATTTAAGTGTTGATTTGTGTTCACCATAAAGCTCTGTTAAAGAAAAAAAAACAGTTTAAGAAATCATACAAAACAGTTCTTCTAATTGCAATTCACAAAAATATTTAAATGTATATTTAATGTTGTTAATAAAAACACAGCTATGTGTTACAAAGTACAAAACATTTGGACAGAATTTGGTATCTGTAATTGAATAAGTTGGTTAGGATGACAATGACTCATATTAAACCTGTTATTTCAAAAAGTATTATCAAACAATTATTACTGACCTCAAAGAAAAAGAATTGTGATTATATACTGTGGGTATTGATTTTCAGTTCGAGTACAAAAGACTTTGTCATGGGTAATTACATTTGTGGATTTGGAAAGGGTTCTCTTATCCCAAAAGTAAGTGTCCTACTGTCCCAACTGAAAACATTTTGAGAAGTGTCCAACTGTCCTAATAAAAAAAATATTTTGGAAGAGTCAAACTGTACCAATAAAGGAATTTTTTGGATCAATCAAACTTTCCCAACTGAGGAATATTTGGGAAGGATCCAACTGCCCCAATAGAGGGATATTTGAGAAAGATATAACTGTCCCAACCAATGAAAAAATATTTAGGAAGAGTCCAACTGTCCCAATAGAGGAATATTTGGAATGGATCCAACTGACCCAACTGTGAAACAATTGGGAAGGTACTATTATCCAAGCAGAGAGAGATGTTTGGATTTTTAAATACAGCTCTAGCAAATGAGCTCAGTAAAAAACATAATCTGGCAGAAATTTTAAATGTAAAACAAACTGTGTCACCAAAGGCCAATGTTGCAGGATTTTTTAAAAACACATGAATGATTTCCCAAATGACATTTAAAACTTCTAACAATGTAGAACTTTAACCATGTATGGCAAGTATTTCCATACATTTATCTTTCTACATTTATTATCGCTTCAATCATAACAAATTCCCCTGATATTCATCTAAGATTAGTCATGTTCAACACAAAGTATGGCCGTATCCCAATCAAGAGGTTAAATAATGACAGGCATGGAACTTGTTACCTTGGAAAAGAATTTAGTTTATATGAGGAAAACTACAAAGACAATAATGTTTTCATTCATTTAACAATTTTCTAAATCCAATTATATTTTATTAATACAAGTAACTTAATTAACTTTGAAACTGATGCATCTGAGACACCATTATTAGTGTTCCATATAAATGCATACAAGTTGGATCCAACAACTGCAAGCTACACAAATCCAGAGATCTGCTGTCACATTAATGCTTCTTCCAATCTGGATCTATGCAGTTGGTTTTGACTAATCAGATCCACAAATAGAAACCTTGATCTGTCAGCACATTATATAAAAGTAGTTCAGGGTCTATGCTGTTTGCAGGTGAATCTAATCACAAGTAAGTATATACAGTACAATATTTACAAATGAATAATAAACACTCATCTGCAAAAAGCTTGAACTCTTGACCTTTTGTTAAATGGAAGGTAACAATACAGAGTTCATTCTAACCATTTCAGTGGTCTCCCTAACGAAAGCCCACATTGTCAAATGTAGATATTTCCTTACCAGAGACCAATTCTTGCATCAGGCCATCTTTTCTCTTCAAAATGGGCTGTCTCACAATAAGGTACCAAATCATTTGAAGCAAAACAGTGTACAGACTCTGTGGTGTATCAGAATTTACACTAATGACAGCTGGGTGCAAAATGATTACTGCCCAGTGACTAATTATCATAATATACCAGGTTTTGTGAATGCCTGTTTGTGTGTGTGTGTATGTGTGTGTGTGTTTGTGTGTGTGTGTGTTTGTTACAAGCAAATCATCAGTGGTTGCACCTTTGCAGGGTCTCACTGAAATCTAGACAACCAAATAAATAATAAAATCTAAAACTAACCTTAAAAATATTAATCAACACCAAAATCACAACTAGGAGGCTGGTTATGCCTGACCATGTCTACTGTACATGAATATCTGCATTTTACAACAGATATGATGTAACCTCTAATAGAAATGAGAAATTCCAATCAAGGGAACTAAATGCAAACAAATAAAAATTGACCACTTAGCAATGCAGGTTTGTCTCCCTTGCCAAAAGAACAATCTCCAACATGCTAATTGTGAACTGCAATCATGTGATTCATATTTGTTTGTCTAGTATTTAGAAATCATGCAAAATCTGTTTAGTTTATCACTATTTTCATCCTGGTGATTTAAATTAAAACTTCTTATTAAGATCAAAAGTAATTTCCAAACAAAACTGAAGTTGATAGTTAATTATGATAATCTTAAACCAGAAAATTAAGTCATTATTATGGACTATACGTTTCTAAACTCGAAGTAAACAAACGGAGTGAAGATGCAAATAAACCAGGTTTATTCCCAAGTTTTTCTCCTGGTGATAAAGAGAGAACTTCTTCCATAATGTACACTTATTAATTTTTTTATTTTACTTTAAAAAATAATCACAATAACTGTTAGAATGCCACTACACAATGTTGGTTATAGTAAAAATCATTATAAACTTGCTTACCTCTTCAAAGGCTGGATCAATAAAGCGAAATGCATTCATTTTGCCAAATCTAACGATCATACTGTGCTGTAAGAGTGTTGTCTCAAAAATTCTCTGGTTATTAACGTAAACCTCTGACTCTCGGCTTGTTGGCGTTACTGTAACAATACCACCAGTGTGTGCAATCACACAATGCCGTGGCTGTATATTAGGTCCATGCAACTGTAACAAAAGACAAATAAAAGTGATTAGTGTATTAAAACTAATAAATGTAAACATGTAAAAAGAAAATTAAATAAAAGTCCCTAAAAGGGAATGGAGCTATACTGGACAAAAAAGAACTTCCAGGAATTCAAGACAAGATTTGACCTTCCTTTCAACTTTCAAATGCTGAAATCATCTCCGATATTCTTCAGTGATGCCATAATCTTCTGTGGTAGACATACTGGATATCTGATTGGCATCATTTTTATTTACAACAAGGTTGTCATCATTAAAAGTCTTTTGACAACAACCAAGTCTGTCTGCTTGTTTACATGTTTAGTTTGAAGGAAAGGACTAAGTATTCTGCATTGTTTTATATTCCTGATTCTTTTCATTTTAAAATTGGCAGGGAGGTTGTTTTTTTTTACAAACAAACAGAACAGAATCCAAAAACACTGACCATGGGGTGAATGTGTGTGTAATGTTTCGAGAAGGCAATCCTGCAATTACTCTGGGAGGAGTTGCAATACCAAACTTGTGCTAATGGATGGACAGACATAATCTCTTGCAGAATATAACCACTGGTGCTAAACATGGCCAATAGGACAAAAGTTTGAATATGAGGAAAGGATGGGGAAATATCACTCAGCCAATAATGAATATATCTGATGGCACATTAAGAGTAGGTCAAAGATTTTTTTAAAATCAAAATGAGGGATCTGGGTTCAAGAAAAAACAGAAAATCTTAATCATGCACAACACACTCTGGGTTAGTCTGAGTGCTAAGTACATACAAGTATTTAAACTGGTCATCACAGTGCAAAGTTAGAATACATGACAAGTGACCACCCTATTATTTGTCTAGTCCATGTTTTTTTCCACAATATTTACATACATGAGGAGTCAACATAAGCCACCAGATCTGTGTATACAAAAAAAACTTCTAACTGTATTAGGTTAATCAGTCTAAAAATTGATTTCCATTGTTCATACCCAGCATATGCTCTTTTAGTTAGAAAATGTTTCAAACACAAATTAAGAAGTTAAAAAAAAAATATTTTGGAGTTTTACCAGTCTTTATTAAATCAGAGACAACTGAAGAACTCTGGGACAAATGTAGGCAATTTTTAAACAAATTTAAGGAATATCCAAGGATAAATCTTTTCTAAAAATTCAAGGAGTTTTCAAGGTCATACTGACCATGATTACACAAAAGAGAAACAGTGGTAATCATCATATTCGGGCAGCATGATTTACTGGGATTCACATTAAATTTCTTTCCTAATGGCTATTCCATGGAAATATATACAAAGGAGGGAAAGTACTTTTTTTTGGGATCTCAAGCCTTCTTCTGTTTAGATGTTATCTTAATTCTTTTCTATTAATGGTATCCTATGAAAAATGTGATGTTCCACACCCCTCAAAACTGATTTAATTGTAATAGTCTGGAACAATTAAAAGCCTCATTAACAAGCCCAAGCATATAAGGTCAGAATATTGATAATCAGTCACAAGATTTTAACTTCAAGAATATTAGTAATATTCATTGTAAAGTTTCTTTTTGACAACATGAGAGAAATGGGGATTATCTGGAAAATGTTCTTTTAAACTCACTGGTCCCAACTTTAATATTACTCCTTTAAGAGATTCTACCTTGAAAACTTATTTCTCCCATCCCAGGATAGTCAACAGCTAGTATAAAATATTCTTTGAATGTATTATTTATATTAATAAGCTGGACATGGACTTGATTACAAGCTGTATCCACAAACCAGGTAACATTATGACAGTTACCTCTGAAATTAATTTTGTACAAATGACATCCATCTTGAATGTTTTGTATCAGAAAGTATTTTTTGTATGAGATAGGCTCTATGCTGTCAAAACTTTTTAGCCAAATCAATTAGGTAAAATGACTTAGTATCCAAATGAACCTGAGAAAATTACCAGATAAAATCTGTAAGATTTGGGTTAATCTAGGGTGTGGATGGATGTAAAGGCAGCCAGATGAACATATCGTTGAATATGCATACAAAAATGATGATTACGCTGAGCTCCTGCCAAGACAGACTTGACAATAAAATTATAAATTTTAGGGATGACCAATTACCTGAACACTAAGTGTATCACTTTCTGAACAGCATTAGTATTACATAACTTGGGTCAATAAAAAAAATTCATTAGTTTATAAAACATATACACCTGAACAAAGGTCAATAACTGAATACTGTTTTACCAAACCATTGTTATAACCATTATATAACCATTGTTGCCAAAAAAAATTATTCTGTTCTGAACAGCATTAGTATTACATAACTTGGGTCAATAAAAAAATTCATTGGTTTATAAAACATATATACCTGAACAAAGGTCAATAACTGAATACTGTTTTACCAAACCATTGTTATAACCATTATATAACCATTGTTGCCAAAAAAAATTATTCTGTTCTGCTGTTCACAGGTGAAATAAAATGTTATGTCCTGCTGAGTCTGGATAATTGTTTTTTTAATCAACATCTTCATTTTCCACATACCTGAAGATACTGGCCACTTGTTGACATGGACATTGACTTCTCACTTCCAACCTCTGTCACATCTAGGTGAAGACGATGAACTTTTCCTTTTGGATTTTCTGTCCCATCTGTAATAAATATAAAATTCAACATCAGCTTCTATCAAACTTTGGAATTCAAAGACAGCTTACTTTTTATACAAATTAACAAAGCTGTCAACTCTCATTCTGATTGCTCAAATTGTGGAATATTATTGGTACAATATAAATTATGTCAGCCAAAATTATTAAGCAATAATGTAAGTTTCTCAAACAAAAAATTTATACAAGTTCTAAATACTCATCATAAGCTAGTGCATCCTACACATAATGCAGGACACTGAATTAATACATGAAGTCCCTATTTTCATGGGGTATCAATTTTCATGGATTTTTGGGCTGCAACAAATTTAAAGATGCAACACGCAATATGTATGGAAATATTACAATCATACATCAATCCTTGAATATAAACACCAAGAAAAATGTATTTTTAAAAAACAACCATAAAAATATATAGTTAAACCAACTTATCATGACCCTGATTATCTCAAGAACCTGTGTATGTTGAGCATTTTGGTTCAGTCCCTGTTTAGTTAATAACACTGTTATGTTGGGCATAAGTTCTGGTCCAAAGTAACTTCTGGAACTGCTTGTTTTGAGGGAGTACATCTTTCAATGTCCATCTTGGACAAATTTTACAATAAAAGATCAGCAAAAGCAATTAATTTTTACACACAATTTTGATCAGTTATGTTTTGGTAACAGTCACAAGTCAACTCCAACAAAAAAAAAATACTTTAACTCTAAATTTTCTCATTTGGTACCTAGAATGACCTAAAACATGTAAAAATCAGTGAGGCTATCCAAATAAAATTTGATCAAGTGGTGAACATCATCAAATAAGTTAAAATGTCCCCGCGGCACAGTTTTAGCTTTTTCAACATTCTCCTCCAAGAATCCCTTAAAATCACAATCCTATTTACAAAATAAGATTTCATTATCCTAGATGTCTCCACTGCAAGATTAAATGTATTCAAAAGACATTCGGTTTTGAGTGGCCAAGTAGTCTAAAGCGATGTCCGTTACGGATCAATGCTATCTCACTTCCGTCTGCATGGGCTTGAGTCTAGGATTCGGCAATGTGGATATGTGAGAAAGCTTGCCAGCAGCTTCTCAAGGGGTTGGTGGTTCTTTCCGCGGAGTTCCCTGTTTCTTCTTCAACCATTAATACTGGCTGCCATGAATAGCCTATCGTGTGCTGAAAAATGGTGTTAAGCCCAACAACAACAATAAAAACAACAAAAGACATGCTGCTGCTAATCTTTTTTGTGATTTTTTCCGTGTATCAATAAGCAATGGTCAATAATAAGCTTGTCTTCAGTATAATCACTGAGTGTGTTTACTGAGATAGTCACTGATCTGCTGGGGTCACTTCGATACTAAAAGCAAATTAAACAGTCATGTGTACTTTAGCCAGATAAATTAGTTGATATGGACCAATAACAATTATGGCTTAATTGAGACATGAGTAATTTCTAATATCCAACTGTCTGTTAGGAATACATTATTTTATCTTGCCTTCATATAACAGTAGCAAATTAGAGTTACACCATGACTGCAAAAACACATTCTAGTTCAAGTCAAGAAGTCTTTTTCTAAATTAAAAAAAATCATAAAAATAAATATAAATGATTTACAGCATACATTTGCATCTCAGTAGCAAATTTAAAAAAAAAATAAAACTGATAATTTCTTTCAGTCATTATGATGTATTAGGTGAGGCTGTATGTTTATTAACATTTTCTTAAATTTCCGTTCTGTCTTCAAGCTGTAAAATTTGACTATAGCAACACGTTACAGTGTATTAATTTCTATTAAAAAACATCTGTAGTTAGATTACTGGCAGCTGCAGGTACATGTATATCATATTTTTTCCCATCACCAAAGACACAAGAAAATCCACTTCACTTTCATAATGGTGGTCAGGTTCAGATCATATATTTTATTTCTTCAAGGGGTATGGTTATGTTCTTTTTCTGAGGCATAGTGAAACTTTGATATGTTCATTACACATTGTGCATGAATTAAAAGAGAAAACAGCACATATTGTACCTTTATTTCAGAGCTTTATTTCAGAGTGCACACATGAGTGATTTATTAACAATGCTGTTCTTTTTTACTGCATTATGTACATTACATTACCTGTTTTACAGAGTTATTGTGACCTACATTATTCGTTTTATAGTGTTATAGTTACCTACATTACCCATTTTACAGTGTTATAGTGACCTACATTACCCATTTTACAGTGTTATAGTGACCTACTTGGAAGCAATGTTTGCATAGCTAATATGCAGGTGCATCAAGTTATTGACTCTACTATGAAATGTTCCTTTTAAATTAAATATATTACAGTTAAATAAAATCCCTGAAACCTAAAATTTGAGTTACAGTGACCTAGCTGGGGATCTCATGTTGCTGTACTTGTTTAAAAGCATGCCTTCATTAAGCTTTCAGAAAATAACATCAACTCAAAAAGTCTGACCGCAGTTTCAAGTTATATGTACAAACCAAAATCTATATACCCTCACCTACCTCATTGCAATCTGCAAGGGCTAACAATGATCTTAAGAAACTTTTTGCATTCAACATTAGTAATAAGAAAACATATTTAAATCGTCTATTTAATCTACTCCAGTGAAAATCATTACCTGGATTAAATTCTACAAGGAATGGTAGTTTATTTGGGGGTGTGGAGGGTTGATCCTGTGTGTATCTCAGATCATCATGGGATACTGCTCGCTGTCTCTTGTACTTGGGCTTGATCATATCTGCATTCCTCCTCTTAAGTTGAAATATTAATACACCTGAAAAGAATGGAAATCAAGAATGTAATCACCATGATTCTACTCCTCCTCCTCAAATTGAATTGTTATTGGTATACTGGTTGCCTGTCATTGAATTGTTATTGGCATACTGGTTGCCTGTCATTGAATTGTTATTGGCATACTGGTTGCCTGTCATTGAATTGTTATTGGTATACTGGTTGCCTGTCATTGAATTGTTATTGGTATACTGGCTGCCTGTCATTGAATTGTTATTGGTATACTGGCTGCCTGTCATTGAATTGTTATTTGTATACTGGTTGCCTGTCATTGAATTGTTATTGGTATACTGGCTGCCTGTCATTGAATTGTTATTGGTATACTGGTTGCCTGTCATTGAATTGTTATTGGTATACTGGTTGCCTGTCATTGAATTGTTATTGGCATACTGGTTGCCTGTCATTGAATTGTTATTGGTATACTGGTTGCCTGTCATTGAATTGTTATTGGTATACTGGTTGCCTGTCATTGAATTGTTATTGGTATACTGGTTGCCTGTCATTGAATTGTTATTGGTATACTGGTTACCTGTCATTGAATTGTTATTGGTATACTGGTTGCCTGTCATTAAATTGTTATTGGTATACTGGCTGCCTGTCATTGAATTGTTATTGGTATACTGGTTGCCTGTCATTGAATTGTTATTGGTATACCGGTTGCCTGTCATTGAATTGTTATTGGCATACTGGTTGCCTGTCATTGAATTGTTATTGGCATACTGGTTGCCTGTCATTGAATTGTTATTGGCATACTGGTTGCCTGTCATTGAATTGTTATTGGTATACTCGTTGCCTGTCATTAAATTGTTATTGGTATACTGGCTGCCTGTCATTGAATTGTTATTGGTATACTGGTTGCCTGTCATTGAATTGTTATTGGTATACTGGTTGCCTGTCATTGAATTGTTATTGGCATACTGGTTGCCTGTCATTGAATTGTTATTGGCATACTGGTTGCCTGTCATTGAATTGTTATTGGTATAATCGTTGCCTGTCATTGAATTGTTATTGGTATACTGGTTGCCTGTCATTGAATTGTTATTGGTATACTGGTTATCTGTCATTGAATTGTTATTGGTATACTGGTTGCCTGTCATTGAATTGTTATTGGTATACTGGCTGCCTGTCATTGAATTGTTATTGGTATACTGGTTGCCTGTCATTGACTTGTTATTGGTATACTGGTTGCCTGTCATTGAATTGTTATTGGTATACTGGTTGCCTGTCATTGAATTGTTATTGGTATACTGGTTGCCTGTCATTGAATTGTTATTGGTATACTGGTTACGGGTCATACTGATTCTCCAAAGTGGTAGAGTCTTGCCTACAACTTTAAAAACTCAGACATTATTTTAGTGCTAATGATAGCATTACCACAATGTCACTATGTACTAACCCGGACAAACTTGTAATCCCAAGAAGACTGCAACTTACCCCTGCTGGGTGGATGCTTCATGGCAATGGCAAGGGGACAGTCCTCATCTTTCAGCACCGTCTCTTCCCCTATGGGGCCTCCATGATACTCCCTTTCCCCTGGAGGTACCAGTACCTGAAGAGAATAAGAGTTATCCCCTATGTATTATAATCAGAAAGGGCAGGTCAAAATATTTAGCAAATTGCAGGAAGTTTGGCAAGGGAACTCATTTTCCTGAAGTACTATTGCACAGAGTTTAGCAAGGGAACTATATTTCCTGACCTGCTATTGTATACTGCTTGGCAATGGAATTAAACTTCTTGAAATGCTATTACATAAAGTTTGTAGAGGGATTTAAATTACATCAACTGCTATGATTATTGGCTCCAGTTTCATGTGGAAAAAAATAGTCTTCAAATTTTACATCAAAACTATACTGTGACTGAAAAATAAAAATTACTCTATTTGAGTTTGATATTTTGGCCTACATACTTGAAAATTAACTGTTAAGGAACAAGCAGATTTTTTGAATGGCCAAACAAAATTTAAAAATGGCATACCAATTACACAGAAAAAGAGCTCAATTATTTAAAATACATTCTCAGCAACTGTGTATAAAAGAAAAGAAGAATCTAATACAAATTTATTTCTTCCTATTAATTGAAACAATAAAGTGGATTACAAGTGGGTTTAGTGTATTCTCAAGTACTTTTTAAAAGCCACTTATGCAATGAACAATTACTTTTAAATGTAACAAGTTGATTCCTGTTCTAAGTTGATTTATGCTTTGTTATAAATGCAGTGTGCTAACTGGAATATTAATTCAATCCCAATTCTAAAGAATTCATTTCCATGGCAACTAACCTTCAGCAAATTCAGTCAAGTTTACCAAAAATTTTTTTTCATATCACCTGCAAACATCAGATTACCAATGATGAATCTTTTATTAAAACAAAACTGCTGTATACACTATGGCATAAGTCAAGTCCAACTACAAACTGCATACACCCAGATTTGCCACTGTAAAATACACCAACAGATCTGGGTCTGTGCATTAGGGAACGGCTGATCAGAGTAAATAATGTTTGCAGCTGGAATAATACTAAATGCCTGTATATATGGTATGACAATCATGTTAAACTATATGTGAGTATATATATATATATGGTATGTTATGATCACGACACCCTATATGCAAGTATTGATGGTTATGTTATGATCATGTTACATTTATGGAACTGATAAAAATACAATGTTTGAGAGTTTTCTCATAAATTTTACATTTTTAATATTCAGTGAAAAGTGCCTCTGAAATATTTAAACACTTTTCATCCGAGTTTGTTTTACATGTAGTTGATAATAAACAGAGAAATTTTTTTAAAAAATATTACTGGGCTGGTTGATCATCAGACTTGTAATCCAAACAAGGGAATCAATGCTTTCAACAATAACTAAGGTTAACTACATCTGTCTGTCCTTGAGAAAGCATTTTGCTCAAACTTGCTTGGCATGCCAAAGACAACAATGTTCTCAAAAATGCTGTTAAAAAGAAACAAATAGTAACACCTGCACTACCAATTCCATCTGTTTTCTTAATGGAACCAAGTGGAACTAATTTTTTGGTCATGGGTCAAATTATCAACATAACATGAAGTCATTGTTAGGGGTAATTATCATACCTGGTTTTTAAATCTAGTCTCTAAACCTCCTTCAGATCAAAGGATGAAGAATATGCCCTAAGGGTTCTCCGATATGTTTTAAATTCCAAAAACAAAGGGAAGTGTGGTGGCTCAGTGGTTAGCATTTACAAATAACAAAAAGAACTAGTGTGGGTTTCAAATCCTACCATTGGATTAGCCAGGTTAAGATACCATGATATATCCTTCAGTAAGGCACATTACTTCATCTGCTTCAGTACTATTAGCCTATCTGTGTAACTGTGCCATAATACCCCAAACCCATCCACAACACAAAACTTAGAATGGCTTACTTGCACCAGACAAAAATCATCCGGCTCTGCATCGTTCATGTCATACTTTTCCATGGCCTCCTTGATGACATGCTTCACAGTGTCCGTTGAAGACAGGAGAAGAGTCTTGTAAGGAACGTCTGGACGCAACGTTTCTCCATATATTTTAAGGGTGCCTCCTGGAAGTCAAGACAGAAAAGATTAATTCTAAAGTCTCAAATAAATTTTAGTGTACATTCTATCAAACGGGATGAGCAAAAAAATCTGCAGCTGTATAGCTAGAATAAAGTTACAGAAATTTTGCCAACAATGTCACAAGATGCTACATATGGCAAGGTACAACTATAATTTGAATATTGTAAAGCACTGTAAAATGTAGTAAAGGTACTAGAATGATAGTGACATACTTGGATGCAAGGATATTAATTGTGGTTCCATTACATAAATTATCTGATTTACCAATAGTAGGTATAAATATAATTTATAATACCCACTGACATTGTAAAGTCTTCAAATATTAGTGCTGTCCATTTGAATACTATTAACTGAGCTGGGTACTAGTTTGTAACAGAGTCTACTTAAGTATTTCTGAACAAACATGATAAGTACCACAGTATACTGCAGTTATATTGAGAACCAACAATTTAATGTTCTGGGGCTGAGGCCTGGCACTTGTTTATTTTTAAAATTTCTGTCAATAGCTGAAAAAACATCTTGCTCTGATTTCTCAAAATAACACCAGTGTTGTATCCATTGTAGGCTGTCTGCTCCAAAGAAAATTGCAGTCCCTGCACCCCAAAACTAAACAGTCAAATACTTATAATTGATGTATTTGCCATCTGAGTGTAATTGAAACCTAAAACTGTAAAGTAGGAAAATTAGGCCTACATCATACATGACACCCAAAGAGATTATACTGACATTAGAGAGCTTGAGGATCAGAAGAACTTTTAACACCAGGGCAAGTTATTTATCAGAGCGGGCCAGTAAACATAAAAAATCCACTAATTCAACAAGAAAATATTAGTGAACTTGAGAAACTGCAAAACATTCAAACAGAAAACAAACTGCTCTCCTAAAAATCGTTGGATGATTCTAAATCTTACAAAGAAAATATGTACTTAGCACATTAACATACATTAGTAAATAAATAAAAACAATCTTTTAGAATCCAAAATTTATCCAAAAGTTGGATTTTTGCTCAAATATTAATTTACAATGAAACCTGTTGTAGTGGAGTCTACTCCTTAAAGACCAGTGTTTACATACACCTAGTATATACCATTTTTTAGTGGACATCTACTCATAATGACCAGTATTTATACATACCTCTATTTAATTCGCTCCTGTTAAATTTTATATTATTGCATCTGTAACTCTCAACATTTAGTAAGAGGCCTATAAGTAGTATTTGCCAAAATAAAAATTTCAGTACAATGTAAATAACAATTTTGTAATGAAATTCTGATCAGACAAAATTTCAGTAATGTTTACTGGTGGCAACATTTTAAGAAATAATTACCAATGAAACAAGTTTTGTCAAGTGAAATTAATGGTGTAGTTCTTTGTATAAACTCAGTTTCAGTGTGGTCATAATAAATGTGATATTCCCTTTTGTATTCAAATGTGAAAATTGTCAATCTAAATATGTCTTCTCATGTTCCAATGTGAAAATTGTCAATTACCATCACAGCCATGCCTATGAGTGAATGTATCTGTGGAAACCTATGGAAACCTAAATTAAATGCTGACTGTTTTGATCTCCATTTAGCAGACATATTTGCTGTATTGTTACTCTGAATTAAAAACAGACCTGCTTTGTATTATCCTGTTAATTATGTCCTCTGTATCAAATCAAATTAATGGGTGGAATAAAATAAAAAGTTAAAAAGTATGCAAATCTGTGTAAGAACTATTCATTATGGACTTGTGAAGTCAACTGATTTCAACTGACCACTTGAACACTATTATAAAAATTATAAAAATTACTGTGTAGCACCTGATGTTATCCTAGTCAGGATATTCCAAAATGGGATCAAAGATAACAAGGCAATCAAGTGTCAAAGATAACAAGGCAACCAAGCTCAAAGATAATGAGGCAACCAAGCATCAAAGATAACCAAGTAACCAAGTCAAAGATAACAAGGCAACCAAGTGTCAAAGATAACAAGGCAACCAAGTCAAAGATAACAAGGCAACCAAGCATCAAAGATAACAAGGCAACCAAGCATCAAAGATAACAAGGCAACCAAGTCAAAGATAACAAGGCAACCAAGTCAAAGATAACAAGGCAACCAAGCATCAAAGATAACAAGGCAACCAAGTGTCAAAGATAACAAGGCAACCAAGCATCAAAGATAACAAGGCAACCAAGTGTCAAAGACAACAAGGCAACCAAGTCAAAGATAACAAGGCAACCAAGTCAAGGATAACAAGGCAACCAAGTGTCAAAGATAACAAGGTTACCAAGTCAAAGATAACAAGGCAACCAAGTCAAAGATAACAAGGCAACCAAGCAACAAAAATAACAAGGCAACCAAGTGTCAAAGATAACAAGGCAACCAAGCATCAAAGATAACAAGGCAACCAAGCATCAAAGATAACAAGGCAACCAAGTCAAAGATAACAAGGCAACCAGGCATCAAAGATAACAAAGCAACCAGGCATCAAAGATAACAAGGCAATCAAGGGAAGGGAGTAGTAGGGAAATGCAAAGCTTTGTTTATATACTCATCAGTTTGTTACAGAGAAGTGAGTTCCAAAGTCAATAGTTCAATTTTCTCAAGACTTATAACTAAGTTTCACTATTATTTGCATTGAAATCATGGCATGTATATTATACTAATGAAACAATTTTTAAAAATCAAGTTTCAACTTTGATGGGTTTTGACAAAATAAATGTGTGTTATTTTAAAAGAAAGCAATCTTGTTTTGTTGTGCAAAAAGCAGTGACCTTGTACACTGTTTTTAAGATACATCAGACACATGTGAACCAACATGTGTTGAAACCTCATGCAGTAAAGTTTTTCACAAGCTTTCAGACAATGGTTTTCTTGAAATTATAAGTAATTTATACCAAAAATCTAACTTTTATTAAAAAAAGCTGTTTATTGACAATTATGCCCAACCTGAGGGGAAAAAAACATGCAAAAAGATTGCCCCAATAGTCATCTCTCTATGGCAGTATCAAAACTTCTATTTCCTTAGTATAGTATAGTATGGCAGCTTTTATGCCAAGGCCACTGGAGTAATGAACCTTGCTAAAGGACACACCTTGGTAGCCAGCAGGGACTGATTTGATGGTAGACTCACCTTTTTATATTGGCACAAGTGATTGATATGTTAAATATCATTGTACTTTTCTCTAAAAAACATAAAAATTACAGCTATTGAACCAACCTTTCTCAAAATCCCCATGTTATAAAAAAATCGGAGATCTCACCCCATAAGTCTTAAAGCAACCTTGTAGGAATTAATTGCTTTATGGCCTGCAGTGACTTGTGATAATCTTCTCAGTCTCAATCCAAGCAAAGTATATAATGTTTGTTAATCACTCTAATTAAATGGAATACAGTTGATTAATAACCTTATTGCTGAGTCATCCCTGACAATATGAAAATCTTAATAATCTGCTATGTAAATTGTCCATAATTGGCCACACTATCACATGATATAAATGTACTCACATTTTCATATAACCCTAGAGACACTTAGGCATGCCAATACATTTAAATGATGCATTTATTTCTCAGGACATTTCAAGTTAATAATGACTGACCAATGGTTGACCTGGCAAAGAATGTGCCAATCTGGAATTAAGTGCTAAACCAGGACACTAATTTGGGATACCCAATTTCCCTTAAAAGCCTGCTTGATAACATTGAGGCATGTCCAGACACTTGACAGACTCCACTGCTCTGCATTAAACAGTAATTTAATCTCTTTGATAAACATGGGGGTGGGGGTAAATCAGTTGTCATACTGAGATAGAGTCCTGAAGGCCATTGAAGGGCATCTCCCTTAAGCAGTGGAGCCATCTCCTCTAAACAGAAACTTTCCAACCATGTTGATTTCGGTCACATTCAAGTAGGTCATGGATGACACTACAACTGACTGCCAAACTGAAATGGTGATGCTTAATCAAACAAATTAAGGACTTTTCCCCCATCTATGTTAGACTTGCTGAATAGATGACTGTTATTTAGCCTGAATGTATTAAACTATGCATGCCATACCTGCTCAGCTGACTTTTGCCACTTAATATGATAAAATTTAGTATGTAAAATATGTTTTTCTTTAGAAGCATATCTGATAAATGAGGTAAAACAATCCAACAATCACTATGATAGTATTTTCCACTGCTACAGACATGTACATGATGAAATAAGTTGATAATGCAACTAGACATTGTGTGAATATGTGCATGGGATGCACATATCACAGGATCTGCAATGACAGACTGTAGTGTTTTGAAAACATGAAATGTGTTTAAGGTAACATTCAATGGTATGTATTTTAAACAATCTTTTATCAGCACTATCAATAAATGAACATGCTGAATAATGTTACATAATGTTGTACAATACTGAATAATGTTGTATAATGTTGAAGTGTTGTATAATGTGTGCTAAAACCAATGTTTGATACCCATTTGCTTTTATCCAGCATTACCACATTTCTTGCAAAATACATACTTTTAAACAAAAACTGATAAAAATCCAAGAACATAGTTCTTTTAAGCAGAAATATGGAAATATACAATTTTAATCTAAATGTAAAGTTCTTGTGTTCCTAACAGTAACATGCATTATCATTTATATGTCTGTCAATCTGTAAACATTTACATGCAGTAAACTAAACTAAGACATTTATAGTTTGCAACCTTAGTTTGCACTGGAGATTTGTGGTCTCACTGACCTTGACTTCTGGTCAACATAATTTACAGGAATCAATATCTTCTTATCAAACTTACCATGACTGTTATACTTGACCCTAAAACCCATGAATCAATACCTTTCTTTATTACTCTAAGTATAAGTAAACCTTGCTCAAATACATGATTCAACAAGAACTATTTTAAGAATCCCCATACCCTGAATAAAATAAAATCTTTACTTAAATGGGGTCCAAGAAAATGACCACACAGCCTCACTCAGGGACTTTGATCAAGGGTAGGAGTTGTAAAAACTTAGTGTGATGATGTAATGTTCAAACTGGAAGTGGACTGGCTGTTGCTGTTCTTGTAGAGTTTAATGTCATTTTCCAGCACAAGTTATACATGATGGCCAGTATAACTGGTGGAGGAAGAACCCTGGAAAACCACCAAGAACCACTGACCCACAAGAAGCTATTGGCAAGCTTTCTCAGGTACCCATGTTAGCTGAGCCTGAGATTCTGAACCCAGGAAGATAGAGGATAGATGGCAGTGATCCAGAACGTGAACACTTTAGACCACTTGGTTGCTTGGGGCCCCTGAAGTGCACTGGTCCAAGAAATATATTTATGACCCCACCCAAGGAAAAGCCAGAGGCATGAGTGGTCTAAGAGAAGGGAAGTATCTGCTAATATAATCTACACTTGGCTTTTAAGTTAGCTCCAAATGCTATCCACCACAATTACATAAAGTGCCAGTAGCTCAGAGTCTATGTTGTTTGTTTTACTGATTGCTCCCAACAAACTTCTTAAACACAAATCTGCTGGTGCATTTCCTGCCAACAGATCAGTCTGTGAAGTTTGCAGTTGGATTCAAATTATAAACAATTACATGGGGTTTGTTCCAAATATTAACAAGGTAGGATATTTATGGAAATATTAATGATGAAAACAACTTTAAGCAAAACATACCCCAATTACTGTTTTTGAATCCATGCCCCAATCATGGAGCAAAAGTGGTACTGAAAGAATTCATGGTCCAACCCTGGGACAGAAGTTGTACTGAAAGAATTCATGGTAAAACACTGGGGCAGAAATGGTACTAAAGCATTCATTCATGGTCCAACAGTGGGGCAGAATTGGTACTGAGGAATTTGTAGCCCAACACTGGGGCATAAGTGGTACTGTAAAAATTCATGGTCCAATCCTGGGGCAGAAGTAGAACTGAAGAATTCATGGTCCAACCCTGGTTCAAAAGTGGTACTGAAGAATTCATGGTCCAACCCTGGGGTAGAAGTGGTACTAAAAATTCATGGTCCAACCCTGGGGAAATAGTTGTAGATAAAAAGGCTATGGCTTAATCCTGAGGCAGATCATGTAGCACCATAAGAATTCATTAACGAACTAAGAAGCTGAAGTGGAAAGTGTCTTGTTATATAAAATTCCATAGACTTTGTGATTTTGGAAAGATCTTACATAGCTACAAGCAGAAATGGCCTTAGTAAATGCGGGGCCAGATTTGGATAGGTAGTTGTGGGTGGGGGTGCCCTCTGGATTTACTTGCAAGGCTCCCCTGTTTGCACGGCATTTGTAAATAAACCTTTAAATATGTTTATATGATACTAAACTTAAAATTGTCTTCCATTGTTTTAAAATTACATTCTTTACATAGATATTGTGATGTGTCGAATTTTGAAAACTCTTAGAAGCTTTGTTTAAAGGAATTGTATCATAGTCAACTTAATTAAAGTAGAAAAAGCTAGAGATAGTTAGATGATTATTTTCATTTCATCTCTGAACGTCAAAAGGGAATTCGTTCTAGCAGACGTAACATGACCGAGTCAGATGCTATGGTACAAGAGAATGACATAAGACCTTTCCCCAAAATTGGCAGGGTTAAAAGCAGCAGCTGGCTATAGATGATAGTTCAAAGAAATGATTAATTATGGCATGATTAGTTGTTTAGTTTTCTTGCCAATCCAAAAATTCTAAGAACAGGTTTAGGAAACAGTCTATTCCAATTGGTTAATATGGATTTATGGGCATAACTCTGTAAGAAATTAAAGGTTTTACTTTAGGAAAATTCTTTAGTCTTCTTCGATCTTTCGCAAGGCAAGTTAGTACGACTCTGAATTCGTAGAAAGTACGTTTTCGTTATTGAGTAAGGGGCCAGATAGTTCTCTCAGTTAGGAGACGGCCTATATGTGAAGTTCGTGGAAACGAATAAAGAAACGGCAAAAAGAAACAGCTTTCCTGGATTCACATGAGGAATCCCTGAACAATCACAGGATGAGAACAAATTCTATGCAGAAATCTAAATCCAGAGACGATTGTTAAGTCAGAGTTCAATGGACAAGAGTCCAAGACGAAAAAGCTAGACAAAGATTGACAGAGCAGGGACAAACGGAAGTCTTGATGTCTGCATAAATTAGGTGATGAAGTCTCTCATCGTTACACTCAAAGGTCACATCTCATCTGCAATGAGGATAGCAATTTAACGTTGAATGTAATTTTACATTTAAAGAAATTTGTATTGTCTTTTTTATTTGAGTACATGTTAGTACCATTTTTCCTTCTTTTGTAACTAAGTCATTGATTTCTTTTCATTTTAAATTCTGTTGAAAAACAGATTAAATTTTATATTTGTTCATTGAAAGGGGGCTCTGCATTCTTCTTTCTATCTATCAACACTAGGTAAATTACACTGCGGAGGTCATTCCCTAGCAATTCCCTAGCAACGGTAGTGAAAGAGGTTAGTGTGTTTTGCAATTTGCCACAGATATACTGTACTTGTAAAAATACTAATGTGCAGGCTCCAGTTGGGTCAATCAGTGTAAGGCTGGTCCTGGCTGCAAGAACTGGAAATTAAGACTGCATATGGACAACTCAAATGATGCCAGATGTTCACTCTCAAATGCAAAAAAAAGATGTCAAATATATTTAAAAAGAGGTAAATATGGTATAAAACTAAAGTGCACTAATAACATAACACTGGTGATTTTCATTTCTGACATGTTGATATTACAAAGTCATCTATTTCAGTCAAAATAAAACAAATTTGTAAATGTGGCTGATATTAGTGCTGTTGACCTATATATCCTAGAAGTATTAGTACAAGTTTTGTTTTCATATAAATGGAAATAAACTTTATTCCATTTATGTGAATAATTTTAATCTGCATGAAATCTGTATGCATTTTTCAATATTGATACAATACAAATTGATTAACAGCAATCCACAGACTGCACAACTATCTTGCCATTTGCATGGGAATAAGATGTACCTAAAACTCAGGCAATACAACTATCTGGACATAGCTGTATAACATCTTTCCCTGGACTGTATTACTATCTTGCTATTTGCATGCAAAACTGGTCTAACTAGCCAAGGATGCAACTGACCAGACCAGCAGTCATATAGAGCAGCCAAAGATCAGGGGTACACACTGCAATCTTTTGTAAAATGGCCACTGAAGACCATGATCTATCATTTAAGGCAGACTGTGGGTTTACAGTGATAGCATTTTAAATACACCTAAAGATAGGCAGCAGATATCAGTGCATGGAGTTTTGCATTTTTCTTGTTTAGGTCAACATTCTTCTCATCTAAGCCAACACTTTGCTTGTTTAGGTCAACATTCTTCTCATCTAAGCCAACACTTTGCTTGTTTAGGTCAACATTCTTCTCATCTAAGCCAACACTTTGCTTGTTTAGGTCAACATTCTTCTCATCTAAGCCAACACTTTGCTTGTTTAGGTCAACATTCTTCTCATCTAAGCCAACACTTTGCTTGTTTAGGTCAACATTCTTCTCATCTAAGCCAACACTTTGCTTGTTTAGGTCAACATTCTTCTCATCTAGGCCAACACTTTGCTTGTTTAGGTCAACATTCTTCTCATCTAAGCCAACACTTTGCTTGTTTAGGTCAACATTTTTCTCATCTAGGCCAACACTTTGCTTGTTTAGGTGACATAAGTTCTTGTTTAGGTTAACATTTTGCAAATAAATACAATATATACACCTGACATAATAATCTGCCTCTTTCCATCCTTAAACAAGATGATTTCCACCACTCCCAGTACCCATGCACATGAAGAATGAATTGTTAGTATATTCCACAACAGTATTTACTGCAATAAATCTTACTTGAATAGTTTATCAAATTAGATAGAACGTTTTAAAAAATCAGTCTCAAATTTCTCTGACAATCCAGATACAACACCACCACCACCCTCCATCCCCAGGAATCTCCATTTATTGGCAGGTGGATAAAAGACAGCACATTTTTTTTTAATCTTCCTGAACTACAAACAGGAGAAGAACTGAACATAAATATTTCTTAATTTTTAAGTTTTACAGCTGTCAGTGAAATTGTAGGATACACCTATTAATAGGTACTTCAAAAACTGCCAATTGGAAAGCTATGGTAATTAGCCATCCCAATGGTTAACTATGGTACCATATTTACTCACTTATAAGATGAGAATAAAATCCACCAACCTAGATCTGCCATCACATTATGTGCTGGTACAGTGCAGTTTGTTAGGAGTAACCAGTACAAGAAACATCATAGACCCTGATCTGCAGCAGATCAGGATCTATGTTATTTGCAGTTGGGCTCAATTTATATGCAGTAAATATGGTAATTAGCTGTCCAAATTGTAAACCATGGTATCTGGCTGCTCTCAAGAGCCTAGTGATAATGTTCTCCTGGAGGGCTGATAATGGAATGTCTGCCTATTGTCTTTGCCCTTTGTCCATGTCCTGAATTAGCTGAACAGGTTTCGTACCCTGTTTTTTCTTCTAAATATACAGCAATAAAACCTCAGTGTGAAATACTTTAAGAAATCATAGAACTTTACTGCTGCTTGCAATTTAGCACATTCTTGAACCATTCCAGTCTAAGGTGAATCTGTTCAGCTCCACATTCACACTTTATATTACTAATATATCACATCTATCCAATTTATAATACATGTATGCATCAAAACCCATTTTTAATTGACTAAATTATAAAAGACAGACTTGTTTCCCACTTTTGAACCTAATGTTTTTGTTGGGTTTGTTGTTGCTGTTGTTAGGTTTAAGTCCAATTTTTAGCAAAAGATAGGCTATACATGGTGGTCAGTATAATTGGTGGAGGAAGGACCCTGGAAAACCCCAGGAAGAACCACTGACCCACAAGAAGCTATTGGCAAACTTTCTCATGTACCAATGTTAGCCAAGCCTGAGACTCGAACTCACACAGAGGTCAGATGGCAGTAATCCATAATGGTGAGTGCTTAATACCACTTGGAAACTTTTTGAACATAAGCAGAAATCATTAAAATATGCCTGTTGTTTTTTTTACAGGTACTACACTGTTAATAAATGTAGCACTGTAAATTTTTAGCATGTCTCCAATTACAGCACACATTAAAAGAGTTCAAGCAGTATTAAAATTTTTAATACAGTTAAAGAGACTTCAGGGATTTAAAATTGTATGTACATTTAATGTGGCCTAGCAAGAAAGCCCAAACACAAAACTTAATTCTTGGGACCCCTCATAAAAAATGTTCTTGGATGGGAAATTTGGCCTCCTAGACTACACTCCCCCCCCTAAACACAACTGTTGGGGTTGTTTTGGTGTCTAGTACAGTGTTGATTATATGCATAGTAAATTTCAACCCAACAGCATCAGACTCCTGATCTAAGGGTCATAGGTTTGATATAATAGGTTTGATACACACCCTGGCTGAATTTGTGTTGGATGTCTCATTATGGTTCTGCTGAAATGTATTTAGCTCCAAATTCTGCTGCACAACAAAGCCTATATTATGCTAAATGTGTTTTTATATCAATCTCCTCCATTATTTAACTGCATCATCATTCTATGATGAAGTTTCTGAACAAATTTGATAGACCTTTGACCTAGCCATACATTGATGCATTATATTTCTTTTTGTACAGTGGGTGAGGGGAGCACAGAAAGTTGTCTAGATTATCATTAAAATTACTTTAGTAAATAAAATATTTACCAATTTTCCTTGAATCCATCAAGGTTTATACTATTTAATACATGTACAAGGAATTTATTAAAATGAAAGAAATAATGTATTAATTTGTCAGTCAATGTCACACAATTTAATGTTTAAAAAATGTACATAAATATTGTCAACATGTTTAAAATGAAATAATGCATAACACAGGATATAAGGAGAGAGCATTTAGTGATTGATTTTAATATGCCTAGGAAGTTGATATGTTTTGCTATGAACAGGACAAAATTGGCTGCTTGCTTTAAGTTCCAGTGGTTTATGATTCCATTCAAAAGAACCAGTATATAAACATGAGTATTTCAATGCATTAGTTCTAGGTCTAGGCTGATCATCAAAAGTACACAAGGGTAAATATTGCTGGGTTTGACAAGCATTATGATGCAAGCAAGAAGTTGCTAAATTGTGAAGGGTTCTCTAAATCAAAATACACTCTAAATATGAAATTTGTTTGCCTGCACATGAAAGTCTCTCCTTTTCTTCCCCTGCCTGCTTGTACTCTTGAGGAAGAAGAATAATGACAATAACAATAAGCCTGATGTGCCCTTTTTATGTTTAAGCAGCAACTAATGGAGACATTTTTACACAGGGATGTCTCCCATAGGGAAGTTTCAACTTAGACATGGTTTTGGACTATTGAAACAAGTGCAGCTTATAAAGATAATTTTGTTTTGTATTAAAAAGATTTAAGGGGGTGGGAAAAGCTCAGTGTCTCTTTAGGGTTATGAAAATACTTGGCACTACACAGCCAAGAAAGCATGTACGCACACACACATCACACATGCTGAAATTTTAATGGTACTTGCTTGACATTTGTCCCTCAAAATGATGTGGCGGGCATAAATTTGTTAAATTTAATACAAACACATTAAAGAAGAATGTTGTTGAATCTTTTTTCCTTAATTTGGGCTTAGACTCTTGCATATTTTGTTCTAAAGATATCATGAACACAAAGTCTACATGGCATAAAGGATTGATTTTATTTCCATTAGTATTGACCTTGGGGAAATCAGTCAGTGAAAGGAGTTTTTATAAGTACAAGAGATAAGCTTTGACACCTCTTTTGTTCTGTGATTTTTCGGGCTTTAAAGTGTTTAAACATTCTGGAGAACAGCTTGATCAAACAGGCTTACTTCCTCTAATGACTGTCTCCTCCCCCCCTCCATCACTTCCCCTGGGCAAAGAAACTGTAAACATGATCTAGCTATCTTCTTAATGATTTAAGTCAGCAACCTGACTAACAGCCAGGTAAAAAATTAGACCTAGTGAACTTTATTACATTGTTTATTTGGCAAATTTGATAACTCTGATGACAGATGTCCAATTGGTTATAGTGACTATGCCAGCCAGAATCTTTGATCTATCAGACATATCCAGCAAAGGTATTTTTAGCATATCTGACACACACACACACACATATGAAAGAAAGCTAGTTTAAAGACTAAAACGTGTCATCCAACAGCAACCATGAATTGGTGCATAGTTTAAAAGCAGCTACATGGGTATGTTTTAAGTTTGATTATAGGGAATATCACTGTGATGTCATAGTTATAGGGCATGATCACTGGGGGCCTTAGTCTGGTTGGCAGAAAGGCCATAGGCTTGCTCCTCATTCATTGAATATGCTTGTTAACCAAAATATATATATATATATATATATATATATATATATATATATATATATATATATATATATATATATATATATATATATAGTAAAACAACATTAAACAATTCTCTCTTCAGCTGTTAATGCATATAATCTATAAACAAAGGAAATGTAAAATTCAATGATAAAATCTGACAACAACATGCATCACCTTCTTTGTATCTGCATCAAGGGTTTATGATAAGGATGATGAGGATGACGACAAGAAACAATTGTTCATAGTTATTACATGCTTAAGGAAATGAGGCTTCTCAAGTTTCCTTTTGATGAAAATTTATACAGTGGCATATATATGATACAGCATACATACTTTACAAATATTTTATTTATATCACATGGTAATACACATATTTGCCCTTTTAACAGAAAGGATTACAATGAAATTGTGTATCCTGTAAAATTCATTTAAAAAACGGGGATAATTTATACTTACTAATGATTAATGAGATTAATGAGAGGAAATGTATTATTAATCTATAGGCCTAGAATTAACACCACACAGTTCCAATGCTTATATATGTGTATATGTGCACATGGGAGGTTTACAATTTCATATGCCAATAGTAGAAATAGCCATGAAAAGTTTTCCAATTACAATGTTTTTGTGTTTTATTTGTTTTTCTTGTCTATGTTTTTGTATTTGCCTTTAAGAAGGACTCATTAGAGTTGAAAGGGCTCAGGCTAGTTACATACTAGATTAGTAGCACTGTTCATTGTAATTTTATTGTGTATATATATATATATATATATATATATATATATATATATATATATATATATATATATATATATATATAACGAAAGTGATAGTCTTAATTACTTAAATTATATACCAAATATCAGTATCTGGTATACAATTGACACTGCCTACTCAATGACTTACCTACTCAATGGCTTATGCTGATATACAAACAAGATCATCTTCCTTTGTCACCATGGTGGTTCTGCCAATCAGAACTCTGCCAAGGCTTAGTTGTGATGTCATACTGGTATCTCTAATATTCCCTATATGATCTGATTACTATTTTCTAAGCAAAAACTTTATATTATTAAATGAAACCCTATTACTTAATAAGAAAACAGAAGTAATGCAACAAAATAATATTATATTCTAGTAAAGTCCTTGGGTTTATTTTTGTACTAATTGTTTGTGAAATTCTGTCTCTTCATATTTTTAACACATACATGTAATTAGCTACACATCAAAGAGGATACAAAGAGGAGTCAGAAAGCTAAATTTACCATATATGCATTTATGATAATCTACCATATATACTTGCTTATAAGTAAAGTTAAACTGCAAATTGCACAGACCAAGATGTGCAATCACATAATGCACTGGCACATTGGGATCTGTTCAATTTGTTAGGAGCAATCAGCAAACAAAACATAGACTCCGATTTGCAGATACATTATGTTATGGTAAATCAGGATCTTTGTTAGTTGCAATTTGACTAGACTTATAAGTGATTATACACAGTACTTTGTGCAAAATTGGACAACAATAACAGCAGGCCAGTGTTTCATCTACTCATGCATAATGTGTCAAGTACTCAGAATTTTCAGATTTGAAGCACAAAAGTCATTGATGGTATGACTCACCCAAATGTTATGTTTTGCTGATTAACACAAAACAAAGGTTTGGTCTAAAAATTGTTGCCAGTGTGTAAAGCCTGGAGATGACCTTATGTGACTTGTAACTGTCATCAGATTTAGCAACTGGATGTTAGAACCATAAATCACCACACACAAGAAAAAGTCATAAATAAACATGTGATTTTAAAGTGATTCTCGTGCACATCTATGCACATCCTTGTCATGCAAAGAAGCAACAATTTCCAAACATTCAATTGTATGCCTTGTGGTGTTCCAAGATATCATCAGCATTAGAATGAAAATGGCATCCAAAGTAAAAAAAAAATAAAATAGTTCTGAAATAAATGAAATTATCATTTGGAGTGCATTTTTACAACTGACCGTCAATAAAAGTATTGTTATTGAACCCTTGGAGTCTTCTTCATCTAAAGATGAGGTAATGGTTGCTTGTAAGATAAAACTTAATTTTGTGCAGCAATGGTTGAAAACATACAGCTGGCTACAATTTCAAAAAGACATCAAGTCTAGTGAAGAATGTGACATTGAAGACACCTTTATATTGTGCCTAAAATAAACCTTGATGGCCAATTGGGCAAAAAAAACAACAAACACCAATAACTTTCAGAACAGTACATTGGGAAGGCATGCTAGGGACTAAAACAAACTGCTGATTGAAGGTGCACAACACCAGGCAGATTTTATTACAGTCTTACCAACAAGATATAGCAGTGAAAGTGCTACTTAAGTGTGTACATTGGCTGAGTGTTAAAGATATCCCTTTTTTAAAATACAAATCTATTCTGAATTTAATACACAACTTAATGGCTAAAGAGATTGATACTCTTGGCATTTTGAAGAATTCTGCCCTCAGTTATGACTTGGCTACTACCTATTTGGAGGTACTGGAGAGCCTATCGTTGTTTAGGATAGTCTAATATGTGACCTGCAAAATTCATCATTTGTGACAGCAATGGCAGATGAAAGTAATGACATAGCCAACAATAAAGCCCTTGTCATATATGCTCAGATTATCTCTGATGGTATGAAACCATCAACAAGAATTTTAACAAATATAGAATGTTCAGATGCTTATTGGCTTTAGTCATATTAAATAACTTAAAACTAATATTTTTGTTCTGTATTTAACAAAATAATTACTTTTTAAAAACTATTGAAGACTGATCATCAACTTCAATAAAACATAGATTTGGATTTTGACTCACTGTTTTTTACCTTGATGAGTCAAATTACTTACATGAAGCCATTTGTAGATAAAACACTGCAGGCTAAACCCTATTTATACAGATTTACATTATCAAGGGTACAGGTTCAATACCAATCCTAGTCAGCCCAGGTGGCTGCTTTAATATGTCCTTGATAAAGTCACCTAAGTCAAATTCCTTATCATGACAGCACAAAATGATCCTAAGTGTTGGTCACTGTGATGTGTGGAATTTTGAAAACTCTTAGAAGCATTGGTTAAAGGAATTGTATCAAAGTCAACTTAATTAAAGTAAAAAGGGCTAGAGATAGATGATTATTTTCATTTCATCTCTGAAGGTCAAAAGGGAATTCCAACTGATGAAACTTGACCAAGTCATATGCTATGGTACAAGAGAAGGACATAAGACCTTTTCCCAAAATCAACAGTTAAAGGGGGAAGCTTGCCATAAGTGATTGTTCAAAGGAATGTTAATTACGGCATAATTAGTTGTTTAGTTGTCTGGTTAATCCAAAAATTCTATGGAACAGATTTAGGAAACAGTCTATTCTGATTGGTTAATATGGATTTATGGTCGTAACTCTGTAAGAAATTAAAGGTTTTACTTTAGAAAAATTCTTCAGTCTGCAATCTTTCTTGAGAAAACTTAGACGGGACTCCGGGAGCATGAAAGACGTTATCTCGTGATTTTGTAGTAAAGCGTGTGAGAGTTGTCTCAGAAATTAAACAAACTCTACACTTGAAGTTTGTGGAAACATATAATGAAACAGCAAAAGGTATACAATCTTAGTTTCCCAATTTTAATGTTATTTTATTTGTTGATCTACTTGCAAATGTATTCATGACATGATGTATGTATGTATGTATGTATGTATGTATGTATGTATGTATGTATGTATGTATGTATGTATGTATGTATGTATGTATGTATGTATGTATGTATGTATGTATGTATGTATGATTTCAGTTTGCAGGATTTTAGTGAAATGCTAGTCTGACAAGATTGAATGTAATTAAAATTTCATTAGAAGAGTTGACCAGATTGCATGTAATTGAATCTTTACTACATAGGAGTGATTAGGAATTTTCATAAATTAAGCTTAATTAATAAATGATGGGTAATGTTTCTTAGTTTTATAGATTAACTCTGTCTAGTATGAGTATGACATAATATTAAGTGTATATCTATATACTAGTTTGTAATATTTAATTGATCACTTAAGTGTATATCTATCATAGGGCTGAACAGAGAGTTGAGTTTAATTGACCATCCCTAGGTGACCCTAATTAAGGTCAGGACAAGCATCGATGGACTATGTAAACATAGGGAGTTAACTTTGATGTGCATAATTTATGCCTTTTGTTTTCTGAGCCTGAGCCGAATTAATGTAAAAATATAGATATACTTGGAAATGTGACCTATTGTCTATTGCAAGACATTTTATTTATTGAAGGAAAACAGCTTTCCTGGATTCTACTGAGAAATCCCTGAATCAATCACAGGACCAGAGCAAATTCTAAGCTGAAATTTAAGTCCAGAGACGATTGTTAAATCAGAGTTCACTGACAAGAGTCCAAGACCAAACAACTAGACTAATGTAAACTCTGACATGCTTGACATCATTAATAGTGTCAATACTGACATGTTTGACATTAACATTGTAAACACTGACATGCTTGACATCATTAACAGTGTAAACACTGACATGCTTGACATCATTAACATTGTAAATACTGACATGATTGATGTCATTAACAGTGTAAATAATGACATGTTTGACATCATTAACATTGTAAATACTGACATGATTGATGTCATTAACCTGTAAACACTGACATTCTTGACATCATCAACAGTGTAAACAATGACATTAACAGTGTAAACAGACATTCTTGACATCATTAACAGTGTAAACACTGATATGCTTGACATCATTAACAGTGTAAATAATGACATGCTTGACATCATTAACAGTGTAAATAATGACATGTTTGACATCATTAACATTGTAAACACTGCCAAGCTTGACATCATTAACAGTGTAAACACTGCCATGCTTGACATCATTAACAATGTAAACACTGACATGCTTGACTTCATTTACATTGTAAACACTAATATGCTTGATGTCATTATCAGTGTAAACACTGTCATGCTTGATGTCATTAAGTGTAAACACAAATGCTTGATGTCATTAACAGTGTAATCACTGACATATTTGTCATGAATTAATGATGTAAACAATAACAACACTTCAGTCTCTAAAAAAAGATGCAAGTTACAACAAGAAATCTAGGGGGCTTCGAGTGGCTGCCTAGTCTAAAGCGCTATCTGTTACAGACCACTGCCATCTCACCTCTGTCTGCATGGGTTTTAGTCTAAGATTCAGTGAATATGGATATGTTAGAAAGTAGCTTCTTGTGGGTTGGTGGTTCTTTCTGCGGATTTCGCGGTTTCTTCCTCCACCATTAATACTGGCTGTCATGTATAGCCTAATGTGCTGAAAAATGGCGTTAAGCCCCAGAACAACAACAACAACAAGAAATGTGTTCATTGTACACTGATGCCCCACAACTGTGCCTGAAATGATCTAATGCAAAACTGATACAGCAATAAATTAGATGCGACTTTCATGCCTTTGCTGATCTGAAAGTTTCACTTGACAAAATCCAGGGCTGCTCAAACAACATTACATCACCAAAGCAACCAAACTTTTTAAACAAGTAAATGAGCAAAAGCTGCATCTGATTAATTGCTGTACATCTGTTAAGCATGAAATTTAAAATAGCCCCAGAAAGTAGAGTTGTGTTAATTCACATGAATTTAAAAGTTGTCAAAACAAGATTTTGTTTGTAAATATTGCTAAAAAGACCCTTTAACTGACCATAACTCAACAACCACAAGAAATAATATGTGTCTAAATTGTATAACAATGTGCTACTGACACATCTGAATGCACCAATAGCAAGATTTAATAAACACTTGAGATCATAGCCCCAAACCATCCATCAAAATCAGTACAGATTTGGGTACTGATCTTTTGGCCTATCATTTAAGTTTAGTAAATTGAGGATTCATACAAAGATTTGTAGTGAACATGAACAAGATATTACAGGAAATTTACATGGAACAATACTGTGTAATGAAAAAAACATAAGAACAGTAACCTTGGTTTTGAAACATGTTAAAGCTGTGATTTTAAATGCCGACAAACTTTGCAGTAAGATTTACTATAGTGTTTTTTGGTCATGTGATCCTATGCAATGTGTGTGTGTGTGTGTGTGTGTGAGAGAGAGAGAGAGAGAGAGAGAGAGAGAGAGAGAGAGAGAGAGAGAGAGAGAGAGAGAGAGAGAGAGAGAGAGAGAACTGAAGTTGCAATGATGGTGTTTTGTTGTGTGATATGTAATGGAATAAGCATACTGAGCTAAAATGTCCTGTTGAGTGAAGCAGTAAAAGCCACCCAGTAGAAACAATCACATTTTCTAGTAGACTGCCAAGCTGGATAAGCTCTAAAGGTAATGGTTTATTTCTTTCAATGATATGAACAGAAATCTCCAACTCATTAACCCTTGACACCACATTTATGGGGCAGGAGGTGGTAGCATACTTCTGAGCTCTGAAGCCTTAAGGTCATGTGTGGCACAATAAAGTGGGTGGTATTATAGAAAGGAAGACAGATGTAGCTTTATGATGATATCAAATAGTATGAATGTTCTAGTTGCACTACAAAATACAGAGGGAAAAACATCACTTTTTGGACCAGAGTTTTTTCCAGCTAAAATTTGTCTGAGGTGTGATCTGGTTTTGTGTCCATATCTGAGACTTTTTTTGGCCTCAGATCTAAGACAGAATGGTCTAAATTGCTCACAGACAGGTGAACCTTTGCAAAAAGTAGGATAAGATGGACATTTATAAATGAATGAAGAGTGGTCTCTACATAAAAATGACAGAGGGACAGTCAACTGGAAACCAAAAAAATCATTGCAGAAAAAAAAAACAACATAAAATCAGTAATGTACATAAATGTAATACCACTCTGATGTCATGTCACTGTCCACACTGTTTGCTTTGTTTCTGTTCATTTCTGTCAATCCTGATGGTGTGAGGACTCCATTCATGATCCATCTGCAACCCCAACCATAAACCTTTCTGATCAGTGGCTCAGATCATGACCAGTCAACAAATCAGAAGTGAACACTCAATAACATAGAACATGATCTAGTCAGTAACTTAGAATACAACCCAGTTGGCCAATCATGGCATAACACAGCAGAGGAAAGAAGTGACACTATAATAGATCTAGAAAACAGCATACAATTGATAACCAGTCAGTGAGCTGAAGCCAGGCATATGACATATCCTGCTGGGGTAATGATGTCATATTTTAGAGTGCCAGACATCCAATAGACAGTGGGGTTACATTCTGACATAAATACATATCCTGAACAACCTAAACAGCTGAAATCATGTGAATTCTTTTATGAATATTTTCAAGAAAAGAAGCACAATATTACACAAAATCATACAAATGATTGTTTCTGTCGATACTGACCAAGATATTTCTTAAAACCCCTGAATGAGCCTGCTAACTCAACCGTAACATATGTTGGAATGGAATTCCAGATTGGCTCAGGAAAAAGCAAAAGTTTCTTATAAAACTGAGAATTTTGTTGCAGTAAATGTTGGTGGAGATGAATTTTAATTCATATACATGTACATTTTCCTGACACTTAAAATTATTTTTAAGAATCAAGAGCCAACTCATGTAAGGATTTCCCTTTACATGTCGAGTGCTGATGAAATTTAAGACACTTGTTGGTGTACCTAAATCAGCATGAAGAATAGCTGTTTTTTGATAATCTCTTTTGACTTTCTGTATCATTATACCTCAAACAGAATACCAATGTTCTAGGTGTGGCATGATAATATGTATTGCAGAATATCTTTCTCTGTTCTTGTGGTAGACAAGATCTAGTTCTGTTCAAGTTGATAATGCAGTGAGTTTGCTAACTGAATGACCATACCAGCATGTATATCCTTGCTCAAGATACTGTCAGTCACTGTGCCAAGTACTTTCTCTAGTTTTAGACAAATCCATAGCTTTTGATTTTAGCATTACTTGGACATTTTCTTACTTATCTTATGCTTTGATTTAGCTACCTATGATTATGGCTTTTGATTTGGCTGCACTTTAATCATTGTATTACAATGCCTTTAAATCTGCCGATTATTACACATCAGTGGTTGTATTCAACATGCAACTGTATACAAATATAAACAAATTTAAATACTTCTCAATTCCTTAGAGTGTGGACAGTGACATGACATTAGAATGGTATTAAATTTCTGTACATTACTGATTTTTTTGTACATTACTAATTTTTTGTTTATTGTTTTCTGTAATTTTTTTTGTTTCCAGTTGTCTGTCCATCCATCATTTCATTATCATATATCATTACATTAAGCAAATTTCATGAAACTTTACATCTATGCTGCCCATGTATTGAACATTTGTTATGCTTTCTAGTCTAGTCAACCGGGTGTCATTACTGTCTCCCCTACTGGGTCTCTGTGACAAGCTCAAAGTCAAATGGAGAAATTGTTTGTTTTAAAAAATGTCTTTTTCAAATATTTTTGGACCTTGGACTTGAAGAAATATTTTGGTCAGATAAAAGTCCAGAATAATTGGCTTTAAACAAGAGTCCCTTTAAGGGACTGATATTACTGGACATCACAAGTCTAATGGTGATTTTCTGTTTAAGGTGATTTTCTGTTTAAGCTGAATTATGATAACAAGATTTTTAAGATGGCTACCATAGTGACCATATTGAATGTTATATCAGCATTATTTTTATTTAGGAACATCAAGTCTTTTAAGTCATTAACAGCTAGAGGTTTTTGTAGTTTTCAACCAAATGTAAGTAGGAAACACATTTGGGGTGCTATTTCTGTAAACATACTAATACATTAACTTAAAATTGATTTCCGGTTAACCTAGTTGTATTAGAAACATAGTTTTTCGATGGCTATTTCGCTCATGCATGAGCACAAGGTTAGAAGGTTTTTGGTTTGTTTTGCTCAATGGACCCATCATTTTTGTATTGAGACAACTCTTTATTCCAAATGCCCATCTTATCCTACTTTGCCCATCTTATCCTACTTTTTCAAAGGTTCACCTGTCTGTGTGTGGTTTAGACCAGACTGCATTAGATCTAAGTCTAAAAAGTCTAAAATCCGGTCACTAAATCAGATTTCAACCACAGGCACATTTTTGGTGAAAATTACATCAAGAATGTCTATATTATTTGGTATCATTGTAGAGCTATATCTGTCTACCTTTCTATAATACCACCCACTTAGTGTATCATACATGATCTTGATGCTAGAGAGCTCGAAAGTAGGCTACTACCTCATGAAATGTAAATGAGGTCCAAGGGGAGTAATGAGTTAATGAACTCTCCTTACTAAGATAATTATTCGTTCAAGATGAGTAGTGATAACAAGATTTTTAAAATGGTTACTGTGTTGACCAAAGTGGATGTTGGATCAATGCTATTTTCATTTCCAATCAACCATTCATCCTGAGATGTCATTAAATATGTTGGTATGGCCATCTATTCAGGTGAAGTAGTAATAACAAGATTTTCAAGATGTCCTATGTGGTGGTCATATTAGAAGTATGAGCTGCACTATTTTTACTTAGGACCAGCTGGACATTGTGCATTAAGTTTCAAGGCCTGGAGTAATAACAACCAACTTGTGCTAATGGACAAAAGACAAGCTCTTCTCTAAAAATCACTTACCCTGACTTAAAAATCACTTGCTAAACACCATATATTTTTAGTATTATAATGACACCCCTGCCTCCTTTCAATGATAGTCCATCATAATTCCAATTTTTATGAATTGACTCCATTTTCTTCATTTTGATTAGATGTAAATGGTCAAGTGACACTGATCTGGAATTTTGTACATATATAAATCCTGCCAACTACCTTTGGTTCCCTGTGTCTCATTTGATTTTAAGTTTTACATTTATCAACGATTTATACACTAATAATAACAACAAGCTCCCATCCATGCACTCCTGTTGTTGTTTTGGGGCTTAAAGCCATTTTTCAGCACACAATAGGTTATACATGGCAGCCAGCATTAATGGTGGAGGAAGAAACTGGTAAATCACCTGAAAAGCTTCTGGCAATGTTTCTCACCTATCCACATTTACGGAATCCTAGACTCCAACCCATGAAAACAGAGATGAGATGGCAGTGATCCATAACTGACAGTGCTTTAGACCACTAGGCCACTCAGGGTCCCCATGCACTCCTGTGATTTTCAATAAAAAATAATAAGCCCCTGATTAAAATAGACCATTAAGAGTTAAAACTGTAATTGCATAGACCTTTCTGCACTCCGACACTCACCCCTTTTGTCGAAGAAGACATATGGCAGGATTTAGAAACCAATCTTCCAAAATTACTGCATTTCACCTCAACAACATGTTACAGAAGCATTTATAATAGGTCAGGGTCATGTCAACAAAGGGGTCTCACTAAAAAGGGACATGATGTTGCTATTGAAAGATAGAAGATGAAATGCATAGAAAGTAACAACCACATTGCTATAACAACACGTGCCATATGCAAGCGTAATTTTTTTAAAAAAACAATGAATATTTCTGGTTTAACCACAACAACAAATTTTTAAATACATGTATTAATATAATGATAATAATATTTCACTGGCATGACCGCTATGACATTCTAACCCTCATCACTGTATAAAGAATCAATGAATCTTGACTAGCAAAGATAGGGTTATGTATTCTATAGCAGTTAAGAGAATAATGAAAAATTCTTCATGTACATAAAAGCAAAGGTTTTGTTGATTACTTCTGCTGATATGTTAGAAAGAAAGTAAATTGGAATTATAATGATTAAATAATTATAGTTGGGTATTTATCAATGTGTAAATTTTACCTAATTCACTCACAAAGTTAACACAAAGTCCTTGGACTTTATTTACTTTGTGAGTGATTAGGTAAAATTTACACATGATAAATACCCAACCATGATCATTTAATCCTATATTAAGAGGATAGGACCTTGAGTTTATATCAGTATGTTTCACAGGTATATCAATTCACCCCTACTAATGACCCAATTTATTTCAGCCTGTTACTGGATATAAAATGTTGTCACTTCACTTTATCATTGGCTAAATAACACTGACAATTGTACTATTTAAAATCAAAGCTGTTTTATTACAAAACTTCATGTTTAACTTTCATGTACCAAAACTAACTGTTGATTTAACTTTCAAGCCAGGAGGCGTTAGGTTGACCCCTATGGTGGCTATTTTGGATATCAGACTGGCACAATTTTTATTTAAAACCAATTAGCCACCAAAAGAAGTCTTTTTGTGAAAACTCCATGTTGATATGACTTGCCACTGACTATGAGAAGCAATAAAAAAGATTTCAAGCTGGCAACTGGAGGTCATATTGAATTTGTCATAACAAACATTTTCATCTAGGACCAATTAGACATCATTAGAGAAAACTCCATGTTGATAGGACCATCCATTCAAAAGCAAGAACAATATGCTTTTTCAGGATCACTGCTTTAGCAGTTATATTGGATTTACAAGTAGTATCATTATTGTTCAGATCCAACTCACATCGAGATAAATGTTTGTGTAAAGTTTCAGGTCAATCCTCCAGGAGTAGCAATAAATAACTATTGTACAAACTGAATGATGGACAATCAACAACAGACCATCCCAGAAGCTTAACTAATCTAAGACCAGCAGAGCTAACAACTTCAGCTATGGCAGACAGGAGAACACCACAGTGACTGCCATGTTAATAATTGCTTTCAATAGAGGCATTTACAGAATCTGGTATAAAATGATACCATATTGTAATAAGGAATTATGCTACAAATGTACAAAAGATTACTCATGGGTTCCACATAATATTGTTCTTATTGGAAAGGTGTTCAGAGCTGATTATTTACTCACAGATTAATATAACAGCCAAATCAGAGATTAACAGAACAACCAAAATCAGAGATTAACAGAACTACACAAACCAAAATCCTGAACTGAAGCCAAGATAGTTGAAAATTCAAGAAAAGTTTTCTGAATACCACTGCCACCAGACACCTAGAAATAGGCAAATGTGTTTGTATGCATGCATACATGTATGTATGCATGGATATGTATTAGAATGTGTGTGTATGTATGTATGTATGTATGTATGTATGTATGTATGTATGTATGTATGTATGTATGTATGTATGTATGTATGTATGTATGTATGTATGTATGTATGTATGTATGTATGTATGTATGTATGTATGTATGTATGTATGTATGTGTGCATGTGTGTGTGTATGAGAGAGAGAGAGATAGAGTGTTGGATTTTTTAAGTATCTTTTTAAAAATTCAGTCATATTGTTATCAGCAATCTGCAGTGTTGCAGTTTATAGTGATACCGTTTTATAAAGGGTCATACTGGATTCCTGTGCCTGCTAAAACTTAGTTGGAGAATGATACCTTTAAATGAGGTTGACCTTCTTAGGCATGTATTTATACATGTATTAAGATAACTTAGGTCCTTAGGTAAACTCTGAGTCCTGACCTTTAAGGCATGCTGCATAGTTTCTCTTCTGGTGATCTTAACCTCAGGATAATATTACCTGACCCTGTGGTTTATGCTGCTGTATGGCTGATAACAAGACAATAGTTTCTCCTCTTAATGCATGTTGTATGGCTAATTACATGCTGCTGTGGTTTCCTCTGTAAATGCCAGTTGTATGGCTGATTTTAATTTATTGTGGCATGTAAAATTAAAGCATGGGACCTTGAAATCAAATGCACTTACAATGTGCAAAATATTTACTCTGTACCAGTGCTTTTGTTTTTTTCTGAAATTAATACCATATCACACCAATATAAAAATATCATATTCACCCATGTATGATACCCACATATATACCAATGAACAATAATACCATATAAACATGTTGTAGAATACAAAAATATCGAATGTGGATATGTGAGAAAGCTTGCCAGTAGCTTCTCATGGGTTGGTGGTACTTTCCACAGATTTCCTGGTTTCTTCCTCCACCATTAATACTGGCCCATGTGCTGAAAAATTGTGTTAAGCCCCACAACAACAACAACAAAAATATAATATTCACTGGAGTACAACACCATATAAACCCATGTAGAATTATTACCATATATACACCCATGTGCAACACCATCTATACTAAAGTATATATATATATATATATATATATATATATATATATATATATATATATATATATATATATATATATATATATATATATATACTATGTACAATATATACCCATTATTATTATTATTGTGACTTTATTTAAAGAGGGTAACTCAATTAGTTAAGAACTAATCTACCTTGAGGCCCTCATTCAAAGGAATTTATTTATGTTTGATGCATCTGTGAAGCCATTGTATATACTGGGTTTGGAAAGAGGAAATAAAAGTGGGGATTTCTAATCTCAACTGGAATATTATTCCAGAGCAAAGTTCCAGAGTATTAGAAACTTTTTTAAATAATTCCTTATTTGGTTTGGGAATTCTGTAATGTTTGGTAGACACTGATCGCAGGTATATGACAAGTTCTGTGAATATTGTACCAAATCTGAACATCATACCATATTCAGTTTCATACCTGCACATGACTTAATAAATGCAAACACCCACCCACCCATTTCTGGATAAAGCAAGTGAAAACTCACCAAATATTTCATAATAAATGCAGACTGCTCACCCCTGTCATGAAACGTAAGTTATATTTAAATTAATGTAGAAGGTCCTGCTTTACTTACACTTTACAACTATGGATGCATGTTTTGATGTCTCAGTCTTCAACACAATTTCAATTTCTGTTCAACCATGTGCATATAAAAACTAGAACTACACTGGCTTGTCATCACAATCTCTATATTTTTCACATCATGTTTCAACACTTCTAACACCATTCCACCCACATCCCCCAATATGAACCAACAAATTAAAGACAATGACTAAGGGCTCAAGCTACACAAATTCATCATATATACTATATATACTCACTTAAAATATGAGTCCAATTGCAAACTGCACAGACCCAGATCTGCTGCCTCATGAAACACCAGCAGATCTGGTCTGTGCAATTTGTTAGAAGTAATCAGTAGAAAGAAACAATACAGACTCTGATTTTCAGGTGCATTATGATATGCCAAAATCAGGATGTCTGTTTTGCAGTTTGACTTGAATATATATAGTATATGATGGAACTTTTTTGTTGTGCTATGGCTGCATAAATGAAATGAACAGAAAATATTTTTATAAGGTCAATTTAATTGAATTGTGTATTTTTGACCTTTATACCCACTCTCTCATGGTCACCATATATGGAAGCCAATAATGACACCCTGCAAATATCACAAATGACCAGCACAAGGGCAACTGTAAGGCTTCAAAGATTTATTGTTGGATGTGATATGGTAACATTGATGGATGGATGGGCAGACAGAGGTCATGAAAATATTCTCAGTGCTTTCTGGAAAGTGTGGGGATAACTAGTTTTTTTTTTCAACCACAACAGTCTTCCTTGAAAACAAAGGAACCAAAATCTGCCCACACTTGGGAGGACACACACCGGGTCCAGAACATGTATGTTCACAACTCTAGCACAAATGTAGCTCTGTAACAGCTTCTGTAGCATAATGTACCAGAAAGTTGTTATCTTTACTTCCCCTTATCAGGTGTTCTTGGATATGATATGTTGGTATATCATATAGATGTCACAAAGCCTTTAATACATTAACATGCCCTAGTTTGGAAAAGTGACCCAATCAATCATGGCCAGGTACCAACCAAACTATCAGTCCTACAATAGGTAAGCATTGATATTGACAACAAACTAGTAACAAGTGTGTAAGCATTGAAATGATGTTTATTAATTTTTTTTAAATTTGTAAAACATAACTAAAATCTTTCACACTAAATGAACTCAGACTTTCATATAAAAGATTCTTGCATGAGGTCACCAGAAAGGTTTATATTTTTTTTGAACATCTAATGGCACTACAAAGACTGTTTTGCTGAGGTGCCATAAAACATAGACATTAGTGGTAACAATGCAGAACTATTTTGGGTTCCACATAGAACTGTATGTTTAATTTTTTTATAGTTTACTCTGTGGCACTCTGCTGGATATATCAATGTATGCTGGTCCAAAATTTGGCATGGCCACTGGCACAACACTGTCCTATCTCCCACAACAGTCTGACATCATCAGAAAATAGTTAAGCTTTTGTTATGAAGGCAAGATGATACCTAACGTAACAGAATGAAAATAAATAACTTTTTATCAATTCTTGTCTGTACACAGGATACACCCATTGTTTTGCTAATTGATTTTGTCCTGATTACCATGGTACTATCAAACAAGGCCAATGCAAAATGTGCTCTTCTGGCAAGCCTCTTTCATAACACAAAAATAATTGTTAGAAGCAATAAAATATTGCTCTTATCAAAAACACCAATATAATGGTGTTATCAAAAACACCAATAAAATGGTGTTATCAAATAGGGATGATAAAAATGTATTCCAGAAACATTTTTAAAACTCTTCCATCTAAATGTCACATGATTTTGTACCTCACTGCATTCATGAACAAAATTGCTTTCAAACAAGTTAACAAGAGAATTCAAAGCACACCAAACTTGTTGAATTATTTAATGAAATATGCATATCTGGGGCATAAACATTCAAAACTGGAGCATATTCAGTTGGAAAAGTAATGGTTGTTTTGCATATTAGATTCCTTTTTTGTTTGTACTATACTTTTTTTTGGACACCTACATTAACACAATAAATTTTTTATCATGTCCTCAAATAACTCATTATATGAATATGTTGGACATCTATATACACCCAATGAACTGCACATTGTTAATTTCCACTCTGCTTTTCTTTTAACTTTACTGCAGACTTGTAAGCAGTTAAGAAAGTACATGTAATTCCAATTTTCTCTTAATTATATTGTTTTATTTTCAAATTAACAATTAAATGATTAAATGATAAATCATTTATTTACATAAATTAGTTCCTTCTGTCATTAACTGAACACTGAAATAATTAAATATTTGTTGCTTTAGGTGTGTAATCAACCTTGAAAGTAAGTTTAACTAGTGGCCATCAAAAGACTCCAACTGTAGCTAAAGTCTATCATAATAAGCAAAAGGCTACATGTCGTAAAAAAAAAATATCCCCATCATGTATATTTACATGAGATAGCTCCCATCATCCCTGTTTGAGTTATTCACTTCAGAAGTGCATCCTTTCTCTCCCAATATGATCCTGCTGAATAAAGTATACACAATACATGTATCTGTTAAGTAGTAAAAACTTGACACAAATTCCAATAAAATTATAATCATCTTGATGACTTTAATCAGGTGCTTGCTCCCTTAAGGAATGCCAAGACTGTGACAGTGCTCATGGTAAGAAAGTTTTTTTTAATAGAGTTTTAACAAAAATAAGGGCCCTGCACATTCTGAGGAATGGTGGCATATTACACAGAATATGGAGATGATATTGTGCATCAGTAAAACCTCATAGCTGTGACCTATATTTGCCAATTTTGAACTTTATCACTTTATTCTCTATTTTAAAAAATCCAAATTCACACACAAGGCAACAGATACTGTGCATGCTGCTTTAACTCAAGTTCAACTAGAAACAACATAGACTTTGATCAGCCACTGAAAATGTGCCAGCATAACAGGGTCAGTTGTTTTTATTCGACAGATGACTCCTAACAAACTACATTTCCATTCAGGAGGTGTAGCAACAACAAGATTTTTAATATGGCTGCTCTTGTCAGCAATTTATTCTCTATCAACCAGAAACAGCCATAAAGCATCTAGGTCCAAATGTCCAAATGGATAGATAGACATCATAAGAAATTTGGACAACAGACTAGCTCAAAAGCTCTTCTGGTTTATGACCAGTACAGCTGACAAAAAAAAAGCCTTTCCCAGAAATAAATATTACAATCACTCAAGAAGGTAAAACAAATGATCTCAAAGCTGGCTATTTTGCATTAAATACTTTCTTTCCTTTCTTTGGGATTCTAATATTAAACTGATTTTGGGGTGGGTGGGGGTCCTGGCAGCACAATGAGCTACCTTTGATTCTGAAATCTGCTGAACCCAGTAGTTCTGTAACAAGGGGAGTAGGTTATCCTCTCATACGGGCTACCCCATTATTGAGTGGCACCTGTCAAGACAGACCACACCCTAAGGAGAGGTATCTATCAAGACAGACCACACAATCAAGAAAATAATAAAATTACAACATTAAGCCCACTAGACTCTGATTTCATAGGTGAAATGTTCCTATCCAACATCAATGTATAATGAGAATTAAATTTCTCACATGTGATGCATGTGGATAATGATGCAACTTAAAAAACAGCAAAACACCCAGTGAAAATTTCTTTACTTAAATACAGAGTAAAAAGTTATGTTTAGACAGAAGAATTTATAGTAAACTTTAATGATGCTGGAACAGCATTCAAACAACAGAGGCATAGACTATCATGATTATGGTCAGGCACTTAATCTTAAATGTGTGTGTGAAGTAGTTTGTGCAATGATCAATAATGGAAGACCACTCAATTAAAAAAAAATAAATGAGACTGACAAAAAATATTGAGACTGTCATCAAATCAATGTCATCATGAGTTTCCTTTCATAAATAAAAATGAGAAAATGAATTTTAAAAAAGAAGAGTCACAACCTGGATTCAAACAAGGAACATGAAAATGACTTGTCCAGTCAAAAAGGAAGAAGTGAGAGAGTATGAGGTTAGAGAGAGGGAGTAACAAAGTATAAATATAATTTTCCTTCACAAAAATATTATTAATGCCAAAAATGTTTTATAATTCTATAACCTTTTCATACATTTAAAAGTTGTATTTAGAATTCTGTTAATACTACAACTACACAAATAATAATAATAATAATAATAATAATAATAATAATAATAATAATAATAATAATAATAATAATAATAATAAGAAGAAGAAGAAGAAGAAGAAGAAGAAGAAGAAGAAGAAGAAGAAGAAGAAGAAGAAGAAGAAGAAGAAGAAGAAGAAGAAGAATAATAACAATAACAAGGCAAATGTATGTACATCATACAAAATAAGTAGAAACTGTCTATTTATCTAACATTACAAGCTGTATCTTTTGGAATAAAACAATTTAGGTCAGTGGAATCTACTCAAATTAAGTGTCTTCTGTACCATAATACAAAGAAGTAAGGCACTGGATGATTACTAATTGGTCAAGTTGGTGATTACATTCATTATTTTACTTCAAATTCAGGCAAATACAGGTAACACATAAAAGATTGTTTTGTACCCACAACCCCTTGCCCTGAATACCCAGCATACCAGGCCCTAAAGAATGTTCACTATGCATTGAATCACTGACAACATGAACCAAGACAGCAAAGTTTATTGCATACTAGACATTACAATATAAATACACCTGGATGGATATGTGCACATCTAGAAATCTAGGAATGTGTATGTATGTGTATGTGTTGTTGTTGTTGTTGTTGTGGGGCTTAACACCATTTTTCAGAACACAATAGGCAATATATGGCAGCCAGTATTAATTGTGGAGGCAGAAGCCTGGTAATTCCCAGAAAGAATCACGACCCATGAGAAGCTAAAGGCAGGCTTTCTCACATATCCACATTAGCTGAATCTTAGACTTGAACCCACAAGAGGTGAGATGGCAGTAATCCTTGTGTGTGTGTGTGTGTGTGTGTGTGTGTGTGTGTGTGTGTGTGTTTGTGTGTGTGACTATTTTACAAGACTTTGTATTAGTTTTAGATTTTGAAAATGTTGATGATATTAGAGACAAGATAGTAGATTAAGTTTCTCTAACTAGCAGGAATAATTTGTACATGTATTTTGTTTTGAAAGAAATAGATATTTTTATACTTGAATTCTGACAATCTTTGCCAACCCTTACCTATAAACGTCATTTATTTAAGATTTATATTTTGAGGGAGAGGTTGAAAGTGAGTGTGAGTCTGATTAGATATATTAAAATCATTTGTTTTCAAATCAACTTCTGGACAACTCATTAGTGACATATCAAATGTTAGTTTAATGTAGGAAACACAGATTCTGTGTACCAGAAACAATCAAGCCAGTTATAGAAATATGATATCAGTAGTCTCCTGTGAAGTCCGCTAGGACTAAGATATATATTGAATTTTTTAAATTGAATGGGAGGTGGGAATTTGGAGACAGTGGAAAGTAACCATTAAAGAAATATGTCGCCTAGTCATTTGTTATGTTTGTCCTACCAGCTAATTTCCCAAAGTAGCTGCCACCCACCCACATGACAACTACTAGTTTCACAGCCACTACATAAGGATGGTCATAATTTTGAAATTTAATCATTTTAAAAAAATTTATATTATGACCCAATTAGAAGTTGTTTAAATTAGTTTAAGAAAAAGCAAAAGTGTACACATCCTTGGATGATCACATTTGCTTAGGTATACAATTAAGCTGTTTACGGTTGTATAATTAATATACATCCTCATTAATGTGAAAAAGTATAGAGAAGGTAATACACTGAGTTTCAGTGACTTTAATGACTATATAATTTCAAAACATAGTTATTAATGGGATGAAACAATAACTTATATAGGAAAATTATGTCCTCCATTTATCAAGTTACCCTTTTCAAATAAAGTTATTATTATTATTATTATTATTATTATTATTATTATTATTATTATTATTATCTTTATTAAATAATTGTTGTGCCAAATATTCATCACAGGACAACTTTTCAGATCAAAATCAACTTGTCAGCAGAAATATACCTACTTCCTCAAAAACAATTATTTTGGCTACATTTCTTCACTCCAAATATTTGATCACAAAATTTTAAAGTGTGCCCTCTTGGCAGCATTTACTATGATAAATCCCCATACATGTCATCATAATTCAAATCTGGGTCAACAAGAACATCAAACAGTTTACAAACCACTTGGAAGAGGTAATTGTGGCAGACAAAAATGTTTTACAGTCTGTCCATCAAGAGTCATATCACATGTACCACCAAAGATAAAAACAACACCAAGAAAAACATATTTAATGGCCATTTCTCATTCCAAACTTTTCAATGAATTTATCGTTATCTGGAATTCAATGACCCAACCAAAAATGCCATAATTTTTATCTTGTCTCTGTTTGCTTTTAGGTGCCATTAGTCACAATAGTTACCATTTTCTAAATGCTCTTTTCTTTTTGGAGGACATTGTTTATCATTTGCAAAAAAGAATCAAGAACAATTTCAATGTAATTAAATCTATTCCTGCTTCCTCATTTTGTGAAATTTTCTACTAAATCATTAATAAACACTCACGCTGACATATAAATTCCTCAATGTATATTGTATCAAACTCAATATTTAACATTTTCATACATAGAATATATCAATGACATGCAAATTCCCAGCCAGATAAGCAATTTTGTACAGCCACATCCCAAGATGTAAATACTGTATGTGGATAAAATCAGGTCACATGATTTGATTCAGCTTAAGGCCATAGGTTGTACATGCCTGATGTATAATATTAAAATGTTTTCTAATCTCCAATTTCAGTACATTGCACCACAGTATGTTTTCTAATATCCAATTACAGTACTTGTACAATAGTATATCTGTTACAATACTGGTATGCAAGGTTATTTTGTAAAATCAAAAAACTGAACAAATCAAAAGTGCAATAGTGTTTTACCTGAATTTAGACAATGAATAATTAAGAATAATAATTCTGTTTCACCAATTTTCAGAAATATGACTGCAATATGTGTCATTAACATAAAAAATTCATTTATCAGTTTAATTGGTTAGATTTTAATCTCTAACTGCTATACATCTCTCTTCTTCTGTAATAACAGTTAAATGAAAATGGTTCCCTTCAAGAACCTTGTTGAATTGATGATAAATTGGAACAGAAAAATGAGGGTACTATTCAAAGCCATACTGCTGATGTGAATGGAATAGGCAACTTTTGGGCTACATGAGTGGTTCTATAAACTTTTTCATTTGCCAGACTTTTAAATCTGCACATGTAACCAGGTCAATCAGTTAACCATGGCACACACTACAGTTAATGTTCTTTTTGAGTAATGTGAAAGACTACTCATGTGACAAGGAAAATCAGAGTTGTTCCAGTTCACAGTAGAAAGTCATGCAATGAAAGATAGCAGTCACATGATAAAGATATCCTCCATCACTGTTCAACAATAAAATATGAAACTAATCATCTCATGCATCAGATTTTATCATATTGTCACCTTTTTTAGAGGGCACCTAAGACCACCTTTTTAATTGCAGAAGGGGTGACATCACAAGAGAACGAGTGTACCATCTATTCTCATGACAGATTCAAACTACAAACTGCACAGACCCCAATCTGCCTTTGCATAATGCACCAGATCTTTGTGTGTGCAGTTTGTTAGAAGTAATCAGTAGAACACTAACCTACTGATGTATTATGCTATAACAGATCATGATCGTTGTTGTTTGCAGTTTTACTTGAGTTATAAGCAAGTATATAGGGTATTTATCTAGTACAGAGGTTGGCAACCTATTTTACGTTGCATGCCACTTTTTTCCAGACTAATTACAAAATGAACTAGGCATGCCACCAGTAAGAGAGCAACGATGTTAAAATTGAGAATTTTGGGTACTCTTCTCATGCCACACAAAACCTCTTGATGTGCAACCATGTAGAAGGAGTGCCATAGTTTACTTACCCCTAATCTAGTATGTACAATATGGCTGTCCTATGGGCAAATAAGTCATGGTGGTCAGTGGACAGTGCATCATATTCATAATCAAAGTCAGGGGTTTGATACCCACCCAGGCTAGCCAGGGATGCCTAACTTCATGTATCCTTGGGGATGGGATCTTAGCTCACATTTCCTCAATATAATGTAGCAAAAATGTTCTAAAACCAACCAACTCACCCACCAGCATTAAATGACAACATTTAAGGACATCTTTACTAGCCAAAGTTCCAATATGTTAACCTATCATAAGTTAACATATCAGAACTTTGGCTAGTAAAAATACCACAATGACGAATGACATCACTGTCATTTATGTGTATAGATGTAAATTTGGACTGGTTTGGTTTTGTAATTTTTTTTCAACACAGAAACTCAAAGTACATGTAGATTATTTAGTTTGGCTACTGAAGTAAAATGTGTCATCCAAGGGCAAACCATGGCCGAAACTATGGAACTATGGTAAGATTCACATCAACACCATTCAGTCTCGAATCCGATACACACATGATTCATTCTTGAATCCAACACATTAACCACTGAACTAACATGGCCTCAAATAAATTATGATAAACAATTATTTCAGAAACATGTATTCTAAAAATTCATAAGCTTTATATCAAAAGTTGTGACTGCTGTCTTTTTCAATACCAAAAATATTATAGTACTTGAACCTCAACCTGGTCAAGGTCTACAACAACAAGGTAAATTTGGAAAACTATAAAGACTTTATCATTTTTAGAAGTAAATGTGTGTGGGGGGTTCTGTTAGTGTTTGAGTGTGATACCATAAGGAACCAAGTTTTTACAACAATTTTAGTTGTTTTATATGGAAAATGAAGACATTCTTATCTCCCTTCATTTCCAAAATAAGTGCCATGACAAAAACTTTTCATTCCTAATCAGCTGTTGTACTCTGTCCAAGGCAAAATGGATCTCATTAATTGATACTTGCATGATATACTGCAATAAAACAACTATTTTCTCAATCATCTTGATCTAAAGTATGCTCACCCATTATCTACAAATTTGTTTGATTGTAACATCTGCCTATTGTCTTAGGTGTTGTGGAATCTGAATTTATCTGAGTGGCCAATCTAAAACTGTTGTATGTACCTCTAGGATCATCAAAGGTTCCATATGTATACACATGTACTCCATGTATAAAATACCAAATGTCTTTGAATAGTGATATGACAAACCCCACACTAAGATTATATAATTAGCACAGTATTCAGTAAAACAGGGTTTGTAACTCAATTGCACTTTATCAGAAAAAGGTGAAAATTAAACTTGGAGTAGATCTTCATTATGTAAAACTAAAATTGGTAGGCACTCATACAGTCCTTCTAAGGCATAGGTGTCCATCTTTTTTGCAGGGGAGGGGCAGGATGCTATTTTTTTCCTTTCACAACTGTTCTATGGTCCTAAACTTAGTAATAGAAAGAGGGAAAACCAACAAATGTTTTATATTTTAAAAAAGTTAAGAGGAACTTATAGTATCATAAATCCCAAATAATCCAAAACAAACATACACACAAGTCCATAAGAACTGATTATTGCAAATGAATTCCAGGTCCTTAAATGTACTGTGCTGAAAACAGTCCACATGTATCACAGACTGTCCAAAATAAATTCACAATAACACCTGAATAACATTTTAGTTCAATGAGCACTGTCCAATTTTAATCCAAACAAATATCTCCTCTCAAATTATATCAAAACACAACATTAAATACTATGCAGGCTAATATTATGGTAACACAAGAATATATGAAATAAGAATCTGAAATAGGAAAGAAATGACAGCTCAGTTTTCTCCTTATATAAATCTCCAGATTATATGTCACAATATAACCCAGTGACAAACCTTACAACTCAATATAAAATTTCACTGACCTACAAATGCAGTACTAAATCCCCATACTTTAACTAGCCAACCATAACTCAAAACTGGTGAACATGTTTATTATTAGAAACTTGACAATACCTATTTATAGATCTTGTGCCATCTACGTGCCGAAGTGATACACAAAAAGTACATATGATTATGTACAAAAAGTTGCAGAAAATATAGATATGCATAACATGGAAAGACAAGACATTAGAATTTAGAAGAAACAATATAAAAGATAAAGTTTTGAAAGACTGGCAGGCCAGATAGAAACTTTTTGTCGGCCATATGTTGGACAACACTAGTCTAATGTTAGAACTCAGAAACAAAATTTCCATTGGATGGGAAATGATGAAATGTGACAGGGTAGACAGACATAGGCAATACTGTATGCCCACTCCATAGCTAAGGTGAGGTTATAACAAAATGGGGCTGCATAAATTTTTCAACATTGTTTAGAATGAAAATGGGCACTGAAAGACAAACAATACAGTGATTAATAATAATCAGCTATAATTTAATTACCATACATTCAAAGGCATTAACATGTACTGGATAAGCAAAGTGCATTTGTGTAACTTTATTTAGGGTTCCTGCAGACTTAACAAATTCCATGACTTTTCTAAAACTTTTCCAGGGCCATTTCATTAAACTCACACACTATCTTGCATTGTCAAGTAAATGAATATAAAGAATGACATCTTTCAATCTAAAATAAACAAATAGGTTAACAACAAATATTTTTAATATGTACATTTTAAATTTACCAGGGCTAGCACACTTTGTCTTTATGTAGTAATTCATGTCATAATCTAATGATCAATGTAATTTGTATTCAAAAGAAATAAGGAAACCATTCTATGTAGTCTTTGTAAGTGTTCCTATTTACAATATTAACAAAACACATTACTTTCCAGTTGCTTTCTTTTATTTAGTGAACTACACCAGAAATCATGTGATACTTCCATTATGGGAACTTACTCTTGTTATATGACTTGAAACCCTTTATTGATTGTAATTTTATCATTTTATTTATTCGGTTCTCGGTGCTCTATGAAATTTGAAGTAAGCAATTTCTTCAACTCCATTCTCATAAATTCCATGACATTTCCAAAACTTTGCAAGGTTTTTATAAATTCCATAACTTTTCAAGGCCCTTGAAATTTATTTTTTAAATTCCAAAACTTTTCCAGGATTCCATGACCTGCAGGAACCCTGTTTATTGTTTTTGGATTGGTTAGGTGTTTATGGCATAGTATCATGAGCATGTTCTTCATTGCTGAGACAAGTGCCAACAACACAACAAGGTTGCCGACTTGGGCTTAATGGACGGTAGGACTTGAACCCACACCCTTTAGGTTATGACTGTGGATGCTAACCAGTGAGCCACCATGACTCTGTCATGTTTTGAGGTATAACTTTACCCATAAATGTCTTGATAACAACCATTATATTTGAAGAGGACAAACCAGTTTGAACATGTGCCAACTTTACAAGTTATAGTTTAGATAGTTACATCTGTCACAATAAGGAATAAAGCCAGATTTATTGGTCTAAGGTAAAACTTGTTCAATTATAAGATTTTAAGGTAAGATTTTGAGTCTAAATAAAAACCATGTACAACTGCTTCTTTGTTATCTGTACATAGTGTATATAGACATCTATAAGTAGGGTCCAACTGCAAACTAAAAAAAACCAGATCTGCCATCTCATACATGCAGAAAAATCTGAGTCTATACAATTTGTGAGGAGTAATCAGTGGAACAAACAACACAGACTGATCTGCAGGCTTATTACACAACAGCAGATCAGTCTGTGTTGTTTACAGTTGAACACAACTTATAAGCTGAGACAAACTTCCAAGCATTTTGCAGCATATTCTAAACAACCTATACCCCCACCATACTGTACTTATCTCCAGACTTTGACAAAAGGAATAATGCCAGATCATTCATATTTAGCAAGTATATTCCAATTATGACTACCTATATAGCAAGTCTGATAAATTTCCTCTGCCAGCCCTTCCTGAGGGATAGCCCCAACAGGAATATAACCTCAAAGTTTTGTGAACTTATATCCAGTGCTTTAGGAGATAAGGAGACACACCTACAAATGAACAGAAGAACAAAAAGATGGATGGTATAGTTACCTTGACCTTAATTAATCTATCAAATGACCAACAGGGAATGTTAATTTCAATTTCCATAACTGCATTACCATAGTGTGGTAGTGCTATGGCATATACATTTCTGATAGCTGCTATTGATAATGTAATGCTGTTCTAAGGCTATAATAGCTGAAGTGATGCTGGCTTTGTGCTACAACAGATGAAGTGATGCTGTCTTAATGCTACAATAGCTGAAGTGATGTGGTCTTAGTGCTACAGCAGATGAAGTGATCCTGTCTTAATGCTACAATAGCTGAAGTGATGCTGGCTTTGTGCTACAACAGATGAAGTGATGCAGTCTTAATGCTACAATAGCTTAAGTGATGTGGTCTTAGTGCTACAGCAGATGAAGTGATGCAGTCTTAATGCTACAATAGCTGAAGTGATGCTGTCTTAATACAACACTAGCTGAAATGATACTGTCTTAATGCTACAACAGCTGAAATCATGCTGTCTTAATGCTGTCTACATGAAATGATACTGTCTTTATGCCACAACAGCTGAAATCATGCTGTCTTAATGCAACACATGAAATGATACTGTCTTAATGCCACAACAGCTGAAGTCATGCTGTCTTAATGCTACAACAGCTGAAGTCATGCTGTCTTAATGCTACACTACATGAAATGATACTGTCTTTATGCCACAACAGCTGAAGTCATGATGTCTTAATGCAACATTACATGAAATGATACTGTCTTTATGCTACAACAGCTGAAGTCATGCTGTCTTAATGCAACATTACATGAATGATACTGTCTTTACGCCACAATTGCTGAAGTGAAATTATCATGATGCTACATACCTTGTCCATTCTGTTTTGAAAACTGGGCCCATTTTTTCTCTATCTTCTGTTGCCTCCTTCTACGCATTACAGCCTCAGGGTTGGAGATACTCCGAGTAAAGCTGGTATCAGGAACTTCATTATAAAGTTTTTCAGCTACACTTTGAACATTTTCCTTATTTTCTTTGTTCAGCTTCCTTTCTTTCTCTTGCTTTCTTTTCTCCTTCTTCTCGCGCTTGGAAAGTTTTCTCTTGAAATTTTGAGGCTCAGCTTCCACATGCTGGCCCTAAAGTGAAAGAACAATTCTGATGTGATGTTACAGCAAACAGTATGATAATAACGCACACCACTATATGTAGATCATGAAAGCTGTATCTTTCTTAGTGTATATATGATCTAAGCTAATCTTATGAGACACCGAGTGTGATCTGCTGATGTCACATACATGAGATAATATAACTTTAGACACAATCCAATTAGTGTGATCTACTGATGTCATATGCAAGAGATAATACAACTTTAGACACAATCCAATTAGTGTGATCTACTGATGTCATATACAAGAGATAATACAACTTTAGACACAATCCAATTAGTGTGATCTACTGATGTCATATACAAGAGATAATACAACTTTAGACACAATCCAATTAGTGTGATCTACTGATGTCATATACAAGAGATAATTTTAATGATCAATATACTGGACACAAAGCATGGAGTGTGAGCTGCAGATGATATACGAGATAATTTTGCCTTGCTTTCATGATCAACATCATACACTGATTACTCGGCACCATTTTTATCTAAAATCAACTAGATATAGTATGAAGTCTTTTAGTGGAAACCACATGTTGACTTGAATGAGCACCTTGACACAACCTCCACAGCATACAGTATAGAGATTAGTGCCATAAAAAACAAACTGATGACAAACAACACAATGATATCAGTGCAGAAATAACTTAGTGGACAGAAGCTGGAATGAGTCACAAGTTTCAATTGGGATCAATTATCACAGATGGGGGCTCCAAGTCAGAACTACTCTGCAGAATTGCCCAGACAATAGCAGCAATAACAAGGCCATTGGACCCCATTGAAGACCTCTTGACCACTGTAAAAGAACTGATGTGTTATGGTCATGTCTCAGGATCATTTGGTCTAACAAAACAATCTTGCAAGGCACAGTGTGAGGGTGCAGAAAAAGAGGCAGACAAAAAAAGGTAAGAAGACATCATTAAGGAGTGGACAGGTATAGGATTTGGAGATTCCCAAAGAGCAGTAGAGAACATGGAATGATGGAGAGAGTTGTAAAGTCAAGGAATTGATGATGATGATGATGATGATGATGATGATGATGATGATGATGATGATGATGATGATGACAACGAATGTTGATATGACAAACCATTCTGGAGTAGCAAACACAAGATTTTCAGGATGGCCACTGTGGTGATGACTACAGTGGCTATCCAAGAAACATTTCTATTTAGTACCATCTAAACCATTAGTTTCATGTAAATCCTTTTAGAAAGAGTAGCAAGAACAAACTTTCACTAACAGATTGATGAAGACGAAAGATGACAGACAAAGGACCAGTAAGTTCTTCTTGTCTATAGAGTTAATAAAACTAAATTTGGTTAATTGTGATATTTAGTATATCAATAGCAATTTATTGCAAGTGTTGACATTGGTGGTATTACGACCATGTATTTTAATTACTTGTATGTTAAAATATGACTTCCTTTTATTTTATTTTTGTGATGTGTGATGTGATCATGACTTTTTAATGTAGCTTAAAAAAAATTTCAGTCATATCGCTATGATGTCTGCAGTGTATCATGATGTGCCACCCAGTCACATTATCCTGACACCAGGCCAACCAGTCCTAACACTAACCTCTTAATGTTGAGCATCAAGCTTATAAGTATTTGGTATGACTCAACCGGGGATCAAACCCATGACCTCCTGCATCTGAGGCAGATGCTCTAACCACTAGGTTACTGGAGCATTTTCACTTTGGTATCATTTGTTTTATTGTGATGACGATTATTGTTTACAGGAATCAATATTTTTGTAAGAGTTTTGTTTATTTAGAATGTAAATATGTTTCTTAGCTTTCACAAGAGTCTTGTTTATTTAGAACATAAGTATGATTATTGATATTTGTAAGGGTTGATCTGATAAACAAATGATGTAAATGATTGGCTGTGGCCAAGGTCTTTTCTGTGTGTGTGTGTGTGTGTGTGTGTGTGTGTATATGTATTTATATTGTGTAAATATGATTGTCAGATGATGAAATAACCATACTTTATCTGTACAGTATGGCATGTAACAACATCTCAGTTTAGTTTAAATAGACTTAGGTCCCTGTCAAATAATCAGTCAAATAATATCTCTCAGCTGTGTCATAGTCAATTGTATATTATGCCTTGAGAAGAAGGTATTTTAATTCTTGTGCTGGAGTGAGTAGTATAATACACCTTGAAGAAGAATGGTATACTTTTCTTGAACCAGAATGAGTTAAATCATCATTATATCTATAAAGCTGGAGATGTGCACTGTCACAGATGACAGCTATAGAGTTCATCTAACTTTTGAATAATAATTTATTCCCTGGAAAACTACACAAGTGGTTTAGGACAAAAACATTCAGTGAAATTCATTCTAAATTGGAACAGTACAGTACAAATTGTGGTTCAACATGAAATTATGAATATTTGTGTAAAGACTTCATCTGATGTGATCATCCTCCATCCTGGAAACAACTTGACATTCAAACAAGACTTAGTAATAACTATTTAGTAATAGGACTCTGATTTTCACAGTTCTAGGTTAAATGTTTGGAGTTTTATTCACAAACCATAAGTCCTGTTTTATATTTTCACCTTTTCACCATGTTTACTAAGAAAATAAAATTATCTTTGTTAAAACTTACAAAGCTTGTTGTCTCCATTATTTTCTTTTGTTACTTTGAAAGAACCGATAGAAAACATGTACACATATATATAAAAACTTTGAATCTATATAAAAAGCAGAACATCAAATATACATACATCTCTTTTAAGAAGAAATCGCCCCTCTCGAACATCTTTGCCCCAGCTCAACTGGACGTAAAGTGGTCTCTCATCGTCAAACAGCTTTCGCTCCTCTGTCAAAAGAAATTATGCTATTGCATCAATATTTTGAACTTGCTAGGGTCAGTGTACTCCATTTCTGTAAAATCATATGATGGAACTTAAATGAACCAACTGTAGTATAGTGTTATGAACTCAGGGCGAGATTGGACAATTAATGATGTGGCTGTCACACGTTTAATTAACTATTTAATAAAAAAAATAAAATTAATATACAATTTTATTAATAGCAAATAGAAGTCAAACACTTTTAACTGCAATGATTTTGGATTGCTTGGAGATAAGTAAAAGTTTTGACTCGTAAAAGATGTTAATATGCCACCATTTCTAGAGCCATCATTCTGTATTACTTCAATCATCTGATCAAATCTTCTTTCAAAATATATTTTATTAAAATATGATCTTGACAGCAAAATATTATATTTTTTATGATTTTCAAGAATTTTAAATAGTATTTTTTATGGAAAGGAAACCCATGCAAGCAAGGGCAGGGTTGATAGACAATCATAACGACTTGAAGAAGAAGGGGGCATGGCACCAAGAGAGGCATCAAAATACAATCACAACATGGATCCTTAAAACTTCTTTGATGTTGCAAATTTCTGCAGTTTGCTAAATATTTAAAAATTTATACAATCTATTTCATAAAATATAATTATTTTAAATAAAATATACAATGGAGAAATGATTGGTTGATTAGTTGTATTGGGTTTAATACCATTTGTCTGCAGATGGTAGGCTATACATGGCAACCAATATTTGGTGGAGGATGAAAATAGGACAATCCAGGGATGTGACGTGATTATGATTTTTAATGCAGCTTAACAATTTTTCAGTCATACTGCTATGATGTCTGTAGTGTGGCAGTTTACAGTGATGTCCAGCACTGGGACATCATGGTGCAGACGTGTAGCATCATGTCCCACCCAGTCACATTATCCTGGCACCAGCCAACCAGTCCTAACACTAACCTCTTAATACTGAGTGTCAAGCAAGGCAGCTGAAAGTACTATCTTTGCTATGACTCAACTGGGGATCAAACCCACATCTACTTGTCAAGCTTTCTTACATACACCTGTTGGCCATTCCTGAGACTCAAACACACATGGACTGAGGTGAGATGCCAGTGTTCTGCAAAGGCAAGCACTATATACCACATGTCTACATCTGACTCCTAATAAATTATGTGAAAAGCAACTACTTGCAAATAAATGCAAATAATGGCTTTTATGTCTAAAATAGATGCACTGAATTTGATAAAAGACATCCAAAAATTAAATATATAAGATCATGTACACTGAATCTGAAAAAATTTAAACCTTTTAATATATAAGAGTGTTCATTTTGGTCCTATTATATATTTAGGTCAAAAATGAATATATATTTGGATGTGTCATGTAGGGCATTGTTTTCTCCTACAAATGGGTTAACTACCAAAGACCCTTGTTGCTTACAGGCAGTTAAGTAATGCTGAGGTGATAGTGTTTAAACAGTAATTTCCTTTATAGGTGTGTAAACCTACTGATCAGGCTATAGCAAATTAAAGCTTATCAGGAATTACAAGCAAAGCAATCTATGGTACCTTAAGTTATTAACAAGACACCTTTTTAATGTGGTATAAGATACCCATCCAAGATGTTTGCCTTTACCCAGTAGTATAGGATACATTCAAGCTTTTAATCTTGCTCCAAGGAGTCCCAGGGGTCACGCTACCAGGCGAAGTGGGCGAAAAAGTCGCTTAAGAACTATAAAATTCGCCTTCGTCTATTAGGAAAGCAAAAATGACTTCGCCCTCGATTTTTTCAGATGTAAAATGGCTGTAAATTATACGTTTTGAGATGCCCCCTCGCAGTAGCTAGCAAGTTCGGGTACTGTTGTAATCCAAAGTGAAATGCATCAATATATATATTAATTTGTGATTGATGAAGAGTGTTTTCTTATGTATTGTTTTTTGTTCTTGTAAATTTTAACGGCCTTATTTGCGAATTTTCTTGATAAAATAAGTTTGAAACCGTGAATGAAGTTGTAATGGCAGACATCGCTACATATACAATATACCACATAATTAAACTGTCTATTCGTAAATAATTGGGCAAATAGACTCAGTAAAATATATAATATAATGAAAACAAAGTTTAAATATTATGTCATAGGAGATTTAGTCTAAATATTTAATAATGTAGGTCAAAAACACTGACAATCTGTTGTGGAATTCGAAACAAATATGTACTGGTTATAGACCAATTCTCGCCGCGTACCAATTGTCGCTATCATAATAATAACTCTGTTAATAATATTATCCTGATGCTTGTTTTTGATCGTGCTTTTCAGCTGTAATCACTCTTTATTTTTTTAAAATAGGAACCAAAACTTTGCGTGCGGTCGTGAGTTATTATTAATATGGCAACAATTGGTACACGGCGAGAATTGGTCTATAACCAGTAGTGTCAAGGTTGTTTCTAACCTACCGTAATTTTGCGAAATTACATAAGAGAGTAGTAGTAGTAGTAGTGTAGCAAATACTATTTAACCAACTTATATTGTTAATAACAGTAGGTAGACAAATAATTCAACCATAAGTATGCAGTCCCATTAATGAATTTATTGCAATAAAACAAGAAAGCCAATAGCTTTATTAAAAAAACCCAACCCTCTTTCTAAAAATAGAAACACTAACTTTGTGCAATGAATATTTCGGTTTGGGGGGGGGAAGGGTCCAGTTTAGTGATCTTTACTTTAGTGCTTCTGTGTGGTGTTTATGAATAGTTGCAGTAATATTTTATTGATAACAAGGAAATCAGGACAAAGAGTATGTTTTGAAGTCCCTAGTGCATTTAATCGTATGTACATGAATTAGGGATTGTTTCAAAGAATGCTACAACAAAAATTTGACTGCAATTTTACACAGAACTTGACAAAATAAAATAAAATAAATTAAATGGTAGTTTATTAAGCATTTTTAACAACTTGAAATTCAAGATTCTAATCTTGTTACTGATTTCAATTAAAATAATTACAATGTATAGCTTCTGCTGTGCCTTTTTAGCCATATCTCCAATTTGCCTGTATCTCAATCCAAACACATAATGATGAATATAATGGGTATGAATATAATAATTTGTATATATGTACAAAATGGGTTGATAATAAACATATGACTTATTTTTAAATTGAAAATAAGGCATTGTTTAAAATATATATATATATATATATATATATATATATATATATATATATATATATATATATATATATATATATATATATATATATATATATATATATATATATATAGCTGCATTATCAAATATATTATTCTTATATATATTTTTTCGCATTTCTTGCTTTGGTCTCACTTCTCTCTGTTTAGCTCCCACTTCTCCCTCTTCTGACCAAAAGGAGAAGTCACTTCTCTCTACAATTAAAGTCTAGCTTAACCCCTGAAGGACCTTAATTTGTTATCTTTGGAGCAATTTAAGTTCCCTTAATTGAACCCAAGGGGCCCATAAAAAGGCAAAAATAAAAATAAACACAAAACACCATTCCAGTTTTAGGTTGAACTCAGTATAGCTGGGGAAAGTATATACCACAGCTTGCTACATTCCATGTCAACTAATATAACTATGGCCTGAAAGGTGGATGATGCTATATTATTGGACAAGGGATATGTTAAATACCATGCCAAAATCTGACTCAACATTATTATGCTGGAAAAGTAAAAATATATTGCAGAATAAATTCATGACATGGTTGTCTGATTATTTTATGGTTTGAATCTATTGAATGAATAAGGGCATTTGTGATTCCTATTTTTTATTGAATGACACCACTTTTTTGACCTACCCAAAGCCATTTGGTTCCATCTTTTCCATTTCTGGAATGAATACTAGCAGAAGATCAATTATCTAGTTTAACACCTTTTTTGTCTAAAGACACCTCAGTGTATAAAAATATATATCACATACATGTACTTGAAGGCCTGCTGGAAGATTGGTTTGTTGATGCAATGAGTTACTTTACATAAAGTTATTATTATTATTATTATTATTATTATTATTATTATTATTATTATTATTATTATTATTATTATTATTATTATTGAACTGATTGTAACTGATTAAAAAACACTTTCACAAATTCATACTGATAAAAGAGACACAGCTGGTTTAGTGGCAAGAATACCCGATTCCTAACCAAAACAGTGCAGGTTTGAATGATAGCATCAACTTTTATGTCAGCTTCACTGTTATTGGTAAGTTACTTTATCCAAATTCCCCTTCCCCTATATAACTGACATGTGTTATTGTAACTTAAACCTCTCAACTGAATCATGATGCTGTAAAATGCGGCTGAACTAGATCTATCACAGATTAGACCCAGATATTTCAATGTATTTTGCATTTGTAGGTTGAAGGCGACTGTTTAATTAGACTTTATGGCTACTGAGCCAAGGTTTGTCCATGACATAAGTGCAAACCATCCACAAAGTCTGGTTAAATACAGACTGTAGAACTGAAGTGTTTGTGAACAAAAGATTTTCTTCTTTCTGCCAGTGACCTTGACCTTCATATCACAAGGCCTAAACTGATAGGTCTTCTTTATTCCAATTGCAAGAAATGCAAAGTTTGTAACTGTTGACTGTGAGAAGTCTAGTTATTGCATGGAAACAATTTTTCTTTTTCTATATGCTACTTTGACCACTGACCTCCAAAATATAGTTTCTTCAATACTACATGTACAAACAATCCATAAAGTTTGGTAACTATAGATGATGGAGAAATTACTATTCAGAAACCAATGTTTGTCTTTAGGTCACATTGACCTTGCTCTTTGACCTTCATATAATCATCAGCAAACAGGAAGACAGAACAAAATCAACATGCACTTGTTTTATAAAGATATGGCATAAAACTACTTTTAAGTCTTACTTTAAGGATCCACCATAAAGTCCTCATCCCTCCACCCCAATTATATGGAACTAACCTAAGGCAATGACTATAAAGCATTTTCAGGACAGCTTTAAATTACCACTTAGCACCCTACTCTGAACACATTGAACAGGATCCTCCTACAGTGATATTTAACACCCCATGCTCATCTTAAATATCTGTGGGGACATAAAATGTCAGCAGTAATTGGGAAATTATCTCTACCAACATACAACAGGCTAAACATAAACAAAATAGAGATAAAATGTTTTGTTTACAAAACACTTTCAAGCCAGCTGACACCCCTGCCATCAACATAAGGTCATTTTCTCTATGGCCTGACCACATAAATATCCCCTTCTGTCAAGGATGGTTGCTTTCACACTATCATATTGGCTTTTACACAAGTTGTTCTTCACCTCTTTTCAGCAAGGATGTCAGAAACAAAAATAAACAAAATAAGGCAGAGTACAATTGTTGGTCTAGGTGGCTTTGGACCTAAATATGTAAAACAAAAAAAGGAATTAACAAGAATTAGGCAACTACATCAGTTGTATGTAAAGAAACAAAAGAGCATTATACTTTTCAAATTAAATTTGGGAATAGCTGTATTTTCATTACTTTATGATAAAAGTTCTACTTTTATTCCCAATACAGAGAACTGCAATAAATATCTTTGAACTATTCCATTTAGACCACTTCTAAAAACTATTTAATTTGGGGAAAATCAATGGAAATGTTTTCAACTAACTTATAAAATTGAAATAAAGTGATTTGAGTAATTTATGGTGATCATGTTAAGATACATTGCTGATACAGAAATTATGTTACAACTCACATCAGTAGCTGGTACATCTTTAAAAAAAACATTAAGTTGACATCACTGAAAATTCATTTGTCCCATAGAATTTATCACTATTTTCTAATTGTTTAATACTGCACAAATGAATTTAACACATCCCCCCAGTTTTTCAAAGATGAATTTGGTACACCATGTGTCTGCTTTTAAAATAAATGAATTTAGAAGTTAATGTTGTTTGTTGCTTGTGCCTCAAATGACATAGTTTGAAATGGGCTTCTTGACAAACATGACTAGGACTAGATGAGAATTATGTGGGACACCAGTCCAGGTAAAGATCTTATTTCAGCAAAATAATTATTTAATGGAGCATCAAACAATTATTGCATCTAACCCTGATTCAAAACAATTACTGTGCTTGTCCCTAAGTCTAAACAATTACTGTGCTTGTCCCTAAGTCTAAACAATTACTGTGCTTGTCCCTAAGTCTAAACAATTACTGTGCTTGTCCCTAAGTCTAAACAATTACTGTTGCTAACCTATTCCAAACAAGAATGTAACTTCATTTTCATATGCTCCTTTATTTCCATTTCAATTAAAATTATAATTGTATCTATTATCAAAAAAACTATATGCATGTACCCATTTACTTCAGTTTTCCGATTGTCCCCAAAAAACAGAGCAGACCCATGTGTCAAAATTAGGGTCCTTTGTTGGTTTCAGAGAGCTTTGCCTATTTACTGTCATTTATTATTTCTTACTACATCACCACAATTATCAACATTTACAGTAAGTCCCTTATTTCAGTAAATCCACACTATCAGTGTTCAGTTCATTGGCTGCTGAAATTTCTTTTGCTCAAGAGACCATTTTAAAAATACTTTATTCATATAATAGTAGAACCTAACAACCATAATTTTAATCACCAGTTTTTAGAAGTTAGTCTACAGTAAAGTTTCAGATTTAATCTTTGTTTTGAAGTCATACAAAACATTAGGCCACAAACTAAAATGGGCAAGTACGCTCAAATAATTAAATAAGCAAAATTATTTGTTAATATGTGCATCTGAATGATGATCAAAATATTTTTGTTTCTTGGCAATCCACAAAAAACTGGGGGACCAGCTGAACTAACAAGAATGTTTCATACACTGCATTAGCTTACAAGAGGAAACTGACAATTACTCCACTGTCAAACTAATTGTGCAAATGGTATTACTAATTGTGCTAACGAGATTGTGTGATACAAAGTGGGCAGTTAATTGTAACAAAAATTGAAGTGATTTGTCAATAGAAGTTACTCATGTCATAACAATTACTAAGTTTCCTGGCAATCCTTCCAAAACTGTGCTAACAACATTATATCATACATTGCTACAAAACAAGGGCAATAATTGTAACAAGGGCAATAATTGTAACAAAGATTCCAGGATGATTTGTAAATATTCACATTTTCAGTTGATGACCACAATATTTACCAAGTTTCATGGCAATCAATCAAACTCCTCCCTTCCACTGGCTAAACTAATGAATTCCAGATGGATTGAAAGACCCAAAGAACAACACATTACCTTGACCTCTTGTAAGGAATGAGCATAAAATCTATGTCAAATTTAATGCCAGGGCATATCTTGTGACTGAATTGCATTAGTTTTGTCAAAAGATCATATGTGTAACTGCATTTAGGCTCAGCATGCTTATTTAGTTCCAGAGGTTATCTAAGCTATACAGTAACATTGGGTATCACTCAAGCCAACTGAAACAATCAACAATCACTAGATAAAACATACCCCACCTTAAAATTATCCTACATTTGCTCAAATTAAATTAATATTCCTTCCTTATAAATTTATGGCACATGCCACATACTTTTTAACTTTTTTAACATTTCTTTTTCCTAAAAGCAATAGACTTAAAAATAGCTTCACACATTTTAGAAAGCGTGTATTTGTAATTTTCTAAGATCCTTTTTACATAGCTCTGGATTTACAATTTGGTGATCCCTACTCCTTGATGCTTTTCTAGTCTATGTAACAAACATCAAGCATGTCAATTAAGGCAATTTTGAGGGCTGCTTTTCAGGTTTCTTTTCAGCAATGAAAAAGTAGTAATGGGAAGGGTGCTGGATTTTCTTGTGATGAATGAGCCCCATTACAGTCAGTATGAGACCAAGACATGAATTCTTGTTATCTTTTTCAAGGAAAAAGAGATCCTAAGCAGGGTAAATTCTGGAATAGAAAACTGCTGGATTCAAATTATTTCTAAACAAGAGACCAAAATCAGTTGATACAGCTCACCTGGCTCACATTATTAGCTAGACACCTGACCATATCACAAAATCAGGCTTGTGTGGTATTGTAAACTATCTCCAAAGTTTAAATCATGTAGATTTTTGCTACTATAATGTATTCTAATACAATTTTTAAAGTACAATAACAGCATATAATTAAAATCATCCATAATCTTAAATTTAATAACCCCAACAGAACAAATATGACATCATGGGTAGTAATAAGCTCCATCAAAAAGATACAAAAACACCTCATTTATCTATCTCTGATAATCCAAATATAACATCTACATTACCAGATGGAAGTTAGTAGAGGTACCCCGAAAGATATTTAGTCGGGTACTAACATTAAAAAAGAACACTGCTCTAGACCGAAAATTCGGTCCATAGGGTTTATTTCCCCTGGACCCAATATGCGGTCTGCCGTGATGAAAGGGTTTATGATATAAGCATATATTCCATGTTTGATCAGAAATTTGGTTTCCAGACTGGTAACAAGGCAAGCTAATATGGTGCATAATTAACATGACAAATCTTACTATTTATGAACTTTTCTGAGAATTTAATGATATAAATCCGTTGTTCCAAAGAAGCTGGCTGAAATAGATCAAATATATAGATTCCAGGTGGTAACCAGCAATGGTTGATATATGGATGAGACATAAAGTAACAAATGCAGAACCATTACATAAAACATGGCTCTTATTGTATATTTACAATCATTTCTAAATGTGTACATAGCATGCAATAACTGAAACAATGCTGCTTAATTGAAAAAAATTCAAAATCAACCTTTTCCCTAATATACACATTAAGCTATAAGCTGATGGTATTTATACATAAAGTAACTCAGTTAATCTTGCTATTTGTTTAAATTCCTTGCTGTATGTCTTTTACCTTTACTTCAATAGGATTTAGTTTTTAAGACATATCTTGGTTGAATATATTTGACAATTTTGGTAAAAACCTCCTCTACATCATCATTATATTGCAACTGGATGTACATACTGTCTGGACAACTGTGCATAGGAATCTTACATGGGATACACAATGGCCATAAGAAACTGCAGTAGCTTATAAACTTGAAACATCATTTCTTTAAAATAAAATGTTAATCCCAAGAGTTCTGTTAATGAACATTTTTCAAAGTTAAATAAGGTATAATCTTTTGCAATATGCTGCAATCAATCGTCATTAATTTTTCCTTATGATGCCATATTTCAACTGAAAACCATTCATAGTTGAAGAAAAGAATTAACATAAAAACTCTTATCAAGCAGTCATCTTAAGCAGCCATTTGAAAATGTATAATCTAACAGAAACAGGGGCTGTGATGTTCTTTCATCCCAGAGTCACCTGCATGTTCTTCTGCATTATTACTAATATTGTAAATGTCTACAGGCAGTAAAGCACATTAAGCCAATTGCACATGTAAATATTTTGCCTTACCAAAATTCATTTGCAATCACATCCAGGTGTGCATGAATTGAAAATGAATGTCTCAAAATGACTCATATTTTCAAAGTCTACCTTTATATTTTGAGTATATCTTTCCTATATTCTGAAATATTCCCACTTTTTTCAAATGAAATTCCTCAAAATATTCAGTTATAGAAAAACCTTTGCCTATGATATAAAAACTGCAATGATATGCTATGTGTACTTAAGAAAAAAAAGCATATTTTTTTTGCATGGAATTGCATTGTTCAGTCTCAGCTCTGACTTTTTTCTCTATCAGAAAAAGGCAGTCCACTGCAAAGAGATGAAATAGGAGGTTATTCATAAAGCACAAAACTAATATGGAACCAGCAAAAAAATGTCTGGAATCAATTCATTAATTCAAAGTGATAATCATCAATTATGATTTGCAAGAGTCATCTGCATGAACTTACAACAGAATTTCTCCATGAATGCGGTAGTGCTTAAATAATACAAGATGTATCATGCACTGTGTCAAAACTTTTGAAAATTCAATGACCATAAGTCTATCTGAATATTTTTGTTAAAATTTACCAATATTTTATGCAAGCCTAGGGGTGGCTGAGTTCTCTAAAGCACCTGTTTGACAGAACAATGACAATTTTCACCCTTGTCCTTGTAGATTGGAATCACAGTCCACCAACATGCATATTTAAGAAAGCTTGCTAGTAGTTTCCCCTGGGTACATGTTCTTCACTGGGTTATCTGGGTTCAAAATTTAACCCATAACAAGAACAAAGAAAGATTGATACAATTTATTATTATTTTGTTGTCAATCAACAATAAGGCTCTATCACATTTGCATGATGTAATACACTAATCTTTCACAGGTACAAGTTTATATTGAAACCACTTAAAAAATATTTTTAATGAACCTTCAAAAGGTTGATTAACATGAAAATAAAGCAAATTTTTACAGAAAAGCTTAAAACATATATTTGTGTGTGTGTGTGTGTGACTGATTTTTAATACAATTTTTAGTAATATCACTACATTGTCTGCAGTGTGGCAGTTTATAGTGGTGTATAGCAATAGAAAACATGTTGCATGGTATCACACCAGACAAGTATCCTGACTAGGCAGACCAGTCCTAACACTAACTCCTTAATGCTGAGTGCCTAGCAAGGCAGCTGTTAGTACCATTTTTAAAAGTCTTTGGTACGACTTAGCATGGGTTTGAACCCGCTGCCTACCACATTCAAGGCAGGTTCTCTAACCACCCAAAACATCCTTAACAAAGAGCATCTTATTAACAACTGTTCCTAACACAATTATAAAATAAGAATTAAATAATTCAACTGCCTCTGCCCAATCTTCTCACTGTCAATGTTAAACAGAGTTAGTATCCCTTTCTTAAATTTTCCAAGGTTCCAAGGTAATCAAACTTGCCATTGTTTAAAACTTCGGTCTGTTTTTTTTTTTTTTTACCATATTGGGCATAAATTATGAAAAGAGATGTGTAATTAATTTTTTTCAAATCTAATGTATTTGTTTTGAACATCACATAACACAAACTAACACCATACCAGACATATTTTCATACCTTTAAGAATGCAAAAATAAAAAAAAAATGCCAAGTGACTAGGACTAATTCAGTGTGTATTTGATCATAAATTTGAACAGTTCCTCATTACAACTTAGTCATCAAGAACTATAATTTCGCACATGACTTGTGGCATTTTTCCCCAATACTGTTTATATCAATCAAATGTGCCATAGTAAAACATGAACTCAGTTTATGGTAAGAGCAATATGCAAACAACTTTAGCCAAATGCTTCAAATTCAAATCATTTGCAGGACATGAATACATAAAAATGTGCATGTTTTTTGTTAATTTTATTACAAAATGCACAATGCTGCTTATCACAGCCTAAGGAATGTCATTAAAATTTACTCATGCCTGAAGATTTGGTTCTTATCCAGATGATACATCTTCTAGCTATTTCTCAAAATACATATAAAAAGATATGATAGATGTAAACTGTGAGGTCTGATGGAAGCCATACTGAAAAAGGACAAACCAAACATGTCCACTGTGTCTCCTTTTATATCCAACATTTTTATGCAACAAAAAGTTATTCTTTATCTTACTTTATCATGAAAATATTCAATTTGATAGAATGAAAAAGTTATTTAAAGTGCTTTAACTGTTCCCTCATGGCACAGGAACCTACATTATAAACTCAGACTGGACTATTGGCCTTAAAATTTGTGTATGTAGCTCTACATGTTATCCTAAAATATGCACAAGCATGTGTGGAGGCCATCTTGTAATACATTACTAGCATGTGGACTTTGGAATAAGGTTGTAAGCATGACATGGTTTGAATAGCTCACAAAACTGTTTGTTAATGTGGTCTCCAAAAATAACTGCTTTAAATGCTTAATTTACTTATATCACAAAGACTTCAACTTAAAAAAAATCGGGTGGAAAGCAGATAATAAATGTTTATTTTAAATGTGCCTAACCTTTTGCTGTGCCATTTTAAGTTATAGTTACTTATATGTAATAGTGTACACATACATGAATAAAACCACCAGATCTGACAATACATTCTCCCTAGTTGTGTATACATATGCAGCAATGAAGGTTCCATGTTTCAAAATCTGAATTTTTGCTCAAATGCACATGCAAACAAGCCATGGTTATTCAGTGGTTAGTGTGAAACACACTCAACTAAAAGAATTGGGTTTGAATCCTACTACTGGATGACCAAGGAAGGGCTAATATGGTGTGTGTTTGGGCAAGGCAATACACTCCATTTGCCTCAGTACACAATAACCAATTTGTGTTGCTGTGCCATAGAACACCAAGCTAATCAAATGTACTTTGCACACCAACTTATAAGTCAAGGGCCTTTAAAATTCGGTAGTAAGAAAATGTCGGAAAATCTAAGAAAATAAAGAGTCCAAAAGGTTCATACAATAAAGATAAGGCTGGTAAAAAAAAAATTATTGGTGAGATTGCAGAATACAAATTCACCCTATTTTGGATGCCACTCAAAATATTTTTTAAAAACCTACCTTGCTAAAACAAAATGAGTGTTCATCCTGTGTATGCCATTATTGGATGTATTGCAAAGGCAGTCTGGTTAGAAATGAATCCTGAAGAATTCACTGTTGAAATAGCACAAAATAATTCAATGTGACATTCCCAAGGTCAAGGTCATATATGCCATGATATAGGTGGTGAGTATTTCAATCCAAAATGTTTTAAATTTTTTTTAACAATGCAATTTTTCCTACTTTACAGATCTATAATTGCATTACTCAAAAACAGCTCTCATCTTCATCAACAAGATTAAAAATTCCTGATAAACAATGTATAAAGCTGGAATTATCTCCATTTACTATTTAAGTATTTTGAAAAACCAGCTCAATTAGATGCACATATCAAGTTCATGAAATTTTTTAATGGGGGAAGGGCAGAGCAGAAGTGCAATGGTCAGCAATAAAAAACAGGGACTGTCTGTCGACTGGAAGCACACATTTTTGGGGTGTGTGTGTCTGATATGACCATCTATTCAATAGTAGTGATAACAATAATATGATGGTTGCTCAGGAATCTATATTCAGAGGTCTCACTAGGATTTTAAAACTAGGAGTCCAGGATTCCTAATTTATTAAAAAAAAAAGTTCCACCAGCAAAAGTTGCAGTCCCCACTAAGCCAGGCAACACGTACCTTCTTACACTTGGCTACTGTTGCATCTGAACTATCAGTTCTAGCATGTTTAGCACAGTTCTGAATCTCATTGAAATCTTCATTATTTTTCTGTTCAACTCCAAAATCCTTGTCTAAATTTGAAAACAGCATTTTTATCTAAGTCTCTTGATTTCGAGTTCCCAGGCAATATTTTTACGGCAAGAACTGGATATGAAATCAATAGCAGTGATCGTGCTAGGTTTCGTGCTAGGTTTCGCCAATGTCACAAATTGTGATTTTGTTTTATATATAGGCAACAAAATATACCATCTGGCAATATTTTGATAACAACATTTTTGGCTGATAAAAACAGTATATATAGTCTTAAGTTTGGAGTGGAGAAATTCAAAAGCACCATGACAGGAAGCAGCAAACTTGTATAAAAAAGTGCACTGAAATCAAATCCTCATTTCATATTCACAAACCATCCTATCAATGCATTGTTATATCATAATCTGCTTATGCTGATATCTGGCCTTGATACTGTATGCTGTAATATAATCAAAATAGCCATCTAACTGACTAGCTGCAATCAACCACCACTTCTGAGGGGGGAAAAACAACAGCAATTTAAAAAAATAGTTTTACTGCAACTTCCATGAAAACTGATTACCTCTCAAGCACCAATATATACTAAGGAATTTTTCTTTTTAAATTGTCTCAATATTCTACAATTATATGATGTTGCCAGCAATAACAAACAGGCATTTGTTTGGGAGAATTTAGCAGCACCTTCAGTAACACATGTACCTTCATCAAAACATGCCAGAGACCTTTGATCAAAGAAGTCAGCAACAAACTAAAATAAAAGCATTGCCTCAGTTTTTTCATAGTGATTAGAACAATTACTTTGCTGCCAAAAGTTCTTCTTTGCAATAAAAAATGTGCATACAGAGGACTCCTGTGCAAGTGATTTTTGTCCAAATATGTGTAATTAAGCATTTCTGAGATCTCTGTATATTCTATGTCAAAGGGGCATCATTTTCATTAGGAACAACTAGACCATGGGAAGAAAAAAAATCATGTTTCAGGGCAATAAAACAAATTTAGTTAACAGACAAAAAACCATCCCAAAAGCTCTTCTGGTATATGTATGACCAATTGAGTTAAAAATCTTTAAATGATCTATTTGCCTAAAATAAAAAACTCATAAAATAGGACAAAAACCTGGACATTTTCTCTAATATAGAATTGCCCAGAAATTTTCAGTTACTTTATATTTTTTTTCTCCCAAAAGCAATAAAAAGAGAATATTAGCATCAAACTGTCAAAGTTGCAAAGTCACAGTACAATTAAACAAGTCCCAGTAAAGGAACCTTACTACAAAGCCTTGTTAAGAATGTGGGAAAATTAGATACCAAACATTTTTAAGTAATTGTGAAAAAATTACTTTAAATACTTTATAGTCACCTACAAAAACATGGCCAACTAAAGTTTGTAAAAACTATTATTTAATTTACATATATACACAGTAATAATTGCTACAATATAATTGTGGTAACAAAATCCCTGAGGTATTGACCCACCACTATCATTAACTGCAGTAATGAGGCAAGTAATGATCAATGACTTCAATAATCAAATTAAGACACTTCAATTACAGATACTTATAAAAGGAGTTTAACTTTCATGCCCCATCCTGCATCAAACTCCCCCCTAAAGAGTTGTTTCTGCTAACCTGACTGACCCAAATTTTAAGTGCCAACCATGTTTTGTTTTATTAAAAACAAAAAAATTGTTGAAGGGTGTCCATATTTTGGTTTCATTCCATTAATTTTCAAGTCCTGAAAAGGTCTACCTACCTACCCAATGACTGCAACATGTTCATGTCACTATGCATGCAACATGTTCATGTCACTATGCATGCAACATGTTCATGTCACTATGCATGCAAAATGTTCATGTCACTATACATGTAAGTGATGACCTTATATGCAAACAAGCTAAAATAAATGCAGTACTTTAAGGATATGAATCTAAAAAAATGTTTGAAGTGCATCTGACTAAAGTATTCAGTTATAATGAAAACAAATTTTCAAAAGTTGCAAGTTTTATGAAGTCACAGTAAAATTTGTATCAGCACTGAGTGATCATTAGTTTTTATATGCTTTTAGTCCAAGTTATAAATTTACATGTAAGATTAATTTGGTAAATTTGGTATGATCCACACAGTAATACCAGTCAATACAAAGGCTTGAAAATTGGTTACTTGTTCCACAAAGCATACATTTGGAACTAACACTTGTCTGCACCAATTTCACTGTCATACAAAGCACACACTTGAAACTAACACTTGTCTGCACCAATTTCACTGTCATACAAAGCATACACTTGAAACTAACACTTGTCTGCACCAATTTCACTGTCATATAAAATACTGCTTACCTGCCCAGGATTGGACAAGTCTCTTGAAAAACTTACTTGCCCTTGCACAGCCACCATTCACAAATGTAAGCAGAAATTTTTAATTCTACTCATCCAATGTGTAAAGTACCACCAAGATACTTACAGGTAAGAAATTTGTTTCTGATCTGATTTCTGAATACATATTGTGCATGTGTGTGTGACTTGGATTTAACAATTTTAGTCATATCAATACAATTATTGCAGAGTAGCAGTTTATTGTGATGTCAAGCACTGGGATATCATGACACAGACATGTAGCATCATGTCCCACCCAGTCACATTATCCTGATACTAGTATGACCTGTCTGCCATCTTAATGCTGAGAGCCAGCAAGGCAGCTGCCAGTATCATTTTTAGAAGTCTTATCATATGGCTCTGCCCTGGTTTGAACCCGCAACCTCTCACATCCAAGGTGGAGGCTCTAAACACTTAGGCTACAGCATGGTTGAATATATATTGTACTTTGAAATTATATCTTTACATGACATACTGTATCTATATATCAACTCAGATCACATACCATATTTTTAAAAAGTTGTGGGTGTTGTGCAGCATTACTTGGCCATGCCAATGCTGTTGTATACAATCCTTTATACTGACAGCAGTGGCTGAATTAGGTGGAGCTTTGGAAAGCTCATCCCCTCCCTAGAAAATACAGAGCAAATCCTGCTTTCAGGGCATTGGTTTGACACAAATTTGGATTTAACATATTAAGGCTTCCATGTTAGTTTTTGCTTTTGCACCATTTATTATCTGACACTACTCAAACTGGTTGTGGGGTAATATGGTTTTAACACCATTTTTCAGCATATCATAGGTCATGGGTCAGCAACCCCTGGCATTCATGTAATAACACCGCATGTCTAGAGATTTTGTGTGCACCTTTAGAGCTGCCAAAAATTTTAACAATGTTACTCTATTATTGGTAGCATTCACTCATTTTTTAATTAAAAGTGCCACACTATGTAAACTAGGTTGCCGATCCCCTGTGAGAGGCTATATACATTGGGCCACATTTAACTTTTGGGGTATTTAAAAAAATTAATTAAAAACTGAGACAAAAAAGTTTTTTCTTCAAAAAATTTTCTAAAATAAATTTTATATGATATTTATATTTAAAAACTGAAAATACCCACTGAGTTTATGTTCTTATGCAAAATCAATTTCCCTGCACTCATATTATCCTTGAGGGCATTCTCTATAGAGTACCTTTATATATTTTGTGTAATCTCACCAGAACAAACACCTTTCACTTTGTATCTGGTACAATGCATACATTTGAGACTTTTCTCTCCCTCAATTACCTCTAAGCAAGGTAATAATCTACTCTACAAATCATGTTTCTTAAGGTCAATGTCTGGAAAAAGCTAAGAATTATTCAATTTTACAAAATTGCACATAATGGAGAAAAATTAAGGATTTAACTGGCATAATTGAGTGAAAAACACATAATTGCTGCTTATCTTGGTCACTACCCATGGTGTCAGTATATTTGTTGGAGGAGGAATCTTCATATTACCTAAGGAAGAACCACCAACCCACAGGAATCTACAGGCAAGCTTTATCACATATACATGATGGCTGAGCTGAGACTCAAACCCATGCAGACAGAGGTTAGATATCAGTGATCTGTAATGGCCAGTCTTAGATCATTCAGCTACATGGGCCCTAAACAATGTACAAACATCATCCAAGTAACAAATCAAATAATTTGGTCATGTCTAAGAATCCTACAGCTTAAAGACTGTATTCTTGCACTGCAGCTATTAATTTTCATTGAGCATGGGTGTATGTTTTAAACCCGATTGTCATACAAACTGGCATGTACTATATTAATACTCTACCCATCACTGGAAATCTTTTTATATTCCCCACCACTCTTGAATTTCAATCATTATTGCTATACCATCTTTTGGTACATAATGTGGTTCACAGATATGAATCCACCAACTACTGTGTTATGGTGTGGTTTCCTTATTCTCACTGAATTTTTAAGGCAGATTAATTAGCATTATAATTTTCCAAGCAGCTGGCAAATGTTGCCATGAAAAAACTATGGACAAGTACAAATACTGATGTGTATGATTAATGTACCATAAAAGCTTCCAGATCTCAATTCTATTCCAATAGTGATCTATTCCAGATCTGAATTCTATTCCAAGTAGTGATCTATTCCAGATCTGAATTCTATTCCAAGTAGTGATCTATTCAAGATCTGAATTCTATTCCAAGTAGTGATCTATTCCAGATCTGAATTCTGCTCAATGTGATGATCTGAATTCTATTCATATGTAATCATTACCATCAGTGTCAACGTGTAGGGTTTACCCACAATTTGCATGTTTTTATTTCTTTTTTGTCAGTGTATAGTAAGTAGTACAAATGTTTTGTATGTTTTTTCATACAAAATTTTAAATTGTTAAAAAAATCATTTTTTTAGTTTTGTATGAATCTGGGACTTTGGACATAATAATTTTTTTGAACTATAATTCAATGAGATCAGAGTGGCCAGAAACAACCAATCAAATCACAATCAAAACAGCACTTATCATCAGAGAATGAAACAGTTTCATTCATGGTTCAACCACAGCGTCTGAAGATGTCTGAAGATGTTGTTGTTTATCGTTTATCAATCTGAAATTTGAGCTCATTCGGATTTCAAATATTAACTAAATACATGTGTAGTATGTTTTCTTATTTTATACATTATTATTTTATTTTTTATACTTATTACTATCAAATGCATCAAGTTTACACCAATTTTCATACTTTGCAGCAGTCATGTTGGTGTGACCATAATTCATCCAACATTTTTGTGTGGAGATAAAGTCGATTTATTAAAAATTATAACATTATACTGATCAAAAAGTCAAAAATATATAGTCTGAAATATTTAGTACCAACATTTTATCGTACTGTCATAGTTTTAAATTAAGTTTCTTGAATACATAATGCAAACAGGAAGATGCACTGCCATAATGACAGAAGTCATACAGATTGTTCTTATAGTTCGAAAAAATGTAACACTGCCAATTTATATCAAGTTTGTGGCCAAAATCAGCACACAATATAGCAAATTCAAAATTTTTCAAACACCAGATACACATTTTTAATAGAAACGATCAACAGTTGACAAGATATAAATGTCTGCATTGCTACTTTGTCAATATTTTTATTTCTAGATTTCTATTTTTGGATAGCTCCTAGCGTAATGTCTTGGGGCTTATGGGGAAAAATATAAATTCCTAACAATTTGCTGAATTAAGCATTGCTGTAGTATTAAAAAAAATGTGATCCTATATTTTATACAACCTCGAAAATACACTACACAAAAAGTGTCAGCAACTTCCAGGCTAAAATCTCCTGATGACTAATTTCTTTTTTTTTTTTACTGAAATGTATTGCAATCAACAATCATGCTTGCTTAGTAATTGACATGTTGATGACCCCTAGTGCTAACCTAAGCCATCCTTTTCAAAATGAATCCCTGTAGAAAAATAATCCTGGATTCATGTGACAAGTCCTTACAAAGTTGTCCATAGAATTCTTTTCTTTTTCTTTTTGTTTTTTATACTGCAGTAACACAATAAATATTGCTTGTCTTAGAGAATTATGAACTATGATTTCCTGACTCTCAGAAATGTATAAATTAGCAAAGAACTTTCTACTCTTTCGTGGTGATATACAAATAACACACAAATCCAAAAACTGATGCTTGGCCAAATTTAAAAACCTCAACTAAACTGTTGAGTTAATCTTGAACAGCCTGAGTTCTGAAAGTTGAGGGTACAGTTGTGCCATGCTGGGTCTTTAAAACTTCAATTTTCATTGATATATATACAACCATTATTGTGGTGAGATGTGGTTTAATATTCACAAACATACATATTTTAGACCTGAACATTTACTGTATATAGTCACTCTTAAGCAACTTGCAAAAAACAAAGATCATAATCTGCCATAGCATAGTGTGCCTGTAGATCAGGGTCTGTGTTTTTTGTTCAACTGATTAATTCTAATAAACTAAACAGACCCTGATCGGTCCAAGCATTATGCAACAGCAGATCTGGATGGTGCAGCTTGCAGATGGACTGGACTTTTAAGAGTGTACCCAGCAAGAAATGCTAATTCCATTTGAAAGAAAAAGAGAAACAGATCTAAATGTAAGAGGGATTCAATGAAGAAATAATGGAAAATCTTGAAAATGTCATATGATTTTGCACTAGTTCATTTTCAGTGCAAATTTGAAACATTGGTTTTATATTCTGAAAATGTGCACCCTAGGATAGACCCTGTCTATGATTTACTGGCCAGGTTTACAACCTACTGACCTGCATACCTACAGGTATATTCTATCTGCATACCTAAAGGTATATTCTATCTGCATACCTACTGGTATATTCTATCAAAAGTTATGCATGCATTACATACTGAAAATTCCAATTGCTGACCAAAGCTAAGAAGTGAGGTAACTAAATCAAAGATTGCAAAGTCATAGCAGGAGGGAAAGAATGATTTACATACTATTTGGCTTGTTGCCAAACTCCAGATTGCCCTGGCCACTTGTCAAGCCAAGTCAACAATGCAAACAATTATAGCCTTTACAATCAAAAAGTTGTGACCCTGGTAGAATGGTCTGCAAAGCACTGGATAAAGACTGAATACATTTTACTTTATGTACTACTACTACTACTACTACTACTACTACTACTACTACTACTACTACTACTACTACTACTACAATAATAATAATAATAATAATAATAATAATAATAATAATAATAATAATAATAATAATAATACAGACTTAAGTTACAGAAGGTAACTCAAGTCTGTTACAGAACTAATCTACCATGAGGCCTTCTAGCAGTTATGTACACTACATACAGTGTATACAACATGATGGATAAATTTGGCTGGACACTAAATAATTAAGTGATTCTAAAAATCACATGATCCCTGGAACATATACCCAGGCATCTGTGAACACCTAAACATATATAAAATATAAAATATCAACTTGTATTGAGAAATTCAACTGTGAAAAAGAAGCAAAAGAACAGAAAAGCCGGAGGTATTTATATTACTAGAACTGTTCAACTGTCTTAAGATTTCATCCTTTTAAGACATTGATTATGAAAAGAAATGCTAGGAGTTTGCCATGGGGAATCTTAAATATGAGTGGATTAGTATCCAAGACCTTAAATTTGAGGTACCATCAGCCTCTGGTTGTTTAAAGATAATGCTTACATAGACGGGATTGGCTAAATACTGATTTATTTCATCTACATATGTCTTCATTGATTCTGAAATAGATTATTGTATACTAATATAGCACCATATTAAGAACATCATCTTGTTCCCTTGTGTCTTAATGCTGTGACTGTGCAAGGCATTGGGCACAGTAAAATGACTTCAACTTTACAATGTCTGGTGATTCTTCCATTCAATTGCTTTTTCAAAATCAACATGATTTGTGGCTTGCCCATGTCTGCCATAGCAAGGACCACTTTATGTGAACACACAAACATTTTTGGACAATACATCTTAACCTACTGAGGTGTGATGTCCATAGGTGTTCACCTGTATTCTTCCATACCCTCAATATACTAACCTCCATTAACATGGACTTCGTACAGGCTGTATTTACTTTCTGTTAGCATTCGCATGTCAGGCCGGAATTTCTCCATTAGAATCTCAACCACATCGCGTGTGGTAGCCGAGCTTGCCACACGGATACATTTTGTGACTACATTCTTGTCCTGGTCTTGAAAGTAAAATCTTACAACTCCATGAAACTCACCAGCCTGAAATGGAAAACAAAAACAAACTTAAAACAGATTTAAACATTTTAAATTCTGATACTGTGTAGTTCTTTTCATGTCCACTGCGCTTTTCTTGAAGTGGTGGGTGTGGGTGATAGAGGCAGTTTCTCAGTTACATACATTGGTATCACCTTTGTGGCTCTCCACATAAATTGCCCATGTCTCATGTCTGATTTCAGTTCCAGACAAGTCAAGCAATACAATAGGATATAGATTCTAGATTATTGTAAAATATATTCAAGATTATTATAAACTTTGTTTTGAAAGATTAGTACACATTATCTTACCAAAATATAACCCTTGCATAAATGCATTCTCTGAATGTTTTATTTTTATCCCTGGGCTTAAAATTTATTTTGGATCTGGTCCTATGGCATCTGGGTTCTAACAGTCACTGAAGTCAACACAAGCATAACATAATGTCTATTCTAAGCAGCACTTCATTAGGATCATAAATATTTTTTTTCCTGTAAGATCCCAATGTTTGATTTTTAATTTCTATCTATATCTTCATCTATATATGTAATTCTTATTTCCAATCAGTTGCTACCAAAAACTGAGTCACCAAGCTGTTTTGAGTTGGTTGATGGGATCTGCCATAAGAATTTCAAATTTACTACATAAGTGGTTTTTTTGTGTTTGATGGGTTGAGAAGCTAATACCACAAACCTAATTTGGTTTGCCATCCAGAAAGGTTAAGAACCCTATATCTACATAGCTTAATATCTCTGTTTCCACTCAAGTGAGACAGAGTGTAATCAGACTGTAAAGGAACAAATTTTTAGGCCAATCTGTTTTGGTCTATTTTGGTAGAAAACGTTAGTTTGACACATGCATGATTAATGAGATTTATGGGGAATGGCTGCATTTAAAAAAACCATAATGTACATATTGGTTCAGCCAAAGTCAGGAGTTATCAATACATAATTAAGGACTTATTTTGTTTAAATTTACAGGAATAAAATTCAAGTTATGGTTTGTATGGAAGCTGACAGTTGGGACATTGACCAGAAAACAGTAGGTAGCCATTTGTTGTCAGCCACAGACCTGAAGTGACTCTGAGAATTTAACTAGTTAAACAATTTATATAAGGGTAAAATAAATTGTCTAGAAGAAAATTGACAGACATGTTCTGGAAGTAAGAGCTTGGAAAAACAAGGTATTTGCAACAATCTTATGTAATTCATTGATACTACTATGATGATTTGTAGGATTTTAATATATTTGAATGGATTTATTTAAGTTTGTAGATTGAATTTCTTCATATGGTAAACCTGTGTTGAGTTCATTTATGTTAGTCTGTACAACAATATTTTTCTTCATATAAACATTGGCAACTTTTTGATCTTATATTTCGTTTTTTAGTGGAAATTATCTATTTAGAATTGTATGCCTTATTTTCGATGACTTGTGAGAATCTGTATGAATTCTCCAACCTATATATAAATTCACACATGATAACCACTTGATTGTTGTTATACAGTAGCAAGTAATTTCATTCTTTGGTGTAATTAAGACTCTCATGGAACTAACCTCTCAGTAGGGATGTTAGAATAGCCATTTAATTGACCATTAATTTTGCAAAATGAAGTTATTTATGGTCTGCCAGGGCCAGTTAGATTAGATAGCCTTAGAATGTGTTTGAAATTATTATAGAATTTATCAAGACTTAACAAGAGAGGGAAGGTACTGATCTATTCCCACAGTAAATTTGGACAAGGAAGTCAAAAGTGGAGAAGACAGACTTACCAGCACAAGGAAGTCAAAAGGGATAGTCACTGTGGAATTGGGACTGAAGCAAAACTATCAGGTTATGATACTGTACAAGGCAATCTTTTTGATATATTTCACTTGATCTAAATGATTTAAATTCTATCACTTATCAGATCAGCTACTGGTATCATTATTTCTTTGTATTTGAAAATTCGTGCAAGAAGTTAAGTCAAAAGAAAGAAGTGTATCTTTCTATCGTAATGTATCATTATTACTTTTGCTTATAAACTTTAATGTTAGAAAGTTTGATTAAATTCTGTCTTTATTTGTAATGGGGCTTGAGTTATTCTGATCTATATACCTGCTCAGCTCTTTATCTATTCAACCTGTAGTTATCTCAATTTCTATTTATATTTACTCATCCCAGGCAAATTACACACATGGTGATCACCTCTAGATAATGATAACCAAACTCCATTACACCCATCCCAACAAAGCTGGGAACGGAATGTATGGCATAGACATTTAGTAAAACACAATCTGTTTAAAATCAGATCTCCACTGTCTTATGTAAAGATCCATAGGGTTCATCTTTTGGTGGGTATTGAATTAGCCAATGGAAATGCAGCTTTCAGAAATCTGAAAGCAAATCAAAATGTTTGGCTTACACTGATGTTCTTCAGCCATACTGCTCAGTCTCCCATATGTGAAGATAAAAGATTTCATCTGAGAGGCTGATAAAATCAGTGATGACTGTACACCTAACAACACTGGTCACCAGACCATGACCCCAAAGCAGTCATGATCAGATCTTCATGCATGAAAGTGAAGGTATGATTTTAATCAGACTGATAAAAAAATGTGGAACCAAAGGTTAAAGAAATGGGCCCATGACCTTGGACATATGGAATTTTTAGCCTAGGACATAACAAATACAAGCTGTAAGCTATGAATCTGATTGTAAATAATAGGTGGTTTCCCATAATACTCACCTTTAGAGTCTTAAGTTTTACTGGATTTAGTAGCAAATAAAATTGTCATACAATGGGCAGAGGGTACACCATATGAAAGGAGACAAAAGCCTTTCTTTAATAAAAAGGCTTCTTTACACCATGCTCCTACCCAAACATACCATTTCAAAATATATCACTGCCTGAAGGCTGACTGTACCCCTAGGGGTTATTTAAACCTTGTTACATTAAATGGATTATTACAGATTGAAATCAAATCTAAACTGAAGTATGAGCAATCAGACTATCTAGGGTGGTTCATTATGATATTTTGATGTTATAAACCCTGGAATCTATGTAAATGAAATATTTCTGACAATTTCCTGGTAAAATCTACACTAAAGCCATCATAGAAAAAGGTCACAGAAAAATGGAATATGAATTGAGGGTAATGCAATTCAAACATACAGCCTTCCCAAGATTTATTCCTTAACATAATAGGTGCTGATCTGGAAGTATAATGTATGAAGCCTAACCAGCTGGTATAACTAGAATAATTATTATAAATATCTGCACCCCTCAGTACCTCATTAGTGTGTCCTTCCTGACTCTGTCTCATAAAATCAAGAAATCCAAAGCAGGACAAAAGCCTCATGGTAGCAATAACCAATATAAGATGAATCCAATGCTCAGTGATGAGCTGACAAACTGGTTTGCAAACAAGAGGTTCATAATTGATAACAGTGAGAAGTAATTACTTCCTTACACAACAACTGCAACTGTAATAACTGATGAGGAACTGATGAAACAAGAAAAACACATGTTGTTACTGATAATATATTGGAATTAGCTTCTAACTGCAAAGTTCCCACTTTTTTATCAGTAAACTATCATGTATATCATACATGTTTGCTATACAATACATGATACAATTTCCCAAATAATTATTGATGAGATGCATTATGGGTAATAACAAAAATTCAGACACATCAAGTACTTGTGCATTTTCTGTGATGCAGAAATGTGCAATAATTCAAACACATTTTATCAACTATGACATTAACAAGATAATTCTGTTGAATTCTTCAAGCATAACTCAATTTTAGAGACAAACGAATGAATGAATAAGCAACAAGAATGTGTACCAATAATAAAGCAAACAGTCTTTCTTGCAAAGAATAAAGAGTCAATACTATACTGGAAAATGTTCAAAACTAACAAATAATATTTGGTCCAATTTTTAGTTCCTATATATTTTTGAGCTTTTTAAGATTACAGGCAACATAATATAATACATGAATTAAGCCAACCATTCCAATAATCCATGAATTTGAGTGATTGACCCATGCAGTACAGTACATACTCACTTATAAGATGGGTACAACTGCAAGCTGTACTGATTCTAAACTGCCAATGCCTATGCTGGCAGATCCAGGTCTGAGCAGTTCTGTTAGGAGTAACAATTAGAACAAACAACATAGACCCTGATCTGTAGGTGCACTATGTGACAGTGAGATCAGGATCAGGATCTTATAAGTGAGTATATAATGTACCCATGTTTGTTTCATTGCATTGAAAATTATTTTAAAACAACATGTTTGGTTAATGCAGTGTATCCCCTAGGAGTGTAAAACTAAGGGTAAAAATAAACCCTTGGTGTCAAGAACTGGAGGTCAAATTAAAAATGTAGGGGTCAAAAATGTACTGACAAATTTTCATCTGAGCCATAGTTTTTCAGCTGAAATAGGATATTGCAATTTGCTCAACATTCTCTCTCTCTCTCTCTCTCTCTCTCTCTCTCTCTCTCTCTCTCTCTCTCTCTCTCTCTCTCTCTCTCTCTCTCTCTCTAAAATACAAATAAACCTACACAATTAACACACAAATGCATTGTTGAAAAGGATAATTGTATTAGTCCATTTTCCTTTTAGTTTAAAGTCGTACTTTTAACAGTCTCTTTATAATCTTTTTGTAACAATATTATTATAAACCAACATATTATATATAAGCCAATACAAAAATCAATATAAATATTTTTAACCAAATGACAGTCTATTTACTGACATAAAATGTGTACTATCAGCGGTTTCATTGTACTTTGTCCTAAAACACATTTATCCAAAAATGGCTAATGATTTTCATCTTCTCTTTAACAAGTTACACTTTAAAACTTTTAGATCTTTCTTTCGTTGCAGCAAAGTTAACAAATCTGCAACGCCTAACTGAATTTGTAAACCAAATAATAGATCTGTCTCTGCAAGTTTACTTATTTCTTTGTTCTGAAACAATGTCTTGGGTAATAATGTGTTCAAAAGATATCTTGTGGTAATCAAGGGCAGATTTTTATAAATTCTTAAACACTGTCAGAAAGGATTATTCACTAGTATAGTCTTCACAGTCATGAGATCAGAAGTCACACCTGTAATAAAAATGGATGTGCCGTATTTCAGTCAAGGGAATATTTTCTCCATTTTTCATTAAAGTCAGATCCACATTTACTCTTTCATGTTCTGCTTCTTTCACTTTCTCTGCTAATGATTCTAAGTGCAGCCATTTTAATCTCAGATCACATTTAGTGCAGCAAGTATTGATGTTAAACATCTGGACACATCTTGCTCAACTCAATAGAATCATGTGAGAGCTCCCAAGATGAGAAGCTACTCTGTCATAATATTGCCTATGGTACTCTGGTTTTCTGCTTTGTATTCTCAGTATAGTAGAGTGCAACCCAGAGACAACAGAAAACCAGAATATGCCTATAATCAAAGTACATGTATACACAATGCTATCCCTAATCTAACAAATTAGATATTAAATAAATCTTGATTGTATTATGCAAATCCTTTCTGTCTCAAAAACACACTGCAAAAAATTGTGAAGGGCAATTTTCTCCAGTGTGTATCCCTGACACACAACTGTGCATAAAGGGAAACAATGGTTAATGCAGAAATGAAAAAGCAAAAACCTGCAATCTGATTAAAATTAAAATCTCTGACATAACCAAGCTTTGATGGACATCAATATGAGGTTATGCACCATTGATAATTCAATACACCCATTGCATTGCAGCTTAAACCCTTTATGAAAGTTAAAAGCATTATTTGAAACTCTGTGTGTGTGTGTGTGTGTGTGTGTGTGTGTGTGTGTGTGTGTGTGTGTGTGTGTGTGTGTGTGTGTGTGTGTGTGTGTGTGTGTGATTTGGATTCTTATCATAACTTTAAAATTTTAGTCAAATACTATGTTGCCTGCAGATTGCCAGTTTAGTGGTGACCTGAGCACTGGGCCAGCATGCCACTGAAATGCTGTACCTTGTCCACCCTGTGGCATTATCTTGACCTCAGTCTGACCTGTCCTAACACTTACCTCTTAATGCTAAACATACAGTGAGTCAGCTGCTAGTATTATTAATTCTTTGATGTGACCCTGTTGGGGTTTAAACCTGCAACTTCCTGCATCCAAAGCAGATGTTTGGGCCAGTGGAACAGTTCAATGAAACTAACCATTCCTAATGATAACTCTCTCATTAAACAAAATGCAACACTTTATAAGACACTAAACATAACTAGATTGTGAATTCCTGGCATTACAAGAATATGAATGGATGCCAGTCACATCTACTTATTTCAAACAGATCCCAATTGTAATCAATGTGACCAAAAGAATGTGACAAAATACCAATGTGAATTTTAATCAATTTAAAGAAAACTTTGAGATATTTAAATAGTAAAACCTATATTTAAATAAATTTGAAGAAAACTAGATAAAATAGTAATGTGTATCAAAGCTTTGAATCTATACCTATATTAGTAGTCTGCTTTTTGTAGATCATTTTTTGCAATAAGCACATACCATTTATACTTGCTTAATAAGTCGGGTCAAATAGCAAACTGCATAGACCTAGACCAGCCACTGCAAAATGCACCAACAGATTTGGCTCTATACAGTTTGTTAGCAGTAATGAGTAAAACAAACAACATAGACCATGATGTGAAGCATGCTATGACTTCAAATCAGTATTTGTGTAGTGTGCATTTGTCTTTTAAGGAATAAAATATAACTATCAAAACATGAATTATTATGCTATTTTAATACACTGGCAATTCTTGGTCTAATCCATTCATTCACTCTGAAATCTTTGATAGTTTGTGATTTATTGTGAGCATTTTTTACCTCACTATGACTTGAACATTTTTTTTCAGTCCAGAGACTGCTTGTGATAATTTGGGTCAGGCAAGAGTATAATTTCATCAGGAACAAGTACTAAATATTATACATGAGGTAAAAGTAGTCAACTTCCTGCCTGCTCCCACCTTTAAACATGTACTGTCCTACCTATCAAGCCTGTGTGGCTGTATATACCTGGCAAGGTATATTACAACACCTATAGGTATCATCTGACTAACTACAACCAGCCCCAACTAAACCCACCAAAACACTGTATGGTACACTGCACTGAGTGTTGATGTTTACATAGCCAGAAGCAAATGTCACTTGTTCATGGAAGTGGAAAAATCAAATTTCCATACTCTGATAACACTAAGGAGATTCAGTTTGTAAACAAACAGATGAACAAAACCCCTTAACTCTGTACACCAGAAGTTTACAGGTTTTATTTTCAATTTTGGAACATGGTGCATTTACTTTGGAGCATGGGGTATGTGTTGGTAAAGCATTCAATTTTTAATCCAATGGTTGGATGTTCCATATCCACCTTGGTCAGTTCTATCCACCTTGGTCAGTTCAGTTTGCTGCCTGTGTGTGTCCTAGCAAAAAAAGAAGATCTTAGATTCCATTTCTGTCAGTTCCCATTCATTTTGCATGATATAGCCAACAATGTGTGATTTCTGTCAGTTCCCATTCATTTTGCATGATATAGCCAACAATGTGTGAAAGACAATAAAACCAACAAAACAATGAAACAATCTGTATGGACTTCATGGTTCTGACTTTCCTCTGACCTTTTCCACCCCATTTTTTATATATGGGCATTTAAGTTAAGATGTGAGGTTGGATTAGATTCCTACAAATCAAATATTCAGAGACACAATGCAAAATGGTTCTTTAGCAAGAAAACATATTAGGATGCTTTCCCCAAAAAGCAAATTGAAGTAATGAAAAATGTCGCTTTTTGCAGATGCACAAAATTTTCACACCTATGAAGAAAAAAATATGCACAAGGGAATGCAAGATCATCTGCTAAGCTAACTGCTACAGCCAAATAAAAAAGAAAACAGTTGGCCCAAAAATCAGTAGACCATTAAAATAATCTCATTAGTAATTTCTTCCAATGATGTCCGTTGTATGTACTTTGAAAACAATTGTTTCCTGGTTTCTCTATCTTTCCTGCTTTTCTTTATAAGATGAGACAAAGTGGTTAGGATCTTGTCTGCCACCAGAAGCATCAAAGTTTTCACCAATAAAACTAATTATTTCCTCCACAATCTGTTGTTGTTGTCTTCTGTTAGTCTGAGAGATTATGGAAATGTGCCCATGAGAGATGTCCCAGTTTGTAGTTGTGCAGTGTCTTCAGTGGCTATGGAGTCCCACATGAGTGGCAATCCTAGCTGCAGTTACTGCACTTAAAGGTTGAGTCAGGTCTCAGTTGGAACTGCATCCTCTTCATCTAAGATCTTTTCTCCTCAGCACCTGTCATAAGTTTTCCTGCTGGCTTTCAGACCAGTGAACAGAGCATGTCCAGAGCATGTTGGACAGCTGGACTTATCAGGGCACAATCTATAAACACTATAGTAAACAAGCATAAGACCAAACAGGCTTGAAATCTTATCTACTGGACATATCAACTGCAAACTTCACAGACCTAGATGTGTCATTGCATCATGTGCCAGCATATTTGTGTCTATACAGTTTGTAAGGGGGAACACAGTAAAACAGACTGACCCTGACATGCAGCACAGTATGCAATACAGTACAACACTGACCCTGAAATGCAACACAATATGCAACACAGTAAAACAGACTGACCCTGACATGCAACACAATATGCAATACAGTATAACACTGACCCTGACATGCAGCACAGTATGCAATACAGTATAACACTGACCCTGACATGCAGCACAGTATGCAATACAGTAAAACACTGACCCTGACATGCAACACAATATGCAACACAGTAAAACAGACTGACCCTGACATGCAACACAATATGCAACACAGTAAAACAGACTGACCCTGACATGCAACACAATATGCAACACAGTAAAACAGACTGACCCTGACATGCAACACAATATGCAACACAGTAAAACAGACTGACCCTGACATGCAGCACATTATGCAATACAGTTGAACACTGACCCTGACATGCAGCACAATATGCAATACAGTATAACACTGACCCTGACATGCAACACAATATGCAACACAGTAAAACAGACTGACCCTGACATGCAACACAATATGCAATACAGTAGAACACTGACCCTGACATGCAACACAATATGCAACACAGTAAAACAGACTGACCCTGACATGCAACACAATATGCAACACAGTAAAACAGACTGACCCTGACATGCAACACAATATGCAACACAGTAAAACAGACTGACCCTGACATGCAGCACAATATGCAATACAGTATAACACTGACCCTGACATGCAACACAATATGCAATACAGTAGAACAGACTGACCCTGACATGCAACACAATATGCAATACAGTAAAACAGACTGACCCTGACATGCAGCACAGTATGCGATACAGTAGAACACTGACCCTGACATGCAGCATATTATGCAATACAGTATAACACTGACCCTGACATGCAACACAATATGCAATACAGTAGAACAGACTGACCCTGACATGCAGCAGAGTATGCGATACAGTAGAACACTGACCCTGACATGCAGCACAGTATGCAATACAGTATAACACTGACCCTGACATGCAGCACAGTATGCAATACAGTAGAACACTGACCCTGACATGCAGCACAGTATGCAATACAGTATAACACTGACCCTGACATGCAGCACAGTATGCAATACAGTAGAACAGACTGACCCTGACATGCAGCACAGTATGCAATACAGTAGAACAGACTGACCCTGACATGCAGCACAGTATGCAATACAGTATAACACTGACCCTGACATGCAGCACAGTATGCAATACAGTAGAACACTGACCCTGACATGCAGCACAGTATGCAATACAGTAGAACACTGACCCTGAAATGCAACACAATATGCAATACAGTAGAACACTGACCCTGACATGCAGCACAGTATGCAATACAGTATAACACTGACCCTGACATGCAGCACAGTATGCAATACAGTATAACACTGACCCTGACATGCAGCACAGTATGCAATACAGTAGAACAGACTGACCCTGACATGCAGCACAGTATGCAATACAGTAGAACACTGACCCTGACATGCAGCACAGTATGCAATACAGTAGAACAGACTGACCCTGACATGCAGCACAGTATGCAATACAGTAGAACACTGACCCTGACATGCAGCACAGTATGCGATACAGTAAAACACTGACCCTGACATGCAGCATATTATGCAATACAGTAAAACACTGACCCTGACATGCAGCACATTATGCAATACAGTAGAACACTGACCCTGACATGCAGCACAGTATGCAATACAGTATAACACTGACCCTGACATGCAGCACAGTATGCAATACAGTAGAACAGACTGACCCTGACATGCAACACAATATGCAACACAGTAGAACAGACTGACCCTGACATGCAACACAATATGCAATACAGTATAACACTGACCCTGACATGCAGCACAGTATGCAATACAGTAGAACACTGACCCTGACATGCAGCACAGTATGCAACACAGTAAAACAGACTGACCCTGACATGCAGCACAATATGCAATACAGTATAACACTGACCCTGACATGCAGCACAGTATGCAATACAGTATAACACTGACCCTGACATGCAACACAATATGCAATACAGTAGAACACTGACCCTAACATGCAACACAATATGCAACACAGTAAAACAGACTGACCCTGACATGCAGCACAATATGCAATACAGTAGAACACTGACCCTGACATGCAGCACAGTATGCAATACAGTAGAACACTGACCCTGACATGCAGCACAATATGCACCACAGTAAAACAGACTGACCCTGACATGCAGCACAGTATGCAATACAGTAGAACACTGACCCTGACATGCAGCACAATATGCACCACAGTAAAACAGACTGACCTTGACATGCAGCACAATATGCAACACAGTAAAACAGACAGACCCTGACATGCAGCACAATATGCAATACAGTAGAACACTGACCCTGACATGCAGCACAGTATGCAATACAGTAGAACAGACTGACCCTGACATGCAACACAATATGCACCACAGTAAAACAGACTGACCTTGACATGCAGCACAATATGCAACACAGTAAAACAGACAGACCCTGACATGCAGCACAATATGCAATACAGTAGAACAGACTGACCCTGACATGCAGCACAGTATGCAATACAGTAGAATAGGATCTTTGTTGTTGCTACTTTAATCATCTTTTAAGTGTGTATATAATATATTTTTCAAGTAAAATTTCTGATGTTGTCAATTAATAATTTTTTAGTTTACTTTTTAAAAAAAATTTATAACTTTTTTGAAATACCATTCTTGTGTGAAACTATTTTGTTTTGAAATTAAAAAAAACAACACCTGCATATCTGCAACAAAAACACATTTTCTGGTACATTAATAATCAGGTATATAAGTCATTTCTGTCTCAGCTGGTAACTCTTTTGAAAGTTTAAATATCAAATTTCACAAAAATCTGGTTGCCACGTTAATTTTTTGTGAAATCAATTAGGTTTTGGAATCACTTCATCCCAGAAAATTAAATGGCAGCACCCTATGAACTGTAGCCAGGTCAGAAAATTGAGTCAATTACACAGAAAAGCACCACTACATTCATTATCTGAAAAGTCAACTGTTCTGGTAATTTATTCTTTTAGTTGACAAAGAAATTGTAGTAAATGATGCTGCAGTCTAATTCCCCTAATTTTATGTTTATACTGTAATCACTACATGTGCAGCATACAGACCAATGAAAAAACAAAACACTATAATAGTTTTTTGTTCACAAGACAGCATAGGCAGTGTTATCCAAGCCCTCAAACTTTATAAGATTTCTGCATCTTCAACATTCTCTAAAGCTAAGATTGCACTTGAATACATGACTTTGTTTATTTTTATTAAAGACACCTTTTAACTTAATGTTTCCCTTTATCTTAATTCATGCATCAGAGATCCCCAAAATTTGAATCTGACCCTCAGTTTTAGGTTTCTTTTCTACTCAGTATGAACCCCACTTCTAACACCAATTTTTATTTTAAATCTCACACACCTAGGAGGAAACATTGTTTCATAAAAGTTCTTGTTTGTACTCAACCTAAAGTAACTGAACATAAAAATTTTGAGAAAACCACATTCTTATCTCAGAATTATATTGTTTGTTGCAATATATCAAACACAAAACCGGCATTTTTTCTTTCATAAAACAAAACTTACACTGAAATGCAATGTGCCATTTGTACAGTAAATTGATTTTTTTCTATCACCTTATTGGGCATTCTTCAGAACAAATCTTAACCAATCATAATAATTGATAGTGTAGCTAAATGCTTATCAGACATAAAAGGAAAACTACAATATGCTGCAAAAAAGTGTATAAAGCAGTCAGTAAAAAGAAAAAATAAGTGATTAAAGAAACTAGTCCTTTCAGACATAGGCCAGGTCAAGAAGCTTAAAAATAAAATCTCCTTGAAGAGACCTATGTTCTACTGGGCAAAAAAGCATTCCTAAGAAATCAAAACAAGACCATATTTAAACCATCCCTGACTTTCTTCAGTGATGATACTCTTTCATAAGAGTTATAATAGTGCACATGCAGGTAGTCACCATTTTCATTTAAGATAATTCAGACATTATTAAAAGTCTTTAGTGAAAACCCTGTGTCATAATGATCATCAACTAGAAGGGTAATTAGTGTGATTCCAAAGACTGGTAATTAGTGTGATTACAAAGACTGGTTATGGTATATTGGATGTATGACTGGTACCATTTTCATTTAGGACCAACTGCCAATCATAACAATCAACTAGAGAAAATCCATGTTGTTACAACAATCCATTCCAGAGGAATAGAGATAACATTTTCAAGATATGATTTTCCATTCCAGAGAAAACTTTGTATAGATAGACCATCCTTTCAGCAGGAGTGGTGATAACAAGATTTTCAAAATGGACATTGTTTGAAGGGCATAGGTCAATAGGACTTTCCTTTCAGGCAGATTTGTGATAACAAGGTTTTTAAGATGGCTGCCATGGCTTCCTGTTATGTATTAGAACAGTACATGCCAGATACAAACATGTACAGATGAAAGGTTTTACCCTTGGAAAATTACATAACATGGATGCTATGTAATACTATTACAGTCTGTAATGACAAATATGCATGTCTGGAAAGACACATGATCTGTCTGGCCAACACTACATTAATGTAATATGAATGATGCCTAAATGATCCATGACCAAATTCACTAAGGGTTAGCAGTACTGATACATAACAGAATGCACCAAGATGTAATTTGGTAAATTGTCAACAAATACTAAGGTTGTCAAAAACAATGACCTATCTGGGACAAAGATAATTGTATACAGCTGTAAATGGGGTTGTACTACAAACTGTAGCTGGCAAAAGTCAGGTTGCTTTATGGTTGCTCTGTGTGTTCCAGCCCTACCTTGGAGGGATGTGATGTGATTATGTATTTTAAACTTAGCTTTAGCAATTTTTTAGTCATATCACTATGATGTCTGCAGTGTGGCATATTAAAGTGATGTCTAGCACTGGGGCATCATGCTGCAGACATGCTGCATCATGTCCATTCCCTGGAGTCAATGAGTCATATTGATGGTAGGTTTGTTTTACACATATCTGGTACCATGAACATTTTGAATGGTATAGTGGAATTATATTATCATAGAAGAATCTGACAAACACAAAAATATTATGTAAATAATGAATATATTTTTAATCTTCTTTTTGGCAAAACATGAAAGCATGATTTAAATTTCATTAAAACAAGAGTACTCAATAATTTCTATACATTTGTTGCTGTCATGGAAACTAGCAAAGTAATATTATGATGGAAATGTACAGTGGCAAGTAGTGCTGGAACAAAATACCATACTAAACCAATATAATGGTAACACTGCACACCTGCACTTTTTACATATATACATAACTATCAAGAACCACAATGATATTCTCAGTGGACAGGTGTCCAAGAAGGAAATAAGTAAGACAAGTGTTCAATATCATACAATGTCTTGTCTGCATCTGTGTTAAGATCCCCACCCCATGTCAACATTTTGCTTGCCAAACCTTCAACACTAAACATACATTGTTGTTGATGATGATGATGTTACCATTTCTGACAGAAGGTGAGTGGCAGAGGAACTACCCAAGCAACCCCTTCAACTACAAGCAAGATCAAGGATGGACAGAGCCCAAAATTCACACCAAACAACTGGGGGGGGGTCCCAGAATGCAATTTTGAAAGTTAGGGAAATAATGGACCAGAATTTCTGGAGGTTGACTCACAATTATATTTTTCCTTGATTACATACCACCATGAGAAGCCATTGACAGCTTCTAAAACTAGATTTGAAAATTCACTACTCTAGCCTTATTTTGAAGCAAATGTTTATTCAATCTTGACTAATGTCTAATGAGAAAAGATATCCTGTCAAACATTTCTTGCTGTGCCACTTGTAGGAAAGTGATATCTACTGTAATGTATGACCATGCTTCTAGTGCCAAACTGCTTTATCAAATAATTTTGCCCTGATCTTAAGTGTGTGGGGGATTATGATGGTCATCATATAAACTGAAACAAACATTCTTGAGATAAAAGATTTGTAAAAAATATGGTTACAAAGAAAATCTTTGGAACCGATGACCATCATTTGGAAATGTCCTTATTTCATATTTTATATGTGAAAATAGATGTGAGTTATATTAACCTTTCGACCTTTAAGACTATATAAAAATAAATCGAGCATACTGGAATAATTATCATCAGTGAATCCATTTTAGTAAAAATCTTTGAGGTATCCTCTGTGCTTTCATGCCAAAAATGCTTATGGTACTTGAAATGAAATGAATAACTGATCAAACTTGCATGAACTAAAAAAGTCTATTTGATCAACCGGCCATCCCAATTTATCATTGCTGACCCCGGCATGGCAAACCCCTACCCACAAAAACATTAAATATGTGTGATATCCATCATCATCATCAATCCAGTAATCCAAGAAGCTGTTGGGACACCCAAGACTACTTCATAACCAATTCTCTCCATTTTTTCCTGTTTTCTACAGCCTTTTGGGAATCTGCAAATCCCAATTATATCTAAAAGATTACAAAAATATCCCCTGCCTACCCAAATTTTAAAACCAGTGCAATAGGAAGCACTTTTTTGTTGGCCTTTTCATTTTTTTTATAAAGTGCAAGTTGACCTCAATGCAACAATATATCAAAACATGTTACAGTGTTGTAAATGTAGGTAACAATGTCAAAATTTGTTTTAAGCCTGGTGATTCTAAAGTAACCAGCAAATGCAGGAACAAATGAAGGATGATTGGTAGTTTTGTTAAATTAAGAAATAAAGTAGCAGAAGTTGGACAGGGGGGAGGGGGCAAAACCTCAATTTTAATGCTCAGGGGAGCAACTGGCTTGATGGAAGAAGACATAGAGCATAGCAACCTTTTAGCTGAAATGATGATACTATATCAACTCAAGTTTTAAAAAAATTACAATAAATTGTCAAATTTGTTAGAAAATATTTTGGTATATTAGGGTTTTTTTAAAGATCTTATTCATCAGTTTCATTGTATTGTGAAAAATTTCACATGCAGAATCATCAGGTTTATTTACATAAATACTGAAGCACTGCAGTATGTTCATTTACTGAATGAACTGAATCTCTTAATTACTAGGCTGATAAAAACTTTATATAAAAAGTGTTCAAAAAATCCCTTGGTAGAAGAAAATGCAGGTCTACTTTTAAATATTCTATATTGTTACAAATGTTACAAATAATGCTTAGAGAGTAGTTTCTAAAAGAATTGAAAAAAAAAAAAAACTAGTCTCATTAAATATTTAATACATATCACAGTGATACCACAATATGTTCTATTTATTTTGCATTTTTTGGTCATGTGTTATTATCTGCTGTGTTCATGTCAAACTGTATGCAAATTTATTTTACATCATCATCCTCACTGATAGTCTGCATAATGTATGAATCAGCCACCAATTCTTATTACAGCCACCAATTCTTATTACATCTTTCATGATATGACTGAAAAAGTAATAATAGCTACGTTAAAAATCTAAATCACACTCACACAATCATGATATACCTTCCATGATATTACAAGCCTTTTTCTTTAGTAAGAAAGCCTGTTGTCCTTTATTATTAGATTGTGACACCACTCCTAATTGCAATCAACTGAGCATAAAAGGAAAGAGACTGAAAATTTATAGTTCTCTTTAACACAAAATAAACTACAAGTCAGAATGTGCTTAAAATAATAAAGAATTGAAATACATACTGCAGGTTTAAAGTAGTTTATTTACAATGGAAGAAATTCAAGAAGATTCTTAACTAAAGTAGATGGATCATCTCAGATACGTGTAATGTGTCACATTTTGAAGAAGTCATGAATCCTAAAGTTGAATAAATTATGCATTAGATTTATCATAGTCAAGCCAGAAAGGTCTTGAGAAGGTTCATTCTGATATGTCCCTTATTTCATCTCTGAAACATAAAAGGGCCTACATTTAAGCTTTAGTGGAATTGACCAAGTCATTGTAACAGTTATAGTGGCAGAGAATACATTAGAATTACCCACCCTATCAGTTGGAGGGGATCTAAGATCAAATAATTGATCTTCAAACTAAAGTTAATTGCATCATATTCTAGGCTGTTAAAAACTGATGAAAGACATGATTATTTGGGGAAATGTTAGCTGTCATGAAAGGAAGAGACAGACTTATGAAGCTAGAAAGAACGATTGTGTGAAAAAGAAACAGCATTAAGGTACGCAATTTTAATTTCCATATAGTATTCTATTTTGTTTGTTTAGTTTTATGCAAATGTATTTGATATGCTTATGATCCATGCATGTATTATATATTCAATTTCATAGGACTCTGTTGATATGTTAGTGTTATGCAATTGAATTCTTTAATTTAACAGTTATTAGTTCATTGATAGAATTGATGGATTTGTGATGTATCAAAATATTCAATATGTAAAATTTCTTATGGTGATATGAATTAATTTCCTTTGTCTGTAGGATGATACTGTTTACTTTGAGTTAATGATAACTGCATATTTCTATATGAATTTGCAATGCCTAAATGATCTTGCAGGTTACTGTAAGCTAGAATTTAGTGAATCTTATATATTGGTAATTGAGCATTTATCTTAGTAAGTGGAACTTGTTAACCAGCTGTAGGGAGACATATAGCAGCATCATTTGTACATAGCCAGCTGCAGAGAGATGAATAATAATGTATGCTGATATATACGGCAGCATCAGCATCAACTGAACACAGAACAGTGTCAAGTGCCAATTAATGGCTATGTCAAACAGGGATAATGAACTGCTTAATTAAGGTCTGTCTTAGTATATTGCAATGGTCATTTTTAACTATAGATAATGATTGTACCTCACCTCAAATACAGTAAATTTGTAGGACCAATAATCGTTAAGGTCACATTCTGTCAGAATTTATGCAGTGTGGATATCTCTTTTTGTTTCTGAATAACAAAAGTGAGAGATTTTATATATATGGATAGGTGGTGAAACATAGGTTTAGCCATAATCTAGTTATTTAAAGAAACAGCCTTCTATATCCATCTCCAAGAACCCAACGAGGACAGTACAAGAGGGAAGTCTGCTAATTGAGAGTTCAAACTAGAAATAGAAAGGGTCAGAGGAAGAACCAAGCATAGACACACTAGATGTGGAATACACAAAGCCAGAAGAATCACGCCAGGTGATGCAAGACTGGCATGGACATTGTGCTCTTTTCACCACTTGTTACTATGATAAACAAATCTGTAAATTGAACACTGCTATTAAATTCCATTAAGGTAAATCTGTTAGATTAATATTCCAATTTTTAGTTTATGTATTAATTATAAAATTTATTTTATTTTATTGTTTAAGGGGGCTTGTATTTGTTTATTTCTTCTCAATTGTCTAGCTTAGTTCTGTCAATGTTCTATCTATCTACTCACACTGGCAATAACATCAAGAGAAGTCAGCATCTAGATAAGGTTCACCAAATCAATTGAAAGCAGGCACCACACCACACCACCCTGTTACAAAACAATACTGCAAGAAAAGTTTTTTTTTTTAAAGTCAACTATTTTGAAATTCTGGAATCACCAGTACCAAACTATGTGCAAATAAATATACAGCATCTGCTAAAAGAAAACCCCATGCCTTGTGCTTCATTCACACTGTTAAGTATTAACTACTAAATTTCTAAGAGAAATATGAACATGTTTTGTTTTGAGGAAATCTGCATGGCAATAGTGCCTGGAATAATTATTAAAATAATAACTCTAGCCAAGTGCCATGACCAGTTATGCAGATTTTCAGGCCTTTTACTGCATATTTGCCCCTGGAAACTGTCACTGAGGTCATCAAACAAACTCCACCTAATACTTTATATAATTCCTGATAGGACTGCATAAAGTGTGTTAGAAAATATTTAAAAATGTCAAGATTCAAATGTTTGTTCTGCTGACTTTTGTTTGTATTTCTTGGATCCACAAGCAAGTGCCATGAAAGACAGCCATCTTTAAAATGGTCACCAAAATAAGTACAAAGTTTTGTGAATCAAATGGAGAGCTAAATGAAAGTGAGTATGACAACATATCCTAGTAAATCGTGGTTTCGAGTCAAATGAAAATAGCCGAGAGGGGAGATTGGGGTGGTGTAGCAGTAAGCATCCTGGACATAAAAGTTAAAAATCTTCAAGATAAACACAGATTTGTTAATATTTTTTAAGTACAAACAAATCAAAGATATATTCTAGAGGGGAATGGATACTCGAACATGAGGAATTAAAATGCTGGTATGTAAGGCCAAGGCACAGCAGGCTGATACATGTAATTTGAATTTTTTCAATATAAGGAACAAGTAGAATATTATGAGGCAATGTTTTTTAAATTATTTTTTTTATTTACACTTGAGTAAAAAGAACTTTTATAATATATGAAACAAGAGTACAAATACCTACTCTGTCAGATGTCTGTTATAGTAGACATTAGTGGTTAAAATGCAATCAAACCTGCCAGTCTTTAGAGAACCAAGCAGTCAACCTGCTCATATATATCAATGAACCAGATGATTTTGAGATATGCTTTCAATTAAGAAGAAAAATACCCAGCTGCAAGCTAATTACTATCAATGAAATAGGGTAATGTTGCTTATTTATGTCACTGAAATTTAGGAAAATAAAATCCAAAATGCAGGTGATGTCCAGCATCATGAATGGCATTCCTTACAAACACTATCTTATGTCTGGAATAGACATCAAGGTTAAATTTAAGTCCAAAATGCAAGTTTTATAGTGAACTAAGCAGTCAACCTGCTCATGTCTGCCAGTGAACCAAACCATTTTGGTACAAGCTGTCAACAATAACAATAACAACATCCATCTGCAGGCTAGTTACTGTCAGTGAAATAAGTGATGTTTGGTCAATTTATGCCTTGGAGTTTTAAGAAAACAAAATCCAATAAACATGCAGTGTGCAGAGATGTTCTTACTATAATCAGGGCTGTAGAGAGCAATCAAAGGCCCTGGGGTAAAGAGACACCCAGGCCTCTCCTAGTTGTTCAAACAAAATTATTATATGTTGTTTGGCTTGAGCCCACTTATGGATATGGATACCAGGGATATATCCCCAGTTGCCCAGCCCCTTCTTGTTGGCCCTGACTATAAATGGCACTCTCTTTTCTGAGAAGTACTTGTACAATGAAAAGAATAATTTTAAAAAAAACCCATTAAATCCATTGCAACACACTTAAAACTGCAACTTTTTTAATAATGCATCACAAAAAACATCATACATGAACTGTCCAATTAATTCTCCTCATGATCAACTTACATGTATCACAACAAATGAGGTGCTACATCTGATAAATTTAAAGGGCCACTATGCCAACTTTCCTCCTCTTTAGAACACATCATGGAAGCCATAAAAATAACCCCTATTAAGTGGCAGAACCTTATACCATGAGATTTAACATCAAGATTTTGTCGTAAGAATGCAGAAAACCAATTGGATATTTAATGCTTTCTTAGCAGTGCATAAAATGCATAAGTACAGATAAATAAAAAAATAATGGTCCTCAACAATTAATAATTAAAATTAGAATGAAATGATTCATATAAAAAGAATAAAACAAAATTTAAACAAATACATAACTCTTTATAGGGATTTATCAAAATGGATATTTAACTTGCTTGATTAGAACTGTGGCGTTGTTTTAATTCAATGGCAAATTTTTACAAAAACAACAAAAAAAAAAAAAAAACAAAACAAAACTGGGTCTTGATGATCATGCTGCTAAATCCCTCCTGACTACATCACATAGCCAAGTTGGTGATCAAGACTAATTAAAGGTAGGTTCCATCATGTAGCTCTGTTTGAGTGAGTGTTCTCCCAGTGATTAAGTGCAATGATTTCAAACAGGTACAAACATCCAGGAATATGTATGGATAGCATTGTACCTATTAATCCCTTGCACCACCACAAAACATTGATTGTAATTCCCACTTAGAAATACATGCTAACAACTGTGGCCTCAATGCTTAAAATTAAATTCTTTTGAAAACTGTAAATGTATATTAAAATTTATCAGTCAATTGTACCACTATGTTCATTATGTTAAGATGTTTTGTTTAATTGTACAAAATCTATATTCACAGTATGTTAGAACCTGTAATTGTGTGAGAAAATAAATAAAGGTGATTTCCATCTCCACATGTTAGTAGATCTAACTTGACAAGCTCTACAAAATTATTTACTGTGTTCATGATTTGTTTTTATTTTTACTGTAGCATTAACAAATTTTAGTCATATCACTATGATGTCTGCACTGTGGCAGTTTATAGTGTTGTCCAGAACTGGGCCATCATACCACAGAGAAGTAGCATGATGTTCCACTTAGTCACATTATCCTGACACCAGACCAACCAACCCTAACACTAACCTCTTAATGCTGAGTGCCAAGTGAGCCAGCTGCTAGTGCCATTTTTTATAATGATTTGGTATGACTTTACCACCAGGCCAACTAGTCAGAACACTAACCTCTTAATGCCGAGTGCCAAGCGAGGCAGCTTTTAGTGCCATTTTTTTATGTCTTTGATATGACTCGGCTGGGGATCAAACCCACGACCTCCCGCATCCAGATGCACCATACAGAAAATACAACTGTTTATGAGATATAGCATTTGAGTCTCTTCTCATCAACAATAATCTTTTTAATGCTATGAAATAAATGACTCCATATAAAAAAATTGTGTCCCATAATTATTTTTTATAAGTCAGGTCAAGCTGCAAACAACAAACATCCTCATCTACCATAGCACAATGTTTCTGCAGAGCAGGGTCTGCCTATGTTGTTATTGGACCAACTGATTAATTACTTAGAAACTGCAGGGACCCAAATCTGGGTCTGTTTATTTAGCAGTTGGACTCATAAGTGAGTATCTATGGTAACACAAAGCAAATTTAGATAGATTTTAATACAGTAGCAAAATGATAATGGACATTTTAATATGGTAACAAAATGACTACAAAGTCACCACTTAGTCATGTAAAGAAAGTTGGCTGCTGTTATCTTTAACAGAAATTACACTGAATTGTGCATGTATTCCACTGATCCTAATCTTATGGATGCTTTTCAATATTTTCATACACTTAGTACAGGCTCATCTTCATCATTGTTGTAAAGGAACTTGATATAAAATTTCTTTAGATTACCAACAGATCAATGCTTTCTGTGATGTAACATCCATAATTTTGTTACTTGTCCTCTGAAGTAGAAAGGTGTCAGAATTTGTCAACTTATACTGTGTACCTTAAATCCTGGAAGTCTGAGTACCTCAAATCCTGAAAGTCTGAGTACCTTAAATCCTGGAAGTCTGAGTGTACTTTCTCAACATCATGGGAGCTTCAGGATGGAACTATCCTAGTGTCTTTGTACAAACATTAATGAAAACCTTAGGTGATCCATAAAGAAGTATTTACTTGTCATATATATTGCATATTGGAGTCACAAAGCTGTACTATCCAAGATCTGTTGAGGAAGTCATGGTAAAAAATAACTGGCCTGGGATGGGAGAGAACTAAAGGGCCTAATTCAGAAGTCAAGACTAAAGATCAATCCAGCCTGTCAGAATGCATAATTATTATGACAAAAGATCAATCACAATATGCTTAACACAGATTTTCTCACAAAATATTGAAATTGATAAAACCTGTACATCACTACAATGTTCTGCCATAATAATGCCTATCACCAGTACAAATGTAATCAAACATTGCATAAAATTAAAGAATGAAACGGATACAGCCATTAACGTGGTGGACATATTTATAGTATTATGCTTCACACTTCTGGAGGCTGAGCACTGCAAGAAATCTAACAAACTGAAATATTACCAAAACAGTATAAACCATATTTTATTTTGTCATTTACATACATGCATATATACACATACATATATTACACACATACATACATAAATGTAAGATGAATTTTTACATCAGTGAAACTGATCACAAAACCAGATAGCCCTAGTGAAATTCTGGTTGCCTTTGGCAAATGTTTGGTTCCAGTAATAGTTTAAAAACAATAGGTTAGGAAGGTCAGCATTTTTCCAGGGATTTTATTTCCCTTCATTTTTAAATTCAAAAGCAAATAATCCATATTAGAATCACTCCAATAAATTTTATTTTGCTCTGTAATACTATTCAAACAAAAAAAAAAAACATAATTTGTTTGTACACAGATATATTCACCGAGATTATGTAATTAAAAGTGTATTTCAGTCTTATTTGGGTTTTTCAGTGTATTTAGGTGTTTATAGGCACCCCAAAAATTATATAAAAGCTTCAGCAACAAACACACCAATAATCAACTGAAAAGTTGGCATCCTCGCTCTAACAATTCATGACCCTTAGTAATTTCACACATTAGGGCATACATATCTCAAGAATTCGATTGTTTCGGCAATTTCACACCGACTTCATTAGCGACTGATGTTGGTCGCCAGCTAGACAAACAAGTAGGTCTCTGCTTTTTTCATATCTGACAGCAGCAGATCAGATATAAAAAAAAAATGCATAGACCTACTTGTTGGTCTAATCGCCAGCTTCATCGTAGCACAAAGAAAATGGTGACATCAGTCACTAAAGGCGGTGTTCTTAAGATATTTATGCTCCGAGTATGGAAAATTATTAATGATCACCAATGATCAGCTCTGAAAAACAAAGTACAACTGTTCCTTGTATCTGTACCTCTACGTACAGAATGAATAATTGCAAATGACGAATAACAAAAGTTGTAAGGGCACTGTGGGTATGAAGGGAGGTAACTAAAGTAGTCTTACGGACAGGTAAATAATCTTCCGTTAAGAAAAGAAAATCGGCACACCTCAAACACGTTAGTGCAAGTGAAGCCGGCATTTTCAACCAGAACATAAAATATCCTAATCCGGTTGTTATATTTAAGCAGCTAATTTCTTAAAATTATGCATAGTGAAAACTTGTTTACATACTAGCCCCTGGGTCAAAGGATCGGCCATCTTGAAATTGTTGACGGTTTGTCACCTGCAACCATTTACCTATGAAATTACAGGTATACCTACCTTCCAAAACGTATTGTAACAACAATGCCTAATTTAAACTTTTCTCTGTTAAATAAAGATTTTCTACAGTCATTATACATGTGTTTGATTTATTATTACCTCATTTGGGGCACTCAATTCAAACAAGTCGTAGTGATCCTGATTCCACTGTTGGATCAACTGCGCCAACTTATTCCGGTCTTGTATTCTCTCGGTTTCCGTCATGCTTGTTTTTTTTTTATAAATCCATTGGCACAAGATTCTCAAAAAAAGAGAAACTTAAATCCGAAACGTTTCCAGTCATTGATCGTATATTCTCAAAAAAATAATCCTATCCACTTAGAATGACGATAACCTGTTTCCGTATTCACTCAACTCAAACTAGTCTTATGGAAAGCGTTATTTGCGCATGCGTTTAGTGTAAATGATCTATGCAAATTGCTTAGGTGGCCCGCACCTTGTCAAGATGGGGGACATCCTTACATTGACACGCCTCTAAGAGATGAGATTTATTATACTACATTTTAAAACAATGTTAACATTTATTAATATAGGTCTTGTCATAAAGATATGGGACAATTGTTTAATCTGTTTCTTTGATTTGGATTCGTAGAAAAGGCAGAAAAATAAACCAATATGCATAATGATAGACTGTGTTGAACTGCACCCTTTCTCGTTTTCGACAGGTACGTGCCGTATATAACCAAAGGAGATAGTGGGTGGATGATTTAATTACTATGGTGCGCCCTGGATGATTAAATGCAGAGATTTGGAGATTTTATTTGAATCATATTGTAGTGATACAAACATTTTTTTTTTGTTTTGTTTTGTGGAGGGTGCTTTCCCGGGTTAATCTTTGCAGACCATTTAGGGAGGCCCTCCTGCCCTATTTGTATTGATTGTGCTATCTTATTTGTTTGTTTATTTTATTGTTCTCTATTTTGTTAGAGTTTGCATAATTACATATATTGGGGGGTCCACCAGTCTATACATTCATCTGCTTTCAATTTTCATAAGTAATCTTCCATCATTTTGATTTCTTGTTCTTTCTCTTCTTTCTTTCTCCTTCGTTTCTCTCTCCTTTTGGCTCTTTCAGATACTCTTTCTTGTTCTGTTTCCATTTATACTATATGACTTTGTGTTCCTGACGTTGTTGATTTAGTTGTTTTAGATTCCAGTACTTAAGTTTGTTGGATGCATTTCTGGCTTCGTTGCTGTTGTTGTTTTCGTTGTTGGCTGTCGTCTCCTTGGATTTGTTCCTGTTGCTGATTTTTGTTTCTGTTGTCTGCTCTTCGTACTGTTTCTTCTATCCGTCTTAAACTTTCTTGTATTCGTATTTGTCTCTGATTACTTTCTTCTTTACTTTACTGCTCTGTTTCCATACTCTGTTGTACTTTTGACTTGTGGATTTTGTTTCTCTCATATTTGTGTCTGGTGATCTTCTCGCTGTTGCTGTTGCTTCCATTGTCTCTGTTTAGGAATTGGTTTTTCCCCATTAGTTTGTGGATTGGTTTTATTGCTCAGATGGAGTCTGTGCATTTAGTGGACATTTATGAGATGTGTGTCCTGTTTTCCCTCATCGGTTACATTTTCTATGGTATATGCAACCTTTGTACCAGGATTTTGTGGAAAAAAAAACTATGTAGAAAGGTTCTTTTCACTTTGGTCTATTTTGTTTTTTCTATTTCCAAAATTCGTGTTCCATTGTAAATCTTCATTAGAGATATTGTATCTAATCTCGATAATATCAGCTTTATTTTTTTAACTTTTCTTCAAATTTTTCAACGGTGGCTTGTAGTGGTATCTCCATGGGGATGTCTGATAGGTGCGGTTCAGCAGTCTGTTTCTTTATTTTTTGCTGTTTTAATTATTACTGTATCTCCTGATATCGCCATTTCCCCATTTGGTAATACAGGTTGGTATCCTCTGGGTTTTAGTATAAAGCCTTTGTAGCCTTTCTGGTTGATGGAGTAAATTTTTAGCATGCATTCCGGATCTTTAATTTTTATTGCGACCATCACCCAACATATGCTCGGTACTCTTTCTCTTGGTATATTTGATGTGTCTATCTCTTGTGTTCCTTCTTGGTGTTCGCATTGCAGAAATGATCCTTTTTCCGTCTCTAGTGGTTTGGTTTTGAATTATTTTTCTAACTCTTTCATTGCTTGTCCTGCTTTTTTCATCGCCATTTTGTCTCGTGCAATCCGCATCTCTCGTGAGTGATTTTCACTAGTAATGTCCATTTTGTATATTTCTTTTTTGTACATTTTGTTTCTTATACATTTTAGTCCTTATTTCTTGGTTCCTTTTTGTTGTAATCGTGTTTCGTGCCCATCAACAGGTCTGCTTTAGCCGGGCCATTTTTCAGGTTGCTATTCCTTGACTTAACTCGGTCCCACTATTCGGCCTACAAACATGTGCAGGATAATCAATGGTGGGCTTACGAAGATAAACGTTTCAGGTATGGAAATTCACACGCAGTGCCGGCGGAAGACCTAAACACTGAAAATAGTATGGTGTCCCTCCCCGCTTCCTACAAACTGAAATTTAAGACAAAAATATTAAAAAGGTGGGAAAATACCAGTGCAGCCATCACTCCAAATCAAAACACTCATACATGCACATTGAAATAGTCATATATAATTTAATCAAGTTTATCATTCACAATTAGTTTTTAATTTTATTTTTTTTTTGGCTGTCCCTATTGGGCTGGTGTCCTAAACACGTGCTTAGTATGTTTAATGGGTAATCCGGCACTGTTCATACGTGAGGAAAATAAAATTTCGCATTTTCGTGCCCTCCATTCCATATAAGTGCGTCTTCTCTTACCATTGCCGTTTCTACATTGTTTTGCATATGTTAGTTTTATTTGTTTATTTATTCATTCATTCATTTCCATTTGCATGTGTATTTGTTTATGTTCCATTGCCACGTAGTCCTTGTGAAGTGCATTTTCAGATTTTAAAAAATTTAGTCTTAACATTTAGTTATACTTTCATGTGAAATTTTACAGCTGAAATTAAGCCATTTCCTTTGAAATAATTTCTCGACAGGAAGCAAACCAATGGTGATGATAATTAATCTTAGTATGGAAACCGATGGATTATCTTTAGATACCATATTAAAATAATATTGCCGTGCGCCCATGTGATTTACGTTGCTATGACAGCAGGGTGCGAAAAGCAGTATATAAGTGGTAGAGCAACAAAACAAATTGCGTTAACGACGAACATGGATTTTAAATCGCTAATGTTTATGAAGCTAAGGAATAAAGTGAATAAGCTTAAAAGAAACAAAAGGAAAAAAATGCTTAGAAGATTGAAACTTTAAGAATTAAACATTACTCTTTCACATTTTAACAATACTAAAAAATTCTTTTATTTTTCATTTAAGGAATAAATTTGTAATTGGTTCGTCTTCTGCTTGTTGAAGAAGAAAGTAGTTTAAACAAATTGATTTCTGGGGATATTGAAAAAAAAATGAATGAATATTTTGCACCAGTCCCTATCGTTGTTTATAGGAACATTTCTATATCTTCAAAATTTGATTACACTGATCAAGATTTTAACCATGTGCATATTAGAAAACAAGATGACTATGGTGTCGTCATGTCACTGTTTCTTCACAAGCCTGCAGGGACCGACTTTATTAGTTTGAACTTATCACATAGAAAATGTCTTTGATTCTTTTTTAATGCGCGTAGAAAATATCCACATAATTAATACATCAAGATAATACCATTAGTGATACTATAACGGTGCAAATCGCTGCTAAACAATCTATATGTAGTAAAATTTCAAAGTCCTTTCTTTCCTGGTCAGCGTTTCACGTAAACATGGAGATTGACGCATGAGTTTGCCAAAAAAAAAATTTACACCGAGGAAAAATAGCAAGTATATATTCTCGTTAAATAAATAGCCTTATGGACTAGCGTCGAACAGTTGAGGACACGAAAAGAGAGAAGTTCAGCTGCATAGGGAGTCGCGAATCTCGAATAATACACAAGGTTAGTCTCGATTACATGCAGTGCATGGTCACTGATGGTAGGTCTGTAATTATTGTTGACCTTATTTGTTTTAAATTTCATCATTCTTTTTTTTTTCTTGATTTCAGAAATAATCGTACATATTATATGGCTGGTGTATTATAAGAATGTCACACAATATTTCGTTATATGAATGAGTTCGGATTCACTTATTTTGTATGCAATATGAATCATGCAGAATGAAATTTCATATATTTGTTCTGACAACAAATTGTGAGGAGTAAATTATCTGTCGTTAATGATTTGTGTCATTAAGATTTCATGCTCTGTATAAGGTCTACTCAGAACTGATTTTTTTCCTATGTCTGGAAATCTTTGTTAACAAATATATAATTAGCACAATTAACACAGTTGGGACAGGAAGCGAAGCCATTACTTTATGGGTAATTAAGCTGCAAATTCTCTTAAACTGAAAATGGAGTAACTTGTGTCGACTGACCTAGTTCAGCTGGTAGGGGCGTGATGGTTTATCTAAAGAGGTCTAATTATGCCACGGTCAGTTGGAATATAGTAGCCGCTAACAAGACGCTGATTTATGATAATAGGATTGTGTATCAATATTAGGATGTGAATGACCATAGCTAGTTCTGTTGAGTTCGATTGACGATATCTGACATACGAGAATGGGAATATTTGTTAATCCCAATGAGAAGGACAAACCAGACATGTATTTAGGATGGGTATTACAATTTATTTTGAAGGACAGAAAATAGCTCTCGACACATCTATGATGTACAGTGTGGAAAAGAGCAAAATCTGCAACAGAGAGAGAGAGAGAGAGAGAGAGAGAGAGAGAGAGAGAGAGAGAGAGAGAGAGAGAGAGAGAGAGAGAGAGAGAGAGAGAGAGGGAGGGAGGGAACGACTACGACGATCTATCACCAGCAGTGATTTGGGAAAAACGGAAACAGGAGGTGATGATGCTGGTAATCTGAGTTCTATCACTCACTCGATCATATGATGAATTTTGTTATACCAGTATAACAAAACGGGTAATTGAATTTCGTATAATTGTATAAGTTTATATTTGAGATAATGTGAATCATTCACATAACATATTCAATTTCATACAATTTATGCAATTTTTGTGTTATTCTATATCTCTGTTCAGTTTCTCTTATTCCATTCTTAATTTTAATATTTTATTTTATTAATTACTCGATCCGGACAATAACACTGTAGTCTGTCATCTCCTAGAAAATGCTAACCAAAATCCTACCCTATGGTTGAGATCACACATCTTTACCATCTCCTAAACCATATGACTGAATTTGTAACGGAATTATTCCTCCAACGATTGCTCAAAGTGGGGCCAGAAATATTCTTTAAGATTCAGTTAAAATTATGAAGTTGAATTTAGCGCTACAGCTCACAAGACATCTTTTTACACTCATCTACCAAATTATGTAACAGACTACGTGAAGATGTAAGAAACTAACAATTCAATATTTGTTCGCAAAACAATTAAATTCAAACAAGCATGAGCCATCATACCTTTTCATAGATGAAAGAAATATATATCGTACATGCAAAACCGAGGAATTAACTGTTTAGTACTATATATGGAATATATTTGAATCAGTATGGTGCCAGTATATTGATTAGTTTAATTATTATGGTGCCAATCCATTGATTAGTTGTATAATTATGGTGTCAATTGTGTAGTCGAATTAGTATGGTGCCAATGCATTGTGTAGTTGAATTATTATGGTGTCAATTCATTGTGTAGTTGAATTATTATGGTGCCAATGCATTGTGTAGTTAAATTATTATGGTGCCAATCCATTGATTAGGTGTATAATTATGGTGTCATTTCATTGTGTAGTTGAATTAGTATGCTGCCAATGCATGGTGTAGCTGAATTATTACAGTGCCAATGCATTGTGTAGTTGAATTATTATGGTGCCAATGCATTGTGTAGTTGAATTATTACGGTGCCAATGCATTGTGTAGTTGAATTATTACGGTGCCAATGCATTGTGTAGTTGAATTATTATGGTGCCAATGCATTGTGTTGTTGAATCATTTTGGTGCCAATCCATAGAGTTGTAGAATCATTGTGGTGGAGTAGTTGCTCTGAAGCACATGAAACAGAATATCACTATTTCTTTCAGTGGAAATTATACATTGTGGTCCGCATTGTTGTTTTACCGATATTCACAGATGTTGTTCTTTTTAGTTTAAAAAAATATTTTTCATTGATTTACAACAGTTTCTTAACCCCACCCCGCCATCCAATATATTTTTCCGGATACTTTTTTTCTTAACTATTAACTGCTTACGAGATTGTTAACTTGTCAAATGCCAGTCGAAGGGGCATTACACAATGCCATAGACAATAACTATCCTACTAGAATATCTAAAGTTTGTTTCCTCGTGTTCTTGCTTAAATTATTCAACTTAATTTATTTGATGATTCATCCTAAAACCAACATTTACCTGTGCTAATTTTCTCCTCTATCTCTGGTAATAAACAAAGCAAAAGAACTCTCAAATGTTATAACAATTTAAATAATCCAGTTAATTTTCGATAAGCTGACAAAATTTCTATTTATAAAAATCTATACTACTCGTCATTCTAACATTTCAAATCCAATTATCCACACACCTTTAAAATTGTAATAATAGTGAGTGAGATCGTTTATTGTGATGTTACGTATCTGGGTATATTTGATTACTGGACAAAACATTTAAGTACAAAAATGTAGAAGATGAAAGAATGAATTTTTAATATTTTGTTGTTACATATTATTAATTTACTGATCTCTCTCATTTTTTTGTTTATTTTGTTCTAATGGAACTTTTATGTGGTCTTTCTCTCCTTTACAATTACCTGCAATTACCTGCATCTCAACTCTGTCCGCGTGGATTCGAGTCTTGATTCGACGAAATGTGTGATGTGAGAAAAGATTGACACGAAATATTCTAGCGGCTCTATATAAACATTTGTTTATCCCCACCCCAAAATAAAAAAGTACATCTCTTATGGGTTAAGTACTTCATAGATTATAATTTACTTTGTTATTATGATGCGGTAATCATTCACTGAATTTGTGGAAGACCCTGCATTTTCGTGACAATTTCTGCTCTGTAATAATTATTCATGTCCCATATTATATACCATCCCTACTATGGTTAAAGTTCATGCTCTTTAGTGATTATGGTTTGACCCTTATTGTCTACCATACCTGCAAAGGTTAAAGTTCGTGCTCTATAATGATTACGATGTGCCGCATAGACTGCATTACCTACAAAGGCTTTGGTATAAAGAATATGATGTACCCCACTGTGTCTACCGTACATACTAGGGTCAAAGCTGTTGCACCATAAAATTTAAGTACTGTTACATAAGGTGTAAGGTTAAAGATTTTTCTCTATAAAGATTATATTGTGTCCCATATTGTCTATCATACCCGTTAAAGTTTAAGAGTTTACTCTGGTAAAATCATGCAATAACCATCGTTGTACCATACCCACTGATTTTAAGAAAGTCTTTAACCTTGCATGCGTTAAGATGGTGTTGAAAACATACTTTAAATCATCCTCTGCCACGTTGATCTTCAAATAAATTTCCCCTTTTGTGACTGCTCTTTTTTTGTTGTCTCAATCCTTAGTCTATTCTTAGAGATAAATCACCGACCCTCCACCCCATCCCCCAAACAAGTGATGTAGGCTGCAAGACATTTAATAATTGTAGTAAAAGTGAATATGAACGCCAGCTTAAGTATTATCTAATTATTAATACCCCTGTCACCACCCATCCCCTCTCCGTCAAACTCTATAGCTACTCCTCCTTTATGTTCATTTTGGCTGCAAGATTGATATCATGAAATGTTTTATTTTCGAAAACAGAAAATGCCAATAAACAATCCAAAAAGAAAAACTAAAAAATAGAACGAAACAATGGGTGATAGTTGGTAATCGATGTCATAATACCTTTTTCCACATAGAAGTAAATACCTTGTCGCGTGGAGGATTAAGTAAGGTATAATCTGATCTCCGTAATAAGAAACTTGTAACAGACTTTCAGGACAAAATTTATGTGACTCAGGAAATATGCCAAATTATGTGATTCCGGAAATATGGTAAATTTTTTGTAACATATTAAATAACAAAAAAAAAAGAAGATAAAAGAGAATAAAATTTAAAACTGTATAAAAGTTCCAAATTGCTGCATACTAGCATTGTGCTATTACAAGAGTTGGTTTTCCAGACTATTCTTACTTGAAGAACTCACATTCAAACTTAATGTATCATTTTATTAAAGGAAAATTCGATTAAATTTAAAATGGTTTATATGTCTCTTATGTTTCGTTTTTAAGAATCTTTCAAAAATCATAATAGAAATATCAGAAATGATGTATATAAGATTATGGTTACACTTATTAAAGTTTAGTGATTTTAACAACGTCTAGATTTATCATTTTTGTAATTTCATCAAGTTGGATTCCTCAAATAAGGCCAGTTAACCTGCAGAAACAATTCAAGATACGCTACATTCAATTACAAATTAAGATTTTTTAAATTCAGTCATTTTTATCCATTCTTAGTCATGTATAAGTCATGCCAAATCTTACAGATTGGTAGACATGCGCATTACTACCATCATCTTATAAAATATGACCAATTTACCAGTAACCTCACTACCTAGCCAAAGAGAAAGCTTAAAATTTAAAAATGTTGCTATTCCTTTAATCATGTTGTAGAACCGCTCAGGTGGCCTAGTGGTTAGAGCGTTCGACGTGGATGCGGGAGGTCGTAGGTTCGAATCCCGGCCCAGTCATACCAAAGACTTTAAAAAATGGCACTAAGAACTGCCTCGCTTGGCGCTCAGCGTTAAGAGGTTAGTGTTGGAACTGGTTAGCCTGGTGTCATGATAATATGACTGGGTGGGATATCGTGCTACATGTCTGCGGCATGATGCCCCAGTGCTAGACATCTATATAAACTGTCACACTGCAGACATCGTAACGATATGACTAAAAAAATGTTGAAGCTACGTAAAAAATCTAAATCACACACACAATCATGCTATAACTACTGGGACACTTTAATTTGTCACACTATGATGGCGTGTAAACATTATGGAGAGTTGAGTCTTAAATAGCATCGAAAGTCATGGGTCAGAAATTCACCTAATGACATGTTTGACTGGTTAATGGGAATTAATAATCCATTTATAATTTATAGCTCTGGTGGTAAATTCCAAAGACGATCGGTATTGATCCATTTATTGTATAACTGTAATGTATAATGGCGCTCTATACTGTCCGTTTGGTTGATTTGGTCGGTGGCCTGAAAGGTAACGAAATAAAGATTTATTGGTAGAATTGCAAAAATTAGGTTGTAAAAGAAAATACATAAAAAAGACGAATCACCTCGGGGGAAAAGTTTCGCACAAAACGAGCCTATTCAGGGAGGAAATGAATTTGTGATAAAACATTCAATCTCTGTTTCAATGATGTATATCATATTGTACTGCATTTGCAACAATTTGCCCCTTGCAGAAACCCAAATGTACAAAATTTGTACATGTGTTTCCTGGTTATGCTAAAGAAGAATTACAGATAAGTAAGTACCGTATTTTATCATATATAAATCTGAAAACAACACTGAGCTCTGCCGTTAAATAACGCGTAAGATATTCAGTCTATGCAATTTGTTCTGTTTACTAACAAACTGCATGTAGAACACGCGAACTAAATATGCCGTCACATAATCTGCCCATAAACCAGGCCTTGACTCGCACTTAATTCAGGGAAATCGGACATTCCAATCTCATTTTAGGTAAAACGGACAATCCAGTCTCACTTCAGGGAAAACGGATATTCCAGTCTCACTTCAGGGTATAGGGCTATTACAGCCTCACTTCAGGGAAAAGGGACATTCCAGTATCACTTCAGGAAAAAATGGACATTCTGGTCTCATTTCAGGGAAAAGGGACATTCCAGTCTCATTTCGGGGTAAAGAGACATTCCAGTCTCACTTCAGGGAAAACGGATATTCCAGTCTCACTTCAGGGTATAGGGCTATTCCAGCCTCACTTCAGAGAAAAGGGATATTCCAGTCTCACTTCAGGAAAATGGGACATTCTGGTCTCATTTCAGGGGAAAGAGACATTCCATTTTTACTTCCGGGACAAGGGACATTCCACTCTCACTTCAGGGAAAACGGATATTCCAGTCTCATTTTTCAGGGAAAACGGATATTCCAGTCTCACTTCGGGGAAAAGGGACATTCCAGTCTTACTAACGGAAAAGGGACATTCCAGTCTCACTTCAGGGAAAACGGATGTATGAAAAAACAACACAACAGTAAGGATGTGATTCCAGCAATGTATTAAAAGTCAGATTAACATTTAACGAACCCGAACTTAACTCCATGTAAAGTTTTGTTGATACAAACGAAAGGCTGGCTGAAATTTAATCAGTCGACTGTCTCTGAAAGTAGTAAACCTGACACTTGAGCTCTATTATTCTGACATTTCAGAATAGACATGTAATTTACTAATTTCAGGATCGTTTTTCATCTGTTCGTTTCTCTGTTCTTCTTTCTTTTTACAAACTTTCTCTCACGCAGATGTGAAACATTTTTCTCTGCATTTGATTTATTAATGCAAAATGCCAGAAAGAGACACACAAAGAGAGACACACAGGTCATCCTGTCTAACTTTGTCATGATGCCATTTAGGGATAGAAAAATGAATGCATCTTTGATGGAACAAACATTGTGCAACACACACACACACACACACACACACACACACACACACACACACACACAGACACACACACACACACAGACACACACACACATTACCGCATCCTTAATGTTTGTTTTTTAATTCTGTTATTCTGACATTTCAGAATAGACATGTAATTTACTAATTTTATGATCGTTTTTCATCTTTCGTTTCTCTTTTCTTCTTTCTCTTTACAAACTTTCTCTCACGCAGATGTGAAACATTTTTCTCTGCATTTGATTTATTAATGTAAATCGTTATAACTATTAGGACATTGTAAAGTTATTAAGACTGAAATTTTCTCTGAATTGTATTTAAAGGATTTTTCATTAAATAATATTGAAAGTAATTTTCCGCTAAAATATATTGAGAGTAATTTTACCTACGACGTTTATGCATATCGGCTGCGAGATTTGGTTAGTCATGTGACTAGCAATTAAAATGGTGCGAACGAGGTCAAAATTCATCAACGCTGTAGTTACGTCTCGTCTGACAACAGATTAAAGACAAAATCGTATTATGCTGGTGATTTCGGAGAAGATAAATGATTTCCCTATCGATTTAATGTAATTATGGGTCATTGTAAGGTAATTTAAGTTTGCTAGGCCTGATAGTTGGCGAGTACCCTATGCCGACACCAAATGGTGTCGGCAAATTCCAAGTTTTTGATAGGGAATAGACTCTGACCCTACACCCCAACATAAAAAAACCAAATATCAAAAATGGAGTGTCAAGGGTCAGAGAAAACTCGGACTACTATTTCACCAATGTAAGGCAAAATGGCTCTTTTTGACACATCTGAAGGTTGAAAAACACCTTCCGATAGTATTAACTTATTAATTAAAGAGATTGTTGTCTTAAACTGTGCATTCATTGTAAGACTATTGCATTTAAATGTTGAAGAATGAAATTTGTCTAGCTAAATTTGACGCATTTAACACAATGCTCGATAGGTTAAACTGAAATATTTTCTGGAAGCTGCATTTGAAAAGTCAACGAATGAAAAGTAAAAACATTCATACGTTTCATAGCATTTCGGTTGAATAATATATTGGTGGGAGATACTTTATAGCTCAGTCTTTGCTCATCCAATGCAGACACTGAATTTAGATTGAGCAGAAGCAGTCCTGCGACCCAAATCCGCATTCCACCCATACCTTAAAAAAGAAAGAGGTCTGAAAGCTTTGCTGGCAAGAGAAAAAAAAAAAGAAGAAAAGAAAAAGAAGGCATGGGGAACTGATGGAATGGCGGAAGGGACTAGAAATAGCTTTCCCATTTAGAAAGGAATTTCCTTCTGAATTTTGCACTGAATTCAATGACAACCTAGTCGTTTTCGACCTGTATTCAATTGCGTGAGCGTTCTATGAAATGCATATTTTAAACATTTCTTAAGTTATGAGCAATTCCGTTTCATAGCAAGAAACGAGAAGAAGGTTATAAGACAAAACTTTTATCATAACCGACTAACTTTATTACCTCGAAACGCTGTGAAAAATATCTGTAATTGCGCTGTTATATATATATATATATATATATATATATATATATATATATATATATATATATATATAAATAAGCCACTCGTTAGAGGTTCCAATGACAGTTCAAACATGAAAAGAAACTTTAAGGTTATATATGGAGATTACGCATATTTTATTTTCATTTTAGTCCCGATTTTTTCTTACATATCCAGTCTTAAAAAAGAGTTAAAAATGCTATGAAACGTATGAATTATTTACTTTTCATTCGTCATCTCTGATAAAAGGTCTAAAAGTGAATGAGCATCCATTTTAGTCAAATAAATCGGGTCTAATATAATAGGGACTGAAGGTAACAATGTTTTATATTAAATAATACTTTAGTGTATTCGGGTAATATAGCAGAGCCAACTGTTTTAAAGTTGCAATTTTTGAATAGATAACAAAATAGTGTGATGAACTGGTCGAATCCAGTCGCACTTAAGTAATTATTTGGTATAAAATGTATGAAATGTATTTTATTTATAAAATTATATTTTAAAAGTCGAATTGTATAGGCAATCATTTAAAGGCATACAACTCGCATGCATTTCTGATGATTTGTTGCCCTTACTAATTGTTTCCCCTTAATTATAACATTTTTAAACCTCTGTCCTGAGATAATTTTGGGATAGTAAAACGAACATATCCTAAAAGGCAGATATGCTATTAAAATATGTATACCTCTATAACTTTAATTCAGGTATTCGTGTTGCACTGAACCAGCATTAACCCAACCTTTCCTTGTTTTGCATTTGCATTCAGTTTTGACAGCGTAGAGTTATCTCAGAAACAAGGTGGTTCAATCAGTATATGCATGCTTGAAGTTTACTGGTATTACAAGAAAAATTGGCATTCGTCAAATCACCCCGTAACCATCTCGATTTGGCGACGTTTATTTATGCATGCATAAAATACGTAAACCAAGTCGGATGTTCAACTGCAGCCCACGTTACTCATTTAATCTCCACTGCTAATCTGAAAGTGAGAGACAGTCACCTAATAAGCCAAACCACTTTTAAACATAATTCAAACTAAGTGTAAACCATATTGCAGTTGTAGTTTTTGTATCAATTTATAAACGTAAGGCTCAAGCAGACATTAAGGGGATTCCAAAATGCACAACTATCCAGTACTTTGTCTTTACAGTTAAATGGTTCAAAATGGGTGCCCTGAAAAAGCGTAGAAAAGGCCTTCGGCGGCATTTCCATTCCATAGACACCATGCCAGTTTGTTTAAGTTTCCCAAAATTATTTTTAGATCTGCCACTTTACCTTAGATGTATAAACTAAGGAAGCCTGAGAGACCAATAATTATTTTTAAAACTACAGATTTCCTGGTTATATGTATAAACAGCGAACCTTTACAACCCACTGCTCTGTTTTTCTCAATGGATGTATCTTCCGTAGTCACCAATACTCCACACGATGAAGGAATAACAGCAGGCGAGAAAGCATGGCAAACAAGAACCAAAATAGAAAATAACCACTTGCTATCTTGTACGACTATTTAAACTAGTGCTACAACTAAGCAACCTCAATTTCCATAGGAAACACAAGAGAATTAATGTCAGTGCAATGGACGCAAAGAAATGGCATATACAAACGACGTTTCTTTTTAAATACAACGACAAAAATTGCTGAAAACAAACGATGCATATCCCGAACCAACTGACAAACACCAATACTTACTCCTATCCAACTGCCAGCACAAACATTTCATTAGAAACAACCCCTTTAGCCAGGCACTAGGAAGGAGATGAGTCTGTTCTAAGAGACGCTCGAAACACGATCTAAAGATCTCAACACTTAGTCAAGATGAACGATGAAAAACAAGTTATTCACCATGTTTTAGAAAAGATAACAATAACAAAAAAATCGGGACGACCTTTTACAGTACAAGGGAATGAAAAGATAGTGTTCATTCTGACTTCCCAGCAAGAATGACCTCCATTGGACAAACTCGTTGAGCACCATTGAACTACTAGTGAGTCATCCGAAACGTTAAGAAATCATTTCTTTTCTTCAGAATTAAACCAGTCATAGCATACCGCTACCAAACTACGAGACATCATCCTCGGAGAAAAGCTAAGGAGGAAGGGTACATTTTCGTAATGCAAATTTCTTAACTTAAGGCTAAGGTGTGACTTTTTCAGCAATTATTGTCTACTAATTAAATATATGGATATATTTGTGAGCTAGGTGTTTCGGGCTTGTGTTGTTCTTGAAATTGATGTCAGGCATGTACACCTTCCATAGTTACTCTGCAATATGTTGAAAGTGAAATACCAATAGTTGTCTACGAAGAAGAGCTAGCCTCTCGTAACAGTAAACATGTGGGTTTGGGACAAGGAGCATATCTCAAAAACGGCTTGGATGACAAGTATTTTCAACTCACCAGCCTGTTTAGTACACAATGTTTGGCAGAAGTGTAATCTAGGAAAAGGGCTTGTGTTTGCACTGTGAGTACCATATGGTGTCAAAAATGACCTTCGGACATGAAAATTGCAGGTATAAATTTGGGGTTGGGGTGCATAAACTTCTGCTATGAACTGCCACTGACTTCTCTGGTCAAGTGGATAATATTTTTATGCTTTGTTTTAATATATGTATCTCAAAATATGGACATTCTTGACCTCACTTGTGTATTTGATTATTTATTTTTTTTGTACTAGGTCACTGATTGCGGCATTAAATTTGTACATAAAAACTGGCCCCTGCCCCCTAAACCCTCTCACAAACGAAGCTATGAATGGATCGGAATCCTTTTGGGATAAAAGATGCAAGTCATGCCAAAACTAATGATTTATTCAGTATACAATCACAATCACAATATTTACATCAGCAATAATAGGGACTGTCTTGGAGACAATACAAACTAAATAAAATGACGAATCTGCATAGGAATTTAGAAGCCCATTCGCATAAAATATTTCTTACCCCGATAATCGTTTGAATGGCATTGTCTTGACGGGAATAGGCCGGAGTGAAAACCTTCGAAAGTAGATGAGTAAAGGAAATTGACTGGATTGGAAACCCGTTTCCATCTTCATGTTCACATTTGCTTGAAAGGGTCACAGTCTTAGGGTTTTTGTGTAATTCTTGGATTTTACATGTTTGGAACTTTGCCTTTGACATGCACCATAATGTCGTTACTTTACATACATACATACATACATACATACATACATACATACATACATACATACATACATACATACATACATACATACATACATACATACATACATACATACATACATACATACATACATACAGTCTGATTCTTAAATCTGGCAGCCAGTTATTTTCTTCTATGGATTATAACTGTACAATAATAATATCTGGTAAAAACATTTGGGTGATCATGCATCAGCACCGTTATTGTCATATCAAGCTACGTTTCCTTTGTGTCAGCTAACTGAATAGACCACATGTAGTTAAATGCAAAGGAATGCTTTTTCCACATGGAAATATCCGGTTTGCTACAATGTATTCAGTTTAAAGTATACCTTTATAGTGATATATTAGGATTAATAGAAGATCTCTGTAATACACCTAGTTTTTCCCATCCGGGTGTTCTTGGGTTGTTTTTATTCTTTAGAGAGCGCTCTACAGATATTATGAATTTCTGAGAGAGTGATAACTTTAAGGTGAAGATGTTGACATTTTCAGCATGCGCAGTGGAGAGAATGTTGGCATACCATTATGTTACTTTCGTGTCTTGTGGCTGAAATTTTTCTGACTATTGTACTTTTGGAAACAATATATGATCCACGCACAAAGGTAACCAAAATGACTTTTAAAAAAGTCAGTCTGAATTGGTCTAAAGTATACTATCTTAAGCAATTATTAAAATAGGAAAAACGAATTTTGCCATACTAGACAATACCAGCATCTGAAAGTGTAATAAATGAACTACCAAATACATAAAATTTAAATTAAAAAGCTTAATCGGGTTAAATTTCTTACAATTTATCTCTGAAATCCTGGAAGTTAAAATGACCAAGTGGAGCTATCAGTTTGGTTTAAAATAGGTACACATCTGTCTTAATAAGGTCAATCGTACAACTCAGATTATATATATATATATATATATATATATATATATATATATATATATATATATATATATATATATATCTGATATATCTGTAGTTTTAAAGCAAAATGAGTGTTCTGATAAGTGGAAACCAACAGCGACTTGATTCAAATAGTGTAATATTATTTTCTACATGGACATCCATTTTCAGACACACACGGACATCTTTTTTCGGCAAGACATTGATTTTTGAAGTGTTTTGGCAGATCAATTAGACAAAATAAATGGTCAGCTAAGAAATAATTCAGCAAATTTTCATTATTAATGCTACCTGATAAAATTAGTGGTGACGCCTAATCAAGCACTGTTTTATAATTGGTCACATAGTTTTACAGTAATCTTGTTTTTTTATTATTAAAAATAAAGCTAGAGTAAAAATATATAATTAAGACTGTTCTGTGTGACACGGCAATGAAAAAAAAAAAACGTTTAAAGAAGATTAACCTTAGACATACCTATGCCTTTCCCAGTCGAAAGATAGAGTAAGACCAGAAATATAGTCATAGGATGTCTCATTGTGAAGTCTAGGGAGCAATTGGTGGACTCTGAAATGCTTACACGTTCATAATAGTCGTAATAAAAGATATTTTATTGCTGTCAAGGATAGGTGGAAATCGTTTCTATTTGAACGATAATGTATTCTTCAAAAGAGAAAACATTTATTTTTATTTGCTGTTATTAGACTAGTAAGTAGATAAAGGATATCGCTTGTAGTACAATTGGATCCTGGGGACGGTCATTCAATGTGTTACCGATTTAATGTTTCTCTCTCTCTCTCTCTCTCTCTCTCTCTCTCTCTCTCTCTCTCTCTCTCTCTCTCTCTCTCTCTCTCTCTCTCTCTCTCTCTCTCTCACACACACACACACACACACACACACACACAATTTGCATATTAAAGTCAGATATATACAACCAGAGCCGTAGACAGCGATTACTACTGGCCCAGGGCTAAGAATCACCTGGGCCTCTCATAGTTTTTGTTCAAACCAAATTTATTTTATAAGAATAAATGTGTTGTTCCGCCAGGACCCACGTACAGGCCCTGGCCACGGGGATTTATTCCCGGTTGTCCAAAACCCTCTGGTCGGCTCTGTATATAACGAGCATTAATACTTTTGACAAATTACTCTTGACTCTTTATCACCTGTTGCTCACTTTCCTAGACACTTGCACGCCACAGTAATCTAATCTCGTGTGTGCATTAACGTTTATCTCATATTAACACCCATAAAAAGTAAACTTGTGTAAATTTGTTCGCTCACTAATAAGAAGGATATAAAAAGATTTTGGATTATGTACTTACTATACATGCAAGCCAACAATCAGTACATTTTCATGTTGGTTCATTTTTAGTACAGACCTTCAGCTTAGTATCATATTAAAAGCACGAAAGAAAAGAGAATTATTTCATTTGGATTAATTCAGTGTTTCATACGATATTTCATTTTTGTCTTCTTTGTGGAGCACTAGCTTAATTCATGTATTCTCTGATTTTGGTTTCAATAACACAACATTATATATATATATATATATATATATATATATATATATATATATATATATATATATATATATATATATATATATATATATATATATGCTAGACTTTGTGCTCTTTAGAGGGAGATAGCACATCTTTATGGGTATTTTGCGTTTTTTTTTAATTTCCTCGCTCTAAAGGCTATTCTTCGTTTAGCTGTCACACTCAACTTCATTTATGAGAGGTTTACTACAACAGCAAAATATTTTACCGGGCACGTGTGATATAAATAAGATGATGTGCCTAGACAATATGTCATGTCTTTATCACCTTGATGCACATAATTATGCTATAACATAGACATAATGTAGCCATTTCCACGAAATATAAAAGTTGTATACAAGACAGGATTCTTTTTTATCGACGATATCATGTCTCCTGTTCTCAGTGCATACATAATAGGTAGTTGCGGATTGAGAGCAGGAAACACTGAAAGCAGAAGTTTTAAAACAAAATTCGTAATCTAAAAGGGAACTATGGGGCGACACTTTAAGGAGTACAGTTTATAAATTTTCATACATTTTAAATAAATATCTTTTTATTTTATTTGATTTTAAATGTCGAAAAGTCGTGAAGTCAATATAAATGAGCCAAACATCTCGTTGAGAGTAGATCAAGCTTAGGTTCCCTTGTTTAAAACAGATAATGACGAGTAATAGAAGCGCAAGACCCTCAGTTTATTGTCTGAGACACAAATAATAGGCAAATATCTAGATGCTCTCTAGGTATTTCTGTGGTACTAAAACGCTGTGTATTACGTACGGCAGCATGTATGATGTTATCTTGTCCATGTGACGAAGCAATTTTGATCCGTTAAGATCCGTTAAGATATTTTTTTTGCTAGGTAATGGTATCTTTGGTCGCCACTAAGATGTTTTTGGAAATCCTGTGTTAACAAGGGTTAGTTAATAAAGGTCACATATGAAGTGAACATCAGGTCACCGCTGTTTGGTGACAATTGAATTAACATCAGACATCCAGCTAGGGAAATCCTAAGTTTGAAAGAAATGTCCAAGGTTTTCAATGATGGACTCAAATACAATTTGTCTATCCTAAATTTAACATTCCCACTAAAACAACTTTCAATACAATTTGCTGATAAATTAAATCATGACACTAATATAGTAGTGTCAGCAAGTCGCATTTCAAGCATCATTATTATCAAGTCAACTAGGTTTTTAATGGTCGATTTTTTTTTCAAATGTTACCAATTTTCCAACTTTAACACTGACTAACCTCGGTTCATTCTACATTGGTCGTCCTACATCTGATAGATAATATGATTAAAACGGGATGTTGGCGAGAACGATTTTCATCCTTACCAATTTAATTACAGCAAAGTTTGTTGCAAAGCAATCAGTGTCAAGTAAGACACTTTTTTCTTATCTAGTCAGTGGATATTTACAGATCACTGCACCACCACCCACAAAATAGAGAATTAGTCACAACCACCCAAAAACCAACATCGCACTTACGAATATTACTATGTATACCCGCTATTATTATTATTATTATTATTATTATTATTATTATTATTATTATTATTATTATTATTATTATTATTATTATTATTATTATTATTTTTATTATTATTATTGGTTGGTTGGCTTCCGTTAGTCTCGAGAGACGATGGAAATGCGCCCATGAAAGGTGTCCTAGTTTGTAGCTGTGCAGCGTCTTCTGTGACTATAAAGTCCCTCACGGGAGTGGCAATCCTTGCTGCAGTTGCTACACTTGAAGTATGAATCAGGTCTTGGTTGGAACTGCATCATTTTCCTCTGAGATCTTTTCTCATCAGCGAACTGTCGTAACTTTTCCTCGCTGGCTTTCAGACCTGTGTACAGAGCATGTCGCCAGCTGGACTTGTCGAGGGCAAGCTCTTCCCAGGTGTTGACCTCTATTCCAAGAGCTTTCATATCGTGCTTGCAGACATCCTTGAAGCGAAGATGTGGCCGTCCTATTGATCTTCTGCCTGAGGCAAGCTTTGAGTAGAGAAGGTCTTTGGGGATCCGTCCATCATCCATTCGATGCACATGGCCCAGCCATCTGATGCGACGTTGGCGGAGGAGTGTGACCATGCTGGGAATTTTGGCCTGTTGAAGCACTCGTTGTTTGTCACTCGATCGCTCCAGGTGATCCCAAGTATGCGACGGATACAACGCATGTGAAAGGCGCTTAGTCGTTTCTCCTGAGAGGCATACAGGGTCCAAGTTTCGCTGGCATACAGAAGAGTGCTAAGCACGCAGGTACAGTACACGGTGATCTTAGTGTTTAATGTCAGCTTGTTGTTGTTCCACACTCTCTTCGACAATCTAGGGAGAGTTGTTGACGCCTTTCCAATCCGCTTGTTGAGTTCGGCATCGAGTGAGAGGTTGTTGGTGATGGTAGAGCCAAGGTAAGTGAACTCACTTGTGTCTGTGTGAGCGCGCGTGTGTGTGTGAGCGCGCGCGCGCGCGTGTGTGTGTGTGTGTGAGAGAGAGATCTTTACCAATTTTGGTAACTATAAATATTGGAGTTATTGTGTGGAAACTAAATTGGTAACAGATAGGAGGACTGACGGACATTATACCAATCTACACTCCACTCTATAATGGGCGTATAAAGAGATGGAATGGTTGAATATCTGTCAGTGCAAACATACATGCTAGCAGTTTAGTTATTTTTGCTTCAGAATACTAAACGATCCCAGGAATATTTACAGGAGCAAGACAATTAAGCAGTTTTTGTGGTGAAAAGAATACAAAACTCCTGAAGTTATTTGCTTTAAACTTTCTGAGATTATGTTTTAGTGATAACACCTTAAATAAAATTTTTGAGTGTATCGTGAGTTAATTTACTGCGTAATTTTTGTTCATAACGACAAATGGACAAAGGTTTAGTCAGCTGATAAAGATAAACTGGTAGAGAAAGTTGCAGTGGACAAATAACCACTTTAATTATCGTTCGTAAGTGGATCATCTTGTTTATTATCAGGGGAAGAAAGGAACGTAATAAGATGCAGAACTTTTCGTCCTAAAAGGATAATGATTTTTCATAAAGAATATAAAGATATTTACCTATAAATACTAAGATATTTACCTATAAATACTATTCTCTCTGCCAACACGTTCCCATTCGTGCGTTTGATAACATACAAACTGGATAGGATGTCTAAATTTGCAATATTACATACAAAAATAAAATCATCACTCATGCACAAAAATGAAGTCAGACAAACCTATTGATGCATCCAAACATGGTTTGCATCGTCTAAATATTATAGGGTCGAATATAATAGAGGGGCAACAAACAACAGGAAATAAAATATCGACCAGCCATGAAAATCAGATCATTGTCACCTACTTCTTCTATACTGAATTAATGACTTTGTGATACTAAATAGAGTTTAAAATACAGAGGTTACAACAAACGTATAGCAAAGGAATATACGAACAAACGTATAGGAATGAAGCAAGAAACTGAAAAGATGCCATATCTTCTCTCAACTTTGTGAAGGAATGACATACTTTTTAAACAGAAGAATGAAGCTATAATAACTCGAAATTTCAAGATATCAAGTCGAAAATTAGAAATAAGGATCCAGTCTGTTCCGATTGTAACTTTGTCTCCTTTCGTCACCAAAGTGTTTCATGATTTCTACCGTCGCCATAGTTTTCATGAAACGAAAACAGTTCAGATGTATAGTTCTCAGTGTCGACCAATTCATCAGAGGTTTATTACACGACCAGAGGTCCGAGCGATGTCCAATCGAACAAGATTGTAAAAAAGGAACATTCTCTGTTTTTCCCGTCATGTCTTTAAAGAAACCTCAGGTACAAGGTGGTGTTCTACAGACTCATATTTTGCACAGGGTTAGATTTTTAAAGAAAAATATTTTCCTTGTATTTCCTCATTGGTTATTCTGGCTATTTAAATGAAGATATCGTATATGTTAAGGCTTCTTTAAAAGAACGTTTAATTCCCTTTCGTACTGTTTAGGTTCAATTTTTTTTTACAAGTGTTGAAAGAGAGACACCGACACCAGATATTATTAACAAAAACGGATTTAATAATTCTCCACTTGAGATTATACCTGAGCTAGTCATTAACAATGGCAAATATGATATTACTCGAAGTATTCTATGGTTGTATTTATAACATTCTTTTACTCACCAGAGGTTTTTATGATAAAATTTGTACTATTGTACTATTGTGTAAACATATTGTTTTGGAATTTCTTCAGAAATGAGAATGAAATCGATGGTATGTTTTTCATTATACAATATTTTGTACAAAAACAATGGTTCTGGTACCAGCAATTGAATCAAGAAAGTCACGAAATTTGTTATTGTTAGGATTAGCTATAAAAAATCTGTATTTGTTATGAACATCTGAAGAACTATCCTCATATCGTTCATTTGCTAGTACCTCACTTTTCTTTAACCAAACGTATGAGTCAAAAGTATTTCCTACTTCAACCGCATACTAATCTGTTTCATTAATCAAAGTACTGTAATCGCGTTTTGTTTTATCTATGCATATACGACTACAAAATTTGTTAGCATTAATTTTTCAAACGCTTCTTTTCTTAATAATCCTACATCTGAAGGTGAATTCTTAAAAGAGAGACAATTTGATCCGGTAACAATCTGTATGGGTATGTTAATATTGTTTCAATTTCATTGTAATAATTTCGTAATGACAATTGTCGCGACCGCTGAAATGTTGATAATGGAATATCATTTTCTTCACTTATGTCGTAATCAGAATCAGTTTTTACTTCCAACTTTGTTTGACTTTGTAATAAAAAACGTTTTCTTCCTCAATATCATTAAAATCACTAATCTCATTGTCTACATATTAGATTATTTTTAAAGATCTGTCAACAACAATCGGATCAAATTCTGGTCTTTTACGTATTATTGGCATAATTGCGTTTGAATAAACTTTAATAATTAACCGGGTGTCTGATGTTATAATAACGATTGTAAGTAAGGTTCCTTTGTCGTTGTAGTACATCCCGAGATATCTAAAATGTTTCGATTGAAAAAAAAACTATTATATAATTTCTTGTTTCTTTTTATTCCTATTATCACAAATTCCGCTAGTCAGTATAGAATATCATGGATATCGTTTACTTGTCTTTTCATATCTTCTCTTAAACCATATGCTCATTCTTTTATTAACTCCGACTTTATTATCAAATCAAAATTTCCATAGTGAAGCTCGAACAATAGTTTTTAAAAAACATAATTTTAATTTGTTTTTGTTCTTCTAGATAATCATCAGGATATCGGTACTCGATCATTGTTTTTAAATTTTCTATTGCATTTTTAGTTGTGTTCCACGTATATATATATATATATATATATATATATATATATATATATATATATATATATATATATATATATATATATATATATATATATATATAAATAAGCACATTATTTTTTTCTTCTGACAATGAAAAGTTTATCATTGGAAGTGAAAAAATTCTGGTATTTATCGCACGTGCCGCTTGTGAATAATCTCCAACATATTTATTCAGGTTTAAAATATATTACAATTCTCTCGCAACTTATGTAAACGATGGTGTTAACAATTGTTCTGCCATTATTTTATAGCATTAGATTAAATTTGTTCATCAAGTGTATATAATTTAAATGCTGTTAGTCTTGGAAATGGATGTTCAGCAGCAAAAACAATAACTCGAAAATATAAGTACTTGTTAACAATATTTTCTGTCAGGACAGTAAAATATTGTGCTGTTGAAATGTACGCATTTACTGCACAATATAATACTGTGCAGTCGATACCATTTTTTTATCCTTCCAATTGTCAGTTATAAATTCGACCAACACTAGAGTTTAATCAATCTCGCAAATGAAATTGGCAAACAGCAACTTCAATGGGACATTTAATTTTAATCCAAAGTGTTCAACTTCTCCGTTGGCGATCCACTAGTGTCTATCAGAAAAAGCGTAATAAGGATAATTTTCAGGATAATATAATGATGCGCTTAACTCAAACCCGGCTTGGATGTCAGTTCCATTATAAAGTATTGCAATATCCACAACATTGTTTTTTAGTTCGTTTCAAACCACAAGACAGACTGTGAACATCCTCTTTATTTGTCATATTATAAGGGTTAACTGGAACATATGACGTATTTTTATTGCCTGTCACCCCACTGCCAGGGTGAGTTAGTAAATATGGGCCTAGCGCTTCTTTTAACTTAGTATAACTAATAGCATCAGCATCATCAGCTAATTTTAAAGTTTTATATAATCCGGTAATTTTTTTTTGACATAGTTAGGATACCTGTCATTGTGTCACTCGTTTTTTTTATTGTCAACAGATTGTAGTTGTGCCGAACGTATAGCTTGCGTTAAATCAACATGTGGAAATTAAGTTTCTATACCTAAGACTCGTTAATATTACCTGTGACCGTTGCACCGCTTTTATCAAGTTTGTTATTATCCTCAATTTTAAGTAACTTACCACTTGAGTTTGATTTAAGTTTGCTGATGGATATTAAGTCTCTAAATTTATAATCTTTTTCCTGACATATCTATGCAACCGCTTAAAGTTCCGCCTGTCAGTGACAACATGTTATCGTCGACGGATTTTTGTTGTGTATAATTCACCGCTTGAGTTTGATTTAAGTTTGCTGGTGGATATCCAGTTTCTAAATTTATAATATTTCCTGACATATCAAAGTTACAGCTTAAAGTTCCGCCATATTTATATAGTTTGTTACCGTAGATGTATTGTAGTTGTTTATAACTAACAGCTTGTGTATCAACAACATATCTTGGCGGAAAATCTGTTTATAAATCTAGTACTCGTTGATTTGACATAAACAGGTTTCCTATCATTGTGCCGTCAGATTTTTTCGGGTAAACCGATAAATCAATATTGCCCTTTGCAATTGTTGCCAATGAATCTCCCAATGTTGTTCAAAATTTTGTATAATAGCTCATCGTTTATTTATTATCGTACAAAAATTGTTAACATTAGTCAGTTTAATATAACATAAAACTGTATAACAAAAGCAAAATCACGGATATTAAATTTTGATACAGAGCGGTTGGTAAAATATATACAAAGCAATGAACGTCGAGATTTTCATTATCTTATTGATGGACGAACTGGGTCGGGAAAAACGAATTTGCTTATGAAGCTACTACTCGGCGATAATTTTAATTACGATCGAATATATATTTATTTAATCGATCCACAACAGGATAAGTACGAGCTACTTATCGAATATAATAACAAACTTCGCGATGGTCTTGATGCTGGGGAAGATGTTTTTTTTTTTATTATCATCCAACTACAAGATCTTGCTCCAGTTAATCAACTTGATTCGTTGGAACATAAGGTAGTAGTTTTTGACAATATTCTGCTAAATTATGTAGAGATGAACAAATGAGGTCATATTTTTCACTATCGGGTAATATAAAAATGCAATTCTATTTCTTTAGCCCAAGGTTTTTAAAACGTAGACAGATTTATTCGGCAAAATACTGGCTGTTTTATATTATATCCAGGACGGGACAATGTCGATGTTAGAAATATCGCGAACAAGCAATGTGGCGATGTGAAAAAAGATAAATTTATTGAATTATATCATAAAGCAAAGGTGGATAAATATAACATTTTATTGTTTGATAAACTAACACATAATCCGACTAAAGTGTTTCTCTGTTGTATTGAAAATTATCTGCTGTAGGTGTTTGGTTTCGATAACCATAATTTTATAAAATTTATATATAACTAAATAGAAAGACAAGCACAGTACAGAAAACATAGAAAATCTGGAAAAAAAACTTGTACAGTTTGAAGATAAACTTAGGCAGATGATCCACCAATCACGTCGTGGTCAAGCGGCTGCAGCAGAAACAGCATCAACAATTCTCAAAACAGGTACTGAAGCACTATTTAGGAAACAAATTGAAACTAAGCCGCAATCAGAAGAATTTAAGGGACTACAGAAAAAAGATTTGGTTGGAACTCTTAAAGAACAACAGACTGCTGCTGAAAAGATTGTTGCTAGATCTGACGAAGAAAGATTAAATTTAGCTAGAGATCTTACAAGGCATATTGCTGATTCTGTTGTGAAACAAGCTGAAATAAGACGACTGTTGAATAATCCACTTAAATTTGAAAGAAGACTACCAGAATGAACTTCACGTGAAACTAGAGTTGTTATCGAAAGATTATTAAAAAAAAATTAAGAGATATTGAAAAAGATCAAAAGGAAATTAGTGAGTTGACAGAAACGCTTTTAGATGTTGAAAATAAAAGACAATACCATATAAAAAGCATATGATAAAAAACTGCTTACGATCATAATAAACTTTTAGCAGAAAATGATATAAATGATAGTATTAATATAACAACTTGGTCAAAAGACAGGTATGATAAACTTATTGCTAATTTAGATAAATGATTATCGATGACTCCTTTTCTAATTCTGAATTATATAAAGTTACTAAAAACAAGAGAAAAAAAATGACTCAACTAATAAAAAGCAAGGCCGGTGTTATTGCTATAGTCTTTCAACAAAAAGTAACCGAGAACAGACCAATAGGCTTTGGTAAGTGGTGGAGCTTTCTTTAGAAATTTGATATAAATGAAACAAAATCGCATGAAATTATGTAAACAAAAATCTGGTAGTGCATTAGCTGAAAGATCTGGAACTGGGGTAAAAATATTTGTATCATATGCCGAAAGGTTGGTAGACTAATGCTGTTGATAGTGTTACGTATCGGTTCGTTTAAAGTAACTCAGAGAAAGAGTGAAGACAACAAGCTTTGTAAGTTTTAACAAAAAAAATTTATTTCCCTAAAAAACATGGAGAAAAAGTGAATATATGAAACGAGACCTACACTTTACGAAGGAAATCCAAAAATGTGTTTAAAGATATAACACATAAGTCCCGTGATCAGTTCTAAATTGACGCAGCATGTTGTTCAGTTCCCGTATAAGATGGCGGATGATGACTAACACAACAATCTCAGAATTTTCACAGTAAAGCACAACAATTTGTATTCTTCCGTTTCAATTGAGAAAAAAATTAAAAATATGTTTTTGTCCAAACTAGTAGTGTTGTTCTCCAAGTAAAATAATTATTTAGAAAGTAGACGAGGTACAATTATCTCCACTAACAAAACACATGAAGTTCTATGTTGACATACGAAGAGACAACATAAATATCTTTTGAAGCTCTGCGATTCTAAGATGTTGAAAACGTTGACTGAACTGCAGTTACGGCTACGACTGAACTTTCTTACAGATAACTAAGCATATAAAAGACACTAATACTGAACTTTCTTACAGATAACTAAGCATATAAAAGACACCAATACGTTTCTTCATGTAAACATGAACAGAGGACACGTATAATTTCGCAATGCATCTGGATATTAGGAAAGCCTGAACAACTATCAGCCAATCATTTACATAGCTACTTCTGAACGTTTACATGCGACGAATTTACTATCATACAAAGCTCGTGCTTACATGAGTCACATTTATGGTATAAGCAAGGACGATGTTTCTAACAAAACATTATACCCATTTTCACATAATAATAATAATAATAATAATAATAATAATAATAATAATAATAATAATAATAATAATAACAACAATAATAATAATAATAATAATAATGATAATAATAATAATAATAATAATAATAATAATAATAATAATAATAATAATAATAATAATAATAATAATAATAATAATAATAATAACTACATTTAATGATATAACATAAAATAAAAATGAAAAAAAAAGATTTATACAGAATTCATTCCTTAACACACATAACTCAACTATAGTGTTGTAACAATATCATCAAAGGAAGCCGGAAATGTTGGTTCGGAAATTGACAATGAAATTATTGTGATATGCTTGATCATTTAAGACTCGGAAAATTTCGCGTTAGCTATCGCAACTGTACTAGAGTCTATTAATTTTGTTGTTGACAATTATAAAAAATTGTTATATTAGAATGTTCTGATTTATATCATATCATTATGTAAAATTAACAATAACAGAATTAACATTTTACATGATTGACATTTACAAAATTAAGTTAACATTCCCCAATTGACCTATAACGTAACTGATTTAAATAAGACGATACGCACATTAATAAAGAGAAATAGAGGCATAGCTGACAAGTTTGAATTAACGCCAAATTAAAACACATTAGGCGCCATAATAACATTAAATTTAATTTAATAATAGATTTTTCATCAGCAACAAGCATAGCGTCGCCGATATGACTCACTCACAAACAATACGGATCTGTAGTAGAACAAACTATAAAACATGATTGTGATCTGCCTGTAAATATAAATGACGTAAACTCAAAACTGATAAATTGCTACATTGATTTAGGATGTTGCTCAAACCTGGTTGTAATAGACTAACTATATATAATTTTTCGCCAGATGTTCCAAAAGTATCACTCATGCAAATAAATCCACGGCAAGTTATTTATTATCCGAAAGTAAAAAAAAAACAGCAATAAATATGCAGTTGATAGAACAATCTGGACAACAACAGGGTCTGAATAACGAGATTGTTTTTTAAGATGCTGTAAGATTCTTACTAAGTTCTGCTTTTAATAATCTGGGCATAGCACCATCAGGTGCAGTTGCAGACAGTGTTGCAATGTCAAATTTAGTTACTGCGACGATTGGCGTAAAACTGTACGTAACAATGAAGGTTTTGATAAGAGAAAAGCACTTGCAGCAGAATCACGTCAAATTAAAATGCTGCTGCCATTAAGTATGATTTTGTCGCGACTACAATAAAGTAGCAGAGGAAAACAAGGTTTTCAGCCCAAACCTTGTTTTTACCCCTCCAAATAAGTATAAACTATAGTCCTAAACTATCCTCCACCCCTTTTTTCAAAAGTATTAGTAAGGTTTCTAACCCACCCCCTTTTCTGTTATTACAGTGTTAATGAATCCAGGTAGAGAGTTATGTACATGATCGGTATTCAGGTAAACTTCCTTATACTATCCAGAAGCTCTGTCATTATATCTGGTATTTTACAAAACAACAGGTGCAGACAGGTATTTTGTATTGTTACAAAACAACAGGTGCAGGATGATTCATTCAGGTAAGCTCTGTCATACAGAGGTGACGAATTTGTTAGAACAGGCGCATGCGTGGAATGTTCACGAACTACTCTAAAGACGGCAAGACGGGTTTTATTATCAGTCTACCGCTAGATTTTCATCAGCTATCATATGCTGTGCAGGGTGGAAATTAAACTGCGCATTAGAGAGTGGTGATTCCCGTTAACATGGGCAAGTCGGAAATTAAACTACGCATTAGAATGAACGTGACAAAGGTAAGTTATATTATTTTTTACCTCGTTACCAATGATTAATGTTTCAATTATTGATATTAAAAATATTTCATTATCACGATTATAGATACTAAATTTTACTTTACCGCTCACACAGCGACGGGACTCAAACAAATCTTTTATTTCTGGTTTGTTCAGAGGATATTTTTTGTCGATAAAATACACCTTTGACCGATCGAGATCAATTGTGAGTTTAGTATATTTTTGTTGGCTAATGGGGCTGTGAAAGTTTTTAAATTCTGCTAGCAACTTTTGATACAATTGTTCAAGATAATTGAAATACACGCTGTTATCAGATCGGATGAGCGAAAGTTTTAGCCTGTCACGTGTTCCACTAAAACATATACCTGATGATTCATTATTAAATTCAACTGTCGATTGTTTGCCATCAATCATTAGATATTTGATTTTACTACTATAGCTACTTGTCATTATCAAATTTTCAAACATTATTTATAAGTTTAGATAAAATTTCAGTTGGAAAAGATAATGTCAAATTTTAAAACATTATTTTATAAGTTTAGATAAAATTTTAGTTGGAAAAGATAATGTCAAATTTTCAAACATTATTTTATAAGTTTAGATAAAATTTTAGTTGGAAAAGATGATGTCATAATGATGACAATACCCAAGGGCAAGTGTATCTACCCCATTTTCGCATAAAGTTTGTCATCAAAATTACTCAATCCACGTTTGATAATGACATCTGTTTCAAGCTTTAGATGATTAGTCCAAATTGCCATAGCTCTCATAAAACTAACACTGCCATCAAGCGCGTACTTGTAGTCATCAAATTTCAAAAATTTTTTAACAAAATCACGAGGCAGACCTTTTGCTTTTTTCGTTATTTTATTATTGTCTAACAATACGGCATACATTTTGCTGCGTAATCCGATAAAGTATTTGATAACGCTCGAGTTCATTTCATCTTTGAACTTACCAATAACCTTTTTATTTGTGTCGTCATGAAATTTACTGTCACGTGGGTAATCAGAAAGATCAAACAGATGTCGATTATTATACATGTCCTGATAGATATCCTCGCATTCGATTTCATATACGAGCGAATCGGTATCAGTAAACAATAATCTACTTGCCGGCCACTGAATTTTAGCAAAATTTTAATGAAACTCGTACATCAGCCACTTTGATAAATCTAACACTGCAGCTCCAACATAGATCGGCTTGTTTAGTTTTAGGTTTGTTTTTCTTCTTTGTATTGCAACAAGATTTTCATTAAATATTTTCATGCTCACAAAATCATCGTCTGACACAAGTTTGTTTCCACGATTGATATCATTAACTATTTCGATATTTACGCGTCTCCTAATATTCTCCATCGTCTTACCAAAAATGGAATTGTTCATCAGTTTAAAGAAGTTTTTCTCAAAATCTGTTTTTGCAGCAGCCCTTCTTGAAGTGTTTGAGTTAATGTAACCTCTCATCCACGGTGACTGATTAAATTTTAGTAGACGATGAACATTTCTCAACACAAGACTAACATCGACTGCTTGTTTTAAAACTTTGTAATGGAAAACATAATTCCGTTTATGAAGCAAATTTGGTATTAGTTTCTTGACCATGGAATGTTGTCTTGGTGATGCTAACGCTTGTTGTTCTTTTGATAACAAGCTATAATCTATGACCATTGATTCCGCACAGAAAGGGTAATCGTTATGCAATTTGTGTAGCGAATTTAGATAATCAAGATCAACTTCAACGAAATATGAAACATCTTCGGGTATCTTTTTTTCTGTCTCCGATAGAAATCGATCAGCCGTGATCCAATGAAATCCACCAAGAGGCATTGGTTCTATCATTGAACCACCATAAAGATTATTACAATCTAGATAAACTATATATTTCGAAGGGAGCTCAGGATTATACTGTTTCAAATATTTGTTGTTTGCTTCAGCATATTTTTTTTTGTTATCACGCTAATACCGCCTCTGATACCATTTTCAATAAAATTGAACATATCAACGTCAGTCAGTAATTCTAACCTTACCTTACTAAACTTTAGCAGAGCATCCCATGAAAAACCAGGGGCAGAATAATACCAGCAATAATACCATAATAATACCATAATTATTATAACTCACTTCACGAAAAGTTTCAAAAACATCTGCTAATAATAACACGTCAGTTTTCAGGTATAAATCATGATAATCACCAAACGTCTCACAGTCAAACTCTTTCCAGATGTCTTGTGCATACTTGTACTCGTCATCGGTTATATTTTCATTTTTAAGTTGCGAGTAAAATTTATCTTTACCAGGTAAAAATGTTTCATCAAATTTACTCCAGTCGTCGAGATATTCATACGGAAGAAAAACTCCTTTTTTAGCTAGTAGGTTTAATTTATCTCCAAAACAATCTCTTAGGTTATCAAATTTACTACAACCTTTTGCTAACTCATCTAACGAGGCTGCCATAAACTGCAGGCTGTCAATGAAACGTAATTTACTTAGCGTAACTGACATGTACTTTTCAAAATTATTTGGAATGCATTTGATGACGTTTTAGACGAGCTTTTATGTCAGGATTACCAAAAGCTTCTACTATAATGTGACTATCATATCCTCGAAAATTGTGAATAATAACCGGAATAAAATCTGGAGAATGAAATTTTAAATTACACTGATTATGAGCCGCTCCACGGTACTGTCCAGTTAAATGGCAATGGTCATGTACTTTTTTTTATTACTAACGTTGTCAGTATCAAAAGCTTTTTCACAAATATAACAAATTTCCGCTTGCTCGTGATCGAATGCTTGTTGAGGTGTTAATTTAATCATTGGCGTTACTCTTATTAACTTCATTAATCAACTGCTTGAGAAGCCAGACAGCTGGATTTTTACCACGATAGTATTGGATTGGTTTAGATAACCTGGAATCAGTACAACAAACTACCTTGTACGCTACTCCACACGGAACATGATTTTGAACTTTTCTTGTACTCGATTGATTAATTTATTTTATACGCCAAGTACAGGTTGAAGTAAACACTCAAAATCAGCGTATATGACGAAAGGAATTTTTAGTTTGTGATTATGATGGACAAACTGTAACACACTATCTTTTTTTAGATGGCATTGTTATTCTTTGTACATCACTACAGTACTGCAAATGATTTTGTAGTGTTTCATTGTTTGTACAGCCATGCAAGCAGCGGTAACAAAAGAACTTTTTATTCTTATTCTTATTGTACTGTTTGCCAACTAGTCCGTTAAAGTTTTTAATCCAAACGTAATGATTTTTATAAAACAGTAAATTTATAGTAGATTGTGAAGCTTTTTTCTGAAATATATCTCTGATATACATCCTCTTTTTCATCTAGTCCGAAAACGTTAATTGAAACATTGTTTTGCTTTTCAAATTTTGGTATTTGATTTTCTGCCACTGGAAAGTTAATATCTTTAAAATTTAATCTAGACACGTGACTGATATACTTTTCAACGCGATCAGCGTGTTTTTCTGCTGGAAATAGCGCGGAAAGAATAGCCCATTGGAAACATTTGTTATCTAGGTTTTTGATATTTTTTCATCTTTTACTTTTTATTTTTTTGTGGTAGGTCGATGTACGAACTACCGCGTAGTGCGTCATATTTCATCGTGTGATACAATATTTCTTTGATTATTTCAAACTTCCAACCCGAACCTAATTCAGTGAATTCTATTTGTTTCCATATTTCGTCGTGTATTTCATCAGATAGTGATAAAAGTTCAGTCCCAAGCAAAACACGTCTTGATTTTGCGTTCATATAAGGATATGCAATTTCCTTTTCAGTTGATTATTTCGTTACAAGTAGCTTTGAAAATATAGCATGATATTGCACTAATAATCTGATACTTTTGTGTTTTTTGAGCTCACGTTTTACAGTTGTCTGTAGCAAGTGGTAAAGATTTGTTGCAGTAAAATTTACTAGCACGATTTGATTATCAAATTTATAACTATTATCAAAACCTGTAAAAGCAGTCGCTATTTTATCAGGTTCTCCCATAAGTCTCTTCTTGGCTATATCACGCAATTTTAACATTGCTATACTATAGTGTAATATTTAATTGATAATTTACCTCACACTGCGCATGCGCTAAACAACAATTAGAGATAAAAAAATCACCTATATTTTAATGACAGCAAATCTGATAAGCGCACGTGAGCAAGAAGCATATCAGTTTCACCCAAAATATAACTTATACGCTGGAAATGCAATAGGTTCGGTTATTAACATTAAAACTAGAATATCTTTTGGCAAATTAACACCAGCGGGTTGTCAGTTTAATGTAAAGGGAGATAATACCGAGAGGATTAAAATGCTTAAAAAATATTTTATTTACATGTTGTTTTGCGATGACATTCCAAAAGGACAGCGTGTATATCATGTGAACGGTGCAGTCACTGATGATAACATTGAAAACTTATCTTTACAAAACGAGTTTCAGCCGCATCCGGTCTTTGATTTATACGAGGCTAACGATCGCGGTATTATTAGAAACAAAATCTAAAATAGTTCTTGGTACTATGAGTACTACGGAATATATCAGTGTAAATGTTATTAAAACATTGACAAATCAAGTTCATTATTATGGTCATCGTTTTGTTTACGAGGTGTTCAACGGATCTATACCCAATGGTCTGGTTATTAATCACATCAATATCGTAAAGACTGACAATCGATTGGAAAATCGAGAACTAGTTACCCAACAGGAAAATGTAAGAAAAGGACGAGGTGGTGGTATTAATTTTAAATGTCCAGCAAAACCTGTTGTTTCGTTAAACCTCGAAACGGACGAGGAGATTAAATTCAAATCGATTTCAGCTGCGGCGAAATATTATAAGATAAATCCCTCAGTCGTAAAATTTGTAGCTGATGGAGTAATGAAATCAATTTTTTCAAGCGAATACGATGCTAGGATTCGTTTAGATATGATGATCAATAATATTTTGTAATTCAGTTTTAGTCAAACAATGATGAGCAAATGCCATGATATCATTACAGTCAAATTTTAGCGTCGTTACTGCACTTTCATTAATTTTATTTTTTTCTGCTTCTGTCAGCAATATTTTATGAGAATCACCTTGCATTACAATAACGTCAACAGAATATACACTATAACCCAACAAACATTTTCTTGCCGCTTCGGCTAGTTCGTTGTAATTTACTATATTAACTTTTTGGTGATATTTTATATCATCAGTCATCTTATAATAATAAATTAGAAAAAAATATATTATAATAATGAACTTGATGAAACTACTCGCTGAATTATATGAAGAAGATACTAGTGATATTGTCGCCAGCGATAAGGTCACGCATAGTATTACATTTTCCAAAGATTTCATAGACAAATCTGTTGGATATAGTGAAGATGATATATTGTATAACAACGAATCTGATGATGGTGGTGAAATAGTCACTGTTGCTGACAGATCTAATTACAGCAGACCAACAACTGAACGATATAATGCCAAGTATCACATTGCAAACAGGTTCTAACAGGTTGGAGTTGATTTGATGAATAATATACCTTTTTAAATTTTTTGTTCATATACCTTTTTATTACATCGCTTGGAGGAAGTCCAAACAAGTCGAAATAATTTGTTATTAAAAACTGCTACCCAATGTGTTCCGGATCCATCATTAAAATCTTGTATGTTAATAACACATGAACTTACAGCTGACGGTGATTTTATTGCTACGAGTTGATCTTTAGAATAAACACCATGAAATCCAGGAGCCGCTTTTAACTTATCAATTATATCAAAATTACTCAACGGGGTGGTCGTGTTCCTGGTAATGTTAGGCCACGTCCGATTCTTAAAAGATTTGGCAGCAGACTTCCCGTTAGTCCCGCCAAAAGTGGAGCAAACGGAATAATTCCTCCTTGTTTTGTTTGATTGCATTTGCAGTTGCATTTTGTTGTTGGCAATTTTGTTGTTTTCTTTTTTGTTGTTTTCTTTTTTCGCTTTCTTTTTTCTGGCGATTTTGTTGTTGGCGATTTCTTTTTCCGTTGTGGTATTATAATATATCATATACATAAAATTTACATTTTTTTTATTCCACTTCCACGAATGACACCATTACCCTCAACAGCTTTCTTCGTTGCGCCAGAGACTGCTCCTGACATTGCTGCTAGTCTTAATGTTCCCAACACCGGCAAAACTTTAGGTATTATTGTACTAGGTAATACAGATAATGCCGGACCAAGAAAACCACCTTTGACATCAATATCGTTTGCCATCACTGTCATTTGTGCAGCACTCAAATTTAAAACAAATTTTTTTTTACGATCATACTTCTTTACTTGATCTTTTGTTACCATTAATTTTGTTAAAACACCATCAGAAATATTAGGATTGATTTTTAATGATACCTGTTCTCGCTTTGCAATAGCAGCTACTAATTTTTTAACTTGGCTATTGGTCAAATATACTTCTTTTACAATATATTTTGCCATTTTATATAATAACTGTAGATTAACCTTGAACTGTCATTTTACCTCCAATAGAATCTACCGTGATAAATCTAGCACTAATAACTAATGCGTATACGTACAACGGTGCTACTGGAACCGCCCCAAATGTCCAGGTAATTTCAATATCCGCTATGCTGTCTACAATTCGCTCGTTATGTTTACTAACATCCAAATGAAATATAGGATAAAGTGTACTAAATTCCTCTGCTGATATCTGATTTCCATCTTCAACATCTTGATATTTTTGCATTGCGTCAAGCAGGTACATGTACGGTCGAGAAATATTTTTATTAGCGTCATCAGCATAATTGCACTCGATAGCTCGTTCTGGATATTGCTTTGAATTTAGTCTAGCGTATATTCGTCTGACATCAGCGTGGTCAAATATTGCATTATTTTGTTGCTGGTTGCCTCGTCGGGCGTACTGTTGAAATGCAACAAATATTCGTTTCGGCAGTTGTTCGCTTGATGTTGTTGTGACCCGCCACTTGTAGTCGGTAGTATTTGGAACCGCTGTCTGATATATTTTATGCTGCTTAAAATAAATTCTGTTTGTATGCTTATTAAGCGTGCTATTTAGTTCTGACATTTTAGTGATTGATGGTGTTATACGTGGCATCCACAGAGCAAGTTTGTTTATGATAAACTGTACATCAACCCCTCCAGATCTAAACAAGCAATCCTTTTGTTCTGCTCGATCTAAAATAAGCGTATGATTAACTCCACGGAATACTTTATCATAATCGCGACAAAAGCAGAAAATCATGCTTAGCGGAAGCATCATTGTAATTTGACGTGGTCCTGCTGTAAGTTTTCTTCGCCTAGCAAAACCTTCGTCATAACTCGGATTTCTCACGTCAAGTGTGTTAAGAAGTAAATTTAACATAGCAGTACCGTTTGCATCTGCAGCTGGTGGTGTTATATTTAGATTATTAAAAGCTGCTATAAGAGAAACTCTTGTAACGTTTGCATTAACAGCTGCAGCAGGTGCGGCAATATCTAGAGCAGCAGCATTAGCAATGAGAAAATTTCTCACAATTACAGCATTTGCATCAGCATCAGCTCCGTGTACTATAGGGCCTCTCTTTAAAAATTCAGTTGATTCAGCTATACCCCGTCCAGTATCTTTAAACCACATCATGTTGGTTGCTGTTGATCTCGAGTAATCGTCGGCAAACGAAATAATATTTAAAATTGTACTTGCAACTTGTAGATGACCTGAAATATCTTCTATAGTTTGATTGGCCAGTTGATATCTAGCACTTTTGAATAAACTCCAGCCGTTATTTATAAGAGCTACTTCTGCACCAACTGCAATTACAGCAGATGGATTGGCTACTGTCATAATCTGACCCCGAACTTCTAACATAGCCTTGTGTGGCAGTAGAAACACATCTTCGTCTCTGGTGTTAAACGTTCTGATACCAGCTTTATTTGGTTCGTTAGATTTCTTATCAATATACTCAACATACTCGAATATACTCAAATCGTTGTCGATGTCATAAGTTTCTGTTAACTCGAGATAATTTTTAACAGACATTTTATTTTATTAGATTATATAAAATTTTATTGCGGCACTGTTGTTTTAGATATTAATTTTTGTATGATCTGTTCGCCCTTTGGTGATAATAGTTTTTTTTGTTGTTGTTACCATAGCTCGTTGAGTTTCCTTTGTTGGAGCGATTTTTGAGATAGCTTGTTTTATTTCAGATGCAGTCGGTGGATCACCTTTTATTTTATCAGCTATTTTTTGTCCAACCGCAGTCCCAGCGGCAGATGCAGCTCCAGTTGCAAAAGCTTTACCCGCGTCAATAGCAATTTGGTGCAACTTTACGCGCTATACCCGGAATATTTTCAATAACTTTTGTAAATATATTTCAAAAAAATCCTCCTTTTATTTTTCGTCGATGAATTTTTTTTCTTTGTTTCATTATATTTAATGTTGCATAATTTTTACTTTTGCTCGCGTAGATGTAAATAATAAGTTACAACTTCATTATTAACTTGCAACTCTTCTCCAGATTGATCTGTCAACTGCATTATATACTTGATATTTGATTTTCAAGATTTAAAGGATAATAGATAATATGTCGTGGAGTTATTTGTATGAGAGAACCTGGCGGAACTTCAGGTGAGAAACTGTAAATCGTTTGACCCTTGCTATCTTTTGATGTATAAGAGCCAGAAGCAATAAATCAATTTACTAATATCGTATTTATTTCTGTTATATGTACTGGCAGTTCACTTTGATACGTAATAGGCTGATCAAGTGCATTGTAACTTTTTTTTTAGTAAATCCTAACAGTTGTGCAATACTTCTTTCTCTTGGTTCAAGATCAATTAACATATTTTTCAAAGTTATCCTAGCTCGCAATGTGTTATAATTCGATGCCAACTGAAAATTATCAGCCACACCATCAGCTTTTGTTATGAGCTCTTTGATTGTCCTGCTTAGATCAGTAATATTATAAGCTCCTTGTGGAATTTTTGTTTTTTCTTGTAGATATTGAGAACTTGTAAACGTATATTGTTTTGCAGGATCTAGTTGGATAGGCGGAATATAATTTACTGAAAAATTTGCACTATCTATCGCAGACTCACTAGAATTTAGCAATAATGTTGTTTGCATTCCTTTTATATTAGATCATTTTACAAAATTAAGTATCCGCGACTAATCGCGGTGTAAAGTTTCATATTCGTCAGATGTTAATAATTCGCTCGATCTTAGATGATCAAGTATGTCAATGATTTCATTATCAAGTTCAACACTATCATTCCCAGCTTCTTTTGATGATATTAGTAACATTAATCTACCTATCATTTCAGTAGTTGAAGTAAAGATTTTTCACCAGTTCCTGTTTTTTCTTTTCTATATTTTTCTACACGAGATTTATCGTATACAGTAAATTTCCTTCTAAACTCCACCCACCACGAAAAGGTTTTGCTCTACTTTTTTTCTGCTGTTTGAAAAAACATGGAAGCAATAACATCATATCTCATCCTATCATAAAGTGGAAGCATATCATCAATTTCTGTAACCGTGTTTATTTCATCTTTAGCAGCAGCTCCGTCTTTAAATATTGCATCTAATCTATCGAGTAATGTTTGATATTCTGCATCAGTCCACCTGCTTATATTATTAATATCTATTATATTTTCTTTCTTTAAAAAATCATCACATTCACTACCTTTTATCTCATCATTTGCTATTTTTATAAAATGAAGTCTTTGATCTCCAACTTCCATAAACTTTACAGTAAGCTCACCAACTCTTTGTTGCTCCTCTTTGATATCTTTTATGTCTCCTGATAATTTTTTTTATAATATTTGTTATTCCTTGCGTTGTTAACTCTGCTAATCTTCGCTCAAGTTCCAGCGGATTGTTTATCAAACGATCTGTTTCAGCTTGTCTAGCAGCGGGATCAGCTATATTTGCTGTAAGTGCCTCAATTAGTTTTCTTTTTTCTTCATCAGATCTAGTAGCAAGTTTTGCAGCAGCTGCTTCATTTTGTTCTTTAACAATTCCAACCAACCCTTTTTCTTGCAGTTGTTTAAGTTCTTCTTTTGATAGTGGTTTTGTTTCAGATTGTTTACCTAATAGTGCTTCAGCAACTGGCTTGAAAATTGTAGCTGTTGCTTCTGTAGCAGTTACTTGTCCACGTCGTGCTTGTATTACTTTTTTTTACTTAAGTGATGCCTGAGATTGAGCAAGTTTTTTTTTAGATCTTCTATATTTTGTCTGTATCTTGCTCGTTTGTTCATTATTATTTTTATTCTTATAAATTTTATAAAATTGAAACCCCTTACTGTAAGTAAGTGTCAATACAACAGTGAAACATTTTAGTTGGATCATGTGTAAATTTATCAAATAAGAAAAAGTTGTATTTGTCCTTTGTAGCATTACGGTAAAGTTCAATAAACTTATCTTTTGTCACGTCACTGTAATGCTCGCTTGCAATATTTCTAACGTCAACATTGTTCAGTTCTGGAAATAATATAAAACAACCAGTATTTCGCCTAATAAATCTGTCAACATTATAAAATCCTTGAGCAAGATAATCAGAATTACATTGTTTGTTACGTGACAGTGAGAAATACGATCTTATTTTATTCATCTCCATGTTATTTAGCGGAATATCGTCAAAAACTACTATCTTATGTTCATCTGCATCAAGTTGATTAACTGGAATAAGATCTTCTGGCTGCCTAATTATAAAAAAAACTTCACCAGCTTTAAGATCATCACGAAGCTTGTCATTATACTCGCTTAAAAACTCATACTTATCCTGCTGTGGATTGATTGTGTAAATATAAACTCTGTCGTAGTTAAAATTATCACCAAGAAGCAAGTTCATAAGCAAATCTGTTTTCCCCGATCCAGTTCGCCCAACAATAAGATAATGACAATCAGGAAGTTCCTTGTTATGTTTGTGCTTCACAAGTCTCTCTGTATCAAAGTTTAATATCGACGATTTTTGCCATTTTGTATAATATTAAACTAGTTTTAATAATTTTATCTAGGACAATAAATAATGAGCTACTATACAAAATTTGGAACACTATCAGGAGATTTATCCACAGAAGGTTATCAAGGTGATTTATCCAAATATGCAACTCTTGATCAGCTCAGAAATGAAATCAATAATTTACTAAATGTTGCCAGTGTAGATCCAAATGAAGTCGTCGTTTTCCAGGACAAAGAAGGACGATTAATGACGAGTAATGTAAAACTGCCAAATGTACTTGGACGAATTCCTAATGCGGTTACTGATAATATCGTGACTTTTAACAATCGAGGTAAGATACGAGATTCTGGTAGGTCAGTTAATGATTTTGTTAAAAAAAGCTGGTGATTTATTTAGTGGGAATATTGCTATGAAACAGAACAAGATTACAGATCTTGGAAACCCAACTGAGGACGGTGACGCTGCCACTAAAACTACGTTAACGATCAAGAATCGAAGTACATGTCAGTCAATGGTGGTATGATGCGTGCATTTCTCAATATATACAATAATTCCATTACTAACCTCAGAACACCCGTGTCTGATTTTGATGTTGTAAACAAAAAATACGTCAAAGATCAGGACGTTTCAATCAGTAATGAAATCAAAGCGCTCAAAACTGATTTTACCGGTCACGTGAATACATTTACAGCTTTTCACAGAAAAATAAACACGCTTAAATATAAATTTTTTGGAGATCCATCAATTGTTGACATTACACTCGCTAATATTAACACAAAACCCAATGATATTGACACAGAACTCAATGATATTATAAGTGGAATTCCTAATATTGTTGAGAAAACGAGTATGGTTAAAATTCCTCACAAACAGATTAAAAATATTGTGTATACTGTTGCTTCTGGGTTTGGTACATGGACGCAGCAAAATAATAAATCTATAAAATACACTGCAGAGGTTTATGGTGTGTATAGATTTTCAGTGCTTAGCATTATAAAGTTTCAAATATCTTCCCATTATTCACGTATTCAAAATTTGATTGTTGAGATTTCTGAAACTGTAACTGTAATAATAGATAAAAATTTTGAGGAAGAATTTGTACCTCATCCAGCCGATGAAAATTTTAAAGGCACTTGGCCCTTATTGGTGGTGTTTGGAATTTGTAGCTGAATTAGAATAACCAAGCCTAGGGATTATGTAAACAAATATTATAATGAAAAGAAATATAGTTGATTTCAATCACATTTCAAAAGATATTCCAGTACAGGATGTGGACGCACTAATACAATACTACAAATATTATCATAAAAAAACTTTGGTGCGTAAAAAGATGTTACAAATATTAAAACAAGATCCTAATATCATATCTACCCTTGTTAATGACCAGTTCTGGTATAATTTCAAGTGGGTTATCATTAAATCCCTTTTTGTTAATCATATCCGGTATTGGTGTTTCACTTACAGCGGCGTGTAAAAAAGTAGAACCAAGACTTTTGATAAAAAAAGCAAGGATTTTTAACATCTATTAAAACTTATAAGAAACTACTTGATCAGATCCGGTCTTACCTACGAGGAGTGAAATATAATATGGATGATTATTACGTGAATTTCGTATTGTTGACAATATGTAAACATACATTCTACCAATGAGGGTTAGCAAATATGAAAAAATTATCAAAAAAATATGAGTAACGTATAGTTTTATCTAAACTTAAGATATAATATAACTTACCTTTCCTAATGCGTAGTTTAATTTTCGCCTTGCACATGTTAACTGAAATTGCCTCGCTCTAATGCGCATTAAGAACCTACACACAGGTGATCGTGTAAGGTTGTTTCCCTACCTGTAAACTGCAGTATAAAATCCAGGTAAACTGATGACTAACAGTCACCTGTAAAATATAGAAAGAGGCTAAATTGATAGATCTTATCTTTTCCGACTGAAATTTTATCTAAACTAAAGAAATAATGCTTGAAAAATTTAACAGTAGTAAAATCTAATGAAACATGAGATATAAAAAATATAACTTACCTTTCTCGCGTTCATTCTAATGCATAGTTTAATTTCCGCCTTGCCCATGTTAACTGGAATCGCAACGCTCTAATGCGCAGTTTAATTTCCACCCTGCACAGCATATGTTATCTGATGAAAATCTAGCGGTAGACTGATAATAAAACCCGTCTTGCCGTCTTTAGAGTAGTTCGTGAACATTCCACGCATGCGCCTGTTCTAACAAATTCGTCACCTCTGTATGACTGAGCTTACCTGGATGAATCATCCTGCACCTGTTATTCTGTAACAATACAAAATACCTGTCTGCACCTGTTGTTTTGTAAAATACCTGATATAATGACAGAGCTTCTGGATAGTATAAGAAAGTTTACCTGAATACCGATCATGTACATAACTCTCTACCTGGATTCATTAACACTAATAACAGAAATGGGGGTGGGTTAGAAACCTTACTAATACTTTTGAAAAAAGGGGTTGGGGATAGTTTATGACTTATTTGGAGGGGGAAATACAAGGTTTGGGCTGAAAATCTTGTTTTCTTCTACTACTAATAAAGTATTTCGTGGAATGAAACATACACTTATTTTAGATCAAGCAGAACAAAACAATTGCCTGTTTGGATCAGGAGGAGCTCATGTACAGTTTATCATAAGCAAACTTGAGCTGTAGATGCCCCAAATAACACCAACAATTTCGAATTTTCTCGAATTAGATGATGCTCTTAAAAGCTGCGCAAACTAAATTCATTTTCAGCAACATAAAATATATCAAACAGCAGTCCAAATACCACCAACTACACATGGCGAGTCACAACAACATCAAGTGAACAACTGTCGAGGCAATTATTTGTTCTATTTCAGAAACAAGCGCGACGTGATAACCAACAACAAAAACAATATTACCCGACCTTACAAGTACCTGCTCGACTCAATGCAGAAATATCAAGATGGCGGAGTTGGATCTCAGATATTACTTTATTTTGGTGTATGATTGATGGGTGTAATATGGGTTAAAAAGTATACAGCTTGGCCTTACTCCAGATGTGCACCTTTCAAAAAGGTGCTAGCTCTACCCGCATATTTTCAATTCTCGAACTTCGGAGATAAATTGTATAAAAAGAGCCGATAACTTTTTTAAATATATTTTATGTATTTGGTAATTCATTCATTGCACTTTTAGAAGCCCTTATTATCTGGTTTAGCAAAATTTCTTTTTCCTGTTTTAATAGCTGCCAAGAATAGCATACTTTAGACAAATTCAGGTTGATTTTTGGAGCACAAGTCAGCAGTCATTTGAGTTAGCAGTGTGCTAAGATCATTTAATATTTCCAAAAGTACAATATCCAAAGAAATTTCAGCCACATTACATGAAAGTAGCATATAGGTATGCCAACATTCTCTCCACTGTGCATGTTTAAAATGTAAACAAATTCACCTTACATACACCACTTTCTCAAAAGTTCACAATAACTGATGTGTGCCATCTTAGTAGGGCAATTTTGTACACTTTATCCTATATTTTGTTTTGATGTTAGTAAACAAAATGAGAAAGACGCATTTGCAACTGCTGATATTGAAATTATTTGGACATTAGGAGCTGCTCCAGTAGCATAGTTGTACGTTTACGCGTTAGTGATCAGTGATAAATATGTTACAATCAAATTTAGCGAAGGAAAAATGTCGGTGCAGGTTTAACATCTATAATCTTTATATAATGAGAAAATCTATTGCAAAAGAAACATATTTGACTGATATACAAGTTAAAAAATTGGCAGTTGCTTTTGCAAAGGAGAAGCAGGTATCAATAAAAATCAACCCTGACATTTAAGGTACTTTAACAAAATTAATGTTAACCAAAACACAAATAAAAAGGTATAACTGTGGAAAACCATTTGCTTTAAATTTAAGTGTCAAACAAATAAATGATGGCACAAATTGGCGGAATCTTTGGTCAGGCAATATCTACAATGGCTTGAACGTTAATACCAAACGTTTGTACGGTACATTAGGACTAGCAGTAGTGTCTGGTGCAGTATCTGTCGCAACGATAAAAGCAGTTAAGGGCAGCGGTATTGTCTACGGCATTGGTATAAAGAAACTTTTCGTATGAATGTCGATGGTAAAAAAATTGCTGATTTTATATATACTGGTAAATATAATGCCTAAACGAGAAAATGACAATATATACAACGAGAAAAAAAAAAAAGACGCCGCGACTTCGAAGAACAAAGGCGGATATATATGACTGTTGCTAGTGTGAGTAGGGGGAAGTCTACTGCCACGCTTACTTGTAATATAACGCGGGCTAAAATTACCGGGCACACAGCATCGTTAAGTAACTTTGATATACTTGATAAGCTAATACAAATTCAAATGTTCCACGAAGTCCATTCAAAAGATGAATTTTCGGCAATTTCATTGCCGTCATTTGTATGTTCGTGTGTGATAAATATAAAAGATTTCAACGACGGATATAGAAAGCATTAGGTAGCTGTGTATAACAAAAACTATTTTGATTTATATGAATTTCCTCCGCGCGAAGCAATAAAAAAATTATATTTAGAACGCAAGCGGAAATACTAAATTATTTGTCCAATCAACTTCAACCTGTTGGAACATGAGCTTGTGGATACTTTTGTGGGATTTTTTCAAGACCGATCAATAAAAATCCAGATTTTTGAAAATATACATTTCCAATTTGAAACGCATCCTTCTCACGTTAATAATAAGATGGCACAAAATTGAGAAAAATTATAAATAATATTCGAAGAGGTAATTGTTGTTACTAGTAATTTAATCTAAATTACAAACATAACAATGTCAACAACATATTGCTAATATAAAGCTAAAGTAGAAAATATTAACGAAACAACAGAGAAAACAAAGAACAACAGGATGATGCTAAAAAGTATTTGCACATTCTGCAGGAAAAAAAAAGTATGTTTTTGAGGAAATTGTCCGGAGTTGGATGGTTGAAGACTAATAATGTTATTCAAGTACGAATCTGACAAATTTATTTCTTGAACAAAATAAAATTGTTACATACTCTCAAAAATATAACCACAGAAAAATAATAGGAGGAGGTGTGTATATATATATATATATATATATATATATATATATNTNTGATGTANGTATATATATATATATATATATATATATATATATATATATACATACATCATATATATATATATATATATATATACATACATACATATATATACATATATATACATACATACATATATATATATATATACATAATATGTATGTATGTATGTATGTATATGTATGTATATATATATATATATATATATATATATATATATATATATATATATATATATATATATATATATATATATATATACACACATATACATACACACACACACATATACACAAATATATATATACACATATATACAAACATATATACATATATATATATATATATATATACACGCACACACACATACATACATACATACATACATACATACATACATACATACATACATACATACATACATACATACATACATACATACATACATACATACATACATACATACATACATACATACATACATACATACATACATACATACATACATACATACATACATACATACATATATATATATATATATATATATATATATATATATATATATATATATATATATATATATATATATATATATATATATATATATATTGATAAATTACCGAACCCAACGGGCGATTGGACATTACCAGGCCATAAACATACTGGACCTCACAATTCGTTAGATAACAATCTAGATGAAAGCGATAAATCACTGCCAGGACCAGAGCCTTGCAGTCAAGTTGATGCAATAGCTATGCTCCAAGATATTTGCAACAGAAACAACGAAGAAAGCAAATACGACTGTGATAAGGTAATGTTGCACAAACTTATTGATATGACACCTAAAGGTATTCGCGAGACGGATGTTCGAAAGTTGGTGCAGATTTTATTGGAGCAAAATATAAACTCGGGCTCTGAAAGCCTCGTCTCGGCAACGATGATCTGACAGCGACACAGTAGTTAGCAACGGAGCTACTCAAAGCTAAAAAAGTTACCGCGACGATCAATGTTTTCTTTTCTCAATTTTGTCGGAGGGACATCCTCAGAGTGACCACAGTGAACGAATTGAAATATATTCCATACAAGGACTAACTAGATTTTAATGGTATATAATTTCCTGTGTTAGAAAAGCAGATGCTAAAAATTCAAAACCAAACAATATTTCAGTAAATGTGCTTGGACTACATTAGGGAGAAAATGTTTATCCAATATGTATTTCAGAGATTGCTACACAAAAGAAAATGAATTTATTTTTTAATGAATGAAATTACGTTTGGATAAAAAAAAACTTTTACGGCTTAGTTGGTGGACAGTATATTAAAAATTAAAAGAATAAATTTTTCTGTTACAGCTGTTTGCAGAGTCTTTCTAAGAATAATTAACTACAGGAATATCTTAAATACTGTGTCAACGTTCAAAGAATAACTATGCCATGCGAAAAAGTATAAGGGTTTTTAAATTTAAAATGTATGATTATAAGCTAAATATACCTTTCGTTATTTATTCCGATTTGAATACCTACACGTTCCAGTGGCTTTCGCTGAAAATAGTCCTAATAAATCAAGAGCAAGAAATATACATGTTCCTCGCTGATTAGTCTATTAAATAGTTTGTTGCATCGACGATAAGTGTTTATTTCCGACTAAGTTTTATAGTCTGAAAGTCCGGCGGTATGGTTATTAACAAATCTGATCGATGATGTCAATAAAATTTCTAACAAATTTTTTAAAAAGGCTCCAATGAAAAAACTTCGAAACATCAACTTGAATTTGATGAATCGGTTAATTGGTAGACTCTTATAAAGTTCTTGATCATTGTCATCTGACTCGTCAGTATCGTAGAGCGACTCATACTAATTGTAATTTAAAATTTCATGCACAAAAGTTTGTACCTAACGTTTTACATTCCTTTAGCAGCTATGATAATCATATCATTGTAGAAGCTTTAGGTAATGAGGAAATTAAACTTAAACTAAAGCTAGATAATAAGATAAAATGTATACATTCTTTTTTCGTAATTTATATGTCATTCACGCTCGGAAAATTACGTTTTATTGGTAATTTGTAAACCTCTACATGGCTGTCTCCATTAATTAATTTAATTAACACACGTGGAGACAGCCATGTAGAGGTTTACAAACACAACGTTTCTGTGTTTATTTGTTTGTCGTATATATGTTTTGTATTTGCCTTTGAAAAAAGACTCATTAAGAGTCGAAAGCGCTTAGGCTAGTTAGTTACTAGTTTCTTACTGTTCGTCGTCAGTTTATTGCATCTATTTTAATCAATCCCTGACACACGTGATCCCTTGGTGGATCCAGTACGCTTGAAAGGGTTGTTATTCGCCATATGATTTGTATTATATATATATATATATATATATATATATATATATATATATATATATATATATATATATATATATATATATATATATATATATATATATACATATACACATGGGTGGGTGGGTGTGGGTGTTTGTATGTTTCAATCAATTGAATCAAACTACATGAATAAAGAATAGAAGCATGCAACATTCTCATTGTTGTGTATGTTGCAAATGAAAATAACTTTTTCTTACACCTGTCACTCTCAGAAGTACGCAATATATGTAAAGGGTCCACTAATTATTCGCCATTCAGAATAGGATTCTGAAACACTTATTCACATGAAACAATTATGGCGACGGATGGAGACACAGTCACAGTGAGAACAGGACTGAGAGACAAATATAGAGAATATATAGTAAAATTAATTGCCTTCTATGTCCAGCTTGGCCTTACTCCATAAGTGCAGCTTTCAAACAGCTGCTATAAATTTTTTTTTTAAAAAAAAAAAGTCTGAGCCTACTAATCCATTGGTTGTACCCCCATAGCGATTTCAATAACGGATACCTTTAGTTTGATAAAAAAAAGTGCAAAGAACTTAGTAAATTCATTCATTGATTTATATTTTCTAACCAGAATGTGAGTAGAACGGCCATAACACCGTCATTGTCTGTGCGTTTCGCACTTAACGGAAGTTTTTAACATTCTGGACGGACATGCCTGCGACCCATTTCCAGTTCATGGACAAGTTCATTTTCAGCAAAGGTTGTGTGCTTGACTAAAGCTGTACGTACATATATCGTCTGCTTCCGATATTTACACTGTCGAGTCAAGCAAAGGAAAAGAAAATTGCCATTCAAGGGAATTAAACAAGTGCTTTCATTAATATGTTCAATTGTGGAAAGGAATATAATTCCAAACTCAACGCTTTGGTAATTTATGGAATTAACCGGCAGTTACCGAATTGGATGATTTACGTCATAATGTTGTCGGATGGAAATAAACAAACCCATAGTGTACGGAATATGCCGTCGTGTTAGTATGGAAAGTCCGTTAAGCATGAAATGTGAAAGGGATACCAGTATTAATGCCATTCTGGTGACAGTCAGGTTAGAAATTATAAATCAATGATTCAATTGACTTAGTTCTGTGCACTTTTTATGACATAAAACATTTTAGGTATTGAAATCAATAGAAGGGTACAAACAAACGGGAATGTAGCATCGGACTATAGCTCTATTTGGTCATTTTCACTTTCTGAACGTTATCGGTAAATTGTAAGAAAGAAAAAAAAAATGGCGATAAAATTTGTTTCGTTTTATATATATTTGGTAATTCGTTAATTGTACTTTCAGAATTTTGTATAATCTAGTCTGGCAAAATTTGTTTTCCCTATTTTAATAGCTGTTAAAATTGTCTGCTTTAAGCCAAATCAGGTTGACTTTTTTTAAGCACAAGGGAGCAATCATTTTAGATAATGCAAAATCTCCACAAGTATAGTATCCAAAAAAATATCAGCCACATTACATCAAGAAGCTTAGAGGTTTCCTAATATACTCGTCATTTTGCACGTTTCATGTGCAAATAATTTTGCCTTACGCATATCTCTCTTTCATAATTACATACTTACTGTGAGCGCCCCCTTTAGGACCTGACGGAAATGGCCGAGCGATTTTCCGATCGAACTTTGTCTTGATGCGGAAATTGGGAGATTACATCAATTTCGATAGTAGACTCATTTACATTTTATTCCACATAATCGGAGATGGAAAAAGCAGTTTTTGTAACATGTGTCCTACTTATTTTCTATATAGGGTACAATGTGCCACAAGGATTTGCAGAAGGACAAGGCAAGTGTTTACAGAGAGTCGTTTATTAAGTTTGTGGACATGGGACGAGAAAAGTGCAACGTGGTCTTTTTGCTCGTCCCGTGACCCGTACACATTGAATTAAGGCATTCACAAAAAAACTTTATTTTCGATTTAAATATTTTGTGATATATAAATGTGACTCCACTTTTCAAGTCATATTACTTGAAAGATATAATTTTGCGAACTTGTGTTCTTTCTAATATATTACTACGTATTAGTGTCAATGCATCAATTTGGGCATTCGAGAATCAACGTGATAGTAATATGACTGCAATATATGCAGTGTAAAACGGAAGCAATGCCGGAAATAAAATACAAAATAGAAATAAAAATTAAATTGTGAGCACTTTCTGTTACTATTTGAACTATAGATAAATTGACATCAGATCATAAATAATGAATTTTTTTTTAAAAAAAAATAATAGTGCTTTTGTTATATTGATGTACTTGTAGAATTTCTTTAATTAAAAATGACCGACTTGCAGCACAGTGGAAATAATTATATGCAATGAAGATTTCATAGGTTAGTAATTTTATGCAGTAGTCTTTGGCGTGAAATATGGAGAAATGTTTTATTTGTTATTTTTATATTATTGACTTTATAAAGAAACGTTGGAATTCAATAATAAAAAAAATAATGTAACCTTCATTTTTTTAATGGACTATCACAAAACAAATGCACATGCACTATTGGAGTTTCAGACTGATGTATTAATGTATAAACATTATTTCTTTTTTATAGATATTATTATTTCTAAATGCTTCTTAATTTTATATATTTAAATAATGACATAAATTTATGGTATTTTGTTTCATATAGCTGTGGCCTGATTTGGAAATCTGCCAATGCAGCAGAACTATCTTACTTTATCTAGCTTTCAGTGTATAATAAGAGATATGTCTTTAGCTTAAAAAGTATAGTATGAATATATTTATGATGCAGTTTGTTGTGAAGAATATTCTACCAGCAGTTTCGAACATTGTTTCATGTGTTTTTAGCCAGTCCCAACATATGTTGCAGAAGAATCTCATCACAGGAATAGTGTTGTTGTTGTTGTTGTTGTGGGGCTTAATGCCATTTATCATCACATGATAGGCTATACATGGCGGCCAGTATTCATGGTGGAGGAAGAAACTGAAAAATAACGGGAAAGAACCACAACCACAACCACGAGAAGCTACTGGCAAGCATTCTCACATATCCACATCCACTGAATCCTAGACTAGAACCCACAAGACAGAGGTGAGATGTCAGTGATCCATGACAGTCATGGATTTAGACTACTCAGCCACTCAGGGCCCCCAGGTAGAGTGTGACCATGTGACCTTCAGATCTTGAATACATTGGTCTCCTGAACTGTTGATCCTCCTTTGTGTAAATTATAAGAAATATTATTTAAATAGAGCAAAGATATGATTTTTTGAATTTATTTTTAATTTTATTAGTGATCACTTCCATTTGTATATGGTGATGGCATACTTTTTCAACTACACACATTTTGTGCAATTATTAATGTCAATTTTGAAAATTAACTTTTTTATTTTGCAGTACAAACAGATGTATCTGATCATTATAAACATCTTTTACTTTTTTAGTTAAAAGATTAAAAATGAAAATAATTTTATGTTACATTGTATTTTCATTGTGTTCCATTTTCCAATGCATTCATTTTTCCAATTTATATTTTATTAATACTGCCATCATTGTGCATTACAACCGAATGACCTGTATGTAAGCATATATTCCAGAAGTTCACTTAACAGGATTGTTTAGAAATTTACAAATTACTTTAGTCATATTACAGAAGAAATCTTGTTGGTTTCCCTTCCAGATATATATTAAAGTGAGTGATCAAATCCCATTCATCCTCTATCCAGATCCATTTTTTTGTTGTACACTTGATTCATATTCCTACTTTGTGTTCCCTTATCAACTGACTCTTGCCAAATCATCATGTGTTGTCTAGTTACATTGACATTCGTTGCAGTTGGTTGAAATGTAATGGTAATTGAAGAAAGTTGAAGTAGGGGTAAGTTTCGTTAAGGAATCCAAAGAAAAGAATGCTTATATTGATGAAAACTTGATCCTATTTCAACAGACTTTGGCATTTCTCAGCTTCCATGAAACAGTTGCAGTACCGGATTCCAAGTGTGTGAGATATTAAAATTGGGCTTCTTTTTCCCTGGTATGTCAAACACACTTCACAATGATATTGTAGCTTAAAGTCAGACAAACAACATAAATAGCAGGATGGACATTAAGGGTGTATTGTCCAATTTACTTTTTTGTCAGTGTTAGTTCATAGATCAATAGCATTAAGGCAAGTTATTGAACCGTCTCATTCTGTTGAATTCAGGAAAGGTCGACATGGGGAATACAATTCAATTTTACAGGGATTGTGGTTAAGCACAAGTATGTCATGTTATTTGTGTACTTTTGGTCACCTCACCATGGATAACTCAAGTGCATATAACTCTTGGATTAAGATTGAAAATGTTGGGTACTGATGGTAATACAGAAGGTAAAATTATGTCGGGATGAATACATTTTGCTTGTTGCATAAATTGACAATTTAAGTACTGCTAGACAATGCCAATTTTGAGCTAAAAAAGGAAAATTACAAGTGGATGTGATAAACTGATAATTTCGAATAATGTCAGTTTTGTTGAATTGTGTTGGGCAACATGAGATAAAATTAGCTTTAGAAAATTCTATAAAGCAAGTATAATGGTTTCCCAACATTGAAGCTAGTTATGTATACAATTCCTTATACAGTAAACTATGAAAGAGGCTATCAACAAAGTACATTATTGATGCTGTACATAGATAATAAACAGATTAAACTATGAAATAGCAGATTAAAATATACAGAATTAGAGTGTGGATCTTGTAAGATTTTTAATTTCAGTAGAGACCAGGGTTAATTGGGAAGAAAGAGAGACAGATGTTTTGGAGTCTAGTAACTTATGAACTCTGTGATTTCTAGTCTCCCCATAATTTTTGACTCCCCCACCCTTTATTGCTCACAAGAGGGAAGATCCTCCTTTTTGACAAAATTCTGAAATCATCGCTATATATTTTTATGAATTTATAATTTAATTACTTGTTTGTTTGTTTTATATTTTATTTTATTCCATTACATATTATTGTAATAATAATTTTGTCTACTGGATTTTATTTTTTTTATATAGAAATTCAATTCAATTCTTTTTGACATGATAAACAGCCAGTAATTTGAAACATTGTATCTAATTGCTGACCTCAATTCAGATATTAGATAGAGTTTGGAGTAAACAACTTTTCTTAAATTCATTCTAAGAGCAAGATTCATTTATTGTTCGTCAAAGCCATATCTAGAGTATGTGACACAACATTTTTTTATTGTTACAAACATTTGGTTTTCCCAGTGGGATTAAATTTTGACCCCCACCCAGGAATCTGTTTTGCATTTTAGTCAGGCTTACAACTTATGTTATTATAAGAATCAGTTGTGCTTTAAACTTTTGAAGCTCAATGGTGTTTTGTTGTGACCAGTTTGAGTTGAATTTGTATATTTTTAGAATTAGTAATTTAATTACCCTGGAATAAACCAGTGCTCATCAGAATTCTTAGACAAAGGCATTTATTGAAATTTATTCACAAATTATAAACTAGATATTTTTTCTTTGTGATTCAACAAAGAACTGTTGACACATCAGGACAAAGCAGGCCATTGAAAACATAATTTCCTTCCATCTTCTAATATCATCAGGATTTAAATTGATTCATTTAGGATGTCTTCTTGATAGAACTTATAGTTTTTAATTCTTGGATGAATTTTGGATATGATTTGTAAACTTTTTCTCATTTTTACATTGTTTTTCTTTGGAAATAAATTATTTGTTAAAGTTTACAAAGCTTGTTGGCTTCACTTTTTCTTGTTACTTTTGTATGAACCTAGACACATAACAATATGTTTGCAAAACTAAGTCATCCCAAGTTAAAAATTTGCAGAGTTGTGAAGCTACTTTAGTTTAAATGTTGTTAAATAGCACTGAGAGAGAGATAACTTGATGACCTATTACTGACTTGCTGTACTCTTTGAGGCTGATAAACTCTCATTAAACTTTGACCAACTTCAACAAGCGGTCTTTGTGATACTAGCCCATAGGATGGGATTAAGGATGGAATGCAGACTCGTAGTTTTAAAATTAAATGGCATACAATTCAAGCCACAAATAACAGCTGCAGCAGTTATTGACTTAGTATCAGACATACTCAATTAAAAGAATGGTTTATTATGATAGAATTTAATTTAAATAATGGTTCATAATAATAAAATTTAATTTAAATAATGGTTTATTATGATAAAATTTAATTTAAACAATTGTTTATTATGATGGAAATTTGATCCAAATGTTTCAAAGTATTATTGTTCAAATTTTATATTAATTTATTTAGTGAAAGACTTAAAAAGATTGGCTAAAATTGCTAAAATTTTATATTAACATTGGTTAACTTCAAACAGAGCCATGAGAAACACTTAGTGGTTATAACATTAATAATCGACAACTTAAGTATGAAGCCTTGAGAAACACTTAGTGGTTATAACAGTGATAATTGACAACTTAAGTATGAAGCCTTGATAAACAGTGGTTATAACAGTGATAATTGACAACTTAAGTATAAAGCCTTGAGAAACACTTAGTGGTTACAACAGTGATAATTGACAACTTAAGTATGAAGCCATGAGAAACACTTAGTGGTTATAACAGTGATAATTGACAACTTGAGTATGAAGCCTTGAGAAACTCTCAAATACTTCACAATCAAACAGAATTACCATTGAGAGCTTTGCTGCTAATAAAGTTATTTTACAAACAAGAAAAAAAAGGCTGTATTTATTGTCATTACAGTATTATAAGTAATTTAACAATCAGTTTAAAGTACAGTTGAACCTGTCTTTTTAAGACCATGTTTTCTGTCAAAACAAAATCATGGTCTTTTTAAGACAGGTATTCTCTAATGACAGGTAATAACATTGGTCAGTAAATCTGTGCACTAAAAATGTTGTCTCAAGATAGTTGGTCTCTTGTAGAAGTGGTCTTTCAAGATAGGTTTTTACATATTATCATATCTTTTCAATGTAATTTTTTTACATATTTACATTATCTTTTTATATTTCCAAGATAAAATATGTACCTTGCCATAGTATGTATGTATGTATGTATGTATGTATGTATGTATGTATCTATGTATGTATCTATGTATGTATGTATGTATAAACCAGTGCATGGTGAGCTATGGCACAGTAAAATTATTTTCATGGGTGGGTGGGGGTCAGACATGTAGTGGGTCACTATTTAAGTGCTATGGATATAGTCTAAAACATTGTTTAGAGATGAAATTGGGGTTGGGGGGAGGAGGAGGGTGGCGCAAGTGCTCCCCCTTAACCCTGATTATTGGTGCCCTTGATGATGAGGAATATTAATTAACTGAAGGACCACTAAAAAAAATACAAAATAGCTATTACCTTAGCTACAACATATACCAGTTAGCAAGGTTTTTATAATATGAACTTCTTTCAGAATATTCTTGATTTATTTTCTCCACTAAAACTTTTATTCACTTACAGGGAATGTAAACTGTACAAATTTCAACATGACAAAGGACTGTTGTAATACAAACTTGAATGGATCTTGCATCTTCCTGAACTGTACTGACAACAAGAATGAAACCCATGAAGGTGAGTCAGAATTACGAATTATTGCAAAATGTTGGGCTTGGTTATTGAGCATAAAAAATGACTGATTATTAATAATGTCATACAATGTCAGAAATTGATGGCAGCCCAGAATTGTGAAACAGTGTTTCATCAGTAATCTATTGTATATTCCTATCTGGTGATGAGCTTTGTATGTTATGGTGATGTCAGTTTGTTCATCCATCTGTCCGCATTTGCTTGTACAGTCAATAATTTTGCAAACCTCAGAGAAATTTTGATGTAATTTTGCTTTCATGTACATCTAGTGAGGTCCTAGCTCATAGATCAAGGTAAGAAAATGTATGACCTGCTTCCTTGACAAAAGTTGTAGTTCCAGCACTAAAACTTGCAGTCTCAATAATGGTAGTTTTGTTCTTTTGTCCATTGCAGCAATTTAATAAACATTATGCTTGAATGTTTTGTGCTACCAATATACATTTTGTCAGATTGCTTAATGCTCATTCCTTGTGAAATATATCATGATACACAAATGAATAATGAAAATAAATTGAATACCATAAGGCACCTCACCTCCCACAATATGTTTTCTATTGCACTGGTTTTAAAATTAAGTTGGGTATAAAAATGTTTTATTTGATATATATTTTTTACCAGTTTTGAGGGAGGGAGAAGCATTGTAGTCAAGAATGAAAAATTGGGATGGTAGGCTGACCAGAAAAAAACAAAACAAAAACATTTTTTGTGCCTAATTGTAATGTGTATATCTGTGATGTTACCACTTTAACAATTGGTAATGCCTTTACCTTATCGTTGTTGTCAGAAGCTAGAAGGAATAAAGATGATGATTGCACTTTGTTTTTAAAAAATAATATATGTAGTTTGCTTAATTCCATTTCATATTTGTACAATTTCTAAGACGGACAAAAGAAACAAATGACAATATTCCATCAATTCTTTTAACATGCTTTAACAAATTTGCCCACACCAAGTTAAGATCAGAATGCAAAGTTTTGAAACCTCATTAATTTCATTACAGTTTCTTGTTTTAAAAAAGTGGTTCTCAAACCTGCAGGTCTTATCCCAAATCATGGTTGCGGAGATATTCTGATAGGTAATGGAAGGATGCAGGTCTTGTCCCAAATCATGGTTGCGGAGACATTCTGACAGGTAATGGAGAGTTGCAGGTCTTGTCCCAAATCATGGTTGCGGAGACATTCTGATAGGTAATGGAGGGTTGCCTGTCTTGTCCCAAATCATGGTTGCAGAGATATTCTGATAGGTAATGGAAGGATGCAGGTCTTGTCCCAAATCATGGTTGCAGAGACATTCTGATAGGTAATGGAGAGTTACAGGTCTTGTCCCAAATCATAGTTGCGGAGATATTCTGATAGGTAATGGAGGGTTGCCTGTCTTGTCCCAAATCATGGTTGCAGAGATATTCTGATAGGTAATGGAAGGATGCAGGTCTTGTCCCAAATCATGGTTGCGGAGATATTCTGATAGGTAATGGAGAGTTGCAGGTCTTGTCCCAAATTATGGTTGCGGAGATATTCTGATAGGTAATGGAGGGTTGCAGGTCTTGTCCCAAATCATGGTTGCAGAGATATTCTGATAGGTAATGGAGGGTTGCCTGTCTTGTCCCAAATCATGGTTGTGGAGATATTCTGATAGGTAATGGAGGTTTGCCAGAAGTTGTTTAGGTGGCAGAACTTGCAGAAATGTGGAAATGAGGACGTAAGGCTAAGAAAAATTATTTTTTAGGGTTGTTGCTAAAAAATTTTGGTAACCATTGTTTTAAACAATGCAATGCGATTAAGTTAAACTTTCCAATTTCAGCATTCATTGAGTTTTCATTGCTTTGTTCCTTCAACAGCCATTAATATTGTTCAATTGCTTTCTTGTTGTTCAGACCATGATGGGATGCTATTCCATGACTTATTCCACAAATCAAAGTTTTCAATTAATTTCTGACAGCCTTGTGAGAATCGTGTTCCTTTCCAATCAGAGTTAGGAATATGATGGTCTCTTGAAAACAAAAATACAGCAAAAACAGCTATTTTATGACAATGTATAATGATTAACATGGGAGTTCATATTCTTCCAACACATAAAAAAAATCCCTAATAGTGTCATGATTTATTTAAATACGGTATACAATAAAATTTGAGTGTTCCAAACATCGAATATAGATTTTGTGTATGATGGATTAAAACTGCTGAGTAATGCTTGTCAAAGATATTTGTCAGAGCACACATGGATGTAATTAGTATTTTGATCAGAATGATAATTTGACATTGAATGTAGGTCTTAATTTTCTTATCTGTAAAGATCCAACCTATGACCTATGTAGCTTGACCTAACAGGACTCAAATTTAACAAATTTCTTTGTAGCCAGGATGACTATTATGCTAAGAAATCCCAAATCTTTACTGTCCAAAAAATGTCACATACATGTACTTGTATTGAGTTTAACAACAATTTTATTCATAAATTGCATTATCATATGAAATGCAGAAGTACAGAATTATAAATCAAATCCTGCTTCAAATCATCAATCAATCAATTCACATTTCTTGTTTCTCAAGATAATCTGGTTCCAATTGCAGAATAGGATCAGGTTGCTTTCTCATCTTCCACCTGCACTCTGGGTGCATATGGGGTTTGTTCTTGTCTCCTTACCCATCTCCTGAAACATTCCACAAATGTATTGCTGGTGATTGATTATGTTGGAATATAATTTGTATGGAACATTATAAGGAGTAGGTAGGACAGAACCCAAGGTCACAAAAATGATCTTCAGTCACTCTTCACCATTTTCATCTCAGAAACCCCTCTCAGCATCAGCAGAGTGGAATGGGATTGTTAGGATAAGGTCAATCAATGCCATAATATTCTTGCAGTCAGCAGCACAACATTTTACAACAGTTGACCAAATCAAAGCATAGATGTCTTTGTAATTGCAAGATAACAGAATACATTAAGAAAATATTATTCTGAATAAATTTACATAAAGAAAGTATTTATAAGTTACTGACCTCTCTTATTTGGTATGATAGACAGGGTTCTATGTCAGAATGGGTCATGGGGGTAATCTGAGGTATTTATGGCGCTCTGTATGATTTTTCCCTTGAGATTATTAGGTTTATTTCTCAGCATCAAGCTTGTGTCGAGCACCTGTGGTCATACACATTCCAATTTAAACTTTCCAAGATCTTACCAGCGGTCGATTCTTCTGGTGGTATCTGCATAGATGCTTTTCTCTCTGAACTCATTTTGTGTTACCAACAGCTTTCATGCACATTTACCAATTCAATTTTAAAGTTCAAGCAACTGGCAACAAAACAATGTTTTCTCTGTGCTTGTTTTTACGAATTCTATATACCAGTTACACAGCATAAAGTTCTTTTCTTCATCATAGTTCAGCCATTCCCTGTCTTTTGTCCATGTCTCCTAAAAGGTTTGATTATGCTTGTCCGTCATAAGAATTATTCCTCTCTTTTATATCACTTTCATTTAATTTTTGCTTATTTTCTAGTGGCTAAAAACATTTTATAAAATGCCACATTTTCTTATAAGCAAATTGTCTCATTTTAAAATACGAGATGTTACAGTATAGCTGACACAAATTATTTAAAGTAATAAAATGAATGTCAGTGTCCTTTATATAAGAAAGTCAGCAAGAAACACCATTTCAAAACATGTACCTTTGCCCTTCCCCCATTAAATGGCCTATCCCTGATAAAGACTTCAGCGGGTTGTTCTGCAGGATCAAAGCAGTGGCTATTGTAAACACTGTTACAAAATATTAGCATCAGAAGATAATGTTAGTTTCAGCTTAGAAATGTGTGTTCCCATAAAACAAACCCATCTGACTTGGCATGTTCTGTATAACAGCTTCAATTATGGTCTCATTAATAGTGAACGTTTGGTAATTGTTCCTAATTAATCAGACCTCTGTGTATTGTTGAATACAATAATAAGGTGGAACATTTTTTAAATCTTAGATGCCCATGCTCAGAGGTTTAAATTCCCAACAAATGTACAGCATTCTGCTTGGATATCTCCATGTGTGTTCAATTATTTGTTTATTCTTTTAAGGAAAAAAAATAAAATTTATTCTTAGTATCATATAAAAAGTAGTTGTATGGAAAGAATGTGCTAATAAAGTAATCACAATAAATCAATCTAATTCTTATAATTATTTTGATGCAAGTATAAAATTTGTAGTTTCCCATTTTGCCTGCTGGAGTGTTTGGCTAACGAGCAAAAAAAGACCTGTTACCTTAATCAAACAAATATACAAACTTTAATTTCTTTGAATAGATTTTGCGGTGCTCGTTTTTTTTGGTATACCACTTTGTAGTTTATTACCATGGTCAAGTGATTAAAGTGTGATACCAAATCATTTTTTGTTTAATTTGTTATCAAATTAATTAGGATCAATTACCAAACTTTCGTTGTTAATGACGGGAACATAATTGGTGCTGTTAATCGAAATGCACAAAACTGGATGGCTTCTTGTTATATAAATACATTTTCTGAGGCAGATATTGACTTCATCTTCTCATGTTAATATTTTATGACAGTGTTGACATTGGTCACTGCTTTGGTTCTATAGGACATGTGCTGAAGTCCACTTTTTATTAGGGAATGGCATAAACAAATGCTGACTGTTGACAACTGAAACTTAATAGCCCATCAAAATATTAACGTTATAAAAATAACTAGTCCAACAGGAAATCTACTAGCCTCGGGCTAGTGGACTACTGCTAATTTCAAGCCTTGCCTAATCCCATTAAAATCGCTCAAACTTTGTTTGAAAGCCTGCACACTACATGATTGATACTCGATTTGAAGAAATGGATCAAATTAAATAGCATTTCTCTGACATAAATTAAACTGCATATCAAAGACTCAGCTTATGAAATTTTATTGTGTACAAAAGTGAAAAGTTTGCATACTACTTCACTGGTTAGGCATCCCAGAGAACCCAGATTCACATAAAGACTGCAATTTCTGGATTACTAGAGATTCATAGCATCATTACATATCTCGTTTATTTTAACATAAGATTATTAATTTTTAGTAATTTGACACTAAACAAAAGATGGTCATTATATGCTTGTATGTTATATTGTGTTAACATAAATGCTAATAATTGTAATTGCTTTATTTGAATCAAATGGATTATCAAAATGCAAATAGCATGAATGCTTACCTACATTGATATATGTATAAATACAGTTATATATAAACATCATTGTTTGTATTTCTTAAAAAAAACATCAATACCTTGTCTATAGGAAAGGCACTTTATTTAGTTTGATGCTGTGTAACCTTCATGTGGTAATGTGCTACTACATGCCATTCCACCAACCACCACCAATTCTACTCCCACTCCTTACTGTTGTGACCTTGACAGGTTGTCTATAGGAAAGGTACCTTATTTGGTTTGATGCGGTGTAACCTTCATAAAGGTCATGTGCTATAAAATGCCCCTCTGCCAACTACCACTTAATCTACTCCCACTCCTTACTGCTTTGGCTTGACTAAAATGTGTTTCTTATATCTAACTCCAGTTCTGACCTGTATCTGGGAACTGCATGTCTGGGATTTATCATCATTTTATCAAGCATTTTAAGGTGAATAAAATTGTGTGCAAAACTGCAAAAATGTTATGCTCTATAATATTGTGTGCATAAATTCTAGTCTAAGATGTATTTAGGGTATTTGGATTGTTAGGGTTATTATATATGTTTAATTTGTATTGTGTGTGGTCCTTTGTCCATGATTATATGCTGCGTATATTTAACCCGTATTAAGTAATTGACCTTGGTCCATAATTGAGGGTAGAAGTTAAATGAAGTTCTTTTTAAATTTTCATTTTGTAATCATGGGAAATATATTATTGGTTGAATTTTAATAACCTTGCTGCTTTTCGCTCATTTATGTTGCATGGTTTAAGACCATAAGGACATAATAGATACTGAGGCGAGGTCATTAAAAAGCCTGGCCATTGATGTTTTCAGGACTGTTCAAATTGAATTGTCTGACATTCTGGACCTAGTTCAGTCATTAAAATGGGAAGGTGCCATGCATTAAGAATTAATCCTGGGCAAGTACAGTTGTTAAAAAATGAAATGAAAACTGGAAATCTCTCTTGTTAAAAAAGTAAAAGCTTTATTTAGAACTTATAAAGAATGCTCATTTATTTATGCCTCATCTTGAGGACAGAAAGTGAATGTACAAAAGATTACATTGATTGTATCTTTTACATGCATATGACTCGGGCCACATCAACTAATTACTGAGCATCGATTTCTAAGCAGATGCATTGTCCAGTATTATTTGGAGAGCCAAGTGAAACCTTGAGTATGGTGTTGTACATTTGACCACTCATACATATCATATTTCCTCAGGTTATTTTAGTTGTTTTGTTTGACAGCTGTCTTTGTGGCAAAGTTAGTTGATATTTTTACAACTAAATGTTGGTTGTTTACTGTGTTTAAAAGATGATGACATGAGTCAGGATTAGCTGTTCTAGCTATGACATGTTAGCATTGACTGACATTTTAGACTGGTCAGTGAATTAGGCAAGGCAGATCATATTCCTGTCAGACTGGAAGAACATCAGAGGTCGACAAAAATTAGTCAATCAAAAGTTGTAAAGTGTAATTTGATAGAAAATTAAGTGATTAAAGATAAACATGTAAGCAGTGATTGGAAGAACATCAAAGGACTATAACATGTTTGTGTTCATAGATGCTTGTGCATAAGTTCTATGCTTGAAACTTTGTATTTTAGAATCACATAATTCTTTAGTATCATGCCAAATTTATCACATCATGTTGTATATACTGTATAATTTGTTTATAACAGCTAAAAGGCCTCAAGGTAGATTAGTTTTCATTCTCTAAATAAGTCTTTTTTACTATGCAGATGGTCAAAAGTTTTAAAGTAAAATGTGAAATTTGCTAGAAAATTAACACAAACGTGAGATTAATCAAAACAGTTTATTTCTTAACTATTCAAAAACAAAAGCATTCTGATTAATACATCATCTTTGCCAAGTCCATTTTAGATAATGCTTAGTTATGGCGAAGGCAGAACAGGTCACTCAGCCAGACCTGTACAGGAAAAAGTATTGAATGTACATTAAAATGATAACAAATAAAACTGTTTCTAAGTATTCTTATTAACTTTTATAACACTGATTTTATTTTGCAATCCTTTTTACTAACATTTCCATTAATATGACAGATGGTGTCTTGGACTGTTGTGTGAGTGGGTGAAATGTGTAGTGCTAATTATGTTATGACAAATCTGTCAACAGCTGCCATCTGTGGGAAAACCAAATGGGAATTTGTGCAAAAGTGAATGTTGTATGCAGGTTCACCTTTCAGACTTGGATTTTGAATAACTGCCATGTTCATAATACCATTATTATTTATTATTATTATTATTATTATTATTATTATTATTATTATTATTATTATTATTATTATTATTATTATTATTATTATTATTTTATCAACAGATTTCATTTATTGTATTTAAAGCAGTGAGAAACTATTGTTTGGTTATGAAACACCTGGATGCTGACTGCAGACAGCAGGTGACATTTATATATTTGACTTTTATGTAGGAAATTGTAATAATTGTGAAGTCATGGCCCACTATGTAAAGGCTTATTTTTACAGGTTTGACTATATTAGACAAATAATTTGACTAAAAAAGAAATTGATTAATACAAGTCACTTTTCTTAAGTCACTGGCTTGTGGACAAATGGGTGAAAATTTGTTTTACAGTCCAAGCCTTACCACATCATTGTATTGTTTTTGATTTTGTTCTGTTTTTATGTGTTGCAGGATGTCATGACAAAGACACCAATGTAACAGATGTTTGCAAGGATTCAGTTGACACATGTAAGTATCCAGAGAAGCTTGTTTGTTATTGCATAACGAATGAAAAGAGAGCAAATGTTTCCATGTTTCTGGGAGGCTAGAAGCTAAATAGATGATTCGCCGATTACAAGTGCTGTTACTCAAATCAACATTTGAGGAGGAATTATGTCCCCTTTAGAGGAACAAAAATTTACACTATTTGTTGTTGTTGTTACAGGGTTTAATGCCATTTTGAGGAAGAATTAAGCCACATTTAGTTGAACAGAAATTTAACTTGACCTAATAGATACATAAATTAAATTAAATTTCAACGGTTCACCATAATAAGGCATTGACACAAGTTTGAAATTATTTAAATGATTACCTTTTTTGATAACATTTAGATAGTTTATAATGCAAATCAAAAACTGTTTTCCAAAACTCAAATCATATAACTTCTTACTCAAATAGTTCTCTATTGTGTCCTCTAATGCAGTGGTCTCAAACCTATAGCCTGTGCAATTATTCCCCCCCCCCCGAGTCCCACAATGACTGAAGGAATTTGTAACATAATTAATAATGCAGATTTTTTTTTAAAGCCTGCCAGTTTTGATAAAAGTTCAATGGTTAAACCATTTAATTCTTGTTTCCAACATTTCAATTGGTTACATTTCATTTGAGCCATGTTCACCGTATGAAAATGTTTCCATGATGCAGACTTGGGCCATTGTACTATTAGCCATATGGCAGTCCTGATGATTTGATTGTAAGTCAGTCTGGAGACAGATACAACATGTATGTATTTGCTTATAAGTAGGACCTAACTGCTAACTGAAAAGGCAAATTAGGGTCTCTGTTGATTCCAGTTTGACCTGACTTATAATGAAGTATATATGGTAACTTTGCTGTAAAAGACAGACTTTTAATAATCTTGATTTACATAATATGGCTGCAAGTTGAGTTATTTAATATAGTTGTATACATCTATAAATGCAGGTATTCATCATCTTACATGAGGGAATGAACTGACATGGTTTTTTTATTTTCATTTCTTACAGTTTGTCAATTTTTGCTTTATTTTATAGTTTACTTTCATCATTAAAGATGGTATTATAAAGTCACATCTGGTCTAGTGACCACCTGCACATACATTAATCTATTTTGTAGTTTGCCTGTCTAAAGCAACCACCTGCTAATGCAATCATCAATTTTTGTTGTCTTGTATGAGGAGATCATAGATTATATGGAGTATCTACTTTATCTGAATCAATTATCAGCATTATATGAGACATTTCAGTCTTTCTTTATGCTTTTCCATCTACAGGGCTTGAAATTAGGATTTCACACTAACCTCCTTGATCAGTATAATATAATGTTTTCTTGTTCTGATTCCTGCCTGCATTTGACTGATCACACTAAAATCAAATAGAATGTAGTTCAGTTTCTAATTCAACATTTACTGTTCATTACCATCAACTCTAAACGATAATGACTGTATTTCACAAATAAGAACCCTAAGTTGAAGATTTATGTTCATTTTGGATCTTGGTTGATAAAGCCTAGTATTTTGCCTCCAGTGTCATCATCAGATCTTGGTTTGATAAAGCCTAGTATTTTGCCTCCAGTATCATCATCAGATCTTGGTTGATAAAGCCTAGTATTTTGCCTCCAGTATCATCATCAGATCTTGGTTGATAAAGCCTAGTATTTTACCTCCTGTATCATCATCAGATCTTGGTTGATAAAGCCTAGTATTTTACCTCCAGTGTCATCTTCAGATCTTGGTTGATAAAGCCTAGTATTTTGCCTCCTTTGTCATCATCATATCTTGGTTGATAAAGTCTAGTATTTTGCCTCCTGTGTCATCATCAGATCTTGGTTGATAAAGCCTAGTATTTTGCCTCCTATATCATCATCAGATCTTGGTTGATAAAGCCTAGTATTTTGCCTCCTGTTTCATCATCGGATCTTGGTTGATAAAGCCTAGTATTTTGCCTCCAGTGTCATCTTCAGATCTTGGTTGATAAAGCCTAGTATTTTGCCTCCTGTATCATTGACAGATCTTGGTTGATAAAGTCTAGTATTTTACCTCCTGTTTCATCATCAGATTTTGGTTGATAAAGTCTAGTATTTTGCCTCCTGTTTCATCATCAGATCTTGGTTGATAAAGCCTAGTATTTTACCTCCTGTGTCATCATCAGCTCTTGGCTTATAAAGCCAAGTATTTTACCTCCAGTGTCATCTTCAGATCTTGGTTGATAAAGCCTAGTATTTTGCCTCCTGTTTCATCAGATCTTGTTGATAAAGCCTAGTATTTTGCCTCCTGTTTCATCATCAGATCTTGGTTGATAAAGCCTAGTATTTTGCCTCCTGTTTCATCATCAGATCTTGGTTGATAAAGCCTAGTATTTTGCCTCCTGTTTCATCATCAGATCTTGGTTGATAAAGCCTAGTATTTTGCCTCCTTTGTCATCATCAGATCTTGGTTGATAAAGCCTAGTATTTTACCTCCTGTGTCATAATCAGCTCTTGGCTTAAAAAGCCTAGTATTTTACCTCCAGTGTCATCTTCAGATCTTGGTTGATAAAGCCTAGTATTTTACCTCCAGTGTCATCTTCAGATCTTGGTTGATAAAGCCTAATATTTTGCCTCCTGTGTCATAATCAGATCTTGGTTGATAAAGCCCAGTATTTTGCTTTCTGTGTCGTCATCAGATCTTGGTTGATAAAGCCTAGTATTTTGCCTCCAGTATCATCATCAGATCTTGGTTGATAAAGCTAAGTATTTTACCTCCAGTGTCATCTTCAGATCTTGGTTGAAATGTCTAGTATTTTGCCTCCTTTGTCATCATCGGATCTTGGCTGATAAAGCCTAGTATTTTGCCTCCTGTATCATTGTCAGATCTTGGTTGATAAAGCCTAGTATATTGCCTCCTGCCTCATCAGATCTTGGTTGATTAAGTCTAGTATTTTGCCTCCTTTTTCATCATCAGATCTTGGTTGATAAAGCCTATAATTTTACCTCCAGTGTCATCATCAGATCTTGGTTGATAAAGCCTATAATTTTACCTCCAGTGTCATCATCAGATCTTGGTTGATAAAGCCTATAATTTTACCTCCAGTGTAATCATCAGATCTTGGTTGATAAAGCCTAGTATTTTACCTCCTGTTTCATCATCAGATCTTGGTTGATAAAGCCTAGTATTTTACCTCCTGTGTCATCATCAGCTCTTGGCTTATAAAGCCCAGTACTTTACCTCCAGTGTCATCTTCAGATCTTGGTTGATTAAGCTAAGTATTTTGCCTCCAGTATCATCATCAGATTTGGTTGATAAAGCCTAGTATTTTGCCTCCTGTATCATCATCAGATCTTGGTTGATAAAGCCTAGTATTTTGCCTCCTTTGTCATCATCAGATCTTGGTTGATAAAGCCTAGTATTTTGCCTCCTTTGTCATCATCAGATCTTGGTTGATAAAGCCTAGTATTTTACCTCCTGTATCATCATCAGATCTTGGTTGATAAAGCCTAGTATTTTGCCTCCTTTGTCATCATCAGATCTTGGTTGATAAAGCCTAGTATTTTGCCTCCTGTATCATTGACAGATCTTGGTTGATAAAGCCTAGTATTTTGCCTCCTGTATCATTGTCAGATCTTGGTTGATAAAGCCTAGTATTTTGCCTCCAGTGTCATCGTCAGATCTTGGTTGATAAAGCCTAGTATTTTGCCTCCTTTGTCATCATCAGATCTTGGTTGATAAAGCCTAGTATTTTGCCTCCTGTTTCATCATCAGATCTTGGTTGATAAAGCCTAGTATTTTACCTCCAGTGTCATCTTCAGATCTTTGTTGATAAAGCCTAGTATTTTGCCTCCAGTGTCATCATCAGGTCTTGGTTGATAAAGCGTAGTATATTGCCTCCTGTGTTAACATCAGGGCTCCTTTTTTTAAGGAGGTATTGTACTTCAACTGGATTTTGAATCCAGTGAAAATATCCTGGAAACCTTGAAAATTATTTTTTGTCTTAAGATACCTTGGAATTTGATCTTAAAAAGTTAATCTAAATTTTTTTTTACAGAGAAAATACAAGTCACACAGGTCATGTGGGCATTTAATACTGACTGTTTCAGTAATGGGTATCATATTTTAGAATTTGATTCTCCATGTCTTTAAGTTGCAAGTATTCACTTTATTTGGATTTGTATATAGTCATATTTTTTGGAAGGTCATTATTTAGGTGCCCTGAAATGTGCTTACTGCAAAATCAATGTTAAAATACATAGACATTTTTGGATGAAATGAACCTAAATGTGTAATCCAGTACAATCCTGATTGAATGTCACATGCTGTTAAGTCACAAGGAAAGTTAAGCATATTGATAAACAGATTTGTACTACCCTTGATTGAGATGATTCCACTTGATGTGCTCTTATTTTGACCCAAGTTTAGTAGATGGCTACCATTGTGAAAGCCCAAAGCAATAGATAATTTTCATCTGGAAGTTTCTTGGTGACAGTTAAGGATTACATAAACTTTGGTTAAAGAAAATTAGTGTTAAATTTTAAAAGAACAATTTATATTTAATTTATAATGAGTAAATGCCCATGAATGACCCATGTACCTTGTTCTATAGTTTGATATCTGAAGGGATTAACATTAGGCATACAAACCATTTCCTTCAAATGCTACATGTACTGACACACAGTTTGTAATGTAGAAGAATTTTAGTCTCTCACAAGATAGCTGTTATTATTACTTGAATGTAATTTATGCAAATAGTACTCTCTGCACATAGAAATTAGTTCTGGTAAATATTTGTTCAGACCAGGAGTATTTTCAGCATTATTACATTATTTATCCTATCCCATAGATGGACTATTAACCTATTACCCCTAGAAGTGCATATGATTGAATGCCTTAACATCATTAGATATCAACAAGTGCCTACTGTTGATTTAGATATATCAGATAAGGAATTCTCATAAGAAAACAGTCCATGTCCTTGAACATGTCAGTATGAACAGCATCTCCTAGGCTAAACAATTTCTACACAAAACAGAACATATCTTTGCGTGTGCCATGCCATCTTGACCTTTACAGTTCATCTCAGTGCATATGTTTATTTCAGCAGAAATGTTACATCATTAGATGTTGTGCTTAGTTTCCAGATCTTGAGTGATGTTTTCAATTTTGTCTTGAATTTACAACAACTGATGCGGTCAAGTATGTATACATAAAATGCACTTGGAACAAGTTACATTGCTCATTGTTAATGGAGACACACTCCTTGTTTACTGTCACATAATAAATCTATGGTGATATTAAATGGCAAATGCATCTATGGTGATACAAAATGGCTGTTGATATCCATCTCTGATGTTTATTTGCCATGAGAACAGAGATTATTAAATACATCTTTATCTCAAAATGACCCTTGAAAGAATTTAACTTTGACAGAATTAAACTTTCAGTATCAAACATGATGCTGATATGGCATAAAATAAGGACAAGATACTAAAAATAGGAATTGTTTTCATAACATAAGCAATAGATAAAATGGGAGTAAATGTTTTGTGAAAGTCTTCGTTTAACCCAGATTTCTTGGTCAACTGACCTTGCTCTTGGCTATTTGGATATATGAATCAAGATAGCAATCTCATGGATTTCCTGGTCAACTGACATTGTCCTTGCTATTTGGATATATGAATTATGATAGCAATCTCATGCCCTCTTGGGCTTGTTCTTTAAAATTATACATTGTTATAAATTATTTTACAGGTCAGGTGGTGACAACGAAAGCACCCATAACAACTCTAAAACCAGGTCAGTAAAACCAAGACATTGAAGCTGAAATTTAAAACTTAGAGCAAGAATCATGAAAAAAGCGAGTCTTATATTTTATTCAAAGAACCCAAGAAGGCTTAAGGCAGGCATGTGGAACCTACTTCATGTGGTCATCATACAGCCAGTGAGCTGGTTTTATCCACTTTTATTTATACCATATGGGTACATTTAAAAATTGCTATCTAGCTCGCTGGCTGGTGGAAGCATGTCTGTTTTAAGGATGTTTGATTTGTAGAATCAAGGTTTACCATGCATCCTGAAGAAGTAAGTTTGTTGCACACGGCTTGCACTTGAAGTAGTAATGAAAATATTAACATGAATGAATAAATATTCTAAAGTTTTAGATTACATAGCTGCTTGCTAGGTTTCAGAATTTACTTTTAGGCAGATCATTTATTTTTGCTTAATTATGTGTGTTTGTGTATGGTGTGTGTGTGTGTGTGTGTGTGTGTGTGTGTGTGTTTTATTTGCTGTCTTTCATGGACTTTGTACTAAAATTCTAAGAAAAGCTTTTCCATAGAAATCTAACTTGTATCTAAGTGTGACCATCTGAGATCAAACCATGTCTAGTACAGATAATGTTAAGTCCTTCCTGTCAATATGAAATAAGGATTTGTGTATGTAACAATTGATTCCAGTGTATTTTTATATCCAAGTTTGTGGCTTCCTGTTATGGTACCTGTGAATTTCTTACTCCAAACTCAAGACTGTACTGTTTTTATCAGCCAAAAATGTTGTTGCCAAAAATATGGCGGACATTGGTGAAGCCCAGCGCAGTCACTGTTATTGATTTCATTTCTGGTTGTTGCCATATAAATATTGCCTGCGAACTCGAAATCAGAGACTTGGACAAAATGCAATTTGCAAATTTAGAGATGTGTTTTGTAGTTAAATGGAAAAATGATGAAGATTTCAATGAGACTCAGAACTGCTGAAGTTGTTATAACTAATTGTTCAGATGCTACCGTAGCCAAGTGTAAGAAAGTATATGATTTCTGGCTTAGTTCGGACTGCAACTTTTGCTGATGGAACTGCAATTTTTGCTGGTGGGACTCCTTCAAAAACACATGCAACTTCATCAAAGCAAGCCGGCAATCTTTGATCATAGAAGTCAGCAACAAACTAAAAATAAAATAAAGGCATTGCTTCAGTTTCAATAGTGATCAGAACATATTTATTTTGTTGCAAAAGTTTCCTCCTTGCAACAAAAACGTGTGTACGGAGGACTCCCATGTCAGCAATTTTATGTGTTCCAAATCAAAAGTTTGCGTCAAAATACATGTAATTAAGTTTTAAAATCCTAGCGAAACCTCTGAGATATATGTCTGAAGGGTCCAAATTTGCAATATAAAAATGTTTAGCTTTATAATAGATGTCACCATAGGCTACTGCTAAGCAAGATAACTACAGAAGTGTTTCAAATTTGACAACCTGGAATTTTGTTGCTGATATTAGGTATGGTTTTACATTTTAATTCATGACATAGTATCATGAGTTAAAACAGTTGGAAGAATGAATAATGTTTACCTTATATATGCAGATATGAAATATAAGCAGGAATTGTACCAATCATGGTTTGGCATTGGATAATGGTAGTTGTTATGACAGGTCATAACACTGGTCAGTAAATCTGTGCACTAAGAATTTGTATCAAGATAGGTGGTCTCTTGTAGAAGTGGTCTTTCAAGATAGGTTTTTACCTATTATCATATCTTTTAAATGTAATTATTTACATATTTACATTATTATCTTTTAATATTTCCAAGATAAAACACTACCTTGCCATTGTATGTATGTATGTAGGTAGGTAGGTAGGTAGGTAGGTAGGTAGGTAGGTAGGTATGTATGTATGTATGTATGTATGTATGTATGCATGCATCTGTGTATGTCTGTATTGTTTGTTTGTATGTATGTATGCTTGTATGTATGCATGTATGCTTGTTTGTATGTATGCATGTCTGTATGTATGTCTGTATGTACATACATATGTATGTTTGTATGTGTTTACGTATGTACATATGTATGCATGCATGTGTTGCTGTATGTATGTATGTATGTATGTATGTATGTATGTATGTATGTATGTATGTATGTATGTATGTATGTATGTATGTATGTATGTATGTCCTGCGGTATGTATGCATGTAGGTTTCCTAAATTAGTGCACAATGAGCTGTGGTGCCTGTAGATTTATTTTTGGGGTGGGGGAAAATGGGTAGTGGGCCACTAGTAAGTTTTATGGATGTAGATCAAGACATGTTGTTTAGAGTTAAATCAAGAGTTGGGGGATGAGGGGTTAAGTGCTCCTCCATAACCCTTTGTGTTGGTGCCCATGATGATGAGTAATCTTAATTAATAGAAGAATCAAGAACACTTAAAAAAATATACAGAGCTGCCATTACCTAACCTACAACCTATACTGATTAGCAGGGTTTTTATAATATGAATTTCCTTCAGAATAGTCTTGATTTATTTTCTCCACTAAAACTTTTTTTCACTTTCAGTGAAATTAAACTGTTCAAATTTCAACACGACAAAGGAATGTTGTAATACAAACTTGAATGGATCTTGCATCTTCCTGAACTGTACTGACATTTTTAATAAAACCCATGAAGGTGAGTCAGAATTATGAATTATTGCAAAATGTTGGGCTTGGTTATTAAGCATACAAAATGACAGATTATTCATAGGGTCAGACAATTTCTAAAATTGATGGCAGCCAGATTTGTGATAGTGTTTCATCAGTAATCTATTATATATTCCTATCTGGTGATGAGCTTTTTATGTTATGGTGATGGCAGTTTGTTCATCCATCTGTCTGTCTGTCTGTTAGCATTTGCTTGTGCAGTCAATAAATTTGCAAACCTCAGAAATTTTGATGTAATTTTACCAACATGTACATCTAGTGAGGTCCTAACTCATCAAGGTAAGATAACTTATGACCTACTGCTTCCTTGACAAAAATTGCAGTCCAAGCACTGAAACTTGCAGCCCCAATAATGATGCTTTTTTCTTTTTTCATTGCATAATTTAGAACATTATGCATACATTTTTGTGCCATCAAGATATATGTCATCATATTGCTAATGCTCATTCATTGTGAAATATTTATTATTATGATCAAATAAGGAAACTAATTGATAACCATGATAAAGTACCCCATCCCACCACCCCAAATATGTTTCCTATTACACTGGTTTTAAAAACAAGTAAAATAGAATTTAACATTATATATATTTTTACCTGGGGAAAGTGCTATAGTTGACCATGAAATATGGGGACAGTTGGCTGACCAGAAAAGAACAAAATGAACATTGTTTTTGGTGCCTAATTGTAATTGTTTATGTTACAACTATAAAAAAATCTTAATGCCTTTACTTTTCCATTCTTTTTCGTTGTCAGAAGCTAGAAGGAATAAAGATGATAATTGCACTTTGTTTTGTAATTAATATATGTAGTTAGCTTAATTCCATTCCAAATTAGCACGCTTTCCAAGACACTGACAAAAGAAACAAATGAAATATACCATCAATTCTTTTCACATGCTTTAACAAATTTGCCCATCGCAAGTTAAATTCAGAATGTGAAGTTCTGAACCCTCATCAGTTTCATTAGTTTCTCGTTTTAAATGACTGATTCTCAAACCCACAGGTCTTAATCCAAATCATGGTTGTGAAGACATTCTATTGGGTCATGGAGGGTTGCCAACTTTCCTTTTTTGGTGGTAAAACCTGCAAAAAATGTTAAAACAGGGTCGTGACACAAAGAAAAATTATTTCTTAGATTTGCTGCCAATAAAGGTTGGGAACCATTGTTTTAAACAACGTGAAGTGATTAGGTTTAACTTTCCAATTTCAGCATTCTTTGGGTTTCATTGCTTTGTTCCTTCAACAGCCATTAATATTGTTCAATTGCTTTCTTGCTATCCCATCATTCATTCAACAAATCAAAGTTTTTGACTAATTTCTGTGAGTCTTGTGAGAATTGTGTTCCTTTCCCGTCAAAATTGTGAATATGACGGTCACTTGAAAACGAAAATACATAATGGCAAAAAGCAGAAATTTATGACAATGTGTAATGATTAACATGGGAGTTCATATTCTTCCAAAACAAAAAATGATCTTGTCACAGTTTATTTAATTATGGTATACAAAAAACAAAAAAATGAAAGTTTTTCAAACATCGCAAATAGATTTTCTGTATGATGGATTAAAACTATGCTGAGCAATGCTTGTCAAAGATATTTCTCAGAGCACACATGGATGTAATTAGTCTTTTGATCAGAATGATAATTTGATATTGAATGTATGTCTTAATTTTCTTATCTGTAAAGATCCAACCTATGTAGCTTGACCTAATCCCATTAAAATTGCTAGAACTTTGTTTGAAAGCTTACACACTACATGATTGATACTCGCTTTGAAGAAATGGAAAAAATTAAGTGGAAATTTGCTGACATAAATAAAACTGCATATGAAGGACTCAGTTGTTGGAATTTTTTAAATACAGTTATATAATATCATTGGTTGTATTTCTTAAAATAACATTGACAGGTTTTCTATAGAAAAAAATACCTTATTTGGTTTGATGAGGTGTAACCTTCATAAAGGTCATGTGCTACAAAATGCCCCTCTGCCAACCACCACTTAATCTACTCCCACTCATTACTTCTTTGGGTTGACTAAAATGTATTTCTTATATCTAACCCCAGTTCTGACCTGTGTCTAGGAACTGCATGTCTGGGTTCAGAATAGTGTGGCTGGGATTTATCATCATTTTATCAAGCATTTTAAGGTGAATAAAATTGTGTGCATAACTGCAAAAATGTTATGCTCTAAAATATTGGGTACATAAATTCTAGTCTAAGATGTATTTAGTGTATTTGGATTGTTAGAATTATTATGTGTGTTTATTTTGTATTGTGTGTTGTCCTTTGTTCATGATTATATGCTGTGTATATTTAATCTTTATTATGTAATTGACCTTGTTATATACCTGAGGGTAGGAGTTGGTTGTCTCTGTCGGTTTTTTATTATGAATTAAAATTATTATTTGTAGGTTAACATATTTCCTTTAGTTTGAATTTAGTGACATTGATATTCCACTTGGAAAAACATGGTCTACATCAGTACATGACCTTATTTATGAATTTGATAGAAACTTCCATCAAGATGAGGGAGTTTTTTGAGAAAAAGGTTATTGTGACTTTGGTCAGGTGGAGATGTATAGAACATTTTTTTTACTTCATAATTACTCATTCCTTATTTTAACATTGGTCTTAGTGGAATCAATTGTGTGTTCAATTGAGGAGATTTAATTTATTTCTTTAAATGATTCATTTAAATTACAAAGTTTTCATTGATTTATTACAAAGTCACTATTTTGGGATTATTATGAATTCATTCAAGGACATTTTGGATTATATTATTGTGATACACAAAGGCAATTCACACATTAGCACATGTGAGACTACTGATGCATCAGCACATTCAAAATTGGAATTCATTCAGAACATGACTGGAGTTGTTGTTGAATGCTTAATACTTCAGGACATGTGATAGATTTTTTAGAACAATTTTGAGATATTATTTACAATACTTAAGTTCTTTTTAAATTTTCATTTTGTAATCATGGAAAATACATTAAATGTTGAATTTTAATAACCTTGTTGGTTTTTGCTCTTTTATGTTGCATGGTTTAAGACCATAGGGTCATAACAGAGTACAGATACTGAATTGCCTGACATCTGGACCTAGTTAAGTCATTGAAATGGGAAGGTACCATACATTAAAAATTAATCCTGGGCAAGTACAGTTGTTAAAAAATGAAATGAAAACTGGAAATCTCTCTTGTTATAAAAGTAAAAGCTTTATTCAGAACTTATAAAGAATGCTCATTTATTTATCTGGAGGAGTGAAAGTGAATGTACAAAAGATTACATTGATTGTATCTTTTACATGTATAATTCAGGGGTCACGCTACCAGGCGAAGTGGGCGAAAAAGTCGACTAAGAACTATAAAATTCGCCTTCGTCTATTAGAAAAGCTAAAATGACTTCGCCCTCGATTTTTTCAGATGTAAAATGGCTGTAGATTATACGTTTTGAGATGCCCCCTCGCAGTAGCTAGCAAGTTCGGGTACTGTTGTAATCCAAGGTGAAATGCATCAATATATATATTAATTTGTGATTGATGAAGAGTGTTTTCTTATGTATTGTTTTTTGTTCTTGTAAATTTTAACGGCCTTATTTGCAAATTTTCTTGATAAAATAAGTTTGAAACCGTGAATGAAGTTGTAATGGCAGACATCGCTACATATACAATATACCACATAATTAAACTGTCTGTATTCGTAAATAATTGGGCAAATAGACTCAGAAAATTATATAATATAATGAAAACAAAGTTTAAATATTATGTCATAGGAGATTTAGCCTAAATATTTAATAATGTAGGTCAAAAACACTGACAATCTGTTGTGGAATTCGAAACAAATATGTAGTGTCAAGGTTGTTTCTGACCTACCATAATTTTTTGAAATTGCATAAGAGAGTAGTAGTAGTAGTGTAGCAAATACTATTTAACCGACTTATATTGTTAATAACAGTAGGTAGACAAATAATTCAACCATAAGTATGCAGTCCCATTAATGAATTTATTGCAATAAAACAAGAAAGCCAATAGCTTTATAAAAAAAACCCCCTCTTTCTAAAATTAGACATACTAACTTTGTGCAATGAATATTTCGGTTTTGGGGGAAAAAAGGGTCCAGTTTAGTGATCTTTACTTTAGTGCTTCTGTGTGGTGTTTATGAATAGTTACAGTAATATTTTATTGATAACAAGGAAATCAGGACAAAGAGTATGTTTTGAAGTCGCTAGTGCATTTAATCGTATGTACATGAATTAGGGATTGTTTCAAAGAATGTTACAAAAAATTTTGACTGCAATTTTACACAAAACTTTACAAAATAAAATAAAATAAATTAAATGGTAGTTTATTAAGCATTTTTACCAACTTGAATTTCAAGATTCTAATCTTGTTACTGATTTCAGTTAAAATAATCACAATGTATAGCTTCTGCTGTGCCTTTTTAGCCATATCTCCAATTTGCCTGTATCTCAATCCAAACACATAATGATGAATATAATGGGTATGAATATAATAATTTGTATATATGTACAAAATGGGTTGATATTAAACATATGACTTATTTTTAAATTGAAAATAAGGCATTGTTTAAAAAATATATATATATATATATATATATATATATATATATATATATATATATATATATATATATATATATATATATAGATAGATAGAGCTGCATTATCAAATATATTATTCTTATATATATTTTTCACATTTCTTGCTTGGTCTCACTTCTCCCTGTTTAGCTCCCACTTCTCTCTATTTAGCTCCCACTTCTCCCTCTTCTGACCAAAAGGAGAAGTCACTTCTCCCTACAATTAAAGTCTAGCTTGACCCCTGGTATATGAATCAGGCCACATCAACTAATTACAGACCATTGATTTCTGAGCAGATGCATTGTCCAGTATTATTTGGAGAGCCAAGTGAAACCTTGAGTATGGTGTTGTACATTTGACCACTCATACATATCATATTTCCTCAGGTTATTTTAGTTGTTTTGTTTGACAGCTGTCTTTGTGGCTAAGTTAGTTGATATTTTTACAACTAAATGTTGTTTGTTTGCTGTTTTTAAAGATGATGACATGAGTCAGGATTAGTTGTTCTAGCTATGACATGTTAGCATTGACTGACATTTTAGACTGGTCAGTGAATTAGGCAGGGCAGATAATATTCCTTTCAGACTGGAAGAACATCAGAGGATGACAAAAATTAGACCTCACAAGGTGTAAAGTGAAATTTAATTATGTGATTGAAGACAAATGTGAGGTGTTACTGGAAGAACATCAGAGAACACCAACATGCACTGGTCACAAGTTTTAAAGTGAAATTTAATTATGTGACTGAAGGCAAACATGTGAGCAGTGATTGGAAGGATATCAACGAACACCAACATGTACATGGTCAAAAGTTGTAAAGTGAAATTTGAGAGAAAGTGAAGTGATTAAAGACAAATACATGAGATTAATCAAAATAGTTTATTTCTTAACTATTCAAAAACAAAAGCATTCTGTATAATACATCATCTTTGCCAAGTCCATTTTAGAAATTGCTTAGTTATGGCGAAGGCAGAACAGGTCACTCAGCCTGACCTGTACAGGAAAAAGTATTGAATGTACATTAAAATGATAACAAATAAAACTGTTTCTAAGTATTCTTATTAACTTTTATAACACTGATTTTATTTTGCAATCCTTTTTACTAACATTTCCATTAATATGACAGATGGTGTCTTGGACTGTTGTGTGAGTTGGTGAAATGTGTAGTGCTAATTATGTTATGACAAATCTGTCGACAGCTGCCATCCGTGGAAAAACCAAGCTGCAATTTGTGCAGAAATGAATGTTGTATGCAGGTTCACCTTTCAGACTTTGGTGGTTTTGAATAAATACTATGTTCAGAATATCATTATTATTATTATTATTATTATTATTATTATTATTATTATTATTATTATTATTATTATTATTATTATTATTATTTCATCAACAGATTGAATTTAGTGTACTTAAAGCAGTTAGAAACTTGTTTGGTTAGGAAACACCTGAATGCTGACTGCAGACAGCAGGTGACAATTATGTACTTGACTTTTATGTAGAAAATTATAATGTATCATATGCCCACTATGTAAAGTTTTCTGTTTTTTACAGGTTTGACTATATTAAACAAATAATTTGACTAAATAAGAAATTGATTAGGACAAGTCACTTTTTTAAGTCATTTGTTTGTGGACGAGTGGTTGAAAATTTGTTTTACAGTCCATGTCTTATTACCACATCATTGTATTGTTTTTGATTTTGTTCTGTTTTTTATGTGTTGCAGGATGTCATGACAAAAACATCAATATAACAGATGTTTGCAAGGATTCAGTTGACACATGTAAGTATCCAGAGAAGCTTGTTTGTTATTGCATAATGAATGAAAAGAGAGCAAATGGTTCCATGTTTCTGGGAGGCTAGAAGCTAAATATTTGCTTCTATTCAGATGAACATTTGAAGAGATATTATGTCCCCTTTAGTTGAACAAAAATCTACCCTGTTTGGTGCTGTTGTTGCAAGGTTTAATGCCATTTTTAGCATAAGATAAGCTTTTCATGGTGGCCAGTATAAATGGTGGACAAAGAAGCCATGAAAACCCTGGAAAGAACTACTGACCCACAAGAAGCTACTGGCAAGCTTTCTCACATATATACATTGGATGAGCCCAAAACTTGAACCCAGGCAGATAGAGGTGAGATGGCAGTGATCTGTAACAGTGATCCCTTTAAATCATGTGGCCTCTCAGTGCCCCATAATTTACTGTTTGTTGTTGTTGTTTCAGGGTTTAATGCCATTTTGAGGAAGAATTATGCCCCATTTAGTTGAACAGAAATCTAACCTGACCTAATAGATATATAAATTATATTAAATTTCAACGGTTCACCATAATAAGGCATTGACACAAGTTTGAAATTATTTAAATGATTACCTTTTTTGATAACATTTAGATAGTTTATAATGAAAATTAAAAAATGTTTTCGAAAACTTGAATCATACAACTTCCTAGTCAAATAGAGAAATTTAGTCCTCTAATGCAGTGGTCTCAAACATGCAGCCTGTAGAGTTATTTCCTGAGTCTCACAATGACTGAAGGAATTTGTAACATAATTAATAATGCAGATTTTTTTTTAAAGCCTGCCAGTTTTGATAAAAGTTCAATGGTTAAACCATTTAATTCTTGTTTTCAACATTTCAATTGGTTACATTTCATTTGAGCCATGTTCACCGTATGAAAATGTTTCCATGATGCAGACTTGGGTCATTGTACTATTAGCCATATGGCAGTCCTGATGATTTGATTGTAAGTCAGTCTGGAGACAGATACAACATGTATGTATTTGCTTATAAGTAGGACCTAACTGCTAACTGTAAAGGCAAATTAGGGTCGCTGTTGATTCCAGTTTGACCTGACTTATAATGAAGTATATATGGTAACTTTGCTGTAAAAGACAGACTTTTAATAATCTTGATTTACATAATATGGCTGCAAGTTGAGTTATTTAATATAGTTGTATACATCTATATATGCAGGTATTCATCATCTTACATGAGGGAATGAACTGACATGGTTTTTTATTTTCATTTCTTACAGTTTTTCAGCTGTTTCTTTATTTTATAGTTTACTTTCATTATTTAAGATGGTATAAAGTCACATCTTATCTAGCAACCATCTGCACATACAATAAACTATTTTGTTGTTTGCTTGTCTAAAGCAATCACCTGCTTAATGCAATCATCAATTACTTTTTTGTTGTCTTGTATGTGGAGATCATAGATTATATGGAGGATTTGCTTTATCTGAATGAATTATCAGCATTATATGAGACATTTCAGTCTTTCTTTATGCTTTTCCATCTACAGGGCTTGAAATTAGGATTTCTCACTAACTTCCTTGATCATTATAATATAAAGTTTCCTTGTCCTGATTTCTGCCTGTATTTGACTGATCACACTAAAATCAAATAGAATGTAGTTCAGTTTCCAATTCAACATTTACTGCTCATTACCATCAACTCTAAATGATAATGACTGTATTTCACAAAAAAAGAACCCTAAGTTGAAGATTTATGTTCATTTGGGATCTTGGTCGATAAAGTCTAGTATTTTGCCTCCTGTAACATCATCAGATTTGGTTGATAAAGTCTAGTATTTTGCCTCCTTTATCATCATCAGATCTTGGTTGATAAAGCCTAGCATTTTGCCTCCTGTATCATCATCAGATCTTGGTTGATAAAGTCTAGTATTTTGCCGCCTGTGTCATCATCAGGTCTTGGTTGATAAAGCCTAGTATTTTGCCTCCTGTAACATCATCAGATCTTGGTTGATAAAGTCTAGTATTTTGCCTCCTGTGTCATCTTCAATTCTTGGTTGATAAAGCCTAGCAGTTTGCCTCCTGTATCATCATCAGGTCTTGGTTGATAAAGCCTAGTATTTTGCCTCCTGTAACATCATCAGATTTGGTTGATAAAGTCTAGTATTTTTCCTCCTTTATCATCATCAGATCTTGGTTGATAAAGTCTAGCATTTTGCCTCCTGTATCATCATCAGATCTTGGTTGATAAAGCCTAGTATTTTACCTCCAGTGTCATCATCAGATCTTGGTTGATAAAGCCTAGCATTTTGCCTCCTGTATCATCATCAGATCTTGGTTGATAAAGTCTAGTATTTTGCCGTTCGTGTCATCATCAGGTCTTTGTTGATAAAGCCTAGTAGTTTGCCTCCTGTATCATCATCAGATTTGGTTGATAAAATCTAGTATTTTGCCTCCTTTATCATCATCAGATCTTGGTTGATAAAGTCTAGTATTTTGCCTCCTGTGTCATCATCAGATCTTGGTTGATAAAGTCTAGCATTTTGCCTCCTGTATCATCATCAGATCTTGGTTGATAAAGCCTAGTATTTTACCTCCAGTGTCATCATCAGATCTTGGTTGATAAGGCCTAGCATTTTGCCACCTGTATCATCATCAGATCTTGGTTGATAAAGTCTAGCATTTTGCCTCCTGTTTCATCATCAGGTCTTGGTTGATAAAGTCTAGTATTTTACCTCCTGTATCATCATCAGATTTGGTTGATAAAGCCTAGTAGTTTGCCTCCTGTATCATCATCAGATCTTGGTTGATAAAGCCTAGTATTTTGCCTCCTGTATCATCATCAGATTTTGGTTGATAAGGCCTAGTATTTTGCCTCCTGTATCATCATCAGATTTGGTTGATAAAGTCTAGCATTTTGCTTCCTGTGTCGTCATTAGGGCTTGTTTGTTTTTAGGAGGTTTTGGAATTCAACTGGATTTTGAATCCAGTGAAAATATCCTTGAAAATTATTTTTGTCATAAAATAGCTGTAGTTTGATGTTAAGAAGCTAATCTTAAAAATTTAGAGAAAATATGTTATTTTTCCACTGCAACTTTTGCTGTGAACTATTTTGCAATGATCAGTATTATGTTAGTATCCATGATTCAGTAAGGTAACTTTGAGATGTTTGCACACATGCCTTCAACTGCAGTTTTGTGTCTTTAATTAAAGAATCAGACATTTAAAAAAGACCTGAAATTTGTCATATTCTCCCGAAAAATAAAAATCATTATGGTGCAAGAACCCTGCACAATGCCACAGCTGATGGCATGATTTGATATGTAGTAACTGATTTCTAATGAGATAAGGATTGTTGACTTTTCATGTTAACTAGTACAGTACAAGACACATGGGTCATGTAGGCATTCAACACAGTATGGGTTAGGTATCATTTTTTAGAATTTGATTCTCCATGCCTTTAAGTTGCAAGTATTCACTTTATTTGGATTTGTATACAGTCATATTCCTTTGGAAGGTCATTATTTAGGTGCCCTGATATGTACTTACTGCAAAATCAATGTTAAAATACATAGACATTTTTGGATGAAATGAACCTAAATGTGTAATCCAGTACAATCCTGATTGAATGTCACATGCTGTTAAGTCACAAGGAAAGTTAAGCATATTGATAAACAAATTTGTACTACCCTTGATTGAGATGATTCCACTTGATGTGCTCTTATTTTGACCCAAGTTTAGTAGATGGCTGGCTACCATTGTAAAAGCCCATAACAATAGATAATTTTCATTTGGAAGTTTCTTGGTGACAGTTAATGATTAAATAAACTTTGGTTAAAGAAAATTAGTGTTAAATTTTACAAGAACAATTTATATTAAATTTAAAATGAGTAAATGCCCATGAATGACCCATGTACCTTGTTCTATAATTTGATATCTGAAGGGATTAACATCAAGCATACAAACTGTTTCTTTCTAATGCTACATGTACTGACACAGTTTGTAATGTAGAAGAATTTTAGTCTTTCACAAGATAGCTGTTATTATTACTTGAATGTAATTTATGCAAATAGTACTCTCTGCACATATAAATTAGTTCTGGTAAATATTTGATCAGACCAGGAGTATTTTCAGCATTATTACATTATTTATCCTATCCCATAGATGGACTATTACATTATTTATCCTATCCCATAGATGGACTATTAACCTACTACCCCTAGAAGTGCATATGATTGAATGCCTTAACATCATTAGATATCAACAAATGCCTACTGTTGATTTAGATATATCAGATAAGGGATTCTCATAAGAAAACAGTCCATGTCCTTGAACATGTCAGTATGAACAGCATCTCCTAGGCTTAACAATTTCTACACAAAACAGAACATATCTTTGCATGTGCCAAGCCATCTTGACCTTTACAGTTCATCTCAGTGCATATGTTTATTTCAGCAGAAATGTTACATCATTAGATGTTGTGCTTAGTTTCCAGACCTTGAGTGATGTTTTCAATTTTGCCTTGAATTTACAGCAACTGATGCTGTCAAGTATTTGTACATAAAATGCACTTGGAACAAGATACATTTTGCATCTTAAATAGAGACACACTTGTTTACTGTCACAGAATGCATCTATGGTGATATTAAATGGCAAATGCATCTATGGTGATACAAAATGGCTGGTGATATCCATTTCTGATGTTCATTTGCCATGAGAACAGGGATTATTAAATACATCTTTATCTCAAAATGACCCTTGAAAGAATTATATTAACTTTGAAGGAATACATTACGGCACAGCAAACTTTCAGTATCGAATATGATGCTGATATTGCATAAAATAAGGACAAGATACTAAAAATAGGAATTGTTTTCATAACATAAGCAATAGATAAAATGGGAGTAAATGTTTTGTGAAAGTCTTCATTTAACCCAGATTTCTTGGTCAACTGACATTGCTCTTGGCTATTTAGATATATGAATCAAGATAGCAATTTCATGCCCTCTTGGGCTTGTTCTTTAAAATTATACATTGTTATAAATTATTTTACAGGTCAGGTGGTGACAACGAAAGCACCCACAACAACTCTAAAACCAGGTCAGTAAAACCAAGACATTGAAGCTGAAATTTAAAACTTAGAGCAAGAATCATGAAAAAAGCGAGTCTAATATTTTATTCAAAGAACCCAAGAAGGCTTAAGGCAGGCATGTGGAACCTACTTCATGTGGTCATCATACAGCCAGTGAGCTGGTTTTATCCACTTTTATTTATACCATATAGGTATATTTAAAAATTGCTATCTAGCTAGCTGGCTGGTGGAAGCATGTCTGTTTTAAGGATGTAGAATCAAGGTTTAACTTTGCAGATCGCTTGCACTTGAAGTAGTAATGAAATTCAGAGATTCTGGATTCCGAAGTTAAGAGGTTGTAAGTCACTAGAGATACTGCTGATGCTCTTTTGTATTATACTGATCTAATTTGAGATCATGGGTGTTCAGAGCATGCTTCCTTGCATCTGTTATGGCATATTGACAAAATGATTAAGGTGTCTGTACATTTATTATTTATAGGTAGTAGGCAAAAATATAAATCCATGTTTCAAATAGTTAAGTGCAACATGTATTCTTACAGCAACAGTAGTCTCATTATAAAATTACATGCACAATAAAAATATAACAATTCAATAAAAATAAAATCTTGTTTTTGTGCGTGTGTGCATGTGTGTGCACATTTATGAGAGAGAGAGAGAATAACAACAGTGCATTAGTACTGTATATACTCAATTATAGATGTCGACCAACTGCATTTTTATTGGTACAAAAAGACAGTTTCTTTTTTACCTTCTTATACATCTCAGTGTATTTTGCAAGTTGGATATGCATGGAGGGGTGGCTTGTCATCAACAAGTCAAATTTGCAAAATGAAAAAATAAACAAGCACAACAAGATAAATAAATATGAAAAATAACTACAAAACCAAGATAAAATAAAATTGTTGAGTGGAACATGTCACAAATAAGTTAACAACTTACAATTTGTCCTAATTAAATCCATTCAGATCCATAATGCTTGACATTTTAAATCCATTTATAATATAAATCCACATACTTGAATAAAAAAAGTTCAGAATGATTTGACTCGAAGTATCCCAAAACACATTAATTCCTTGCATCTGACAAGTACCAATGACAGTCAAGTCCACATTTTTGTGATTGACAGTATCCTATAAATGTCATTATCTAATGTTGGCTGGTACAAAGTCCAAGAATTCATCACTCTCTGATAAGATTCAGATACTGGTCATTGCTGTCTAGTGGTTGTAAATCCTTGTGGTCTAGTAAATTATACATTGTCTGGCTCTGTTTTCTTGACTTCACTGTCATGTGTGTGTGCCTATGTACATACAGTCTGTGTGTGCCAATGTACATACAGTCTGTGTGTGTGCCTATGTACATACAGTCTGTGTATGTGCCTATGTACATACAGTCTGTGTGTGCCTATGTACATACAGTCTGTGTGTGTTCCTATGTACATACAGTCTGTGTGTGCCTATGTACATACAGTCTGTGTGTGCCTATGTACATACAGTCTGTGTGTGTGCCTATGTACATACAGTCTGTGTGTGCCTATGTACATAGTCTGTGTGTGCCTATGTACATACAGTCTGTGTGTGCCTATGTACATACAGTCTGTGTGTGCCTATGTACATACAGTCTGTGTGTGCCTATGTACATACAGTCTGTATGTGTGTCTATGTACATACAGTCTGTGTGTGTGCCTATGTACATACAGTCTGTGTGTGCCTATATACATACAGTCTGTGTGTGCCTATGTACATACAGTCTGTGTGTGCCTATGTACATACAGTCTGTGTGTGTGCCTATGTACATACAGTCTGTGTGTGCCTATGTACATACAGTCTGTGTGTGTGCCTATGTACATACAGTCTGTGTGTGCCTATGTACATACAGTCTGTATGTGTGTCTATGTACATACAGTCTGTGTGTGCCTATGTACATACAGTCTGTGCGTGTGCCTATGTACATACAGTTTGTGCGTGTGCCTATGTACATACAGTTTGTGTGTGTGCCTATGTACATACAGTTTGTGTGTGTGCCTATGTACATGCAGTTTGTGAAGTCTATTAAAGGCCACTGCTGAGCACAGGTCAGTTATTTGGCAAGATTATGGGGACTTCAAACTACCCAGCTGTTGCCTGGCTCTGAGCAAGTGTCTTGCTCTGCTGGATCAAAGGGTTTTTACATCAGAGAGGGTGCTTCCTTTAAATGGATTAAGGTCAAACATTCACTGAAAGTTGTAGAATTCTATTTGGCACTGAACAAGCACATATACTAAACTCAAAGCTAAATTGAAAGGATTGTCAGTACTGCCTTTTCAAGTCAAGGGCTTATCAGATAACATGCACTGGCAGGAAGATTGGATAAATATCAGTTGGGAATTTTTAAAAATCTAACTTACAAGAAAGAAAAATACAAAACTTAAATCAAAACTTTTATTGCATCAGACAGGGTTTATGCAGCAAAACACAAATACTAGTACACTACAAAATAAAGGTTGTTAGGAATTGCATGAAATTGAAGCAGTATACTTCCTGGTAAACTTTGCAATGGATAGCATTTAATTTAAAACCAAATAACTGTATAAGCAATTATTGCTTGATGAATACTGTCATGAAATGTGTAAATAGTGCATACCTTATATGCATTTCTGAATGGGAAAGGTTGCAGATAGTGAGGATACTAACGGGAAAATTCATCTATTCCACAGCAAAATGATAAAATATCTATGACCTGTGAAGGCTTTTGACCAAACAGTAATTGATATTATAATAACAAGTGATCACATCATTTGTTCTTTTTACTTGCTGATAAAGATAACAACAGAGGAAGGGTGTATTATGGAATAGATTCTCAACTAATTGACAATTTGATGAGAAAACATTTAATCTTTTTTTAAGTGCACATACATGACTTTTTTGGTGCTTTGTACCAGAGACAGCCTTAGTTAAGAAAAACCATTGACCATATTGATTAAGTACTGACATAGAGAACTTTGCAATGAAGACATCTCTGAGTAAAAACAGTGCAAGCACTTGAAAGACATAACAGATTAATGAATGAAATTCATGGAGTCAGTCAATTTTGTATTTATGTAAAGGTATTCTATCTGGTGGTATTGCTATAAAGAGAGTAATTACCTCATGGTCACTTTGACATATACTAAGATGTAATTTTTAATGGATACAAAATAAATAAATGGTTTCTAAACTGTTATTTATATGTAATTTAATTACTTGTGTGTTAGTTTTAAATTTCTTTTTGTTTTATTTTTTTTTCATAACATGTTTTTGTAATGGTAACTATATTCACTGTATTTGACTTTTTCTGGAAAATTCAATTCAGTTCAGTAAAGAACATTGTATTGTTAGCTGACCTAGTTCCTGACCTTGATTCAAAATTTGTAAACAATTTTCTTTCCTAAAGTGAAAATCATTGGTCACAATCAAGGTCATACTTAGTCGTTTTGTTAACTCTGTTGTAAACAACTTTTTAAAATATTTTCTATCCATTCTTATAGTAAGGTTTGTTTAGTACATTAAAATTCCTCCATGACATGTCATAATCAACTTGTAGTTTTATTGTGTCATTCAGACTAAGTGATCATGTGACCCCCATCATGTGATTTAAAATTGCATTGAAAACAAACATTTATTAGTGATTTAAGTCAGTTGTAAATTGATACCGACAGAGCTCAAAGGTATTTTTTGTGCTGTGACCACATTGAGTTGAATTTGTTTAATATAAAATAATTTATATTCCCAGGGAAATACTAGTGCTCATCACAATTCATAGACAAAGACATTTACTGAAAGTTATTCAAAATTCTAAAGCTGGAATAATATTCTTGGTGACTCAACAAGGAAATTTTGGCACATCAGCACAAAGCAGGTTATAGAGGATGACATTGCATTTCATTTTGAAATTCATCAGGATTCAAACTTCATTTCAATTAGAACTTTTTGGTGCTAGGAATTATATTTTTTAATTTTTGGATTTATTTGTGCATTTGATTCATAAACGCTATATCCTTTTTCAGATTTTTACTTATCTCCTAGGGAAATAAAATTATTTTGTTAAATTTACAAAGCTTGGTGGCTTCACTCTTTCATTTGTTACTTTTATATGAGCCGAGATATAACAAAACTCATTTTAAAATGTTACAGTAACTGACAATACAAAAACACTAATAGTTTTATTCTATAATTATGTACTGTAAAGGCTATTATTCAGTTTTTAATGAATAGCATATTTATTCTAACAGTCATATCCTCTAAGCTCTAAAGATTTTGGCTAATTGAGCCCTGTAGAAGGCTCTTCCTACAGATCTGATGAGTCTTTGCCTGGTGACCAGGATCGGGTCTTGGTGACCTGTCCATGGAGCGTCTACAGTAGTAGGATAGGGTCAAGACCCCCCCCCTTCCAGGTTGCTTTTTCATCCTGTGGGCACTGGAAATCAACTTGCACTTGCCAGATTAGGGTAGGGGTCAAATCAACATCATCCTTCCCTCTTATCCCTCAAAATTCCTACAGGGTGTGGGGCCTTTCACCTCAATGAAGTGAGTGGCCCTTTACCTACATGCAGTCATGTAATTATAAACCCTCTGAGTTTCCACCGAAGATGTCTTATGATGTCTAGTTCATTCTAAATGAAAATGGTGCTGATCTAATGTATGGCCATCACTGTGAAGCATCAGATCAGCACCATTTTCATTGTGATTATCTTGAAACTCTTGTTATTGCTATCAGTGTATGGATGGTCATATCAACATGTGGTTTTCACTGAAGCACTTCTTATGATGTTTAGTTGGACCTAAATGAAAATAGTTCTGATCTGTTATCCATTGTGGCCGTTACAGCAACCATTGATAATCTTGTTATCACTGTCTTTCTAAACAAAAGTCATGTTGATACAGGAGTTTTCACCAGAAGACTTCTTATGAAGTCAAGTTGGTCCTAAGTGAAAATGGTGGCACTAGCAAATCCACTGTGGCTTCCATTTCAGCCATCTTGAAAATCTTGTTATAGTTACTCCTGAAGCAAATCATATGCCTAAGAGTAAACCATTGTCCTGTATTTTTGATCCAAACAAATCCAAGGAGATACCATTTTCACTTCCTTTATAAAATATATAGACCTTGAATCTTGGAGTGTGATGTACCATATGTACTCACTTATAAGTCTGGACCAATTTATCCCTACTCTTAAATGAATGTTAGATCAAGATAGACTTTTTCACTAATAGTTTTCTTATGATGTCTACTTGGTCCTAAATGGAAATGTTGCCAGTGGCTTGTCCAGTAAGGCCATCATGGTAGGCATGTTGAAAATCTTGTTATTGCTACTCCTTCTGCGCAGGAAGTCATATTATCACTAGAAGACGAATTTTATGTCTAGTTATTCCAAGATGAAGTAATGATGTTCAGAGATGACACAGAGGCCATTTTGACAATCTTGTTACTACTTTTTTCAAATGAATGGTCAAATCGACATGGGAATTTCACTGAAAGACTTTATTATGATGTCTAGTTAGTTGTAAATAACAATAGTGCCAAGCTGACCTACAAAATGGCTGCCACAGTGGGTATCTGGAAACTCATATAACTCTTTATCTTTACCTCATAAAATGTATAGCATTTTAATCAGTTTCTATACATATACCAAAGTTACATTGTAATGCACACAATAAATAAGACACCTGTTACCTATTTGACTCCATATACATAGGTCTGCCTGTTAACTGTTAAACAGTGTGGTGTATGTTATGTTTAACATCAGTTTGAACCATTTTACATTTTTGGTACACATATATTATGTATGGAAAGATTTAAGAGTAAAATCTGATTGTTATAGCTGTATAATTATTTTTCACAGAAGAATTTTTTATGTGCTTTAAAGTCTTAAGAGAACTCATTCACTGTCAAGTCAGTGAAGTCATGTGATTAACTGTAGCTGCCATCTCTCATGCTCGAAATTTACAAGTTCTTTGTTTCTACATCACTAAATCATCTGAATCCAATAATTTGTAAAAACTAATGGCTGCCTACATTAATATGCCTTTACTTAAGCTATTGAAGCTTTCATAGTAGTGATTCTTATCATGCAAAATCAAGGAAGTAATGAATGGCTGATCTTTACTGCAGGCATTGAAAAGTGCTTCCATGAGAATGGTGTAGAGGAATCAAAATAGGTTTCTATTTGAATTGGGTAGAGGCGTCGAAAGGTGTGTCTTTGAGAATGCAGATAGGCATCCAAAGTTGCTTGCATGAGGTAAAGAGGTAAATTGTTAAATAGAATTTGACCAAACTTGACAAGAAAGCATTCTGGAATGAAAACTTTGAACTTGTACCAAAGCTATTGATTGTCCATTAAATATGGCCTCCAGTGCTACAAATAGAAAAACATTTAAACAACTTAAAAATCTTCTCAATAGAAATCAACAAAACTTGACACAAGGCATCCAGGCACAGATGGCTCAAACATTTATACACCTGATGTTGATCCATCATCAAATATGGATGCCATTTCTTTAAGTAGAAAAATCTTGAAACAACTTTTCCAAGACTGGAGACTAGAATTTTACCATCTTAATAGAAACTGAGCATAAAAACCTTCCAAACTGATGCCAATCTGTCATAAGTTATGGCCACCATTACTAAAAATAAAGAAACATTTAAATGACTTACTTGTCCCCACAAGTTTTGTTAGAGTTATTGACCCTTTTTTCCAACATCTGAAGGCAATGCAAGACAGAATTTTGTAATTGCAATTTTGTCTTGCAGTTGTTAGCTCATGTAGTTAAAGGCTAAGCAAGCGTATGATATGGGTTTTTATGTCGTGCTTCATCCTTCATCGGTCATCTAACACTTGCTTGTGAACACTCTAGAGGCTTTATTTCTTATCAGATTTTAATTGCATTCGATAAGTAAGGTAACATAATCAAAAACTTGGATGAATTCTGTTATGAGCCATACATAATATTCAGGTGACCTTTTATTAGACTGGCATAGATCACTCTAGATCAGTGGTTCCCATCCTTGAGTATGAGGACCTCTTTTCAGATTCAAATATTTTGTGAATAACTACTTGCTAATAGTTGTACTTTTAGGATTGGATAATTGAGAAAATACATGACAAAATCTATTATAACCATTGTAAATGAATTAAAAAATTTTCAGCACAAAAACAAATACATACTTTTGAAAAAAAAACATATTAGTGAGACATATTTTTTGAAAAAAAAATAGTATATCAGTGAGACATTATTTAGTCAGTCAGTCACGGACCCTATGGAATATACAGTGGACCACATTTTGTGAGCTGCTACTCAAAAGGATGTGTATGTACACACACACACACACACACACACACACACACACATATATATATATATATATATATATATATATATATATATATATATATATATATATATATATATATATATATATAATCTGATTCTGACTTTAGTATGTAAGCTTATCATTATCTTAGAGAAGTTTAATTATGTATGACATCCATGTTATTAATGAGGTGATCTTGCATCCTATTTAATGGATTATTTCTAAGAATCTGGGCCTAGTACACAGGAGTAGGAGGGATCCAGACAAGAATGCTTGTAATATAAATGATTTGTTTATAATGGCCTCTTGTTGTTTTACCTTAGGTTTGTGTCCATGATGGGGTATGTGTGTGGGTGTAATCATGTAAGCAAAATTGGTCACCATTCCTTTACATCATATTTACATTCATATTGCCTATGAAAACTGATCAAAATTGGCAAATAGGATATATTTGTTTGTGGTATAGTCTAGCTTCTTGATTTTATGCATACTTTCATTTTGACCTCTTGGAGGTTGGGAAAATGCTCAGCCTATAATTAGCATAAATATTTTTTAAGATATGCTTGTCTCCCACCCCCCATAAGCTGATTGAACGATTGCAGTCAAATGTAATGAAAAATGTAATGTTCAGGTGTTATGGATTTTAAATTTTCTTGTAACATCATACATACCATATTGGTGACTAACCATGCTGTTGCATGATCAACCCAAACATGCTGTGTAAAGGTAATACATATGTGTTTTATTGATTGATCATGGAACATATGTTAGGCTGTATATATTGGAGACTCTACCCTTTTTGAAGGGGTCGTATAGCTTCTGTTAGGCTGTATAGTTGACTTGGAGACTTTGCACTTTATGTAAGGGGTCATATAGCTTCTGTTAGGCTACAAATGTAGAGAACAGGGAAAGATGGAGAGAATTGGTTGTGAAGTCAACTGTGGTGCCCCAACAACCTCTTAGGTTAAGGGAATGATGATGATGATGACGATGATGATAGATGACTAAAGATTGCCCTTTATGCAAGGTGTCATATTTAGCTTCTGTTAGGCTATATATGACTTGGAGACTGTCCTTATGCAAGGGTCATATAGCTTCTGTTAGGCTATAGATGACTTGGAGACTCCCTGTTTACAAGGGTCATATAGCTTCTGTTTGGCTATAGATGACTTGGAGACTGCCCTTATGCAAGGGTCAGTTAGATTTATCCAAGGGGCCATTTGTAAATGCTATGCTAACCTTTTTGATAAATGAAACAGATTTTGAGTGCTTTCAATTTTTTTTTCCATTATACCAGTGAATATTCAAAATTACAGACGAATTGATGTCACATAAACTCAATTAGATTAATTTCTAGTTCAGTGGTAATGCTCTGCATTGATGATGAGATTTAAAGCATATGTATACAAGTTTTCCATCTGTTGCAGCAATTTCATCAATCATATTTTATCATGAAAATAGGAAGAGAGGTGAGAATTTGAAAAAAGATGGAAATCTCTTATAAATTAGACTGATAATGATTTCCAGGCTCTTGATCTAGAGTTGAGGTTTTTAACAAAGGAGTATTGTACAGCTAGTCATAAACCAGTCAAACAGTTTGAATAAACAGACAGTCAATTTTGTATGTACAATATAGGACGATAATTGAAAAAATTGAGTTGCATTAGTAAGACATGAGAAATTTCCATGATATCATGCAATGTCAACATACATATGCTGTCTAGGGAAAGTGGTTTAGCACTGCTTGCCCTTAGGGTTATGCCTAATTTTCCAATATTAATCATAAGGGTTATGATATGCATTATGAATTGTATCTTAGTTCCAAAGTTTATGGGATGCAGTATGATTTATATCGAAGTCCGTCCCGGGGGTTATGATATGCAATATGGTTTATATCGAAGTCCGTCCCAGGGGTTATGATATGCAATATGGTTTATATCTTAGTCCGTCCCGGGGGTTATGATATGCAATATGATTTATATCTTAGTCCGTCCCAGGGGTTATGATATGCAATATGGTTTATATCGAAGTCCGTCCCAGGGGTTATGATATGCAATATGATTTATATCTTAGTCAGTCCCAGGGGTTATGATATGCAATATGGTTTATATCGAAGTCCGTCCCGGGGGTTATGATATGCAATATGATTTATATCTTAGTCCGTCCCGGGGGTTATGATATGCAATATGGTTTATATCGAAGTCCGTCCCAGGGGTTATGATATGCAATATGGTTTATATTGAAGTCTCAAGAGTTATCATATACATTATACTTTCTATCTTAGTCCTGCAGATTATGATATAAATAATGATGATATATTCCATATACATGAGACAGTGAAAGAAAGGAAGAAAGCAAGAAGAATCAGATATTGATAGTGGGAATGAGAATGCATGGAATATAAGCCAAATTTACTTGACTGGTTGTTGACTGGTCGATGTTCTTCAGCAGATAGGGTATTATTACTATGGATGGGATATTAGTCGGTAGAATAGTTAATTAGTTAACACAAAAGTAACACCACCACCTTCACTGAATTCCTGTTTATGAACTTGTATCCCATATTATGCTTGATATGTTTTCTAAAAACATGAAAATTAAGTTAAGTACATTTTTTTTTGTTCCATGTAAAGATCTTTTGCAAGGATAATATCTGTCTCAGGTCAAATAGATAGCAGTAAATAATTGAATTAGCCCTTTGTCCATTAAATACTTCCTTGAAGCTGTTGACTGGTATAATGTACAACCATGAATGCAAAATCCCAAATTCTGGATCAAAGCTGAAAATTCACACAACTCTTTGGAATTAATGAAATCTTCATTTAAATAGGTTTCTGCCAGCGTGACATCAAACTTGTTCCAGACATGATATCTGTATGTGGTGAAGCTGATTTTAAAAGTACTGATTTTTTAACAGAGCTGAACAAGTGATAGAACTTCTACAGTTATGGCAGACTTGAAGAAGTAATTATGCTTCTGTGTAATTACATTTATTGGATTTAAAGCAGACTAATTGGTTTATTATGGTAGCCATATTTGTTGATCAGGCACAAGTTTGGGTCACTGTCTAATAGATAACTCAAACCAATAATACCAACTGCATCTAAGCAGGTCATTATGTACATTTCTTAAGATAGCAGGAAAATAATTTAGGGTCAGCTGTTAGCAAAAGTCAGGTTGGTTAAGAAACTGAAAGCTAACATCTATTCTTGCCCATGAGACAGAGAAATATCTAAAATTTATAACTTTGAATTTTCGTGTTTTGGTCTTGTTTCTTTTTTTAAATCGTCATATGATGGTTTCATGATGTCATAATACAATATGATGCACTTGACATAACTGTATTGTTTGCAAGTAAAGCAGGTCATTGAAATGTTGGAATAAAATTTAATTTTTATTTTCTCTCTACTCCTTGAAAATTTACAATGGGTGAGAAAAATAATTTAGGGTTTGGCACCAAGATAATTGAATCCCATTCTCAGATATGCATATTTTGTCTTTGATCAAAAAAAAAACAATGATGTAATCCTCAGCTTAGATATCCATTCCTTGTTGACAACCCCAGCAAACATTAAATTGGTCTCACATGTGAAGCATAGGTTCAACATACAAAAAACATTTCTAGCAACATTATTCTTCATAGAATAGACATTTGCATGTTTCCTTGAGAGTTTGGTATGCATAGCTTCTTGACATAGAAACTTGATTCATATGTTCATCATGGAGGGTGCTACTCACTACAATCAAAAGTAGGTCATGGTGATCTAAATTACATGCTTCTACAATCAATTTAGGTTTTAGCATTTGCTCCAGAAAATTTGTAAGGATTTTTTTTACTATATGACTGTAGAGTAGGCAAGACATATCATTTGTTATAATTTGGATTACCGTATAAATTCTCTTATAAGTCGAGTCAAACTGTTATTAACAAAGACCCTGATGTACCATAGCATAATGTGGCAGCAGAAGATGATCATTACTGTTGTATTTGAAGGCATCAATTCTTTGGGGGAGGGGTTCCCGATAAAACAACCCAAAACACTAAAGGTAAGTTAATCTCAGCAACTTTATGTATTGGTTGTGATTTTTTGCGAATGTTTCTTGAGATCAGTTTTTTTTCAGCTTGGCCACTCAAAAAAACATTTAATGTTTGGACCTCATCATTTGTTACATGCAGCTTAGCTTTAAAAATGGAGTTCTTTTTATGAGATCAAGTATCAATTTCATTTTCTCTTAAATAATTATTAAAATCTTTCAATACAAGATAAGTTTTTGATGTAAGTGTGACCCATAGTAATCAGCTCTTTACTCAGTGAAAAATGATATGTTATTTTTTTATGTTTTCCATTCACAAATGGAGTTGCATTCAAATAAAAAGAATGCCTATGACCTTAGAACACTAGATCTGTAGGGGAAACTGGTGGGTAGAAATTTCAAACAATTGTGACCTTCATGATATATATACTTCTGTAAATAATGCATTTTATCCACACTTTTTTATGCACCTCAGAAAAGGTGTATTATGCTATGATGTTGTACATCTATCAGTTTACTGTTTTGTTTCTGCTCAGTAATTTGATTTGTCCACCATCAGCAATTGCTAAACTTAAAGAAGAAAAATTGTTTCTTCACAATAACTTGTTTTCTCCAACATCCATAATTAATTATATATAGTAGATAATTTCAGCTTGGGGGGTCAAAAGTCAAGGCCAAGGCATAAAAGAAAAAAAAAGTTTTCACACATTAACTTGAGTTCTCCAACCATTAAAGCATGGGTTCTCTATGTCACTACCCAAATCAGGGCCATGAGGACATTTTGGAGGGTTGTGCACTGTTGCCAGGATTTTTTTTAGGGTGGCAAGACTTATCAAGATGTGGTAATGGGGTCATGAAGCTAAAAAAAACCTACTTTTTTAGGTCATGGCCAAAAATGATTGGGAATCCTTGGTCTCCTCATTGCATTGCAACTTTGGAAAAAGGCAGTGAAAAAAATTGTAAATTGTTAGGGTGACATGATTAAATTAAAAAAAGTACCTGCAAGGATGTGGTTTGTGAATTGTAAACTAAACAGGACTCGAAATACAGTGGTGGCATTTCCATACACATAAATCAAGGACAACACATGTTAGTCCAAGCCTTCATTTTCATGTAACTATCTGCCAAAATGATAGATAGCCAGGCATGACTTTGTGGACATTTTTATGTGAAATGTGTTAGGAACCAGACATACAACCTTAAAATTCTTAAAAAAAATTTTATATTACATTTATTGTACAAGACAAATAAAGAATAAAACCATTTATAACATATTTCAGTGGTTCATAACCCTCAGTCCACAACCCAGATGAACATGGTGAGAATGTTCTTGAGGGTCATCAGGAGGGTGACAAAACTTATAAAAATGTGGAACCAGGGTCATGTAGTGCAAACAGATATGTGTTAGGGTCACTGCTGTGAACCACTGAGCTACAGTTATTAGACTTTGTGGATAACTTACACACAGGGTTAGAAAGAACCCTTCTAATTTTGGCATCAAGGTATGAAAGGTCAAGGTCTTGACTGAAAGAGTCAAAATCATTGCTCTACAATAATATTGGAATGATAAGAACTAGCCTTGTGTATCAGATGGATGATAGCTGGGATCTTTGAATTAGTCCCCAAAGGTTTGCTTGTTGAAGAAATAAACAATCAAGAGGTCACACATGCAAAATTTGTTGTTTTTGATAAGGTATCTATGACTGGTTTTATATGTGAGTATATGATTATTTGCAATTTCAGCCACAACAACAGAAGCTTTGAAGTCAACACCTTCTGGCCAGTCCAATGATGGTTCTAAACAGCATTTTGATGCAGCCTCTTTTGTTGGTGGGATAGTGTTGTGTTTAGGGATAGTGGCCATCATATTTTTTGGATGCAAATTTTACAAGGCTCGAACGGAAAGGAATTACCATACTTTGTAGACTAGATGAATGATGAGTCAAGCAGTTTTAAATTGTGTCTGTTGATTTGTAACGTTGTAAAGTATAATTTACCCCATACTGTAAAAGACTTAAATTTTGTAAAATGTGAAATCTATGTTCTATTTAGCACTCAATTTTTGATGGATCAAATTGATATTTTGATGAGGATCAATATTTGCTTTTGTTAGTGGAGAGTTTGAGGAAGTCTACATACATGTATGCCTGAAAATAGTTACATTAACAACCTTTCAGTTTTAGAAAGAGAAATTTTTAAGGTTTTAATTTCCCCCCATTTTTAGAGGTGTTTGTTTGGGTGTGGGCCATGTTTCTTGTATGTTATACTTAAACAAACAACATGGGCCTTGATCTGTGTTGCCTAATGTATTGGCAGATCAGGGTCTATACTGTTTGTGCTACTAATACTCCTAGCAAACTGCATTGATCCAGATCTATTTGCTCTTCATGCAGTGACAGATCTGGGTCAAAACGAAGTCAGCAGTTGGATCAGACTTGCATTAGATTATATACAAAATACAAACATCAGTTTGCTGAAAGGAAATATAATTTTTTAGCTAATCCCAGTTCACAAGATATCTAAATTTCTCCTAAAGATTGAGATATTTTAATATCTTTTGTATTGTAAAGTCTTCAGTGATGAAATATATACTTAAATGTGTACACAGACACTATAGAAATACACTTGTGGAAAATGTACAGACTTTCTGTTTGAATTTTTGGACATTTTCAAATTTGTTTAAAACAAATTGAATAGGATTAATTGGTGTTTAAATGGTGATACGTCAGCACCTTAATGGCTACATTGTGCTTAGGCACTTATACTAAAGTGTGTTCCTCCAAGACACTCAGTGGCAACCAATCCAACTCAATTTGAGCAGAATTTGAACCAAAATCCTTTCAAGAATGAAAATTCTATATTGGTTGCAAGTCATGCGATTTTCAAGCAGGGTAATTTCGACAAATTTAAAATTTTTGTTGACTATCACTAACAAGATGAAAAAAAAAATATCTCCATCTATGGAAAAATAAAATTGAGAATTTTAGAGAAACTTTTGAACAAATATTGCATAAGAGAATCTCAAATTGAATGAAAGTTTGGTTGACAGTTATGAAAATTCTGTCAAGATGTTTTGCCTTAATTAGTTAAAACTGAATAAAAGTAAAACATTTGTTTGAACTGAATCAACAGTGAATTTTGCCTCATCCTCCTGGACTTACTAAACTTTTCTATGTATAAGCTATTCATGCATCTTTCTATGGATGATGTTTAAACTTGATAGATGGTGTTGACATGAAGTCAATATGCACTGGTCATTTAAAAACCATTCTTTTGCTTTTTTTATCCTTGTATTCTCAATGACACATGGGGATAATATAGAACCAGTACTGTATTTACTTATAACTGAAGGGAAAAAATCCTAATCTGCCATAGTATAATGCACCTGAAGATCAGGGTCTTTGTTATTTGTTCTATTGATTAGCCCTAACAAACTGTGCAGACCAAGATCGGCCAGTGCAATATGCGCCAGCAGATCAGGTCTGTGCAGTTTACAGTTGGAGGCGACTTATAAGTATATTTGATGCATAGATATTGTCAGGTATATATACATGTACATAAAATGTCCTTGAACTCCTTTCACATTTAAAACTAAACACATAAAGCTAGATTAATGATATAATGTATATGCTGATTAATTACCAGTATTTTGCAAATTTTGATGTCAACCTGGGAATGGGGTAGAGCTGATTTTGCATAAATTTTAATGAACTCTTGAGTGTTTTGTCACGAACATCTCCAAATCAGTATACTGGATGGTGTTAGTGAAGTGTTAACACATTTTAGATAGACTAGGAACACTCCTTGATTCATTAAAGTCTTTCCCACCTGCAGGAACTTATCCAATAAAAACAGTCATGATCCCAGCCAGTAATAATATAAACACATACTGGGCTTGAAAAACAGACTTTGACATTGATCCTGGGGAGTCCATCCTTACCCCTCTAGGGACTGTTGGGATCCCCATACAGTAATACACACACACAGACACACAAACACACACCTGAGACCCTCTTTACTCTTATGGGGATTAACTCTGGATGATATATATATATATATATATATATATATATATATATATATATATATATATATATATATATATATATATATATATATATATATATATATATATAACTATGAACATCCCCAACCTGTAACAGTGTACATACATACTTGTCAAGAAATGACAATTCACACACCAAACCCTGTGGGGCTCAAACTTCAGGGTAGTGGTCAAATGGAAAAGTGTTGGGGTATGTTGTAAAGGACAATACTAGTTTATTAAAGTTATGCCTCATTTTTTATTTTAATGTTTTGTATGCAATCAGTCATACAATTATTTATGAATTGCCTAGAAATGTGACAGACATTGTTGACACATTGGAAACATGTAAATATAATCCTGTCACTACAGTATTTCAAGATTTTTCTTAAAGATGACCATGTTTGGGTGATATTGTATATGCCATAAATTCTTGTAAGGGCACTTAGTAAACAGGTATAAATAAACAGCCCTAAAACTTTGCAGGATTGACATAAAGGGAACATGTGCATATTATTCTGTCACCACAATCCATTGGGATATTCTAGACTGGTACCCATTTTGGGTGTGATAAATGTATATATAATATAAATTCTTGCAAGGGTGACTAGTGCAGCTATTTAATGAATTGCCCTGAAACATGATATACATTATTGACATCAAGGGAACACCCAACTACCAATTATTCCAAGTCCGATCAGCATGTTCTATAATGAACTGAAAGATTTTTGTTAACAACTGCCCATTCAGTTTTATCTTGTCTCAGTTATCACTATATTAAAGTAGAAAGATTAAACTATGCAACATAAAAAAACTCAGTGACTTTTGATTGATGCAAGAATTTTCAACCCCAGAAAAGCGATATTCACCTTGTCCTATAGCCTCTGTGAATATTAGTTTTCTGGGCCTGATCAATCCTTGTATCCATGTTACCAAAGGTTTTCTTTTATTATCACAAAGACAGTAAAGTATGTGCTGAAAAGATGTGGATACCTTGTTTAAAACAACAACTTGAGTAGGTACAGTCATTTATTTTACTGTGCCTGTTTGGGTTACAAACGCTTAAAAGACTTCGTATAATCAACTTTTTGATTGTAAATATTTTGTTAGAAATTATTTGTAAAAATATTCACAGAATTTTTATTTTAACCATAAAATTTTTGCTTTGGAAAGTGTTCTGTATTTTTTTTTTTTCACCAAAAATAGCTGAGTTCATTATGATTATCTTGAAAGACTTTTCAGTTTAAAACTGCAGATGGAAAATGTACAGTGTTCCAAGGAATGTTCCAAAAATGTGTTCCTGAAATCTTCCAAAGAATATTTAAAGATATGTTCCAAAAAATGTCTGAAAGAATGTTCTAAAAAGTGTTGTAAGAAATTTTTTTATTTGATTTTAAGACAATTAGATATTGTATTCATAATGTATTCTTTGTTTTATTTTTTCATGCTGATTTTAGATGTTGTCTTTGGTGGCACTGCATTGCAGCATGCAGTCTAATTGCTCAATTCAGACTGGTACTGTTAATGTTTTAATATATAATTTTTAAAATTTTACATCGATTATTGATAGGAGATAATGAAGGACAGGTTCGTGTTATTTGTTCCATAACAGAATGTGCGAAAAATGGAGTCAGCCTGTTACAAATATCTTAAAGACCTAATGAACAGTTAAACAATAAAAAAATATTCAATGGCATGACATTCTGTAAATTTAGTAAAGCTGAATTTGCGGAATATTTTTTTAGTGTTCCATTTCATTGTGAACAATTAGGTTTTTTAATATGATTTGTGTGCAAGATTTGCAAAACTTTGATGATGTTCTTGTACCTTAATTGATATGACATATGAGGATCTCCTTTAATCCAGCTCACACCACAAATAATTTGGAATTCTAGTTATTTTTACCCCTAGATCTTGTCATGGAATTTGACAGAAATTCAGATTTAAAGAAATCATAATTTTATCAATTATAGCATTATTTTCCTTGTTTTCATGATCAGTTCCATTTTGTATAATGATAAAGACAGGGGAGTCATGATTGATTTAAGTTCTGACCAGTTCTTCACCATCTGAAGTCTCCTTTGTGAACCATTACAGTGGAATCAGTATTATATCAGAATGATATTTGCTGAGTAAGCGTCAAGATATCATGACAAAACATCTAACAGTACTGAATGTGGAAGCCAAACAATTATGAATTATATAATTCAGCTTGTTAAAAAAAATGATGAGACGGGGTCTACATTTCTAGTCTCTATTTGCAATGTAACAATACTGTTAGAATAGTAATTTAAGGAAGTTGATAGCAGTAGGATATGGTGTTGAATTTACAAAGAGTGATTGATTCAAAAGTGCCTTTTATAATGACAAAAATATTTTGGGCTGAAGGTACATCATTGAAGCCATAGTTGTATGTTTTATGATTGGTGATTGTGCATAGCACCTGTACTATAGGATTTATAGGATCACTCTTAACATTATGTATATAAATAATGATAATATGAATAATATTGGTATTGGTATTTGTTGCTGTACATTTGTATATTGCCAGAGCTTTATAAGTAATAATTTGCTTATGCAAACTGATAATGTTTTCTTTGCACACTTGTATATGGCTCAATAAGAGACAACTAAGACATTGAGGTCAAGCATTTCCATTTTACCTTTCTTTTTGGTCCTGTTTCTCATTTTGTTTGGGGCCAATTGTACATGAATCTAACCACATTTATAACAAAATTGGCAATTGTGCTGGTCCAATAGTTATGTCATTGTGACTTGTATAGATGGAAAAAAATATATATTTCATGAATAACGGTCTCATTTTCTTTTCATGAAATGTATTAAAGTCATGAAAATTTATTAATTAGTATTTGATTCCTTTAATGCAAATATTTTTAACTTAAGAAGTAAAAGGGGGAAAAAAGAGGAAGAATAAAATTCAGTAAAGAGTATCACATTTTTTTAAAAAGTTTGACGAACTTTAATTTACATGATCTTTTACACCAGCCAATATATGACAGAAATTTAATAGGGTGGTAATTCAAGAATATGAACATGTCATGTAATGAAAAGTAAGAGTGCAGAAATTTCAAAATGTATATTTGTGGAGATTTTTGATAATTCAGAAATTTCTCTGTAATATGTATACTCTCAAATCAGGAGAAACCATTATTTTAATGAACATAAATTTTCTTGGATTTTGTGGTTACTACAAGTTACAAACACTGGACTGTATTAATGTTATTATTCTTTTAAGGAAACAAATATGATTCTTCAGCAATATTCAACTTAAAGTACTGTTGAAAATGTCTCCATTTTGTAGGGGGTTTATAATACAATATGTTATAATAATATGTTAGATTAATTTACTATTCTCCGGCCACTTTTGAAATTAAGGTGATTTAGGTCAGATTACTCGGAAGCTGGCCATAATTTACTATTCTCCGGCCACTTTTGAAATTAAGGTGATTTAGGTCAGATTACTCGGAAGCTGGCCAGTAATGACATGTATTTTATTGATATGGTTGCTATAAATTAATTTTTGGTTACTTTTGTTGCCCAGAATATTTTTTTTTGTAGTTATTTTGTTGTTTAAGCAGGTGGATTTTTCCTCAAGAATTGTGTGATTGTAATATTATGACTGTGCACATGTTCATTTAATTTCATATCCCAAATCTAAGACTCTTTTAACTGAATACAGAAATGTACCCATTTTTTGTTCACATAACTGACATGATTGTCCTATTTCTCTATGAATATCCTATTTCTCCATGAACATCCTGTTTCTCCATGAAATATCCTGTTTGTATATAAATGTCCTGTTTTTACATAAATGTCTTATTTCTCCATAAATGTTCTATTTCTCCTTGAATGTCTTATTTCTTCATAAATGTCTTATTTCTCCATAAATGACTTATTTCTTCATAAATGTCTTATTTCTTCATAAATGTCCTATTTCTCCGTAAATGTCTTATTTCTCCATGAATGCCTTATTTCTCCATAAATTTTCTATTTCTCCATGAATGTCTTATTTCTTCATAAATGTCTTATTTCTCCATAAATGTCTTATTTCTTCATAAATGTCTTATTTCTTCATAAATGTCCTATTTCTCCGTAAATGTCTTATTTCTCCATGAATGCCTTATTTCTCAATAAATTTTCTATTTCTCCATGAATGTCTTATTTCTCCATGAATGTCATATTTCTCCATGAATGTTCTATTTCTCCATGAATGTCTTTCTTCATAAATGTCTTATTTCTCCATGAATGTCTTATTTCTCCATGAATGCCTTATTTCTCAATAAATTTTCTATTTCTCCATGAATGTCATTTCTTCATGAATGTATTTTTTTCTCTATGAATGTTCCATGAATGTCATATTTCTCTTTAGATAATTGTATTTATTCCTCATCGATATTAAGAACTCTAGTGTAAAATAATTTTGGTGTTTCTTGAATTGTGTAGCACGTCAAAATATTTAATTTTAATGCAGTGCCTGTTTAAAAGTTTAACTGCCATTTTTATATTGATCAGCCGTTAAAAAATCTCGGTAATGGAATATTTCCCCTTGGAAATTAGCATTCCATCTGTTTAATGTGTTCAAATGTTAACATTTGGTACCTTGATCCCCATGCATAGAAATATGCAATGAAATATTTCCCCAAGAAATTAGCATCCCATAAGAAAGACGTGTTCAAATTTTGGCATTTTTTATCTTGATCCCTATTGCATAAAAATCTCAAACATTTTAAACTTCTCACAAAATCCGTTACTAACAAATTTTGTTAGTAATTGTTTGGAAATGCTTTACTTTTTTGTGTTCATGTCATCAACATATTTCTGGTTATTTTCCTTTAATTTTATATAAACATAATGCACATGTATTTTATCTTCTCAGTAAAACTTATTGTTTGTAGTTTATCTTTTTTTAAAAATAATTTTCTTGCACCTTCTGTATCTGATGGCTGAAATGTACTTTTGTTTATTTTGTGATTTATTTTGTGAATTTCTGTAACTATTTTTCACAAAAATATATATAATTTTTTATATTTCAGTGCTAGAAAAATGATTGGTTGTATAAAATATTCTGACTTGCCATATCCCTTGTCTAATAAGCAGATCATGGCTCTCTTTATATTGCAACTAGTCACCATTAATAACTACTATGATATGATTACATTTGATAATGAAGACAGAGTCATTAATGAGCTTGTGAAAAGTACTTCTTATGAACATTAATTAATTAGGGCATATCAAGTGTAATTGTATGGATACATGTAGGTTTGAAGTAAAGAGGTATCTACAGTATGATTATCATTTAGAATGAAACAAGTTTGCTGAGGTCAGCATATAATGCAGCTGAATACCTTTTGGCCTCATTTTTGCCATAAGAGATATATAGGTTGCATTTACCCACTTTGAAAACAGTTTTTGTTATTTCAATGTCTGTTTTGACCAACACTCTTGCAGTTGGACTTAGCTTGTGGTCAGTTCTTGTTCATGTGACGAAAATAGAAATGTGCTGTAAACTATCATGCTTTGTTGTGATATAGTGGGCTTTCACTGTTTTCCTACCAAGTTATTCCTTGGATTTCTGGAGTATTACTGCCAAAACAAGATAAGAATACAATATTAGAAAAAAATTTGAAAACAATGTCCATATGCAGTTCAAAAGAAGAATCTTTTTACTGTTCAGAAATTACACTTATTACTTATGTTGTTTATTTTTCAGGGTTTAATTTAGAATACAACTTATTGGGTACAGTTTGTAATATTAAACTTCTTGGCCATATTTAGTTAGTTTTAAATGGCTCTGACTTGTTTTATGGTCAGCTCACAAATGAATCATTTAAATAAATTTTCAAACACTACCTTTCAAAGAAAAGTGGGTGACAGTACTGCACTTTTAAATTGAAGCTACTTGTGATTAAGGAATGAATCTTGTCATACTTACATATCATTATTAAAAGGTGAGTTATGTACCACATTGGAGGTCATTGTCCAGGTTATTAAAACTGTTCAGCTGATAATCTCCAGAGTCACAGATGTCTTACAAGGTAGGCATATTATGTTCTGTTCACTATACCTGTGTTAAAATTTAAATTTAAAAACACAATAACTGGACTTGGGCAAAATTGTCACTTTACACAAATTTCCAAGCATTCGATTAGTTACCAGATCATAGTCAACATTTGTTTGAAAGAAAACATTGCATAAACATATTGATATTTGAGGAGAAAAAAAGTACTACACATTAAAATACATTTGAAATATCCATCAGTTAGTCATATGTTAGATGCATACATTATTTCAAATTGACAACCCAGGACTGGTATTATCAGTACCTTTGGCTATCTAAGAGACATAATTTTGAACATAGATAAAATGCAACTTTGATTTAAAGAATCACTGATGTGAAATTCTTCATTTAAAACATTTTGATTTGCAGATCTTACTGTTGATGTGCAGTTAATGACTATTGCTGTTGCTTTCATAAGTCATTGTTAATGTGTTCTGTTTTGAATGGAGGCATGGGGGCTAAGTGGTCAGGTTGCTGTACTTGTAAGGAAAAGAGTGCTGGTTGGAATCCTACAAAGGCTTGCATCACCAACTGATGTGTCATTGGGCAAGGCACTTTACTGTAAGGGTCTTAGTACTAAACAATATTTTTGTATTCCAGTGCCAACAAACTAGAGCCATTTACTGCATTTATTCACTGCAACAAACATATATTATGGCTATACTGTATGTTATGGTTTTGCTTATTCTGAAATACTGACCAGAAATCATTATTGTTTTCATTTTTTTTGCTTCTGTTCCATTTTTCTTAGCTGCAATATATATCAGCTTATATATTTAGTTTAGCTGCACATTGCATTAATTAATGGGGTTTGTATGACAGTAACATCATAGAAGTTTTGATAGTGGTGTGCTGCCCAATGATCTAAAGTGATATTAAAATCCAGTACCTATCCATCTACTTTTGCTGTATTACTTCCAGATAATAACATTAAGTAGATTCAAATTTAGCAGTGATAAACCCAAAACAATCAGTAAGACAATAAGTTATGGATTGTTATATCTACAATGAAATTATATTCTTAGAATTAATAAAAATTACACCTATTTGTTAGTATATTGCTAGGCATGAGAAATGCATATAAAAGTGTGGGATGTCTTTAAATGCCATCATATATGTAGTTTAGCCTCATGGTCTGTGGGTTCCTTTATTGTTTGCATACTTAACAGTAAGCTCAGACTCAGTCTTAATCTTTGAAAAAATAATATAGAAACAATTTGCCAGATTACATTAGTGATTATGTATAATTATGTATAAGAGAGAGAGATGGTATTTTATTTTCAGTTTTTGTTGTTAGTGTTAATCAATTTTAATCATTGCTGTTTGTGATCAAATGATCTCAAATACTGTGTAAAACTTTTCTTTGAAATGATATTAATGATTTACCCATATATATATATATATATATATATATATATATATATATATATATATATATATATATATATATATATATATTTGATGCTTTAAAGTTGGAATCTTCATGTTTTGATATTGATGTCAGCTGATTTATTTTTGTAAAATCAAGATTGATTTTTTGCATTAATACTGTGTTGGATATGTCGATTGTAATAAAGAACACTTGTGCAACCACTATCACAGAATATATTATATTTGATGAGAGTAAAGTTTAGATTTGATTAATGTTAATATGTGTACAACTTCATTTGGCCAGTTTCATGTCATCTTGCAATTTATTGCCAAGACCTGTTTTTCACATTCATTGTGATTGCTTTGTTACATAAATTAGTCATGGTCATATACTGTACATAGTGGGTTATTTTCACTGCATCAGCAATTTCACATTTCTGATCTTATGACATTGGTGTGGTACTAAAATGCATGACTTCAAGACAGTCTTTTTGTGTGGCTGGGAGAGATTTGAATTCTTTCTTGCCTGTGGCATTATTTTCATTTTCTTTTACCAAATATAGTTCATATTTCTAATAATAGTAACAAAATATCAATCCACTGACCTTTTAGGTCAGTTTTCTCTGTCAGTGAAGGAAGTTCTAATTTAAATAAATGAATAGCCCTCATAGTGTTAACTCTCAGGTATTGTTCCTCAGAAGTTAAAAAAAATTTTTTAAAAGGAAACCAAAACAATTTCCTGAGATTATGTTTGAATGTTAATATGAATTCTCTTGTGATTTCTAAAGAAAACAGTTTTTCTAATACTGTAAAGATTATGTGGAATTCTCAGTTTACAATAGCAAAATTGACCAGGAATATGAGTTTATCTGGAGTTGTGTACTTCCATCTGATCTCAGTTAAACCCTCCAAGCCATTTGTATTCCCAATATCTTGAATTTTTTTTTTTTTACAATTTAAAATTTTTTCTCCATTGTTTTATTATTGCTCAAGAGTACTTTATTGCAAGTACAAAGAAAAAAGTCCCATATATGTCCGTGTGAAATTTCTGAAATTGGCCATTTTGTTTTTCTTTACCAAAATTAGTAGTTGTGGAAAAGGTAGAAATAAAGATTAATTTGTCTCTCTCTTGTTTTTATTTCTTCCATTTATGTATGCTGTACAATGAGGTAGCATATTGCTATAGTATACACATCATGCAGGCTTTCATGAGACTATTTCAGTAATGGATGTTATAGTTTATAAGTTGACTGTACATACCTTTAAATGGCAATTTACTTTGTTTTATGCATCCATATTCCTTTGGAAGGTCATTATTTACATATCCTGGTAAGTACTATGGCACAATCAATGTAAAAGTACTGGACAGTTTTGGATGATGTCAACCTAAAGGTGTGATACAGTAGAAACTGGATTTAATATCAGGTACTGTAATGTCACAATTAAATTACCAGGATATAATAGACTTTGTTTAACTATATTAGTAATAAATTTTAGATCAACAATATTTAATTTGAGTAAATACTTCTACATGACCATACTGATATGTACTTTAACATGCTGCAAGTGGCATTTGTAGATTATATGGAATATACGTAAGAAACGTATTTATCATATATTTGTATCACTTTAACTGTTAAGCCATTAGTTTAAATATTAGTAATCAACTGAAATAATATTAGGCATTAGTTTTAAAAATGTTGGACAATTGCAAGTTAAAATGAAAGTATTTACCACAGATTTATGCCAGTTGAAAAAATGTTTGTCATTTGCAAGTTGAAATAATGTTAGCAATTAGCCAGCTAAAAATGAATAGTGGAGTGACATAGTTTATGTGTCATCTGCAGAAGAGGCACGTTGTTTCCTTGCCATATGTACGTCTGAATGTCCATGTAAGCTGATTCCATGTTAGCATGGTAGCACAAAACCTAGTTTTACTTAAAGCTTTGTACACACCATATTATATAATTAGGTGACACTCATTAGATTTTCAGCCACTACAGAAATGTTTCAGGTTGTAAATTAAAATCCATCTTTAAACGTTTGTGATTTATATCTTAACAAAAATCTTGTATGCATCAACTACTAGAAACCACTTGCGGTAGACGAGAAAATATGTAGGAAACTATATTGGTTTTTTGTGGGGTTTTTTTCCTTCAAACCATTAAATCATTTTTTCAATGTTTTACATATTTTTATCTTTTTTATATTTGGACTATTTTGGAGACAATCTTTGTTAGCATGATTACGCAGAAATCATTTGATGAATGATATTATGTAGGTTATTTTTATTAATATGTAGATATAAAGGATGCATTCTCAAGCGCTATGTCAGGTACCATGACGGATCCATGAGTTAAGGCACGTTTACTTTAGTTTTATAGGCACCAGATACGTGTATCACGTTACTGTAAAACATGAAACCAAACAATGCTTTGCAAGCAATTCAGATTTACAGATTACATTCATTGATTACAACGCGTCAGCAATTAAAGCAAGGAAATTAAAAGTTTTGTGGGTTAATAAAAAGTTTATACATGTATTTGGCAATATTTACAGTTCGTCTTGAAGATCATGTGAAGTTACCGTTGTAAGGTCAATTAACAAAGATTTGAAGAGGGGAAAAAAAATCCCCAGAATTTATACAGGATAAATTTTGATTTAAACCAACACAGGTTGATTCAGTATATGATGTATGTAACAGGATTGAAAACGATTGGATTTTGAATTAAGTGAAAACATCAAACACAATGTATGCGAATGAAAAAGTTTATGAAATTAAAATATAGACAACAAATAAAAATGTAGACCATAATAATGGTTAGTCTCGTACTTTGATAATTCAATAGACAAGGATCGATCCGGTGGCCTAGTGGTTAGAGCGCCCGCCTCGGATGCGGGAGGTCGTGGGTCCGATCCTCGGCCGAGTTATACCAAAGACTTTTTAAAATGGTACTAACAGCTGCCTCGCTTGGTGCTCAACATTAAGAGATTAGTGTTAGGACTGGTCGGCCCGGTGTCAGGACAATGTGACTGGGTGGGACATGATGCTACATGTCTGCGGCATGATGCCCCACTGCTATACATTACTATCCACTGACACACTGCAGACATCGTAGCGCTATGACTGAAAAATTGTCAAAGCTACGTTAAAAAAAATCCAAATCACACACACACAATAAACAAGATTAAAACGGAAAAAAAACTTTCGTCAGATGATACGAAACTACCGCATTAAATATGTAATCAAAATAAACCAGCGTGTTTCATGTAAATATGCATATAATCAATCTGATTAAAATTATATACCCACTATCCTATGTGTGAAGATGTGACAGGGACTGCTCAGAGCCCATGTTCAGTTCGCCAATGAGAACGCATCTTTAAAAAAAAATCTGAAAGTGAATTAAATCAAAATGTTCTTCAGCTTCATTGATAAGTACGTGAAGATACAAGATTTCATCTAGATGGATGCTAACATTGCTGATTATGGTAATAGCATATGATACTAGCACATGACCCCTAAGCAATCGCTGTCAGATCTGCACGTAGGACTGTGAAGATCTGATTTTAATGAGGTTGACTATGATATACAATGAATATGGCTCATTACATCATCTGTTAGAATGAAATGAGTGATTCGTACAACCATACTAATGCTATAAGAAAAGAAAAAAGGAGCACGATTCACACAACCGTATGTTTTAAGGAAATGAGCATGGTTTATACAACTATACTGCATAATAAAAATTCATACAACCACGTGTTTTAAGATAGTGTGGTACATACAGCGATATGCTTCAAAAGAAATGAGTACGGTTCATGCAACCGCGTTTATAGGAAATCAGTAGTCCACACAACCGTATCCTTTAAAGAAGCGAGTATGATTCATGCAACCTATGTCCTTATTATAATAAACCATTGTTCATTGTTCTTTTTCACATTAAACAAATTTTCACTTTCACAAATGACGCTGTCAGTTCCAGTTAATCTACCACACGGCATGTTACGCTGCTATGTACAACAGCTACGCTGCCTCACTGCAAGCCATGTTATCACATTAGATTTATGTTGCTGCACTGCACAACATTTAGTTGCCACTTTTGTAAGTACCAGTGCTCATCGTGATATATGGGCATCTAGCGGCCTTCGACGAGATCCATGTCACCATTAGAAGAAAAGAAAAAAATCGGACAACTACTCTAGGTATCCCTGTACTAAATCAATCACACAATTGTTTCAGGAACTGCCAAGCTAATTTCTTGCTTTATTCCGTGACCATATATTTGTCTTGTTATCAGAATAGCAACATTTGAGAAATCTTAAATCATTCATTCCATTGAAATGATTGAAAAGTCGAGCAAATTGTATAACATTAAAGTGCCTGTTGGCTTATTAATAACACACAAATACAGTTTATCAAGCACAACTTAGCCCTAAGAAATGTTTGTTTCATTTGCAATGACTGATGGAATTGAAAGATTTTTACTCTTGATCCGGAAAGACTAGTTGCATATAGAAATATTAATTGTGAACAAAATTAAGCTGGATAAAGAGAAAATAAAATACACTGATTTGAAATATTTGTTAACTGAAATATCGACTTAAACATTGCAGTCAAGCGAATAAAAAAACTACACTGCACAAGTGGTCGACAATCACGTGTATGACTAATAGCAGGCAGACATAGTAGAGATGCGAGAATACGAAAACGTCGAATATAAATACATTTTGACATTGATTTATACATTCGCAAAGTGAAAACTGTAAAGGATGATATGTACAATGCTTTTATAGAACTCTTCAAAACGTGACCCAGTGGAAAGATAGTTTCGGGAAGTTAACTAGATTTTGAACGGGAAAGTTACTATGATGTAAAAGGAAAAGAGGAAATACTTATTCAGATTCCAGGAAGCATTTGTAATCGAAAGTTTGACATTACAAAAGAAATTTAAGAAGATAGCAATCAAATATATGAAGTTGATTTCAGTTTATTCAATACAGTAAATTTTAAAAAATCAAGTTATATATTAAATGCTATAACAGTGCACAAACGAATTTGAAAATGCAACAATATCCCCGCTTTTATGTCTGTGTGGGTATATAGGAATCCTCGAGTCCGTCCGTCTGTAATTCCGTCTGTCGACTCCACTTTGATTGTTTCTTGCAGCTGATTGCATTGTAGAACAGAGTCTTGTGAATGTAACTAGTTTAAACTTTCAATTTATCGCCATGGAATTTGGTAATGTTACAATAATTATCTGAAGGTTCGCATACTGAAAACTTTCATTGCTCTTGTAAAGAGATTGCCACGTTTGACTTGCAGTTGTTACGAGTCTATGATCAGAAAATATGTAACAGAAAAGAGTGAAGACAACAAGCTTTTTGTAAAATTCAATAAATACTTTATTTTCCCCTAGAATACAAAATGAAAAATGAGAAGAAAGAACAAACGGTATTGCAAATTAGATCCAAAAATAATCCAAGAATTAAAGACGAGTCCTGGTAATAAAAAGTCCTGAATAAAACTCAGTTCAAGTACCGAAGAGATTCAAAATTGAAACAGTTCTCGTTCTGTCAAACAATTTAATTTCTCTGTGAAGTCATTCTTGCAGGTATACCGCAATTATATAATGGACAAATCTAACTGAAGAGGCCGAATTCGTTTTAAGTTTAAAATCTGCTGTAAAATGTTTGTCTTATTGTTGTGAAATTGTTGATTTCTCATTTAACTGTTCTGAGAATACATTGAATTAATTTATTTTCTATAAAATATAATTTAACCTCGATGACCATTTGGGCACGTTTGCTACTTTTGTGTGTGTCAATTTTGAGTTCGATTTATAATAAATTTCGTTCGCATTGAGTTTTGATCTTTTTCCTTAATATTAAAAAGAAATTTAGACATAATTCTGTTTCTCTGAGACGATATGTCAGCTTTAAAAATATTTTTTTTTTCGATCATATGGTTAATTTCATCAAAGAGATAAATGCCAGCATCGCATAAGGTTTGTCACAAAAAATCTGTTCTCTGTTTGTGTAGGCTAGGTTTACATAACAATTTATTGAATAAAGTCATATCTGTTTAACAATTTATTCATACTAAATCTTTAACGTGTGAAATTTTGTTGAAATATGTCATTAAAAATTACAACACTTGGATGGGTTAATACAGTAATACAATTGAAGTGAATACGTAAATTGCGTATTTATGTTTATTCTAGCATTAAACAAAATAAGAGGCTATATGTCTTCATTGATAACTACAAAGTTTACCACCTTCTCGATTTTTTATAAAACTAAAATGGCTGTTTCATAACTACAACAAGCGACACTCAACACATGCAAAATTTAATGTGCTGAGGCATTTGTAATAAAGTGTCTTGCCAGACGACACCAACCAACCCAACATGCAAATCCGCACCCGTCTCGTGGCTAATCTAAAAAGGAAAAATAACGAAAAAAAAAATACGCTTTCCTTTCAGAAATATTGTATAGTGCCGTTGTAATTAAATGCGTGAGAATAAAATATGATTAAACAAAGAAACATAAATAGTAAATAAAAGTCCCGTTATGTCATTCATATATATATATATATATATATATATATATATATATATATATATATATATATATATATATATATATATATATATATATATAATAATAATAATAATAATAATAATAATAAATACATTTAAACCTGCCTGAATATTCAGTTAGTATATATATACTTTATATGTAGTTTAAGTGTGTGTTAAGGAATCAATGCTGTATAATTTTTTTTTATTTCATTAAAAGTAATTATTAATATGATTATATTAATATCAGTCTAATATGTTGTTAAAAACATCATGTTTTCTTGAGTCGTAAATGTGACTCATGTGAGCATGTGCTGTGTATGATGATAAATCCTTTACAAGTAAACAGTCAGGAATAGCTATGAAAACGATTGGCTGATACTTGGTGAGACTTACGTAATGTCCAGTTGTATTATGAAATTGGGCGGTAGTTCTTTAGATCATTACGGTCAAGTGTTGGTTTCTTCAGTAGAGGTTTTACAATGGCAGTTTTGTTAAATGATGGGAATTCCCAAGATGAGAGAGACGTATTAATAACATCAGTTAGTGAAGGCAATATTGGTTCCAAGCACTCTATCGGAAGTGACGTCGGAATCGATCCAGTTCACATGACCTTGGTGCACTCTTCATTACGATTGTACGTACTAAATCCATAGAGACAGGTTCAAATGCTGATAATGGTTGCCGCTGAAAGTCTGTATCACAACCGTATGGTGATGAGTCAACTGAAATTGTGTTGTCAAGTTTATCTCTGATGGTTTGTACGTTGTCACGGAAGAAATTTGCAAACAGGTCTGGAACGTCGACTCGAGAGAAGGTAGCTGGAAGTGGTATACATTTGTTCCAGTAACTTGTTAGTAATCTCAAATAGCTGTTTGCAGCTAGAACTTTCTGTGATATTATTACTGTAGTGGGCCAATTTCGCTGCATGGAATATGTTTGTGACATTCTTCTTAGCGGCATCATAAATCTGCTTATGAACAGTTAGTCTGGTGGAAAGCCAAAGTCTCTCAGCTTTACGACCGTCTCTTTTGGCAGTGCGAAGCTGGTCCCTAACACTGCTATACCACGGAGAACACTTCTGAATTACTTCTTTGCACTTGGTTGCCGGGGTGTGTTTGTCTAGCAATGAACTCGGGCAGTTATCGAGTTGTTTTGCTGTAGTAGGCAAGTTAATGTTGTTAGGTTTGCTTGGATGTCGTGCATTAATTTGGTTCTGTTTATCATACGGAGGTTTCTCTTAGTAGCAAATAAAGTTGGAGGGTTAGGGACTGATACATCAAGATGGCATATAATGCAGAGGTGATCTGATGAAAGTTCGTTGGACACATGAGAGGATTGAAGAATATTATTATCAGGTCTGTAAAGAATCCAATCTAAAATGTGACCATGTCTATGGGTTGGTTGGCTAACTGACTGTTTGAGGTTGAAAACGTGAATGGAATCTAGGAGTTTCGATGTGTATGGGTTTTCAGGACTGTCATAGTGAAAGTTAAAATCACCAAGAATAATTAAGATGCCACCTATAGAATTTCCATACTCCAGGAGATTCGGAAACTGCTCCAAAAAGAGATTCTGTCAGCTTGTTTTGTTTTACTCAGAGGAGGGCGGTAGAGGCAGAAAAAATGGACTGACCTTTGTTTTACAGCGGGTGTAGTTTGGACTAGTTCAAACGATGTGTGGTCGAAATTGAAAGTTGAAATGTAGTTAAGACGGTTGATCATGGTGTTCCTTGCGATGATAGCAATTCCACCTCCGCGGTAGTGGCGGGGGAACGACTTGATGGAGTAACCGGTGGGTGTTAGATCCGCGCACTTGTGTTCGTCGCCTGATGTTTTTAGCTATGTTTCTGTCAGTAAAAAGATGTGGATGTTCTGATCGTTGATATAATTAACTATTTCTGTAAGCTTTTCCAATAGTCCTACTGATTGGACATTGTATCTCTTCAACAGTTGACACAAATGTTGACGATTCAATTGGAATTTCAATTAGATTGTCTAAATTAACGACCGAATTTTTAAATTTCTGTGTCGGAAAGGGCAAAAGGAAGATAACTGGAATTCTTCTTCCTGTTCTACGCCGGCCAGCTTTGAAACAACGCTTATTTTTTCGCTTCCGTTTACAGTTGTGGAATGATGAATGTAGTCCCAGGTTGTTTAATCTAGTGCACAATGTAGAGTGGAGAGGCAAGGAGCGGTCATTTAACGCAATTAATGAGGGTCCATCATAGCATAAACGGGTGGACTGACGAGTAACACGTGAAGGTGGCGTGTCCGATAACAAAGGAAGCTGCAACCTTGGAGCAAGATAACTGAGAAAAAGCATAATTTTTTCTCTTTCCCAATACAAGAAGACGAAGAAACGCATTTGAATAGAACAGTCAGTGCATCTTGAACACAATAATACAGACGAAGACAGACAATAAGCACACAGATCATTAAAAAAATGATAAAGAAGTAAATTCTTAAATGTAGTTCGCGCTGTTTGAAAGTAACAAGACCATTTTTTGCAATATCATTTGTCTTCGACCCTCATATCATTTGAGAAAAAGAATCCTGTATTATGAGCACGTATTAATATAGGACGTAAACACTAATGCTATATCTTTATTACGTAGGTTGATACTGATAGACTATTTGTGGGTATGATGTCACCAGTTTATTAAACTGTGGAATTTTGCTGCATGCAAATCTTACCGGAACATGTTTAGACACTTACCTGTATTTGGTAACAGCCATACTAAACGCGAAATTCAAAATGGTTAAAAGACAGAGGGTTGTGATATTTCACGTATTTTACAAGTCGCCTAACATAGGATTTGACTTGAAAATATTATGCACGTATTGCCAAAAGAACTCTTCAGCCGACAGTAGCTCAACATCTGTGAGAAATACGGGTAAGTGTATAAAATGTTCACCGTTGTGTCTGCACATTTTTGCAGGTTCGAATTAACATGCGATATCAGCCCCTCATGAGTCAGTAAATATTAAGATGTGGGGCTGTTTTATGGGCATAACAAGATAAGTTATGTAGTTCATTGTGCTTCGTAAGCACTGGGCAATTCCGTAATTTTCGTAACGTGGAGATGTATTATGATTATCTAAAAAATTATTACAAACAAAATTTAGTGTAACCATTATTTCCTATGTCTTTTATAAACGGAAAATGTTATGTATTGCAATAATTGTTAAATTATATAGCAACATTTGAGCCAATAGTCTTATGCTCATGAGTTATATAAAACACAAAAGCACTCTTCACTCATTAGGTAGCGAATTTTGCACTTTCGGATTTAGAGAACGAAGAAGTTATATGTCCAAATTTAATGCTGTATCTTCCTGCCTAATAAAAAATAATAAGAAATAAAACACACAAACGAGGTCCAAAACGTCCATATTTTTGGACAGCAACATTAAAACAAAGCATACGACTATTATTCACTTGATCTGCAAACTAAATGGCAATTCAGAGCAAAAGAAGTTTGTGTACCCCATTCCCAAATTTATACCATAATTTTCCACGGCCCAAGGTCATTCTGACACCAAATGATGCTCAAACTGCAATCCCAACCCCTTCTCCTAGGTGATAATTCTGAAAAACAATATGAACCAAACAGCCCGAAGCAGTTCAAAATAGTTGCCAAACTGGACTATTTTGAGATTCTGCTTGCTTGAACCAACGTGTCTACTGATGTGGGTGGCTAGCTCATATCAGTTTCATGAACACCGCGAGACGGAAACACCTAATTCACAAATATATATTTATTAAATAGCAATGTATGAAAGAGTCGCATCATAACATTAAGTTAAGCAATTTGACAATTTGACATATCCAATAAATCAAACGATGCATTGCCATTGATATTGAACAAGCATGCATAAATACATACATACATACACACAAACATACATGCATACATAAATATAGCCCAAAATATGCCACTTAGTCATGATGGATATAGTTGGAACAGAGGTGTAAAACGCAGTTACCTCCCTTACATACAGCAGAGTGGTACGTAGTGTGTGTGTGTGCGTGTGTTTGTGTGTGCGTTTGTATGTCTGTCTGTTTGTGTGCATGATTTGGATTTTAAAGTAGCTTTAACAGTTTGTCACTCATGTCTGCAATGTCCCAGTTTATAGTGATGTCTAGCACTGGGGCATCATGTTGAAGTCGTGTAACATGATATACCACCCAGTCACATTATCCTGACATCAGGCCGACCAGTCCTAATACTAATCTCTTAATGTTGAGTGCCTAGCGAGACAGCCGTTAGTATCATTTTTATACGTCTTTGGTATGACTCGGCCGGGAATCCAACCCTTGACATCCGACGTCCGAGGCGGACTCTCTAGCTACTTAGCCACCGGAGTGGTCTGTGGTAAAATGGAAAAAGGTAGGTAATGTAATGACTCCAATGCATACATACGTTCTTACATACATACATACATACATACATACATACATACATACATACATACATACATACATACATACATACATACATACATACATACATACATACATACATACATACATACATACGCAACTGATATGGTTGACTGAAAATAAAATACCAAGTTTTTCTTAGACATTTGGCTCAAAATAACTTGTTTCAAAGTTATTTTCATATAACACACTTAGACATTATCTAGTAAAATGGCAGAAGGGAACATTTTTGTACGCAAAAATAATAATTTTGTTACCATTTAAGACAATTTACTACTTTGCGGCAAAATGCTTTGCGCTTTGTTTATTGTGTAATAGGAATAATTGACTGTCTTCAAAGATTTCAAATTGTGCGCAATCTCATATGCTTCGTATCTTTTTTTTTTCCGCTACGGCATCAGGAAAGAATCAAAGGTCCACTCTATACATCACGAAAGCACTAAAGACATATGTATAAAGAAAAGTACATCAAATCAAAACAGTTCATGGTTTTTTAAAACTACATATCAGATGTTATTAGTACTAGATTGACATAAATATATAATGAAAGAAAGTTGATTGAGTTATCTTCGTTATAACACCAGTGCCACCTATCCTTGACTGACAGAGATACGGGATACTTGACTTACTGATTCCATATCATCTCACTGAATTCGCCAGTACGCATCCACAAACTATCGATCCTATTTTAGCAAAATCTGTAGCAAACTAGATTGTAACAGATCTGTGTTGTTAATGTCCTTTTTTATCTTTATTAAAAAAAGTACTAGCATTTACAATTTTAAAAATATAATTATTAAAAACAAAAATATAAACTGTTTGAAATGCTAATTTTCAAATTAATGACGCTATCTTTTCAAGTGAGACTGTTTTATTTTAGTTTACTTCTACAAAATTAGTATCAACAATTTGATCATTTTACCCTAAATGTTTTCAAGTTTACCAAATTTATAATGGTAAACAGATCTTTTACAACCCGTATTTTAATGGAAAACCCAAGACTTTTATTTAAAACTGGTGTAGAGTACATGACATTTCTCCAGAAAATAGTCTTTTTGCTACACAGTTATGATATCTCAATGAATTGTACTCGAAGCGGATTCAACAAAAAGTGTACTATTTGACCATCATTGACAGATATGTTCCCCTTTCCTGCATTCATTTCTTCTCACCAAGTATTGCCGTTGACGTCCATGTTTTTGACACTGTTTCGTGGGTCAAGCGATTGTGTTCTGAAAATGCTAGCGATCTAAAGGTATAACGAAAATAAAAAGACTCCCAAGATAATTCGAAAACAACGGAATTACCATGGATAATTTTTGAGGTAAAATTGGAACATAATTATTAATTTGCAATTTTGCCAAGGAGATTCTTTTGTCCCAAAAATATATTTATTTCTAGTTTTCTCCCGAAGATAAAAAATGTAATAATACAATATTTAACAAGAGTCCTGCAAAGGTCACAAGAAAAGCCTCTTTCGTAATATTTTCCATACCAATGACCTTGACTTTTGCGTTAGGAACTTGACTATGGTATTGTGACTTCAGCCTTCAGATAGGATTCAGAGTACGGCTACGTTATACGACACACTAGTCATACTATATAACCAGTTGAAGTTTCAGTAAAAGGTCTTAAAATGTTCAGAAGTTTCTGTTTCTCTTGCTGTGACCTTCGCTTTGAAGCAAGGGTTATGGTATGAACCACGCCCTCTGTATATGATATATGAGCAATTAAATTTTGATGATAATATTATTAGTGGTTTTAAATTTATTCTTTTTTTTAAAAAATATACAATTACAAAATTACATTCTGATGAGAGGGGCCCCGAGTGGCTGAGTGGTCTAAAGCGCTGTCCGTTACGGATCACTGCCATCTCACCTCTGTCTGCGTGTGTTCGAGTCTAGGATTTGGCGAATGTGGATATGTGAGAAAGCTTGCCAGTAGCTTCTCGTGGGTCGGTGGTTCTTTCCGGTGATTTCCCGGTTTCTTCCTCCACCATTAATACTGGCCGCCATGAATAGCCTATCGTGTGCTGAAAAATGGCGTTAAGCCCAACAACAACAACAACAACATTCTGATGCCGCGACCAGGTCTTAAGGTAGGCAGCATGAGTACTGCATGCAGTACACTAGTCTGGTCCCCTGCTTAGTATGTTCCCTGCGATGCACACTGCTATGGTGGCGCTCTACAGTTTCGTATTTAGCATAGGGGGGTTAAAATTTTAAAGACAAAGAGTTTCCCCGGGTTTCCTCACTAGTTATACTGGTTATTTAAAAGAGACTTTGTATATCTTAGGTGTTGTTCAAAGAACCTTTAATTCCCTTTATTTTGATGTATGATTGATGGGTGTAATATGGGTTAGAGAGTATACAGCTTGGCCTTACTCCAGATGTGCATCTTTCAAAAAAGTGCTAGCTCTACTTGCTCATTTTCACTTCTTGAACTTCAGAGGTATATTGTAAAAAATAGAGCCGAGAACTTTTTTTTACATTTTATGTATTTGGTAATTCAGTCATTGCACTTTTAGAAGCTGGTATTATCTAGTTTGGCAAAATTCATTTTCCATATTTTAATAACTGCCAAGAATAGTGTACTTTAGACACATTTAGGTTGATTTTTGGAGCACAAGGGAGCAGTCATTTTAGTTAGCAGTGTCCTAAGATCATTTAAAATTTCCAAAAGTACACTATCCAAAGAAATTTCATCCACATTACATGAAAGTAGTATATAGGTATGCCAACATTCTCTCCACTGTGCATGTTTAAAATGCAAACAACTTCACCTTACATACATCACTCTCTCAAAAGTACATAATAACTGGTGAGCGCCACCTTAGTATAGCGGAGTGCATCGCAGGGAGCATACTAAGCAGGGGACCAGACTAGCAGTACACCTTCTGTTTGGGACAAAAGGTTTCTTGTTGTTTCCTTATCATACCAAAGTAGTTCCGAAGTTACGCTGCGGACAAGGATGCAGGTCATGTTATCACGGTACCAATTGTTTTTCTATAGACATTAATGCTAATAAATATATTTTATATCCTAATTCTGTATGCATGTCACACACTTTTCTAGAGAGTTGTGTTAGATTGTCAATTTGACGGTGAATCAACCATGGTACTTCATTGCATTTAAGAGAGATAACTCTGCTCGAGTTAGGGGTATGAGTTATCTAGTCACAACAGACACATTTTCAGTCATATGTACCAGTTTCAAAAGAAAAAAAAATCATAAAAAATACAAAATAAGGTCTAGATAGGATATAACACTTTTCACTTGTTGCTAAGAGGCAGCCTAACAGAAAGTAGAACTCTTACATAATGCACTAATCACAGCTAGTGTTGTTTATTTCTGAATGCAACATTCCCTACACCTTAAGCTCCACCCACTTGGATTTGCGCAATTGGTACCTTTATATATCATAGACGCCCATTTGTCCTTGTCATCGTGACATTGATGCAGCGGATTGGTCCTGTCTGTGGTTCGACACGCACTGTCTAGTCATGATATACGTAACTGAGTTATGAGCCGATGATCAAATAATAACTGACGGAATAATAATAATAATAATAATAATAATAATAATAATAATAATAATAATAATAATAATAATAACCTGCCGTAAGATAGCTACACAAAATTATAGAAAGTTCATTCAAATTACGCGGAATAAAGGTATGCAATTTTACCAACACCCCAAAATAAGATTTGTAGATAAATTTATGTAGTTTAGTATAGTGTAGTTGACACCCCACCTACATAATTCTTCTGACGCCTAACCCAATGCAATTTAAAGTTTTAATATTTCCTACCGAACAGTTAATTCCACGTACTTGTGTGAAAGGCTTAGGGTAAATTATTCTTGAATCTATCTATTAAACACGTTACACAATCTTGTAAAATCCTCCAGTCACGAAGAAAACTGACTGGTGCACGTCAACATTGACATAATAACAAAAACTATTTTACAACTGCATCATGTTTGACGGCACCAGTGATGTCATTTGACTGTGATTATGAATGCCATCTTCATGGTAAACCTTTTTTGTTTAAGGATAAAAATAAAATCATAGAAGTTACTGGTATGCCACGTACAAGCGTATCTTCAGATAACTTGCTCAGTCAAGGATTGTCAAGTAAGTGTTAAGAGTCTATAAATACATATTATCACTAGATAAACCAGAGATCCAAGTTCATTACAAGTTAAGGGACGTCCATTAATTATGTCAAAAATTTTTAGGCAATTTGTTACACCCCTCCCAGTTGCCTACAACTGTCAAACTTTCAAATATCCCCTAATAAAATTATGTCAAAATTTTTTCCTCCCTCCAACTAACAATATTTTATACGGGTGGCTCTTATGCTAAAAATAGAATTATGGAAATTAAAAGGTATACAAATAAATTTTAATACATTGTTTTCCTTGTTTAACAAATTTTAAATTGACTGTAACACTTTGAATGAATGAAAAAATCGAGACCTTTTGTTCCTATTTTTCCTATTTTTTTATTTATTAAATTTATTGTAAAAAATAACATTGTTGACGTCAATTTATCTTGAACTCCCATACCTCATGGCAACATTTGCCAAACTTATTCATACCCCCTCCCCCATTTTGTTGACAAAATTAATGGATAACCCCTAAGCAATGATCACTGTGGTGAACATATGATTCATATATATATATATATATATATATATATATATATATATATATATATATATATATATATATATATATATATATATATATATATATATATATATATCATGTTTTGTACATGTGATTGACTTGAATCCATTGCTGAATTTAATCGCAATGTCACTGCAAACTCCGGTTCAATATATAGATCATTCAGACTCATATTGTTATCGCATTCTACATAACTCAGTGTAAGATATTTCTTTTTGACACTGATCGATAATGTCTACACTCATTTTCAGATTACTTATGTGTCGAATCTTTACCCTCTTTTTCACTAATAAGTATGATAATATTGAGTGTCCAGGCCTCATGGGTCAAGATCATTGAAATCCGTCGGTTGGTCGACGACGACTGTCCTATGGCTTAGGTCTCGCTGAGATGCTTTTCATCCATTCCTCTCGATCTTGAGGCAGAGGTTTCCATCTCCTGTTGTCAATTTGTCTTGCTTTCATGTTTCTCTTAGCTACATCCTTGAATCATAGCCGCAGTCTTACTTGATTTCTATTTCCTTTCTTCAGTTGTGATTACATAAGTTGCTTCGGGAGTCTCTCTTCATCCATCTTAAGGACGTGATCAAACAATCTTAGGTTTTACTCAATAAGAATATCGGTCATAGACAAGAGTCCTGTTCGCCTCTTTACTTCTATGTTTGTGACCTTGTTCTCCCATTTAATTCGTAAAATTTGGAGGAGGTGGCGCATCATATAAGAAGAAGTCTTTTTGCCTGTGTATGATAGATTGTCCAGGTTTCTGCACCATACAGGATATATGATATCACTATAGCACGATGCACTTCCCTCCTCATACGAGCTGACACATGAGTATTGTTCCACAACGTATGTTGTAGCCTGCCGAAAGCAGTGCGGGCTTTCCCCAACCTGTATGTTTTTTCACTCCCAATGCTAGCATTGTCTGAGATAGTACTACCAAGATAGACAAAGTGTTTGCTCTGGACTAGGTCCTCACCATCGATGTTTATGGAGGTTGGTGGAGGTGTGCTGAAGAATTTTACCGGTCGATACATGCATTCTGTATTTCTGATGTTTATTTTCAGGCTGAATTGTTTTGCAGTCTTGGAAAACTTGTCCACTAATATCTGGATATCCTGTGATTTGTGTGCTAAAATGGCACTGTCATCCGGAACCAGGATTTCTCGCACTACCAATTGCGTGGTCCTTATCTTGGCCTTGAAGTGTGACACATTGAACAAATCGCCATTGTGACTGAATGTATATACCTTCATTTGTGCCCTCAAAATCCGCCTCAAGCATTGCTGCAAAGTAAAGCGAGAAGAAGGTCGGCGCCAGTACACATCCCTGTTTAACACCATTTGTACTGGAAATTCTTTGGACTACATGCTACCGTAGGCAACACATGCTTGCATACCAGTGTTGAGGGTTTTGAATACACTGATGACTTTTTTCTGTTGTGCCGAACTTCCTGAGCACTTGCTATAGGCCATCCCGAGATACTGTGTCGAAGCCTTTGGTGAAATCTATAAAGACTACATACAGTGGCATGTTCTTTTCCAAGCAATGACTTGTATGTTGCGCAGACAAAATATCATGCCCATTGTTCCCTTCTCATATCATTACGTAAGCCACATCGGCTCTCTGGCAGGGCATTCGGAAAAATATGTTTATCACTCCTATTCAACAGCACACGAAAAAGAATCTCACTAGTTATTGATAGGAGGTATATACCTCTGTAGTTTACACATTCCTTACGATTTCCATTCTTAAATATTGGCACAATACTAGTATCTTTCCAGTCCTGGGGTACCTTTTCTTCAGGCCTCATGTGCAATAAACGACATATCATCACTCTTCTTTATATAGGGCATTTTATGGCTTCACCTAGGCAATTATGGGGTCCTCATTGGATACAACAAGCTTATATCATTATACTTTTATCATATTTGTCCATATTTGAAAGCGAAGACTTAGATCTCAATCACGTTCTAAGGCCTCTCTGATATTCGATAATGAAAAACTTGCTGTTATTGTGTAATGAAGGCACATCTTTCAGCCTTTTTTTAATCACAAAGTATTAAGTCTTCATGGTATTTCCAAGGCTTTTCTTTCGCTACGCCAGATAACATTACGAAGTTTAATGTCCCATAGGCCTTCAATATTTTTTCGCTACGCCTGGTAATATTACTAAGTGGAATGTCCCATATGTATTCAAGGCTTATATCTCCACACCTGTTAGCATTACCAAAGTGGGGTGTCGCATAGTTATTCAAGGCTTTTATCTCAGCGCTTGTTACCATTCCCATGTGGACTGTCCAATAGATATTAAAGGTTTTTATCACTACGCTTATTATCCTTTCCATGTGGACTGTCTCATAGGTATTCAAGGCTTTTTACCTCTACCTGTTTTCCCATTGCTAAAAGTGTAAAGCAACCGTCTTCATAAACTATGGTCGAATTCGATTGGTATTAAGCGAGCCGCATTGCGAAAGTGTTGTTTCTATAACAAAAGCATATACACACATGCATAGAACAAAATTTAATAGTAGCGGATTCTCTCTTCACCTCTTTTTTTAATTGCAGCCCTATTCGGATAACGCAGGATTATGTTTCTACACATTTTAATTTAATAAGCAGTCTCTTTAAAATTGTAAGGGTTTGGTTTATACTGCCTTTTAATATTACTGAAGTCAAAAGTCCCAAAGACTAATAAAGACTTATGCCACTGCTTCTAAACCATTCCAAAATGCCATGGCACAGTAGATAGTGCGATGCAGTAGTCTTATAAATGTGTTGTTCTGACCCAAACCCCTATTTCGAACTTGACGACAACATAATCTCTTTCCATAGCCACTTCAAGTTAGTCTAGACAACTACGAAAACAACATTGTTGTTGTAATAGTGTCACACCCCTTATATAAGACTACTAACTTATTTAACAGAACATTGATAGTAATATTTATATCTGATATTTCACACAAAATTTTAAAGTCTCAGCTTTTGCAACAATATATCTCTCATTATCTTGACAGAACAAGTACATATTTATTTTACCGCTATCTTATCAGTTATATCAGGTTCTAACATGCTGATAAAATTTTCATGAGAAACTATTGTCTTATTAACGTAACATTTTTAGCTCATCATCTACGTAATGTTTGTGTATTTGTGTTGCGATATTGGATAATAAAGATTGTCAATAATTTTAGCAAACTCTTTTGTGATCAAGGCAATTTTATCAAAATATTCAGAATAATCATTACAAACAAGAGACCACTTTATCTTGTTTCTATTTTATAAGTAAGTTATATACTTCTCGTTGTTAAGTATAATCATCATATTCTTACACTTAAAAGAGAATTCTCATTATCTTTAACGTGGTATATTATACCGTAATATATTCCATTATATTTCCTATTTTTACACAAAATTTTTGCTATCCTTATTTTTTAAATAAAATCACTGGCGATTTACTGTAATAACCAATCTAAAAATTCCACCTTGCTAAAATCAACATTATCATACATTTATATCCCAACGCAAATGTATTAATTCCATTTGAACAGTATTTCTTATCATCGAAATTGCAAAAACCAGATTTTATTATAACAGCCGTCTCAATTTTTGACAGTTTGATTTTTTTTGCCATCATTTCAATATGGCCACCAAAACACAGTCTAACGGCGACATATAATTATCAAGTATATTACTTTACCGACCACATTTCATTTTATTCCCTTAGCTTGTTCTTTTAACCTTATTATGAGATAATTTTAAGCAATACATTTTACTACGTAATCCAATAAATTCTGTAATAATTTTCATAAAAATTTCATCTTTAAACTTTCCTATTCTTTTTTTGTATTGTCATCGCAGTAATATCCGCTTTTTGTTGGATAACCAGAGAGATCAAACAGATCCCAGGGTTAAAAATTCTTTGTAAATATCATCAGATTCTATCTTGTACATCAACATGTCAGTATCTGTATATCGCAACTCTGCCTCAGGCCAATCAACCTTAAAAAATTGTAATGAAAGTCATACATTAACTACTTTGATATCTCTAGCACTTCATTACCAACATAAACTGGTTATTTAAATTTAAGTTTGTTTCTCTTATTTATCGCGATAAGATTTTCATTGAAAATTTTTATACTAACAAAATGAGCAGATGCTACAATTTTATTACGACGTTTAGCGTTATTAACAATTTCGCTATTGCCTTTCTTTCTAATGTTTTCCATGTTCTTTCTGAAGACACAATTGTTCATGAGCTTGAAAAAGTTCTTTTCAAATTCTGTTGCTTCAGTTGCTCTTCGTCTAGTACTAGAGTCGATAGAATATTTCACCCAAAACAGCTGATTAAAATTTAACACACGATGAACTTTTCTTAGTACCAGACCATGATCAGGTGCCTGTTTCAGACGCTTACAGAGCAAAATATATCTCAGTTTGTAAAGAAGATTTGTTACTAGTTAATTAGATGTGTAATTAATTACGTTGTTGTTCTGATAAACTTTAATCGATCAGCATTGACTCAGGACAAAATGGATTATAGTTATGTGAATCGTGTAGTTTTACAGGAAAGTCGAGATCAACATTAATAAAATAATCAATATTATCAGGTACGGTTTTCTTTGAAAAACTGATAGAGACTTATCTGCAATACGGTATCGGCTCAGACATTGCATATTCTCAGAGGTTACATGCATAAAATAAATATGAAAAACTATGGCAAAGACTTATCATAGTTGCTCATGTACATGTTATTAGCTTTAGCATATTTTAGTTATAGTGCCAACTTGTCCTTTCACTCCACGTTCTATGAAACAAAACATGTCAGAGTCTGTTAATTTTATTAATCTGCTTGAGTAATGCGTCCCAACGCAATCCGTATGCTGAGTAATACAATGCTGAGTCGAAAACTTAGGCATCGTCTCTGAAATTATCAAATATATCTGCGAGTAACATAACAACACATCAGTGATCAGACACTGGTCATGATAATCTCCAAATGTTTACAGTTGAAATCATTCCAAATTTTCTGAGCGTAAGCATATCGTCGCAGAATAACAACTTTTCCTGTCAGGTAAACTTGTTTCGTCAAATCTGCTTTGTCAATGAAATTACCAGTGAAATTATCAAACTTTACACAACCTTTTACAACCTCATTTAACGATGACTCCATAAACTGACAGCTGTCGATGAATCTCAACTTGCCAAGTGTCACTGACATATACTTCTCTGTTATTTGGGATACATATTATTTCATCTCTGCCAAATGCTTCAAAGATAATATGAGAATCGTATCCACGGAAGCTATGTGACAACAGGAACGAACGAAATCTGGTGCGGTATATTTAAGATTGCATTTGTCTTAAGCTTGACAGCGATACTTACCTGTAATATGACAGTAATCTTTACTCGATCTGGGAGTCGTAAATGTCTGCTCGCAAATATGACATTTTTGCCGAAGCAAATTCTTTTTCTTGTTTTATTATAAGCGGTTTCATATTCATTACTCTGTCGAACAACATCATGATGGCATCAACCTCGCTAATTATATTTTAAAACAACCACAAAGGAGGATTTTCTCTACGATAATGTTTAACTTCGCTAATTATATTTTAAAACAACCACAAAGGAGGATTTTCTCTACGATAATGTTTAACAGGTTTTGATAAACGTTTATCAACAGCACATACAATTTCGTCTGCGACCCCACATGGAACATGTTCTAGTACTTTTCTTGTAGATTTATCAAAATTATTTTCTACTACTTGCATATGAAGTAGAATCGACTCTAAATCATAGTATATTATATACGGAGCATTCATTATGTGTCCGTAGTTTGTGAACTGCAATGTTTTCACCTTTACCAGGCATACATATTTTTACGTTAGAGCATTATTCTAGGTGACGATTTAATACTAGATTGGACTTTCATTAGTGGATGGACTTGAAACACACATGTTTATTTTCGTTGTGTTTGTTATACTACCTACCAATCTTCCCGTTAAAGTTTTTTATCTACACGTAATGATTTGTATAGAACAGCAAGTTTATTGTTGGTTGTTTGGATTTCGTGAGATATGATATGGCTGGATTGCTGATATATCTTGGATAAATGTTTTGTGTATAATCATCTACTCCAGCACATTAATACCACCTGGTAAAAGTAATATGTTTTGTTTCTCAAATTTTGGAAATGGGAAATACAATTCCGGAAAAGATTAAATTGTTAGAATGAAAAATGTAATTTGCCACTGTCGGCATGCTTATCTACTGGGAATAACGGTGAAATAAAGCACATTGGAAACATTTATTATCATTGTTCTTGACATTGATAAAACATTTTGTTTTATACTTTTAGCTGACAGATTGACATAGAAGCTGCCTCGCAATGGATTATATTTCTTAGCACCAAACAAAAGATCTGTTAATTTATCGAATCTCCAAATCGATCCAGATGCTGTATATTCATCAATCATTTTCTGTATCTCCTGAAGTATATCATCTGATAATGACATTAAATTTGTTCCAATTAAAATTCGGCGGGATAGCGAAGTAATGTAAGGATCAGCAAGTTCTTTGAATTGCTGTTGAGATGATTGCGTCTCATCAGATTGTCAATCCGATGATATACTAAGTTTTAAAAATAAATATGAAACTGCACAAGACATTTTAGACCCTCGTGCGTTACAAGCTCAGATTTTACAGTTGGTGGAAGTAAATGAAACAGATTTGTAGATGAGAAGTTTGTTATTAAATGTTGATTATCAAATCTTCAGCTGTTGTAACATCAGTCAAATATTGTTGCAATTTTTGTGGGCTTATATTTTGTCACGAACAAACTTCGTTTTGCGATATCTGCAAGTTTTAACATCAAATAATATTGTTTTATATTTCTCTAATAGTACGATACAAAATTGTTAATTAGATAAACAATATTGCTAATGTTAGAATATGGCAAAGTTATACCAACAACCTATCATCATTAATGGTCATGCAAGGTGCTAGAAAATATTATATTATCATTCTAAATACAGTTATTTCGTTGTCGATTGGATTCGTGTTGCAGTAAATCTCAAAACGAAAATATTCGATCGGACAATTAACATTGGAGAGTTACAAGATAACATTAAAAGCGGAAGATGATAATGAATATACTAAAATATTCTTACACAACTTATCTGGACATTGTTCAATGACGATATTCCTGCTGGAATGCAAGTTTATCATGCCACGGATCAAGTCACGGACAACAATATTTCCAATGTGTCTTGGAAAGAGGTTTTTAAACCACATCCGTTATTCGATTTGTATTAGGCTATCAGAAAATTGGTTATCAGGAAGATCAGAAGAAAAAAAACAAAATATTGGTTATTTTGGTAATTTGGGAAATTTTCAAGTGCCAGTATGAGGTATACAAACTTATCTAATTTTATATCTCTCACATCATTTTATTTATGAAGTATTTCATGGGTCTATTCCTGTTGGTCTTGTCATTGATCATATAAACTGAATGAAGATGGACAACCGATTCGAAAATCTTGACATTGTTACTCCTAACGACAATTATATGCACGGACGAGGACAATTCAATTTCAAAAAATCCCTATAGATCTGTTATAACAACTAACTCTTCATCAGGAGACGAAACATTATTTCCGTCAGTGATATCAGTTGCAAAATATTTAATATTCACTCAGATTTATTGCTGATGAAACTACAAAATCTGCCTTCTCAAGAACAAGCGGTGATAGATTCTTTCTATATTCACTTACCATTTAGTATAGCGTCAACACCGCTGTTGGTCAAACAGCAATTAACATATTTGATTAAGGATTCCCTGTCGTACTCCATCCACATCTTACCTTATTTCAACATACAATCGACTTTGACGTTGTTAAGCAAAATAAGATTATTTTTTTTCGTTCTACTTTTAAGTATCCATCGCATCAACATTACCACACTCCATTGCAATCAGCTAGATCAGTGGTCCCTAATCCCCGGGCCACGGACCGGTACCGGTCCGTGGATCAAATAGTACCGGGCCACCCAAGGTACATTAAATTATTTCCATTTTATTTACTGTTGTGTATTTCTCTTGGGTTTATATTCACCTTATATTCATTTATACTATTATATTTATTTTTATTCATTTTTGGTGTAACTGTATTTTATTTTGAAAGCATGTTTAAATACAATTAAATTAAAATTATTATTAAATCATAACAATCTAAAATATAAACAATCAACGTCCCTCCTCCCCTCAGCGGGCCGCGGTAAATTTATCAAACGTTGACCGATTCGCGGCGACTAAAAGGTTGGGGACCACTGAGCTAGATGATCAAATATCTATCTTTAGAATATTCCTAAGATTTTCTCTGGTCAAGCAGCAATGAGCGAATTTCATGACAGGGTCCCTGTCATATCTGACAAAGATTTTTTTTTTTCGAGTTCTGATACCGCGAAATTAGTTAACAATACCTTTAAAGCCGAGTAAGGATCGTATCAACGATAAGTTTAACATGTTTGAGATCCGTTTTATCATTGCTCATAAAAACTTTAACCGCGTCAAACAGCAAATCCATATTCAGCATTTTAGCTCTGACAATACCCGTTTTTTCGTATAGAATTTTTACTACTCTTACTAGATTAAAGGTTTATGTGTAAAGTCACTGATAAAGTATATATTTCAACGATTATCTATATTCGAGCTGATCTATATAAAATTGAAGATTGTAATCGACTGAGAAAATCTCGGCAGCATGTAGAGCAATCACGATTTGATCTTGAAACATGTTTTCTATACATGTTGATCAACTTGCCGATGAATCAGGTATTATACCTCAGCACGAAAATTTTTATGTCGTATCGCAATCACGATATAGTGTCAAATATCACCTTGCCAAAAAGATAATAAAAATTGGTTTTACGTTAACTGAGCATCAGATATTTTGTGAGATGCTTAAGCCGTTTATGTGCATTAGATAACTTGAAGTTTATGGTCGTCAAAAATATACAATTTGATTTAATTTTTGTAAATATTTTAAACTTGTTGACAGATTCAACATAAGATCGAAGACGATATCTGATATCGTTGTGCAGACTCATTAGATGCAAGTCTGTTCTTCTAAAATATGAAAAGATTTATTACGATCAAATGGGATTGCTAAGGATCTAGTCAAAGATCTTTTAATTCTTCTGGTTGGTATCCAACTCTTAAAACTATCACCGTAACCGCGTCATTTGACCAAACTTAGTTTACCACTCTTTTATCACTCGTTCTAATAACCAATATATCTCGCTTTAGTTGAAGTTCTTGCTCATAAAAACTTCTTATAACATTCATTTGCAAGATCCTTTACCTTACACTTTTCCGGCATTGTTTTTAAATTCATATCGATGACAAATACTTCCTCGTAGCAATTAATTGTAAAACCTTTTTCAAATGTCATTTTCGTTAACGAAATTCTGACACGATCACCAACGTTAAATTTATGCTTGCGATATATGTTCTCCTTTGCAAGAACCGGATTTTTATAGCATCTTTCGGTGACATACCTTTTGTACTGTGTTTTCATCGCTGGCAGATCATCAGTATCTCTGTTGGTGTATTTTGCTGTAAGATATTTGCAAATCTTTTCTTCTATCGCACGATTAACTCGTTCGACAAAGACACTCTTACCTTCGTTACCGATCACATATTTTTATATTATTTTATTTCAGAAACTGCTCAAACGTTTTGTTCAAATAAACCCTGATCCATGTTCGGTCCAAATTGGTTTGGTTTTCGCTTCTTCTTAACAATAACGTATATGTTATTGTCGATCCAATTTTATCGGCAACAGGAACACAAAATGCGTATTTGTTAAATACATTAGCAGCATTAAACAAGTATCTTCGTCATCGTTGTACAGTGCAATTCTTTGCATATCTGCGAGATCTATCGTCCAGATATCGTCAAATGCGTTTGCGACGACCTTCCATTGTAGAAACTATTTCTAGGTCAGTGTAGCTCATGTGCTTGCGTCTTCATTTGACGTTATCCAGGTACACTAACGCCAAATTTATATTTTGCTCAAATGATACCTTGAAGAAGCTTTCGATCAACTGGTTCTCGCGTATCATCTCTCTTATTTCGTCAAGCATATCCCGATCGCAACCTAATTTGTCGTCGACGTGATCGCTATAATAAATATCATGACGCATTGCAATTACATCAACTTGAGTGTAAGGTTCTTGTCCTGGGAAATGGATTGTCATTTTTATCGAGCTGCTGATCAAGTGGATTCCATGAACTGATATCCTACGGCAATGCCATGATTGCCGTTGGACATTTTGTCCAACCTCCCTTTGGTTATTGTAATTTGTCAATAAGTTTATGCTTATCCAATGCTGATCCGATGACAACTCTGTGATTGCAACGCTGACAATAGGCAACTGTCTTATTTTGTTCCTGGCACATATCTTTGTTCACATCATCGCAATTACATTTCATTAATTTTTAGTCGCTGACAAAAATAACTTAATCGTCAGATTTTATTTTCGGAGTTCTAACACCCTGGACTTGCATTACAATCACCAGTAATTGTATTACCAGTGATTTATCACCGGGGTTATCTTGTTTAAAAAGCATACTCTTTCCCTTATCAGAGACATCACATATACTTTTCAGCATTATTATATTATTAGCGGTTGTTTCTGTTGTTATTGATGTTATTGGTTTTGGTTCTGCACTTGAGGCAGTATTTTGTCATTTTATTCTTGGTGTCATATTGCAGAATGAACTTTATGAAATTGTTGTATTTAGATACGCTATCGGATCCATATATTTGTTTGATAATTATAACACAATAGTAACCACAAGCTGAAGTTCTGACTGGATGAAGCTGATTAGAGTTATAGTAATTTTTTAATATTTTTAAAGATGTATTCTTTGATAAAATTCTTCTTCGGAAGACCAAACACATCGATATAGTTGGTGTTATAAAGAGCTACCAAGTGAGTTCTAGATCCATTTTTTGAAATTTTGTATATTGATGACACAGCTTTGATTTTTTTCCTATGAACCAGCCCCTGACTGTTCTTTTGTTCTCTTTTATTCTTGTCATATGAGTTTTTGGTGCTTGTAGTGTCGGCATTGCGTATAATTATCAATCACATAAAATTTGGGTGTCATATCAGCTGTTTGATTCATCTTGTTTTACAAATTGTCTGATTAAACTGACTTTGTTCAGCTACTGACGCGCAGATGAATATAGTAAGTAACAATTTCGTTGTTAAAATCAATCTGACCACCTGGTTTATAGATAAGTGACATCATGTTAGATGATATTTGAATTTCGGCACTCATCGGCTAGAATATTATCTATCTCAGATTGACTTGCATTAATGAACCCGGTGGATGATCAGGGTTATACAAATAAATCGTTTCAAATAAATCGTTTGTCCTTGGCTATCTTGTGCCGTGTATGATCCAGTTGCAATAGAACAGTTTATAAGAATTGTATTTACATCTGTGATGTTGACGGCTGACTCGCTGTCATATGATACTGTTGCAGATGTGTCAGATTGGTATTGTTGTTTATCAAATCCTAACAATGATCCCATTGTACAATGGTTACTAAGGTCGATAGACAATTTGATTTATAGTGTTATTCTTGCTAGTTGCGGTTATAATATATTTTATCGTTTTGTTGATATCTGTGACGTTGTAAGCGACTTGTGTAATCTTAACAGATTTCCACTCAATATCGCCATTGTTTTTCACTCCGAACGCAAAATCGGCATTGATGTTAGTTGTGACATTTATCATAGAGTGTCAGACAGTAGCAGATACTAATCCGATCTCATATTGCTTTGGGGACCTAGGATCAAGTTCGATAACAGGTTTATAGAACACGGAAAAACTTGCGCTCTTTGATATTGTCTGAGATGAGTCAAATGTCAGTGTCATCGATGACATTTTTATTTGTTATTAGCAGATAAAAACATAACTGGTTGGTGTTATCGAATCAGATCGTTGTGTAACACATGATACTCGTCCGTCTTTAAAGAGCTGTTCGATCTCCGATGATTAAGAATTTGAACTATTTGATTGTCTATTTATGTTCTAGTGCTTCCAGTTCCTTAGATGAACTTACCAACATCAGTATATCAATAATATCAGCAGCAGAGTCAAAGAACGTCTTTCACCGTCTTTTTCGTCAGCAGTATCGTATTCAGAATTTAATTTAACTGATTTATCTGATTGCTTGACTTCGAGGAAGACCTTTTAAAGATAATCATCAGTCGAGCATAAACTACTTTTTCTCCTTTTCTCAAATATTTTTCATTTAAAACTTTAACTTAAACTATACCAAACGATTTTTCCAACTGTCGTCCCCTTTTGGTTTATATGTTTATATTGTTCGATAGATATTATTTGCTATACTTCCGTTTATACGATCTTTCTCAAGAATAACAACATTCTCATAAAAATTTCATTTTCAGTAAAATTAACAAGTTTTTCATCATCACTGGTCAAATCATAAAAATTGTTTAATTCATAAATATAAGGTTCCGGTTCTGAGATAGCATTTTCTTATTCATCTTCGCTCATTTTTAGCTTTTTTATCATGTCGATATTAATCTTAATTTTATTGAGAAAATCTAAGCAGTCTTTGGGATATTCTTGTCGGAACTTGCAGAAAGGTTATTCAGTATGTCAAACCCTTAAAACAATTGTTCAGATCCACTAATCACTGCATCTGGAACTTTCTTATATTTTCTTCAAGTTCAATTTGTTTCCTTGCGATAAACTTATTTTGTTTAAAGCTATTATCATGCGATTTTTGTTGTTTCTAAAAGTCTTCTCGTTCATAAGCAGTTTTTGCAACTTTCTTTTGTCCTTCTTCAAACAGTCCTTGCAGACCTTTTTTAATTTTTTTTCTAGATCTTCTTTTGATACTTTATCAACATCGAATTATTTGCCAACTGCAGACTCGGTGACAGGCTTAAATAATAATATCATCTCCGTCTTTATTAACTGATTTTGCTTTCTCGTTAAAATCCTTAAGTACTTCGTAACAATGAAATCATCTACAGATGGTGCTATTAAATATAGTTTGTTCCATCTCAACCACCTCATTAATAAATTTAATAATAATTGTGTTTTACCTGATCCAGATGGACCTATTATAATCATTCTTATCGAATTTGGTAATGCTGGATGGTGCTTCACTGGTTCCTGTTTTTGTGTAGCCGAAACGTCAATTATTGTATCCATATTATTAATAACATGAGTCTATATTGTGTTCGATTTAGATCATCTACACTCACCGTTGGATTTAAAACAATAATAACAAAAAATAAACGACGTGCATTAACAGGTAAATGTGTAAAATGTGGTACACAAAAATATAAATTTATCTCAGGGACAACAAAGATAGGTGGGGATATTGCTGCTTCTTTAAGAAAATTACCTGGATTACCATGGGCTAAGTATATTGGTGAGAAACACATTCCTGGATATAATTACTGTGGTCCTGGAACTCGTCTCGATATCAGACTCGATAACCAAGATTGACAAAGACCAGAAGAGAATCCAGTAAATAAGATCGATCAAGCATGTCACATTCATGACGTTGCTTATAAAAATCCTGATTTACAACAACGGCATCTCGCAGATGGGAAATTGATTCATGCATTAAATTTTATACCTAATAAATCTGTTAGAGAGAAACTCGCTAGTTTCCTAATAAAATCTGCTATGAAAGGTAAAATAATGATAGGGGCTGGTAATTAATTGTATAAGTGTCAGGACAATGTGACTGGGTGGGACATGATGCTACATGTCTGCGGCATGATGCCCCACTGCTATACATTACTATCCACTGACACACTGCAGATATCGTAGCGATATGACTGAAAAATTGTTAAAGCCACGTTAAAAAAATCCAAATCACACACACTCAATAAACAAGATTAGAACGAAAAAAATTTTTGTCAGATGATACGAAACTACCGCATTAAATATGTAATCAAAATAAACCAGCGTGTTTCAAGTAAATATGCATATAATCAATCTGATTAAAATTATATATCCACTATCCTATGTGTGAAGATGTGACAGGGACCGCTCAGAGCCCATGTTCAGTTCGCCAATGGGAATGCATCTTTAAAAAATCTGAAAGTGAATCAAATCAAAATGTTTTTCAGCTTCACTGATAAGTACGTGAAGATACAAGATTTCATCTAGATGGATGCTAACATTGCTGATTATGGTAATAGCATATGACACTAGCACATGACCCCTAAGCAATCGCTGTCAGATCTTCACGTAGGACTGTGAAGATCTGATTTTAATGAGGTTGACTATGATATACAATGAATATGGCTCATTACATCATCTGTTAGAATGAAATGAGTGATTCGTACAACCATACTAATGCTATAAGAAAAGAAAAAAGGAGCACGATTCATACAACCGTATGTTTTAAGGAAATGAGCATGGTTTATCCAACTATACTACATGATAAAAATGAGGTGATTCATACAACCACGTGTTTTAAGATAAAGAGTGTGGTACATACAGCGATATGCTTCAAAAGAAATGAGTACGGTTCATGCAACCGCGTTTATAGGAAATCAGTAGTCCAGACAACCGTATCCTTTAAAGAAGCGAGTATGATTCATGCAAACCTATGTCCTTATTATAATAAACCATTGTTCATTATTCTTTTGCACATTCAACAAATTTTCACTTTCACAAATGACGCTGTCAGTGCCAGTTAATCTACCACACGGCATGTTGCGCTGCTACGTACAACAGCTACGCTGCAACATTGCAAGCCATGTTATCACATTAGATTTATGTTGCTGCACTGCACAACATTTAGCTGCAACTTTTTAAGTACCAGTGCTCATCGTGATATATGGGCATCTAGCTGCCAACGGCCTTCGACGAGATCCATGTCACTATTAGAAAAAAAAAAATCAGACAACTACTCTAGGTATCACTGTACCAAATCAATCACACAATTGTTTCAGGAACTGCCAAGCTATTATCTTGCCTTGTTCCGTGACCATGTATTTGTCTTGTTATCAGAATAACAACATTTGAGAAATCTTAAATAATTCATACCATTGAAATGATTGAAAAGTCGAGCAAATTGTTGAGCATTCAAGTGCCTGTTGGCTTATTGATAACACACAAGAACAGTTTATCAAGCACAACATAGCCCTAAGAAATGTTTGTTTCATTTGCAATCACTGATGGAATTGAAAAGATTTTTACTCTTGATTCGGAAAGACTAGTTGCATATAGAAATACTAATTGTGAACAAAATTAAGCTGGATAAAGAGAAAATAAAATACACTGATTTGAAATAATTGTTAACTGAAATATCGACATAAACATTGCAGTCAAGCGAATAAAAAAACTACACTGCATAAGTGGTCGACAATCAAGTGTATGACTAATAGCAGGCAGACATAGTAGAGATGCGAGAATACGAAAACGTCAAATATAAATACATTTTGACATTGATTTATACATTCGCAAAGTGAAAACTGAAAACACTGATGATATGCACAATGCTTTTATAGAACTCTTCAAAATGTGATCCATCGGAAAGATAGTTTCGGGAAGTTAACTAGATTTTGAACGGGAAAGTTACTATGATGTAAAAGAAAAAGAGGAAATACTTATTCAGATTCCAGGAAGCATTTGTAATCGAAAGTTTGACATTACAAAAGAAATTTAAGAAGATAGCAATCAAATATATGAAGTTGATTTCAGTTTAATCTATACAGTAAATGTTAAAAAATCAAGTTATGTATTAAATGCTATAACCTCGATGACCATTTAGGCACGTTTGCTACTTTTGTGTGTGCCAATTTTGAGTTCGATTTATAATAAATGTCGCTCACATCGAGTGTTGATCTTTTTCCTTAATATTAATAGGAAATTTAGATATAATTCTGTTTCGCTGAGACGATATGTCATAGCTTTAAAACTAATTTTTTTCGATCATATGGTTAATTTCATCAAAGAGATAAATGCCAGCATCGCATAAGTTTTGTCAAAAACATCTGTTCTCTGTTTGTGTAGGCTAGGTTTACATAATTTATCGAACAAAGTCGTATCTGTTTTCCAATTTACTCATACTAAATCTTTAACGTGTGAAATTTTGTTGAAATATGTCATTAAAAATTACAACACTTGGATGGGTTAATACAGTAATACAATTGAAGTGAATACGTAAATTGCGTAGGTATGTTTATTCTAGCATTAAACAAAATAAGAGGCTATATGTCTTCATTGATAACTACAAAGTTTACCACCTTCTCGATTTTTTTATAAAACTAAAATGGCTGTTTCATAACTACAACAAGCGACACTCAACACATGCAAAATTTATCGTGCTGAGTCATTTGGAATAAAGTGTCTTGCTAGATGATGGCAACAAACCCAACATGCAAATCTACACCCGTCTGGTGGCGAATCTAAAAGAGAAATAACGAAAAAAGAATACGCTTTCCTTTCAGAAATATTGTATAGTGCAGTTGTAATTAAATGCGTGGCAATAAAATATGTTTAAACAAAGAAACAAATAAATAGTAAATAAAATATATAATAAAAATAAATATATTTAAACCTGCCTGTATTTTTTAGTTAGTATATATATATATATATATATATATATATATATATATATATATATATATATATATATATATATATATATATATATATATATATATATATATATATATATATATATATATCTTTGAACTATTTAATCGAACACTTGCTGAACGGTTATTCGGGTATCAATATGCAAAGGAAATATTGACAGATAAAAGATCTCGTGAATGGGTTGCGAGTTTACCGAATGTGATAGCTGCGTTGAATAAGGAAGTTACTCGTGCAACTTCTATGAAACCGTCTGATGCGATCACAAAAAAATATATACCGATAAAACGTAAATCTATTTCTCAACCAGTACTAGGCAATGTTACGGTTAGATATTTATACGAACCTGGCGAACTCGAAGGAGGCAGAAAAAGGGCAATTGATCCTATTTGGAGTGTGACCACACACAAAATATCCAGCGTGGTAAGGTCCACAGGTAGACCTGCAATCTACAGATTAGATTCAACTGCTCCTCATCGTGGATTTGTATGTGAACAATTACAAATAATTCATGAGGATACGCAACTACCCCCGAGTACACTTTTATAAACTTGCAGCTCCTCGACGTCGATTACACTCCAAACAGGTCAACATCACATTTTCGCGCGTGTGACCAAGACTACTATTAATTCTATCAACTGCAAATTGTCTTGGGTTATTGCTCGAATAATGCCACAACATTATTGCTTTGCAATTTTCGTAATGATTATTTTGTCGTTGTTTTAACATCATAATAATTTCCACATCTATATCAAACTCGCGATTACTTTTTTTTGTCACACTGCCTATAGCTGCATATTTTTTTATTGATATCGACATTATTAGTGATTTCTTCGGTTATTACGCAATCCATGATAACCCGTTTTAGTTGTGATATTCTTCTAACTCGAGATACTGCGAGATAAACTAAATTTGACCACTCAAGACGTTCATCGACTATCCAAACTTTAGTATCAGTGATAGTTAATCCCTGCGACGAATGAATCGTTATAGCGTACCCTAGCGTCCATGGCGATTTATCAATGTTTAACGCGCTCTCGACAACATCAACAGCGACAAGGACAATATCATTTAACACAAGACTTTGCATTTTGACACTTTCAGTGTCTACACTAGGAATCTTAAAATCAACATTTTATTGTCTAGTATCTTCAGGGCGATAACACAACGGTACAGGTAACTTTGGGAAATTTTCCTTGTTTAACGCATATAATTTCTTTTGTAGTTCATCACGAACTATTTTTCTACTGGCAACTATCAAATCAGCAAGTTTCCATAGGGTCCAAAAATCATTCATGCATGTTTCTGGAATTATCTCACGAATTACTTCACACTGTATTTTATCTCGTTGTAGTCGTATTAATCTTTTTAATTCTTTCAGCGACTCATCAACAGCTCTATGATCATCAGATATTTCTTCATAATAATCTACATTGTTCTTTAGCCACTCATGTGGTGATTGTCCAACAAAGGGTGGTGGTTGACCATCATCGCCACACATAATCACAGCAGTATTCTTTAGTAACAGCCAATCAAGAAATATTTGTAATACTTCCAGAGGCACCGTGCATATCTCGTCCCATATGATAATTTTAGGTATATATTTTTCACCCATTCGAGATGGTGTCCATGTATCTCCGCACCATCAAAAAAAACTATGATATGTACACGACTTTACATTTCGTTGCTTTATTTCCCTGGCGAGTTTGTGCGTTGATGTTAAAACAATCATATCTAAACTCATGAATAAGTTAATCGCACGTGTTGTTTTACCTGAACCTCCACACCCATTAAGATAAACAGTCTTATGTCTAGATACAGGCTCATACACGAATGGCGCAGATGATTTTGATACTTGATTATTTCTGTAATATGTTTCCTCAATTTCAACATCGGCAGATTCACAATAACTAAGTATATTTTCTTGTTTTATCCTCCACGTTCCCCATTCACCATTACCAAGATTTAATGAATCTTTATATTTTTTGCGTACATAAAATGAATCTGTCGCAACTATAACAGCGTAACGAGGAAATCTGTTTATTATCGATAATAGATTTATCGAAACATAAGTTAGCATCGAAGATCTTAGATGAGTAAACTATGATGACTCGCCATCAGTATAGCTCACAATGGTACCTAGTTTTGTTTTTTCTCATAAATAAACATTACATCTACTTATAAATGTGTTTTTCTCCATCGTATCAGCGATTATAAAATCGAGTTCAGCATCATCCATGATAAATCTTGTACAAGTTCGTTTATGATCATGTGATCCTCCTTGTGTAAACTTACCGATTATTTTTCTGCCGAGATCTTTTGCAAATTTCTCATCGTGTTTAGCAGGTTCTGGTAACCAAACTTGCTTTTGCACGCGATATGATAAAATAGCTTCAGATACTTTCAACGATATTAAAACTCCAGGATCGAGCATATATCTTAGCAGAATTATTGGAGCCAAACCACGCATAAACAATCGGATGGAGACCATCTCTAAGCCCAAACGACTCTACATAAGCAAATCCTGTTAAATCAAAATCTGGTAAGGGTCCATTTATCGCAACTCTGGTCATGTCATGTGTATGATGTCCAAATCTATTAAAGTATTTAGAACACTCTCCATATCCAAGAAAACTCCCAGGATAACACGCTACCATATCAACTGAGATAACGTCTTTGTAATTATATTTAGTATTTCACAATCCACCGTGTCCTTACTCTATACAACTTCTCACGACATCTTCAAGAAATTCTAATCGTGTCGGTTTCCAGGAGTTTTTCTCCTGAGCGAAATGAGCAGCAACCGATGGTACAGTAAAACAATTACTAGTAATTGTCTAACTTTGACATCGTCAGAAGTATATTTCAGCGCAAGGTTTTCCATTTCTTTATCAAGAGATTATGTACGATAAATATCACCGTTTGACCCTACAAACTGATCATAATGATCATATTCAGAACTCTGAAATAACCACACAGAAACAGGATCACATTTACTAATATCACTGATAGCATCGAATACATCATCATGATAAAATTTAACCATTCTTTCTCGCAAAAATACAGTTACAGCATCAGTCCATGCATGCGCGTTATGATCAATAATATTTATAGGAGCTCCTCTAGATTTATATTTTGTTTTGTGTAAATTCTCTCCTGTCAACGTCTCCACTGTTATTGGAAATCTTAATAACTTTTCTAGCTCAGCAACGTCGCTGATAGATGCTCCAGTGTCTTTAACTTTTTCAGCCCACATATTTATTTTTTACACCTTAAATCTGGTCAACCGTTTCCCCGTATCGCGTTTGTGAAGTGTTCTATAATTCGCTCTGCTACATAGTTTATTCTCGACACTTTCATTTTCTTGAGATCCTTTACGTCAGGTTTATCATGTAATGGATAGAGCGCGTACACAACAGCAGTTACTGGATAAGATCGCTCATAATACGGCTTGTCTATTCCAGTCAGTATTCCTGGTTTGGAATTTTTACCAAGGATAATATTATTCTCTGACTTCTGGACTGATTCGCGTTTGTCTCGGATGATCCAGATATCATCCTCTGTATTACAATAAATTTTACTAAAATAATATATTTCCGAACATCGAGGTAGTCAATGATTTCTCTTGCTCGTTTGTCATTCATAACATAGATATCATTTCCAATCCTGAATGTGGACCACACATGAACTGCACCATCGTGGCGGAACTCCTTCTTGGCTTTACTAAAACGATTAGTTATATCCGCATTTGTTAAAGCTAGACCTTTCATCGAGAAACTAAATTTGTGTAGCCCGTCAAGATCAAATCTAGCGGCGGCAGGCTCAATTGCGGATAATTTTTGCATATTATAATTAAGGCAAATATGTATCTAAATTGAAGTATAAATTATTTATATATGATTCAACCAAATCACAATTGCCGCTGGCTTAAGATTGGTCACACGTCTTCGTGTAACAAAAATTGTGTAAACGATTTCTGCAGTTATCACATGCAATGCGTTAGAAATGTGAGTCTATGACCTACACCGTGTATTCGGTGTGGTGTTGGTGTGCGAGGAAAGACTCACCTTTGTGCGCAATGTGGTGGTAAAAGACACAGGGAGTTAAAAAGATATTACGATAAAAGATATAACTCTAAATCTATTATAAAGCGCGAAGAAGATTATCTAGCAAGATTTTCAAAACAATGATTGAAACAAATAGTATAAAGTATATAAATGGAGCAAATGAGTTTGTGCCTCATCCAATCCTAACCAATTATGAAGCGAATCGTAATGGTATCATTAGTAATTGTAGATTGAAAAAAAACCAGTAGATAGTGTTAACAATGCTAGTTATCTTATGTTTAACACAAAAGGAAATAAAAATTATCTATCACATGGATTTGTGATCGAGTGTTTTTTGGGACCGATCAAAGACGGGTATGTGTTTTACTACATAAACGGCGAAAAACTTGACAACTCACTTCAAAATTTACGTTTTATCACGGAAAGTGAAAACTGCAAATTTGGAAAAACTGGCGGCGTACGATTTGCAAAAGCTTTTAAATCCGTGAATAAAGAATCTGGAGAAGAAATTATGTTCAAGTCAATTTATTCCGCTAGTAAATATTTGAACATAGCACACACACCCCTCAGTGAAACGTTCAGCTGATGGTGTTATTAAATCTACTTATTCCTTAAAATTTGATCAAAATATTATGTTCATGTACCTAGATGATCAAGCGCGACAACCAGGACAAGCATAAAACTTTTCAGTATTGCGCTTATTGTTAGGAACATAATATTATTTAGTTTGCCATCTGCACATATCATTCAGGAAATATTATAAGATGGTTCTTCACAAAGATACATAAACTGCATTTGATATGATGAAACACTCTACTTAATCAGATTTATTTTTTTTGGTTCGCACATATATGATTGATAACATAGTAACGTTTTACAAACCTACCAGTGGTCTTTTCAATGCTAATTCGGCAACTCATTCTCTACTGATAAAATAATACTTTACCCATTGTTTATATAAAATCCGCGTACTGCATGCTTTATTTTTACATAAAATCTGTGTGCAGGATTCACAGAGTGCAAAGTCAATAGTGATTGGCTAGCTAAGCAAACCATGTAGATTACTGATTTACAAGGCCCTTGTCAATTTCTTGGTAAGCTCGCTGTTGTAATTTGATCCGTTATATCAATTTTATCGTAGTCCTACACAGACAGCGAGCTTAGAATTTAGTGTATTTAATTACAATAAATACAAATACGTGAAATATATATAACCGATTCTATAAACAGGAATAAATCTCCCTGTTCGTTTTGTTTTTAGAATTCATTAATTTAACAGTGGAAGCAATAGCGTATGTGTCTGTCTGTTTGCAATCCTATATTACATAGACTTAGATAAGTGACAGCAAAAATGTATAGCTAATTGCGCATGTGTAAAGCTATTTTATATCCGCTTGACTAAATCAAACGGCTTTTATACGGGCGAATTTAATTTTATTTGTGTTATGCAGAATCATATGTATTTTCCGGAAACTGTAAAAATAAAATACCAGAAATTGTGGTTGTTGTTACTTTTAGGACTATGTGGTCTAGATAAGTATATATTAACTAATTTTTCTTAAACTCTTAAGTATGGAATCGCTCGATTGGTTACGTATGGAATCTATGATCTCGGCGATCAGAGATCTAATACTGTGAACGGCAATGTCTACGGAGGCGATATTATGCCAAGAAATATAATTTATTGGGGGGGTACCCCCATCTTCATGTGCGCACACCAACCCACTATGTCAATTAATAGTGGATTGACTTTTTGTCAATCACCCATTGATTGATCATTGTGGGTTGGTGTTCAAATGTGAAGATGGCATTTGTTTATATCAGCATCATCATCATCATTATATGTTATGTGTGTGTGCCGTCTTGTGCCGTCCTAAATATGTAGCGGGAACTGATACGAGATCGTGACCGTGTGACCACTTGTACCCACACAAGGTGCCGTTCCTAAAGACACAATCGCAAAACCAAAATCTAATTTGGTTCGGTCATGAAGACCAATCAGCCTTTGAGTTTCTAGAGTTTCGATAACGGATATCTGAGAACTCTTGCAAGGCATATCTAATTGGTCGCTAAGACCTACACGTGTATAAACAACCCTTTGAGTTCCTAGAGTTTCGGTTACGGATATCCTAGGAACTTGTAGAGTTATACAAGTACACATGCGCAGACAAAACCCACTGTGTCTCTAAAGTTTCGGTTTCGGATATTTAGGGGTTCTCTGGTGGGATAAATGTCTGAACAAGAACCTCATTAGGTTAATCTGATCAACTTGGAATGGTAGATCGAGTGACAGTTCTCCCTACATATTTTGCATTATATATATATATATATATATATATATATATATAAAGAATACTGAAAATATAAATGTCATTGTTTCTGCTATTAAAAAATTACAATATAACGGTATCAATGTTAACAATCTTAATGCTCAAAAGATTCTATGTGATTTTTGACTCATTACATCAACTGAAAATCCAAAACAGATTTACGCTTTCATCAGAATACAAATTTTTGAAGGATATGCAAAGTGGAATGTTAAAGTCATTGGCAACAGTCACTGATAATCAGGTAAAATTGTTTGTACCTCTCTCAAACGATATTAACATCATCAAATTAGAATTATCTCATGAATACGAAAAGAAAAAGATTATAAAGTCTCGTATAAGACAGTTGAGGGAACATTGTGAAAATGTGGAAAATGAAAGTGATAATGAAAGTGATAATGAGGGGCCTTTAACTGTTATAATTGCTAAACCAAACCCATGGGAAAACTAATGCATATTTATGCCTATGTGTTGTATACGGACCAACCATTATGTATCAGGTATCATAGACAAGTACCAATTACATTTTTTTGTTTCGCGTTGTGACATAAAACGCATTACGATCTCACATAAAGAATTATATTTATCTCTTCATTTCTTGTGTCCAAGATGTGATTTTTTTTAGTCTGTAAGTTTGAAGTGTATTCTTGATAATAACGGATTATGAACACGTAAGTATACGGGGGTTTTAGGTTTTCATACAATAAGAAAGCCGGGGGTTTCGCGCGGTAAAAATGTGTATGATATGTACCCTTGCTGGGCCTGGCTGGACTTTGAAAGATCTATTTGAAAACTTCCATCCACAACGTCTCAAACGAGATTATCAGCGATTGTTGTTATATTTACAATGCCTGGCGATATGTGTCTACCGGCACCAAACGGGTTGTTGTTATGTTTTAGTATAGACGGTGGTCTGGCTAATTTTCTCCACGATTGAATTACTCCCGGATAATATTCTTCAATAAGATCACTTAATGATTTCTTCATGTCAGCGTTATTTAGAACTGGTATAATAAATGTTCGTAAATCATTTTCTTTTAATTTATAATGATTAAGAAATAATTGCTTAAGTTCTGGAGTTGTGTAAGGATTATTACTGAGCGTTGTAGCAACATTTATATAACTTCGATTGGCAATGTATAAATCGAATAAGATACCATTTAAGTGTTTTATTGCCTCAATTATTTGCTGCTTTACATTATGATCATAATGCTGTGATAATAAAGTAAGTAGATTTCTTAAATCATTAAAAACTTTATCGTATTCAGGCTTGAGAGTATATAAAAAATCTTTTAATAAATATTTCATCAACAATGTCTTTATTATACCCTGGGTCTTGGCATCTTCGATAAAATTAAATGCTGATCTAATTATCTGTGGGATCCTTTAACCATCAAAATCGGTAAAGTAATGATCATTATTGTTTTGATCCAATTTAAATTTTATATAATGCCATGGATTTTTTTCTCGATATTCTGGATCTTTAATAAATTTTTTCACTCGTTTTAAACTCATTTTTAGTTGGTTCTGGTAGTCCTTGATTAACAGGTGCGACTTCAGGCCATCCTAATACTGATCTGATCGAACTCTGATAAATATCTATGAGGTAATCAGGGGAATTTATTTCAATTACAGCTGATAGTGTTGGTTCGCAAACAGTAATTGCTAACTTTGATTCTTTTCTGGTTATAGATTTTATTCTGCGTTGGAACTCGTCATTAATCTCCTCTTTTTGATAACTACCCGATGAATTTCCAACTTACTGATATCATAGTAGTTAGTATTAGGGTTAAGGTTAGGGTTAGGGTTAGGGTTAGGGTTAGGGTTAGTGAGTTGTATTAGTGACGATCTGTTGCAATAATTCCCTTGACGATGTCATAGACTCAGCCATTATTATTATCTTTATTATTTAATTTTCCATCTTTCCGCTATTGTCACTAGAGAATGCATTATTTTCTGTTACGAATGCTTCATCGTAAGTTTTCATTATCCTAACGGGGGCCCCGAGTGGCCGAGTGGTCTAAAGCGCTCTCCGCTACGGATCACTGCCATCTCATCTCTGTCTGCGTGGATTCGAGTCTAGAATTCGGCAAATGTGGATATGTGCGAAAGCTTGCCAGTAGCTTCTCGTGGGTAGGTGGTTCTTTCCGGTGATTTCCCGGTTTCTTCCTCCACCATTAACAATGGCCGCCACGAATAACCTATCGTGTGCTCAAAAATGGCGTTAAACCCAACAACAACAACAACATTATCGTAACGAACTCTTCATCCGATATTTTATCATCACAGAGGTACAAGGAAAGATGCGAGCATAATTTAGCATAAGCGGTTGTTGCTGTGTGTAATTTCATCATGTACTCGCGTAATTTATCGCTCGTGCATGTAGATATTTTCTGAGCAATAATATTGAGAATACCTGCACATGTTGTTGTTGTAGAAACGATAATCGTTAAAACCACAGGAGCAGTCATAGTTAACGTTGATAATAATAATCCGGTTTCAGCAACAACAACAGAAACCGAATAAACTACTATGTCAAAAACAACAATGCGTCTGCGATATTTTTTTTTATTTTCAACGTGTATTCGTCGATCATATTTTTTATTTCAGTCTGACACTTACACGCCTGATTATATCTGTTACGTTGAATGTCAATGAGTGACTCTGTCATCGAATTCATTATACCTAATGACGTTGTTATTTAATTAATTAAAATGGGAGCTTTAGTTACAAATTCCAGACACCACCAGTAATTAGCGGAGGAAAAACTTCTATCCGATGATTCCAACGTGAACGTTTCTTTAGAATCTTTATCCAACATTACAGATATGGTTGTAGACAATTTATTAGCTAATGGAGATGTGGTAAGTATGTTACTTTCTGCAGCGCTAAACACAGACAATCTATATATACCAGCGACCTCCACGGTGTGTTTGGTTTTATTTCGTTGTGTTCATGTAGCTGAGCCTGATCCGACGACGTACACTATGTTAATGATCTGTTTGTGAGGAGTTTTAATCAGGCTCGTTTTTTGAACAATATCCGGAATTCCACTAATAATATCGTTGAGTTTTGTGTTAATATCGTAAGTATTATATCAACATTTGGTGGACTTCCAAAAAAATCGTTATTAGTTTTGTTTATATTTCTACGAAAATTTAGAAACATTTGTATGTGATTAGAAAATTCAGTTCTAAATGCATCAACTCCATCATTGATTGTCGTTAACGAAGTCGTTATTGGAATCTCTTTATCATCGACGTATTTTGTTTTTGTAGCAGCATCAAACTCAAATTCTGGTGTTTTTAAATTACTAATACCATTATAATTCATATTAAGAAATGCACGCATTATACCACCGTTGGTTAATATGTACTTAGATTTCTGATCGTCAACATATTTTTTTGTTGTAGCATCACTATCAGTGGTTGGATATCCAAGATCTGTAATTCTAGTTTTGTTCATAATAACGTTTCCACTCAATACACCGCCATTCGTCTTGACATAATCGTTAATTGACTTACCGGAATCTTGTATTTTACCCTGATCAGTAAAAGTAACGATATTATCAGCAACTGCAGTAGGAATTCGTATAAGTACTTCTGGTAGTTGTATATTGCTTGTCTTTAATCGTCCTTGTATGTCCTGAAAAACAACCACTTCATTGTGATCCACACTTATAATATTTAATAAATCATCAATCTCATTTCTAAGTTGATCGAGGGTTGCATATTTAGATCAATCACCTTGCTTCTGAGTTTTACCACGAGCAGATCTTCCATAAATATCTACCATTATATTTACTGGTGTCTGTTCAAATGTGACAATGTGGTATATTCATGCACGACTTTATGAGGTGGCTTTCCTGGCGGTGCCATGGATACAGCATCAAGCACATTAAGTACTTCACTACCACATATTGGTGGATCAATTAATGTTTGTGTTGGTAGCGTTGAATACTAGATTGGAGCAGTATTATTACTGACATAATGAAGAAATTCTTTTGGTGGCGCTAATCCATATGAATCAAAATAGATAATTCCACGTGGATCAATTGCATACGCTACCCTTTGCGTGCCAGGTCCAGAGTTTTTATCGAGATCAATAATACCAGTTTCAGTATTGTTCGGTTGTTGTAGTAATTGATCGCGAATAAAAACACCTGAATTTTTTATATTTAGTTTTTTTAGCAGCATCGAGTAAATCAAAATTTGATAGTGGAACTATCATCGAACTGTTCCTAGTCTTAAACCTTTTCCGTACCATGAGGGCGGTGTTCCCGGAAGTCTTAGACCTTTTCCGTACCATGAAGGCGGGGTTCCTGGTAATCTGAGACCTTTTCCTTTTTTTTTTTTGATTCCTTGTCCAGTTGCTTTCTTTAATGCCATTATAGGAGCGGTTCCAACATTGCCTAACGCAGCAGCTTTTTCAACAGCTTGGGCAACAGCGGCTATTAATGCTGGTATAGTTGCGAGAAGTGAAAATATACCACCTTTTTTAAAAGTATCTTTGATAGCGCCCGCAGAAAGACTAAGTTTGACGCCTTTATTTGAATTTTTTGCTTCATTAAAGTTTTTGAATTGACGATCGGTAAACGATAATTTATTTGAACCGCTCATCTGTTCTTTTTTCAACGATATTTTTATTCCACAGTTATTGTTTGATGCTGATTGCAGTCTTTTGACCTGACCAGGAGTCAGACTCATACTAACGTGATCATATGACATTATTAATATTATGAGCGATCTAATTACATGTTACACGTTCTCTACTGGCGCATCAATGACTTTTATTCGTCCTCCAACACCTTTGAGTAACATTGATTTATCACTGAGTGTAACAGCAATTGCTCTGTAATTAGGAATAGTTCCATCATCTCTATTAACACGAGCTCGAAAATGTATATCAACTACTGATTGTCTGGTTAAATCTAAATGTTCTAGTGAAAAGTAATAAATCGGATACAGCGTTGTAAAATCTAGTTGTGATATTTGTAAACCAGTATCAATGTGTTGATCATGTCCCATGAATGTCATTAATCGATGATACGCACGTGCAACATGATTTTGATCGAAATTTAACAAAATATCCTCGGATGGTTCTTGATGTCAATTTATTCTTAGTGAAACTTCAGAAACACCGAGTTTATCAAAAATCATAATACTTTCATCTTGATGGTTTATTCGTGCAGTATTTTGAAGCGTAATTCTTAGTAAACTTCAGAAACACCGAGTTTATCAAAAATCATAATACTTTCATCTTGATGGTTTATTCGTGCAGTATTTTGAAGCGTAATAAATATATGTACCTTGCTGAGAAGCTATTTGCCATGTGAATAAACCGTTAATTGTACTTTGAACACTCTCTGTGGTTGTTACTAACCATGATAACGCTGATTTACCACCTTGACTCATCAAATATAGTAACCAGTATTCTTCAGATATTGATGGAGTCATTAATTGCATCCATAGGGAAAGTTTGGTCAGTATAACTCTACCAGCATCAGCTGCACCAGGTCGCCAGATTGCATCATCATCAGTCCTTTTTCGCACGAGTACAATTGTATGTTTAGCTCCAAAAATAACCTTTCGTACATGTCTGCAGAATCCAAAGATGTGTGACAGTAAAATTGAACATGAAAATGTTCTTCTATCACCTTTTAGCATTGATTTACGCACTGCAAATCCTAAGTTAAAATTTGCATTCATCGATAATACTGCAGGGGTAGTGTTGTCCCCGGAGGCATTTCTCACATTACCAATAGTCATGTTTCTACTTTCTGGAAAATCAGTTGTATCCTTTGCAAACATCATTGATGGACCAGCTGATCTTGAGTAATCGTCGCTGTGTCTTGCAAGACCAAGTATTGTTTTAGCAACGTCAACGTCTTTCTGAATAATTCAATATATTTCCGTCAATCATTTACGTAGCGCTATCAAAAAACGCCATAATACCATTATTAACAAACCAACACTAACATCGGCTGCATATGCTGCTGGCGCTGCAGGAGTAGCGTTATTTAAAACTTCACCTTCGACCTCAATAAATGCTTCAGCGGGTAAGAAATATCTACTTGTATCCTGAACCTGTAATTCGATTCGTCCACGCTCATCTGGAATTCGGGTGTCATAAGATTAATATTGATAATCGCGCACAGACTCATCTTTGAGAACTGATGCGTCCATGTCAAATGCGGGGTCAGATATGCGCTTGAACATCTTTATTATTACCATCTTTGTCTAACACGAAAACGACTTCGAGAAGTGAGACTACTTCCTGCTATCATACTAGCGGTTTTATTTTTTTCTTTTTCCGACATTAAAACATCAACTAACTCCGCTAGTTTTTGATTAGCGGCTTGATTTATTATTTTACTTACACTTGCTGGCATCACTTCAGTGCTAGGTAATTTCACTGGTTGAGGTCGGATGGGTTGTGGTCTGCGTATTAATTGCGTTAATCTATCTTTGATCGCTGAGAATGCTTTGCTAGCAAGGTTACCAGCAGCGTCTATACCTTTTTCACGAACAACATCAATAGCTTTCATACCCAGCTGCTTTGCAATTGGTATTGCTTTGGAGGCTATTCTTCTAAACAGACCCTGAACAATACCACCTAGTCCATCTCCGTAGGTTGCTTTGTATACTGGTAATCGAGAGTTTATTACCCTAACCATGGTAGGTCCACGTTGAGCACCATGCACAATCATTTTATTAATAATTGACTTTATCACTAATTGTGTCTAATCACTGTGACTTAGTCACTATAATAATCATCGGCAATTTCATTAATGAGTGATCGATACACACCAATGTCCATAATACCGCCACTAAATAATCGTTTACAAATATCTGCTGCTTCATTAATAATTTATGGGGAATTATTACCAGCTCGTTTTCCTCCGATGAGAATTTCTAGTCGTTCAACATCAGCAAGAACATTATTGGTACAAGTAATAAGACCATTCCCTAGGCCACTTCCAGTTGCACCAGGAGGATCTTGAAATACTTCTTCTTCCTCTTCACTTGGTTTCGGTGGTGTATTTTTACTTGGTTTAGATAGAATTGGTATTCGTGATTTTGGTGATCCTGGATAATCACTTTGTGATTGAAATTGTTTCATTGTTTTTTGTCGTTGTTCTCGTTGTTTTAGTGATTGTTGTAGCAATTGTTGTTGTTGTTTTGGGGGTAACTGTATAAACGAAATATAATCATCTATTGCATTAACATACTTAATATATCTTGGATCGTTGTTTCAAGCTTGATCAACGTTATAGTTTATGCAAAATATCCATTTATACCAATTTTTGCGACTTACAGCATCATCAGCATATTCAAGTTTTAAATATTGTTTTCGATTATCATAACCTTTCACAGCATTAGCAGCTAATTGTTCTACATTTTTGATCTGTCTGATACTATTAATGGCATATTCGGTAAACATATCAAATATATTAACCCTACCTCGCATTGTTCCTGGTATTTGTTGAGTATCAGCTTCTGCCTGGTCTGGATCCTCGGGTATTTCCTGGATTGGCATTGAAAGGTTTTCAAGAATTTGTTTCGTTTTCTTAGTTTGGTTTTTTTTTGCTATTTGTTTTTTCAATTGCTTCAGCGGTTTTCTCTAACACAGGTTGAATATCTGTAGTGGTCTCAGTGATAGGTTTAAATAATTGTTTTGTATCCTGCTCAAATTCAACTTGAGATTCCTGACGTGATTGTAGTTGTTGCTGAACAGAATCACGAACAGGTAGATATTTTTTAATTGTTTCTAATCGCTCTCGAGCTAATTTAGCTGAGTGTGGTTCTCCAATACTCATTATTTGTAATATTTATAATGGCTGTTTATTTCATAGCAGCAGATAGGGTGAAGGACAACAATTGAGTCGCTTTACGAGTAATCAAAATCGCCTTACAAACTCAGGAAAAAATAAGTCAACAATGATATAACAAAAATAAGCTAACCTCATGATTTTATTATACGATTAAATGCATCACCGTGCGGAAATAGAAAAGTTAGAGACTTTGGTTTAGCGTTGTTGACGTATTTTTGTTTTTCTCAGCCTCTGCAGCAACCTTTATTTTTTTTTAAATAAAGGTCTTAGGCAAAGTTGTCTGTTCACCCTCTCTGCTGCTACTGATTGCAGTTGTTTATGGGTGATATAAGAAGTATATATATATATATATATATATATATATATATATATATATATATATATATATATATATATATATATATATATATATATATATATATATATATATATATATATATATATATATATATATGGCCAAACAAAAATAAACTCACAATTTTACATCCTGAATTTCCTCAAAAAATATGCTTTTGTAGGTCTGTAAATCTGAATTAGATGAGTCATGTCACGGGTTCTCAAGGTTGATTATACATTTGAAATTGTACTGTAATATCGAGTAGATTCCAAGTGCAGTTACATCCTTCTTACTGCACTCAAAATGAAATAAACATTAAATTTTACAGCATCTTTTCGATAATGGTAATGAAAAGACTCCATAATTTTCCCACATTATGATGTGAATCATTCAATGACAGAAAAGAAACACGCATGCCGATGTCAACACAATTCAGAACGATTAAATTGGCAGACTCTGTTGGAATCCGATGCAAGTTGTTTCATGTAGAAAAATCCAGACCATAATCAAAAGATTGCATTCAATCGACAAAAATACCAAATTGTATTCATTCCAGATCAAATGGAAAAGTTGTTGCAATGCTTATTCACTAACATTATTACTCCATATTTCAATTTTAAGTAGAGCAAGTGCCATGTTTCGAAAATTACGTCTAGCGCGCGACAAACTTAATATTTATCTGGGCGGAGTTATGCGCTCATTAATAATGTTGTGTAATGATCCATCAACGCTTATGTATTTAGTTTACAATACGGCATACATTTAGGTACTTTGTTTCTTGCAGTGTATTTTTGTTTATATATTTAATCCATGGGAAGAACAAGAAATGAGCATATATTAAAAAGGTTACTGTATTTGTATGGGAAAATATGAACTCGTTTTGTCGGAAGTATATATTTGCACTCCCAAGGTCGTGCAGTATAACCATCCGAAAAACTCGTTCATATTTTCCCACAGAAATGCAGTAACCTATAAATATTTCCTCTGCTTATATGTCAACGATGTCTACTTGAAACTGATCATGCACGTGACTAACATAAAATCTTGTTTTTCAAGCTTTGTTGGTGTATTGTGTTGGCTGGGTGTTTAGTGAACAATAATTTCAATTAAAAATGTTCTTTGTTCCGTGTACGCAGATTGTTTAGAGAACTATTGTTTCATTTCAATTTTATGTTATTTTTGTTCCGTTTGATTATCTGTTACAGTAGGTTTATGTTCGGGAGTTATTTTTCTCCAGCAACAGTGAAGGAATGCATCGTTGAACCCAATATAAAGCCTTTGGAGAACGTTTATCACTTCTCTTGTAAAAACTGAAGCTTGAGGATAAAAACACAGATACATTAAATACTGTTCTTTTCCGTTTACGTAAGTAGGCAAGTAGGCTTAGATTTCATAACCGTTTTTGTAATTACATTTACTGTTTTGAGTGAGTCCTTGAGGAAGGTCAACATGATAATCTTTGTGTGCTTTCTTACATTAAATTGGCCGGAGTGTTGCTTTAACTGCTTCAATCATTCATTTGACTATTACCTCCTCGAGAATCCCGAGAAGAAATTAAAGCCTAGGAAAGCTTAGATGTTTGCTATCTATTCTCTTTTAAGCATTATGGTATGCCTGAGGTTCTCATCACTTATAATTTTAATCAGTTTCAACTCATATCTTTGACAGCAATCGGGTATCATACCTGCAAAGAATCGACGTGAGCAAGCAGGTGCAGTCAATTGATAAGAACTTTTTCATAAAACTATAACTAGTCTCGAAAAATTTCTCATAGTGCTCTTGTGTTCTGCAATTGTACGATCTGCCTCCACGCAATGAAAATACATGTAGGTACAAAGTCTTCTTTAAAAACATTTTTTAGGTCATTCATCTGACTTTTATGAAATAAGTATTTCAATCTGTTTTTTGTTTCATCAATAATATCGTCGTAACTTATATTTCATTTTATTATGCAAGTTCCAAATTAAAATGCAGTAAGAATTGTTACGATGTTGGCTTGTAAATATGGTATACTCAAACACTATTTATAGATATGTTATGAGGTAAAATTTAAATATAAATAAGAACATTAGAATTCTTTCTAAAGTGTATTAAAACTAACTCTTATTTGGACTCATTTTCATTAAATTATATTGGGAGTAATTTCGATTAAATTATGTGTAGATTAACTTTATTTAACAGAAATATATTCTATCTTGATAAAGATCGTTCCCTTGCAACTCTTGCAAGTCTCATTATTGTATGTGTAAATTTACTTAACAAATACTCTTTACGAACAGGTAAAAAAATCTGTCTCTACTGATACAAATTTCCGCATTATACATGTATAAAACACACCAAGCAAAGAACAGAAGCCTCTCCATATTATATATGTAAATTCTAAATTCGGCTATCCAGAACACTCACTGACGAAGAATTCTTCAGGCCTACTGTCTGACCTCTAACTTGATCATAACACGAAGTCAGAAGTAATAAAAAAGAACACGTGGTTCTATGAGAACAAGACTGAACTTTCTAGTTTGAAGCACGCCATTTACACGTGAATGCCAGTATAGCACCCTCAGAATATTACTCTCAAGGCATTACCAAAAAAGGTTTGAGGTGCCTTGAACTAAATATATATAACAGCCCCCAAACGCTGGCTCTCACTTTATGTTGCTTCAAGACTAGAGAGATTCATCTTGTGTTTTACAGGTAAGACCTTGTTATGTTCTAAACTTTCTTATAGAATAAGTACCTTTGGAAGTTAAAGATTTATGAGTGTAAATTTCCTATTTCTAATGTTTATATGAGTTCGTCTTTTTAATTCTAATATTATAATATAATGAATGTTTAATTGTTTTAAGAACTTATATTTGTATCTATGATAATAGGTAAAAGATTAAAATGCTTACCGACTTTATGTTTAGATTTATTTTGGAAATTTAAATGTTCTGTAAGGATTAAAGAATAATGTTTTGTAATCTATTCTAAACTAGTATCTTATCACAAATTGAGTAATATATAATATTTCTTCAAAATGATTGTTGCATTAATAGCAACTATTTTATAATCTTTAATTAAGTCAAGATTTATTATCTGTTACATATTCTAAAATGCGAAAGGCTACGAATGCACGAAGTTGGTAAACTTGAAAGGAAAAGTATTATATGCATTTTGTGTATTGTTCAATGTAAAGGCTTTTCTGCCTTTGGAATGTAGTACCATATATCACCTATATGAATTATATGAATAAACTCACTTTATGTTGCTTCAATACTAGAGAGATTCCTCTTGTGTTTTACAGATCCTCGGCTCTCACGCTAGCCAAGCATTATCCCCAAAAAAAGATGTAGCCGTGTCTACACCGTTATGCGTGACACCTTATCTTTGAGAGAGTTCCGAACTCTCTCTTCTTCTTTCTCTCTTTCCGTCCGACCATGGAATAGAACATTGCTAAGTGTTTACGAAAGGGATTCATAACACCATAAAAAAGAATCATTTCGTAAAAGATACATTAGCATCATATTGTGGTGACAAGTTTATTTTCGTTATTTGTTATGTTATTTATAAGAACGCCATACAATTTATATCATTTAATTCTTTCGGTTTCAAATTTAAATAACAGAGTAATTCCTATAGTAAATATCTCCATTGTAACTTATCAATATAGTACGCTTTTAACGAAAATATGCGACTAATTTTAAGTACTGTATATATGCGCTAAGCAGAAAGGTTTCTTACCTTCGTATTGATTGCTTGGGACAATATATATATTGAATGTTATGAACTAAAGCTATCAAGAGTGCAGCATTAAACCTTGTGGAGGCACATAGGCAGTCGACCCCCCCCCCCCGCAAATTATATCCTAGTACGTCAAGATCAATTTAATATTATTTTGATCCATTGTCGCGTGGGAACCGATAGGCCGGTGCCCGCTCTGCCTTTTTGGGTAATCCGGCACTGGCTATTAACTATGAATCATCGAATTATATCATGAATTAATAGAACATACAATCTCTGTTCCTAAAACAATATTTATTTTAAAGCCTATTTTAGCTACAATAATGTATTACCGTATTGATCTATGTCGATTGTTATAACTTCTATCATTGAGGTTTTAGGTATATAAATGTTTGGATTACCAATATTATCAAGCACGCCTCTGACTTTTCATTTTTTTTAAAATATAATTTTCTATAGCGGAGGCGTGACTGCTTCATCAGCAGTTACGGTAAAGGCTTGTTCTTTACATTGTCATCGTTTCATTCGTTAATCCTGCCTTGTAGTTTCTGATGTAAAATAAAAACTAAGGGTATTCCTTTTTATTTGCAATGACGTATTTGGTTTGAGAAAAAATATATTCAGATAGACCAAATATCCACAATAAATTAAGAATATAAAATTTGGTTATTCTGATTTACTAAAACGAAAAATATTAGGCAGGATACAGGAGTTATCCTTCCCACATATTTTAGTGGGATGGTAAATGATTTTTCGAAAAAAAATATTTTTATTTGGAGAGTATTGATGTGTGAAAAAAGATTGGTGGTGTTAGGAATTCTCCATGTAATATCGATCTGTTGTCTGGACTTGTACTTGTCAACAAAAAATGGAGTATAGACGGGGCTCGAAGGCCAATACATTTTTTTTAAATATTTGGGGTAGCATATTAAATAGGATAGGAGGTTGGTCTACGGTTATCAAAATTACTTTGGTGGATAGCAGGTTCATGGTACTTTAAAAAAAATTATTAGGATAGTAAAGGTGATGCTTTTCTAAACAAAATATTTGGAGAATAGAATGAAGGGTGACCCAGTGACCCAGGATCTAATATAGCTATAATACTGTAACCTTTAATCATATTTCTATTTTCAAAACATTATTGTTTTAAATTCTTGCAAAGTGCTTTGAAAATCTGGATGTAATAAAATAATAGAATAATGGGAAAACGTATCATCAATGACGAAATCCCATAACATTCCAGGTAAAGTATGATGCCTATAGTGAAAACAACAATTCAGTTAACCGATGTTTTGATTACGTTTCTACTTTGACGTACTCACTGCGGTTCATCTTAAATTTATTTTAGTACGTACTAATTCTGGATGCAAGCAATCTAAGTCACTCCAACCAAAAAAGTCGTCCTTCATTATATAAAAACGAAAAAAGTTTCACAATTTACTTTTCTACTTGGACTAATCTGCTTTTGCATGATAATGACTATCAATTGTTAATTGGTTAGGGCACCAGTCTATACTTCTAACCATGTGTTTGTGGGTGGGTGAGTGAACATGATTTAATATTGGCAATTTCTCTGTAATATCAGCGTGGACTTTTTAGCAAAACTTTTATATGTGCTTTAAAATTCTACATGAAGCTTCTCAGTATACTTCAAGTTAAAATTATCTCGCTCCTGAAAGTACAAAAAAACTGTTTATTGAGGCAGCTTTTCCCGCTAAACGGACATTTATCTCGCAAAAATATGCGAACCCACCCACCCACCCTCCATTTTGATTGTTCAGTGGCATTAGTATCAATCAAGAAATGTGTGTGTTTTCTACACCGTGACAACTAGTGCAATAAAATTAGTGGTTTAAGCGCTATGCTGTATATTATATGTTTGATGCAGATAACGTGTATTATCTATCACAAGTTTGTATTATCATTCATATTGAACTTCTCTACCAAGAGATACACTGATCGTGGTCATCAGAGACACTTTTAGTGGCAATGCGCAATTTTGCTTTTTAGTTTGGGGTGAGTGGCAGAAAGTTCATTTCCATGCCCCTCTTTTGTGCAGAAATAAATGTACAGATACACACGTATCCAGATATTTACTGAATTAACTCTAAGTTATTCCAGTAAATGAGTTTTAATAAAAATAGCTATAAACTATTTTCATAGATATACTAGAACGTGCTTACGTGCTTAAGTCTGTATTGAAGATGTCATGGTTTCTAATGGTGTTTGTTGGTGGCAAAATATATCCACCGGAATTATAATTTTCTGGAACGAAATGAAGCCACAGTAAGAGTTATATTGCAAAAAAAGCCCCAATATTTTATTCTAGTCTTTGTGAGCACAGTATGTGGATTATTTATATACCTTCGGCTATCCCCAAAAACCACGAATCGATAAGAATTTACCAGAAGGGAAGGCAAAAGACCATGACAGAAAAATTAAAACCGGGACATGTCATCTTTCCTCAGCAACACCACATTTCAGCCACTTTAGGTCAAGGACAGCATCTCACGCTGATCAAAATTCTGTTCGCCAATGTTATCAATAAAGAGTCACACGTTGATAGTCCTTGTATTTTTGTCTTGCATCATAAAATCTGTAAATAATCAAGGCAATGACACCGAGAAACAGTCCAAGGGCGATTCCACCTCCGAAGCTTGCACCGCTGAGTTTGTCAGGTCGCGCATTTGTCGTTGTAGTTGGTGTATTTGTAGATGTATTGTTTTCTTTCAGGTTTTCTTTCAGGCTAAGATTTACACTGGGTATATTCGTGCTGGCGTCAACTTCTAGTGTGCCGGCTGTCGACGTGTCTGTACCAGTAATGGATATAATAGACAAAATGTGGAATTGCAAAATATCTATCCAAATGGACAATTAAGGAAAGAAAATTATTTTACAAAAATAATAAAGAGAACACAACTAGATAAATTGGGTGAAATCTGATATATAGCCCTCCTTGCAACAATGTATATAGCTTATAAACAGTATAGCAAAAACGCACATAGTCAACGCAAGACTTAGGGACTCCTTGGCAAAGATCACTATAAAATATAGGGGTAGGATTCCTTCTTGGACAATGAAGTCCCTGGTCGTGTAAACAACCCATTAAACAGAAGAACCAGCCTACGTTAGAGAATAAATACCGTGCTCGAAATTAATATCTAAATAAATTTTTGGTACAAAATTCTTTTTTAATAAAAAGAACAAAACAACAGACCTTTGGGGGGGGATATAATCATATTAAAAACACTGTTATTATTTTTTGGGGAGGGAGGGGGCATTTGTCTGGTGCCAATCCCACCCCCCAAAAAGATAAAAGATATCTGAAGATTTTACACACACCCTGGCATCGCCTTTATCTATATGTTATCTTTAACGATTTAATGCATCGACATGGAAAGCCATCGCCGTAAAAATATGAAATTAAAACAGGATAAGTGACTTTGAAATAAACAAAGAGCGATATTACTATATGAGGCTTAAATGTTACAAGCTTACTCGTTTTCTTTTAGATTTTCTTAGTTTATTTGGAATTATCATGTTTTTGGTGGTGATGGTCTTCCATACAGCGACTTCAAAATGTAAGACAAACCTACGTATTCAAGCCAAATAAAGAAATTGGTTAATATACAGGTTAATAGATGTACATAAAAAAGTGAGATTAATTGCTTTGAAATTATCCAAATTATTACAACTTTATGTTCGGTTCAAGAATGAATTAAGGATTTATGCATACGCCATGGAAAGCAGCTTTATTTCATTTTGTTTATTTATTATTCATGGATCTATGAAAATGTACAAACAGGTTGCATCTGAAGTGTAAAGCTAAACTTAGAAAGCAGTTGAAAATAAATGGGAACTATTTCTCGAAATCCATTTTTTGATTTCGGTGATGAAGTGACTTGCTAATAGATGCACAATTCATGTCAGTACCTGTCTCAGCAATGAGAATCTAACTTCGAAAGTGTAATGACAAATTCATGTTTACAAAATTTGCTTGTTTTGCTTAGTGTTTAACAAAAGAAGGTTATATCGTTCCGAGGCAGTCGGAGAAAGGTTGTTACCCAATAATACGCCACGGCAGCCGACACTAACTTATTTAGTAGAGGAATTCGAACTCACACCCTTCTGGATAAGATTCCAGTACGCTAACCACCGAGCCAATGTGACGTATATTCAAAACCACGAAGATGTACTTGGACAGCAAGTGATAACGATTGCTTTGTGATGTCGAATCCTGCCGTAAAGTACTAGTGAATTAAGTTTGTCTTTGCCGGTCAAACGTTTTGAACAGATATTAGTAGTTGAATTATCATAACTAGCACATTGAACACCGACAATGGGACCTGACTCTAGGGACAAAATGGAAATTATCAGCAAGGTCTCATTTGAATTGCATCATTTCGCCTGCTAATGTTTATACTTTGCTGCAGATTGATGGATTTTCCGGTGTGGGTGGGGATAGGCTTCTCTTGACAAAAACATTTTAAACCGTAGTTTGCTGGCTGATAAAGAATGCTGTTATCTTTCTTCTTCCTTTCTCGCCTGCCGTTTTGTCACATATTCTTAGGCACTTTTCTTACCTGATAAGCAACATACAACCCTATACACTGCTGTTAAATGTTCGAAACATCAGCATTCATGTTGGCAGTGAATGTATTTTGAATGAAATCAATGGCTCAGGAAAGTTTTACTTTGCACAACAGATACATGAAGACGTCCTAATTTTTTAAATTGAAGTATTGTCTTAAATGCATTTTAGCGATGAAACAGTACTCTCTGGGCAGTCTTAAATTTATACAACCATCATACTTCTTAAATAACGGTGATCCATTGTTTGTCTTTTCTCTCATGATAAATTTATGCTAAGAACTAATTCAAAGTTTTATCTTACCTGTAATAATGTACATCAGCACGAGAATAATAGTGATCCTTATCTCCATTTGGGAATTTTAATTGTAATTCAACACTAAACGTTTCGGCAAATAATTTCTTCTCTTCTCCTTCTGCTTATTTTCCGGTAAATAATTATCCAAGTAGCAAACGTCTTATGTAAATTCTTGGTCACGGGTCGAAATTCTTTGTCACGGGTAGAAGCTGTTGGTCACGTTTAGATGAAATACCATGACATGGCAGAGGATCGAGTAGCACTCATGTGTATGACGAAAAAATTAAGGGTTATTCCCGGCAATTCATTTCTACAGCATACATACCTGAGCTTGATATCTTATTCATTCGGATATACCATGTTGTTTTCCTAAATAGCACTCTATGTTACTGTCGGAGTGCGAATTGTATTGAGTACATCTGCGATAAGAAGTATAATTTTGGTATCTATGTGATAACATGTGAGGGACATCGTCATCAAGAAGCGCATATAATCTCTCTCTGTGCGCATATACATCTCTCTCTCTCTCTCTCTCTCTCTCTCTCTCTCTGTGCGCATATACATATCTCTCTCTACATATATATATATATATATATATATATATATATATATATATATATATATATATATATATATATATATATATATATATATATATATATATGTGTGTGTGTGTGTGTGTGTGTGTTTTCTTCTCCCATTTATTATCCTCATATCTCTTGCTGATTTTTACCTTTCTTTTAAAATGTATCCCTTAATTAATTTATTGTTCTTTTAAAATGTATCCCTTAATTAATTTTATTGTTCTTTTATGTTACGGTAGGATTTTTAGTTATATCCTAGAGTGTTATGGGGTTTAATTAATTATTTTTATACCCGTGTATAGTTTTGGTTATATGAAAATGGGGTGGGGTGTTTCCAATATTTATTTAGGTAAGGAACCCACCCAGGCTCGATTATGGTTCAGAAGTTAAGTAGGTGAATATGGTTCTGAGCCCCCAGTCAGCAATGCCGACAGTTAAATACAAAAGTACTAAAGGGTGAAATTAAACAATTAAATACAAAAGTACAAAGGTGATGGAATTAAATAAAACAATTTAATTATTAATAAAATTTCAACATGCGAGCTTCCCAATCGCTCGACCCTTTTGTGCCTTTTTCATCATCTGAATCAGTGTGAGAATTTCGCTCTGTCTTTGGTTCTACTCATCTGTCTCTCTAAATTTCTCCTGCACTCCTCCTTTACTCCTTAGACTTTCCTCTCCACCTCCACTCCTCCTTTGCTATTTCGAATTTCCTCTTCACTTCCCTTTTCGTCGACTTCCTCGTCGAACCGTCGACTCTAATCCGTCGACCCTGGCTGTACCGACAGTCTTACTTCAGTCTTCTTTCTCAGACTCTCGGGACTCTCCTTCTAACTGAAGTTATCCCACTCGGAAAGCTTCTCCTTCAACTTTCCTCTCCACTTCTAACTGAAGTTGTCCCACCCAGAAAGCTCCCTTCTGAAGCTTTCTTTGTTCCAATCTTTTCCCTGCGATCCACGCCAAATTTACGAGTGCGTATCTCGGAGTAGCCTTTAATCGTGCAATCACCTAATAATCTGCCTCGGTCTACTAAATAATTCTGGGATGGAGTCAGTTTAATATTCTCGAAACTTTGAGGTATGTTCAGCCACTAGCTTAATTCTGATTAGATGCGGTGGACTAACCATTCCCAAGTTGTAAATCAGCAGAACTGTCAATATAAGTTGCCTATCATTTTATTACAAAGGACTCTTTTGATGTCCTATTAAAGGATTAGCACCCAGGTGTAATTTACAATACCCTATTCTGCACAAAGAACTTTTTGGCGACTACGTCTTGCTTGTCATCATGCTCACGGCGTTTGTCCACAGATCAAACACCGGATTAGTGTCAGTTGGATAAACATCCGTCCACCTAAGTAGACCGTGAGATTTTAAAATGTATCCTTTAATTAATTTTATTGTTCTTTTAAAACGTATCCCTTAATTAATTTTATTGTTCTTTCCATTAGTGATTTAAGTTTGATGGGGCTTTTTTGGCAATAATCAGTGTAAATATTCAAGACAAGTAAATTTAATCATTTCAGATAAAGATACAGATCATATCATTCTGACATTTTATATATATATATATATATATATATATATATATATATATATATATATATATATATATATATATATATATATATTACAATTACCATCTGTCAAATTTCTGCTCGTAAATGCTTTTGAATTTGATCATGTTAATGAATTGGGTAGGCTATCGAGTCATACTGATTCAATTGAATGATAGAAACAAATAGTTTTTGCTGAGTTTAAAGACCTATTATTTAAACATATTTTCCATTATCACCTGTTTAATCTGGACTTCATGCAGCAAATGGCATTGAAGATTAGGTTTATCCAGAATTTGTCCTTAGTGTCTAATATAATGAAAAGCGATCATCACTTTAATGTCAGTTTATTAAATTTTATTTTTCTATTTACATCCGAACAAACATACAGTGCATAAACATTGAATTTTAATTGAAAACGTTTGGAAGCAACTACTGATTAATTTAATACATACGGACTTATTCTTACAAAAGTGTTGCTACAACAATAGGACAATGTTACGTTGGATAATGATTATGGAATAATTTCGTAATATTTCATTGCACTGGTGAAATTATTGAATTAAACATTAAATCTATGTATCAGCCAGGTCCAGGTTTATTTTGTTATTTTGTTATTTTTTTTTTGTTTTCCTTTGACATTTGCTTACAATATTTGCATTATTGTTATCTCTTTCTAACAGTCTTACATTTTCATTATTATAATGTTACTGGTAGTACACCTGGTCTTAATCCCAGTTTATAAAACAATATAGACGATGTTGTTTGGAATTTTACCAAATAAATTATTTTCTTAAATTTAATGGGAGACCATACGTTCTCGCTTATAAGTATTTCCTAACCGCAAAAAACAAAGAACTAAATCTGCGACGGTTGATCAAGGTCTATGTTGTTTGTTCTACTAATTATTCTAACAAAATGTATAGACTCAGATTTGCATGCGAATAATGTGCCGGCAGATCAGGGTCTTGCAGTTGAACTCGATGTATAAGCGTGTATCTACGGTAACCTTGAAATTATATGATAACCAAACATTAACTAAAGCTACAAGTACAACAACTGTGTAATTTAAAGTTCAGTCACAGGACTTTCAGATGTCTTTACATTTAGTTCATTTCTACTGGGATGCTATATTTTTTAATCATGCTCATATACATTAAACATATCTGACGTGTTGTCTTTTGAGGTTGAAAGGATTCATCATTGACATATATGATGGATTTTGCGAACATATGCCCTAGTTCCGGAGTGAGAGTTCCAGTTTTCCTCTGCTGAAACCAACACTGCATATTGTAGTTTTGTTTTGAGTATCATTTTCAGCGTAGTGCTTTTTCTTTTTAATTATTTCATGAACTACTATCAACAATGAATGTCGAGGGCAGCAGTAGAAAATTTTAAAAAATTGAGTTGCAACTTCTGAAATTTCAGTTGCTGCAGACATAGCCCAAGAATATATTATCATACAATTTTATTACTGTCTGTACTCGCTTATACGTCGAGTCCAACTACAAACTGCCCAGTTTCAGATCTGCCGTCGCATAATGTGTTGCAAGGTCTGGGTTTGTTAGGAGTAATCAGTAGAAAAAACAACATAGATACTGTTCTTACTGCGCATAATGCGACCATGCGACCACAGATAAGGATATAAGTTGTCTGCAGTCAGACATATCTAATAAGCGAGTGATACGGTACTTAAACATGAATCGCCTCGCAAACGATATCCCAAAAAGTATAAAATATCCTTTCACTTGTTTCGTTTGCATTCATGACTATTCTTTTGTTTATAAAGACATTTCAACAATTTACGATCATATTAACATGACGAATATAAGCATGTTACCTCCCAAATCCAGCCCTACTAAGAGACTAATTTTGTCTTTTTATGTCTATATCATAGACAATCGGCAGTAACTCGTACCCATTACCTCCCATAACCTAGGTGTCGCCAGTTTTAAGCTTCTCTTCCATACACAAAATCAGAGCTTAGGTCAGCGGAGAAACATCAGGCGAGTCGGGCAAAAGGGTTATTTTACGCCCCAAGTGTCATTCAGCTCCCAACTTTTATGCAAACAGACAACAGCCAAACTTTTCTAGAAGACAATTTTACAGGGGAGGTAAGAATCCAAGTTTTCAGATCCTAATCTTCCCAAAGTTGGCTTAATACCCTTACCACCCGTAGACATCATAACCCGGCAGTTCCGATCATGTTGGATCAAGTTATTTCCGCAAAGCGGATAGGTAACCCCAATAATGTTGGAGAACTTCTGATTTTGTTTATTCAACTTCTTCTTTCATCTCTCCTTCAAATAGATGTACCATCAGATCAGGAGAAGGACCATATTATTAAACAGGAGATGCAGTTACTCATCGATACACGGTCGGTAAAGATTGTACGAAAGTAACAATCTCCGGAAATATATTCATGGCTGTTTTTTATTTTTAAAAAAAGGCCAGAGGGAAGTTGAGGTCGATCATAGACCTTTGTAGCCCCAATGAATTTATTCTTCCAAAAAAATTCAAGATGGAGTCGGCGAAGTCTATCCGACTTTCTATCCGAAAGGTCGAGGACACTATGTCTCGATCTCACACATGTATATTTTCATGATAACGATAACCGTTACTTTCGAGCATTACAGATAATTCGAATAAATTGCTAACCAAACAACCAAACAATATTGAAAAAAAATAAATAGATTTTTGTAAAAACTTGTGTATGGTACCAGTCACACACACACACACACACACACACACACACACACACACACACACACACACACACACACACACACACACACACACACACAAAACGACATAAAACAGTTTTTACCAGTCGCACAATAAAGCATAAATCAATTGTCTTAAATATAAGGAGTCTTTCTCAATTTATCTTCATTGAGCATACATTCAGTATTATTCAGAATGTAAAACAAAATGTTTTTAATTCTTGCTGAATAAGTTAAACTGTCGAATATTTCACTTTCTTTTTGTACTTTTCTTCACACTTTTCCATACCATTAGTATTAAATTATATTGCAAGTTCATTTTTACCTAAAGAGCAATGGTGCATTTCAGGCAACAGTTAAATAGTTGAGATCTATTTAATAAAATTAGAAAAAATACTAAAATGAAGCTGTCAAATAAGAGTCATCCTTTTTAATATCTCTTCAATTTAATACTGAAATATATTACCAACCTTGTCATATTATGCAACTAATGGATTAAAGGTCAAGGTGACCATCTATATGTGCATGTATTATTAAAGAAAAAAGATATTTAAATGACAAATCTACCTAACAGAAGACATACAATTTAAAACTAAGGTAAGGTAGACAGAAGTCCATTAAAATGCAAATATGAAGTTTCAAAACATTCACTAAAAGAAATTAGTGGGATGCAAAGACATGAAAGGTCATCCCCATTAAGCATGGTGGAAGAGACTTAACTGATCATATCTGATGCATTATGTGTCAAAACACAGCTAGGAAATAACGTATTGCTTATTGTAATTACTCTAAATATGGTAAATTGTATAAATTTTATACATGTATTGCTTAGATATGAACCACCAAAGTGCAAAACACTCTACCTAACATAGTCAAATCTACACCCTGTTCCCCTCCCCTTTCTTTGCAAAATTTGATATATCTGAATATATGTTTAATATCCCACTGAAAGTCACTCTGTGGTTTGCAAAAGGTATATATTTTGTTATTCACAAATATAACAATATGATTACAATTATAGTAATGTAAATTGCACCTGCACATGTGGAGTCACTGTATTGCTGTGGCTGTCTACAGGACTCACGGTACTAATTCAATTCCCATACCAAAACCTATTCAAGCACCGTGATATTAAAAATTCATTAACTTAAAATTTCTGATCAAACCTATATTTATCAGTATAGATGAAACCTGGCTGTTAGCTTCTGTGCATAGGAAAGGATATGAGCCGCGACATTTTCTGGACCTGCATGTGTTTGAACCATGTGATTTAAATTCCGCACCAAAGACTCAGGTGCTAATTTTAGTAATGAGAGTTCCAAACTCAAGACTGTTAAAGGACTGAAATTGCATCAATAAAACAATGTGTCTATTTTTTTCACTTACAACTAGGTTAAGCTCTCAAAAGATTTTTTTCTAAAACATCCTTACATTATTAAACCTATTCGATCCCACTGCTTAAATATACTATTTTTGGTAAACATGATCTTTTGGAAAAAGAAAGAACACTTTTCCCCATCACCACTCTTTTGGTTACATCCATATGCAACACAGTGCACCACATTTGCTATACAAAGCACTATCGTAAGATATATCATATAGACATTTACTTGAAGGGATAAATATGTCATATCCGTTTTTGGAACGCGGTAACTACCGATTGTTTACGGAGATTGCCGAATAATTCTTTCATTTAAAAAAGCAGATTTTTAAGTCTAATTAAACATTTTTATGGTGTGCATACATAACACATGCGTTTAGTTTATGAAGATGACAATATCACACGTTTGTACAATACAGGTGGCCATTGAATTTTAACTTGTACATTTCTAACTGGCTCTTCGATTCGTGCTTTTGTGTGAATTCATATTATAAAGATTGTTATGTTTTGCTATCTTTTTTGTTCCCGCCATAAATTTCTCCGATCCTTATATCTAAAACTAATGGCCCTATAAAAGTGATGTTTTCTCGGTGATTCTAATAATTTCAATAAGTTATTATTTCTGTTGACTTAATAATATAAACAGATGATCTCAAATGGGTAACGATTTAATATTGAATTTATAAAACAAGGTGAATAATGTCCAGCCTTTGCGAGACTTGACTCGCAAAAGCTGAACATTATTTAACGAATTTCATAAATTTAATATTAAATCAGTACCCAATTGAGATTATTTGTTATCTTATAGTTTTATTTCAGCTGAAATTATTTAGATAGAAAGAAGAAAGAATACAAACCGAATATTTTATAAAAAAAAAAACAAAACATTTGTCAAAACAAAATGTCCAATGCGTGTGATGTCACATTGTTTTATACGGTGCACAGTACAAGTATGAGTTAGCCTACATCACATCATATCTAAACATTAGATTGTGTGTTGTTTTGTTTTTTTGTTAAAAGAAGATTACTAGATGCAGAAACACACATATTTACAGTAATGTTTTTGTGAAGGGTTATTTTCAGTATTTGAATTGGAACATTATATTGCACAGAGGACGTAAACAAATCTCTTTTTGAGTCGGAATTTCATCACATATTTTCCACGTAATTATGTTGTGGTTGGACAAAGTTCTGTCAGTTCGTGAGACAGGTTTATGTCTTCATTCTTCTTTTAACAAATGTGAGCATATTTACTTTAGTAAGTTCATTTAAACCAAGCTTGTATATAGGGTGGATTCCATTCTACAGATACTACCCATCCATCCACCCCGACCATCATTATCATCTAAGCAATACATGTTTTAGTTGTTATTTTTCTTGTCTTGGAGGTTTTGCCATTTTTCATGTTATAATATGTTATACATGACATAACAAATCCATGTGGGGGAAATTGGAAATATTGAAACAGACGATACCATTTTCCCCCAATTTCCTTTTCCGAGTCGAATAAAAAAAATGGAGGACAAAACTGTTCAATGAAAAAATAAAAAATCCAGAGGGCGGGGTTAAGAAAGTTTTTCCACGATCGCAGCCAATCAGTTAAGAGAATACTGCACAATGATTTCATGGGATTTTCTTTTGACCAATTAGAATCACATAAAGTGATATGTTCACATGTATAATATCAAGAAAATTAAACTGCACACACTATATGAGAGAGAGAGAGAGAGAGAGAGAGAGAGAGAGAGAGAGAGAGAGAGAGAGAGAGAGAGAGAGAGAGAGAGAGAGAGAGAGAGAGAGAGAGAGAGAGAGAGAGAGAGAGAGAGAGAGAGTTACTAAAAGTGCTTGGAAAGGTGTTCAGGAAATGGTAAATTTAAAGAATGAGATTTGACTTGCTATTGGTAGGTGGTTGGGTGATTTCTGTATTTCAAAATGATTCATAGAATTTACGTATTCATAAATAAAAAGTAAATTTCAGTTATGTGTGCTAATATGGAAGGTAACTATGTACATGAGATGAGATTTATGCAATATTTGAATTCCTGTGGTAATTGTTTACATAAAAATACATCTTTAATGTATGTCCCCAATTTAATTTATAAATCCCAACATACTGTATATATTTTTATATCCCCGTTCTGAAAGTTAAACTCAGATACAGTAATGTTTGAAAATTGACTGCGAATAAAACGTCATAGATATACCCAAGAATGTATGTATGCGTACGTGCGTACGGACGGACAGATTGATGGATGGATATAACTAATATGTCCTAAATATAATGCATGTATATACATCAGTTTTATTCTTAAAATAAACAAATATACGGTTTGACATTAAATCACTGTTGCATTGCACAGCAATACAGGTATGAGCTATAACAATCATTTGATAGATATAAATTCTGTTGAAATAAACGACAATTCCTTATTACAATGTTACTTTAGATCGTTGTTTTCATTTCATATCTTTAAATGCCACACAGTAGCAAGTAATTTACAGGTAGGAGTAAAGAAAATTCTTTGATTAAACAGAGTATATCATGAATCAGTACTGCAAAGGTTTAAAATATACAGCAGCAATTTAGAAAAAAAAGTTTACAGGTCGTTATTCCCTTAAAAATGCTGAGACAGTGCGACAAGGAGTAGATGTAACTAATGTTATGATACAAAGAACTGACATGTGCTTATCCTATCTCTGATAATCCATCAATTTTAACCTTCCTTCATTCCCTTAAATACCGAAAACTCACTATGTATGTATGTATGTATGTATGTATGTATGTATGTATGTATGTATGTATGTATGTATGTATGTATGTATGTATGTATGTATGTATGTATGTATGTATGTATGTATGTATGTATGTATGTATGTATGTATGTATGAATGAATGTATGTATGTATGTGTGTTTATCCATGTATGCTGTTACTAATACGATAATTAGCTATTAATTGCGACTTGGAATATGCAAAAAAGCATGATCAACGGCAACAGGCAATATAGCAATCAGCAAATCTCTCTCTCACACACGCACGCACGCACGCACGCACGCACACCTCTCTCTCTCTCACACACACACACATAAACACACTACACCTCTCTCTCTCTCTCTCTCTCTCTCTCTCTCTCTCTCTCTCTCTCTCTCTCTCTCTCTCTCTCTCTCTCTCTCTCTCTCTCTCTCTCTCTCTCTCTCTCTCTCTCTCTCATATACAGCCCAATGTTTCATTCATCTGGATATCGTAATACTTCAAATCATTTGTCGGTAATTGCTTAGATATTACTTAAATTTTGAATGTACAAACAAATATGAACGCGCGCAATCGGTAAAATTGACAGCAATCAATAAATAAAATAATAACTTTGCTGTGTATTTCTCTCTTGCACTCACACACACACACACACACACACACACACACACACATTTACAGCCGAATGTTTAATTCATCTGAATATTGTAATATTTCAAATAATTTACGCTAAAGAGTTTTGTGAACTACATGGTTTTCCACAAAGATTTTCGTAAATCCAAAGACAGTTAATCTGAGATTGTTCAACATCCTACGTAGGGCGTTTTTACAACTTTAAATTACATTTTGTTATAATCGCTGGATGTACGCGAAGTATAACATTTGTACCCTATGAGGACGATAATGCATAAACCTAGTCCAAGGGCAATGCCACCTGCGAAAGATGCACCATCAAATGATCTAGATGGCGCCTTGGTGGTAGACGCAGGGGTGGTTGTTACAGATGTGGACCTCACAGTTGTGGAGTTCCTTGTTATAGCTGTTTTTGAATGGGTCAGCATGGTAGTGTCGATTGTACCGGCATTCGTAATGGTTACCATGGAAGTATCAACAGTTCCAGCTGTGTTCGTGATGGGCACGACGGTGATATTGTGATGTTGGGTAGTTTTTTCCGTCGTGTTAGCTGCTGTCACGGTAATCACATGGGCTGTAGCTGTCGTGTTAGCTGCTGTCACGGTAATCACATGGGCTGTAGCTGTCGTGTTAGCTGCTGTCACGGTAATCACATGGGCTGTAGCTGTGGTCTTGTTTTCTGCTAAGGTTGTAATGAGATGAACTGTAGCTCCTGTCACGTCTTCTAAGTCATTTTCAACACTTTCAACTGGAGTCGCGTTGACTGTACAATGGACAAAATATGACGATTAAAACAATTATATTGTGCACATTCCATTAAATCCATTAGTTGAAAACTAACTCTCTGGACGAGTAATATCATAACACACACACACACACACACACACACACACACACACACACACACACACACGACTCTGAGCAAAGCAATGAGTTAATGAGCGTATTATACACATACGGTCTGTTAAGAAAGGGGAAATAGTATTGCAAAAAGAAACTGTTCTTACTAGATTGCTTCACCTGTCTCATTATACCCTGCAAGGCAACAGTTGCTTCAAGATTTATTTTTTTTAAAAAATGAAGTAACCTCCCTCTTGCCACTTCTTAACACTGCTTAGGTACATAGTTTATGTTTCCTTTTTGGGTACTTTTTCATTCTTGTTTTAAGCATAAGATCAGTCATACCTGCTACCTTTTCCATATTTCCAGTGTATACACAAGCCAGATATACATTTCTGCAAGAACTATCTACCTCTAAAGACCAAGATGGTCATCTGAGTGGTCACTAATCTTTGTTTTGACTGTATATGCATAGTGACTTTGTTTTGAGATGAAAATTTGTTTACTGATGTCAAGTACATAACAAAATATAAATAAATAAACAAAGAGAAATTTATACCGAGCGTCAAAAAGATGAATATAAATGATTTAAATCTTAGATAAATTTAATCTTACCTATAGCAAGATAGCTTAAAGCGATGGCAAAAATAATTTTCATCTCCATTTTACTTGTAAATGCTCTGCAAGACTAAAATTAAAGCAGCGTATGTATTCTGCCTTTTCTTTCTTCTACTTCTCTTTTCTGACAGTTCTCACTTTCGTGGCTGCTTCCTTAAATGATGGGATTTTGTTACCAACCAATGGTCTCGTGCTTGTGAAATACCCTGACCTGTCACGAGGAGATCGGTCCAGAGTCCATAGACGATGTAGGAGAGTAGGCATGCATTTCATCTTGTTGACGAGCCCGTAATTCCGTCACAGTCCGATGTCTCACAAAGCAGGGTACAAGAGAGTACATGCATTAACGTTATCTTCAGGGTTGGGCCTTCGTTATCAGAGAGCATATACGCGTATACATGAATATAAGTTTGTATATGATATAGCATTGCACCTATATATCTCGGAAATAGTATTATAAAGCGGACCATATCGTATCCTTTATGCCATCTATCTTTCTTCTTTTCAGAGTACTACAACGTGTTGTTTTCAATTACGACAATGAAAAAGACGGCAGATATAATTTAGGAAATATTCTACAATTCTTCCTGATGGCATACTGGCGAATTACATGATCTGTGTTGTAAAGACACTTACAGTAGTTTGGGGCGCAACACAAGTATTTTTTAATGCCGAGGCAATCTGTATAAAATGTCTGGTCCAATGAGTCATCGACACACCAGGTCAGTTAGACTGAATGATAAATTTGAACCCACACCTTTTCGGTTGCGAATCCAGCACACTAACCAATCTGTCACTGCCTGTCCTACACTTCCAAATAGACAGAATACCACCAGAACAAACACTATTTTCTGTCAATGTTTCTAAAACATCACTAAAAACCTCCTAAAACATTCGTATTCATGTTTGAAACAACTTATGAACCAGATAAATATTAAATTACTTTCCCCTAAATATTAGTGACCAACGAGTAATGTCCTCCTCTTTGTGAAAATTGAAGAGCACTTATTAAAACACAATATTTTAAACACAAATCTGGTGATGATCACTAAATCTTTATAAGTATTAATTCCTTACAAGAGTTCGATTTAAATTTAACAGAAAGTACCAAATAGATGTTGGGTTACAAATATTTTGCTCATTTTCAGCCATTTTAAATTTTGTTTAATAAATTCACCTAAACATAATTGGTGTATGTTTTGTTATTACTATGGTCAAACACATAAAAATTCAATCATTATGAAAGTGAGAGACTTTATATATTTATTTATTTATTTATTTACTCACTTCTAAATGAAATTGAACAGTTCTTACAATGTCGCAAAATTAGTATAAAACAACCAGTCCTTGATAGAAAAAAAATCGTTTACTGCTGTATTATTGAGCTTCTCATATGTGATGTCAGTCAAAAGTACCCCAAAATGTCTATATCTAATACCACCATAAACAATTATTTATATTTAAATTGGAATTTGCACAACATTGTTGTTATTTTACTGAATTTTTGTAATGGTCAAATTTAATTTTCAAACATGACTTCATGACACTGTACCCAATTTATTACTTTTCATTGCAACTCCTGGAGATGTTCAGGCAATCCGTTGCCAGTGTGTTTTCATGCACGGGTAGGTGCGACTGGTGTTAATGTTTTGTGTCTATGCTCTTAAAATACGAGGGAATCAAATGGGAATGATTATAAATGGTAAGCAATATCTAAGTCTTAGTTATCTATTATCATTTATTTTGAACCGGACAATGATATTTATAGTTGTTTTTTTTTACACAGTTGCATTATCAGTATCATTAATCACTGTGGACGAGGTTATTAGTCAAGGGAGACAAATCATACGAGTCGTTAATTATAACACTATGAGTTACTTCCCTTATACCGTTAATTCTAGCCTTGGTAGAGCGTGTCCCTGAATTTAATCTGCGCTACAGGACATGCTTTATATTTATTTGACGAAGAAATTGGAAAGCACAGAAGGTACTTACTAGAGGTTGTGGGTTGAAAATTTGCTTAAGTGTGGAATACCTATCAGCTTAAATTAATGATGAGGTAGACACGCTTAAACCTTGACACAATTTAAACCTACAACTTGTCACAGAACGCAACATACAACAGTAATTTATTACGCAAATGATAATTAATTTTGAGCTCTTAAAACAGTGACGTAGTTGTAGACATATAATAGTGGTGTCAAAACGATGTTTGTAAAATAATAAGATAGTTGTACACACACAAAAGTGATATAAATGCAAAATAGTTCTTAAATATATATTATTGAGAAATATAAGATAAATATTGCAAACCATTTTAATACAACTACAAGATAGAAAGGAGCCATAAAGAAATAGACTTTGGAATTAATTTAAAATAAATATAAATGAACACAAATTTTACTGTGGTAACAACCCAGGTGTGTATGAAATTTTAATGACATTGTAACATAATTTTGTTTTCACTTAACGCTTTGGGGCGGCCACCCTGATTATGGTATTTGACTCTCGAACCATCAAATGCTAAATATACCCTTGGAGAAAATTTCAAAAAATTAAAGCTGATCTTGGCGACCAACTAAAAACACCAATGTGCCCCATCATTGTGCGTAAGGAGTCTCTTTTTTCGAGGTATCTACATTTTTATTTTACATCTCCCAGAAGAGATGTGCATTCTCGGGCATCTGGAGTCTCTACTTTCGAGGTATCTTCATTCTTATAGGACATCCTCTAGAAGAGATGTGCATCTGGAATCTCTACTTTCGAGGTATCTCCATTCTTATAGGACATCCTCTAGAAGAGATATGCATCTGGAGTCTCTACCTTCGAGGTATCTCCATTCGTATGTGATAAAAGAGTGCATGGTCTGTAGATTAGGCTGAGAGTGCATTGGATATATAGAGTAGAGGCCATTACTCTCGGCACGGGTTTCATTGCTGCTTAGAACCAATTATACAACTCGTTAATGTGTTATTATATTGGCGTGATTCTACTAAGTTTCATTAAAATAATTATGTATTTAAATCTATCATGTTGGATCCAGGGATAAGCGCTTTCCATTTTGTTATGCTTTTAGATCTTAATTTATAATAATGGTTCCAAGTACAAATCATGCATTTCCAAAATAAATGCTGTGTGTTTGTGCATTTACCTGAATGTTAACTTCCGCTTGTCTAACAAATGAATTCTTGTGTACTGCAAGTCATCACATTCGGCAATTATTTGTTCTACCCTTTTAGGATGAGCGCATGTCCTTGTGAGTTGGAGACCTGGTACATGAAAACTTTATGTGTGGTACTAGTTTCTCTCTCCCCCACCCCAACACACAGATGGGAGGATAGATGGACAGACATGTAGATAGACAGACAGACAGATAGATAGACAGATAGATAGATAGATAGATAGATAGATAGATAGATAGATAGATAGATAGATAGATAGATAGATAGATAGATAGAAATGATACAGAAATATAGAAGGGCTGATTAGAAAATATGTTGCGTACTGGATAGACGTGAGGAACATGGGTATTAAAGATGTTACTTTAATTTTGGCGCATCAGACAATAAATATTAATATAAACAATTATCTACAATAACAACAAACATTATTTATGAAAATAAGCATAGGTCTTTGTACAAAACGAGAACATATAACGGTTATTAACCTAAGATGAAACTGTTTATGATAATATAGTACAGATACACAAGTTCAATATAGGCCTTGTCTACTCAATGTTGATTTATTTGAGTCATTATGGTAGTCTCGCTTTGCAAATACGATGGCTTAAAAGGTGTTATTATTACGATCCTGTATATGATGCTCGGTGGCATTTTTGGCTATATTGAAATGGCGTCTTTTATTTAATGTTTGTATAGGGGCCTACTTTAACAGCTGACACACACACACACGCGCGACATTAAAATAGAGAATTGTAAAACCTTGCCATTTTACAAAGGCATGTCTCAACGACCGTAGCAGAAATTATGAAGAGTTTCACAGATGAATCAATAGTAGAAAACACACCATACCCTCATCGGCCAAGTAAACCTTACCTCATCCCTTCAAAATCTTCCTTAGGCTAAGGTACGACAAATATCGCTTTTTCTCTTCTTTTGGGACCACACACACACACACACACACACATACACACGGAAAAGGCTGAGATACTTAGTCTTTTATGGTCTTTTTTGGTACACTCATGTCAGAGACTGAGTACTTATCGATTCCTTTTTTCAAGAAAGAGCGGCTTTTGTTTGAATAACCTCCCTTTAATCGCTATGGTTTGCTTGACCCATGACAGAATCAAGTAAATAGAAACAAATGAATAGTTTTTGCTTTATCGTCCGAAATTCAATCATGTAAATATGTTTGTCTTGTGAATCAAATGTTGCAAAAAAAGAACTTTATTACTGAACCAGTCTACAACTCCTAAACTCATGCCACCTAGCGACAAACATCTGACAATTATATTCATACTCATGGTCAAAGGTATCTTGTCATTTTTATGGTCAGTAGGTTTTATAGCTGATATTGGTACGATTCATCCTTGCTCATAATGCATGATATAAGTCAATCAATGTCCATCACATTGCAAAATACCTGCAAGCTTTTATTTGTTTTTAACAATTACGATGATACCCACCCAAAAAAAACCCCATTAATATGAAAACACTGGATCATGCCATGAAAATTTTGAATGAGACATTAATTACAAATATAAATTTTGCAATTATGAATGAATGCACGTGTTGAATAAATTTATGTACGTTGGTATATTATTTTAAAAAAAGAAACAACAACAACAATAAAGAATTAATTGCACGATCTAGACATTATTTAACAGTTTATAAAATCAAACTGATTAACTTCCACCACACGGTCCCGGAATCACGAAGGGTGTCATGTTAGTAATTCAAAGTTGAAAAACTTTGCTCGATTATACAAAAATCCAATAAATCCAGTGAAATCAGAAGATTCTGGATTTTTTAAATAATGAGAAAAGAATCGAAACTAAAAATAACTGGAAAGCTTCTAACATGCCTTGTCCCACAATGCATGGACTGCATTAATCACGCCCAACAGAAAGAGATTTAGTTTTTATTTTGTTCGGATTCTCATTCTGTGGCAGCGCCGTCTGGTGGCTTCCATAATATCTCTCGGAACATTTCTCACATACACCCTACGGTCTGGAGAAGGGCTACGTCGCTGCTTAGGTACACTAGGGGCATCCAGTATAAGGCCCCTTCGAGAAGAATATTTCTGTTCAATTGGAGGAAGCGGAAGAGGTTGATTTAGAGGAAGGTGAGCAGGAGGAGTGACGATATGAATTCTGGTCATTTTGAGATCTTCCGCCCCTTCCTCGTTATCGAGTGAAGCGTCATTTACGTCTTTGGTGTCTACACTATTACTGTGTTTGTCCTTATTCTTTTTATCACCACTGTCTTTTGAAGAAAGATCCATTACTTCATTAGAAGATTCAGAAAGCTGACGTTCGTATTTAAAACGTTTTGTGGACAAGTCGATGGAGTCTGAAGTCTCTGGTGTCATAGAACGTTTGTACGGAGACATCGTGGAAAATGATGTATTTATATTGTTACCATTAATAACAGAAAAGTCAGGACACGAGCTTCTACTTCTGCTTCTTATTTCAGTATGAGGTAGTTCCACACTTAAAGTATCTCTTTTTAGATCTCTGTCATAGTGTTGATTTCTATGAAGGGGTAATGACAAGTTTTCAGACTGATCTTTGACAATGCACCCTTTGCTTACGGGATCCACTAGGTTTGAACCGCGGATTTCTTCTGTAGATGTGCCAAATGCCTTCTTAAGCTGATCGTATGTCATTGGTATCGGAATTGGTATTGGAACTGGAACTGGAAATATCATAGGGAAGGGTATGAGCACCGTTACAGGTGGTGTTCCAGATGGTGTGGTGGCACCAATTTGTGCTTGTTGTGGCAGAGATGGTTGAAAATTTCCAGAATTTTGACCGGTGTACATTGGAGGGAAACCTACCGGAAAAAGACTGCTCATGCGCCGATTTCCGTTGGGAGACGTCTGTGAAGAACTTGGTGTTCCATTACGCTGCAGGCCGATCGGGGTGACAGACCGAGATGACATTTCTGAGTGTGGACTTAAAGTCTGTCCACCAGGGGTGGAAGAAGACTGTCTATTTCCTGGCGGGTAACTCCCAGTACCATTCACAATGTTTTCCGAGGCCAAAAGATTTCCATTGAAAGGTTGCATCATGCCTGGATAGAAAAATGGCCCAAAAGGACCATAAGGAGTCATGCCAGGAGGTATAACGCCCATGAGGTTCGCCTGTTGGAACCAAGGTGCCATATTAGCCATGGCGGCAGGGTGAATAAATTGAGTTAGGTGGTTAGGTATCTGCTGTGGCGCTCCAGACATCGGATGTAGCTCATGTGTTGGATTTGCATTTGTCAGCGTCTCGGAATTGCGTCTTTGTCTTTTCCTGCTTTTTTCAGTTGACTCTGATTTGACCCTATCTATAAGGGGTTGTCGAGACACCGAGTCCTGTTTAGAAATATCTAAAGACTTGCTGAGACGATGCTTATTCAAAGAGTGAGTCAGAATACTACTGAATTTGTCTGAAGCATCTTTGCGATCCTTGTCACTTCTCGATCTGTCCTCCTTTTGTTTATGTTTTGCCTTTTCACCATGTAACCATAGTTCTGGAGTTATGAGAATTTCTCTGTCACTATCCCTATCCGTTGCAGAATCTTCTGTTCCTCCATTTTGAGCTATTTGTTGCAAATGTTCCTGGGTCTCTTTACAGAATATACTCATTTTATACTGGTTCAAACACTTATTACCACAGAATTGTAGCTGTTGTTCTCCGTCCTGAAAGTCTACATAATTCACAGTATGTCTAACATGTTTGCACCAATCACACACTTTGTTCTTCTTAAACGATGCTCGGCGACACTGCGTAAAGCAGACTTCACTACAAAAAGATTTTGTTCCGGTCGGCGTCTTCAGGGTGTACGATTTTAATCCGGCCTTCTGACACCAAGAGCACGTTATTGCCGTTCCTGTTGGGCACGAGTCTTCCTCGGAATCTGCAAATACAGATAATATATAACCAACAATGATAAGAACGATATTCTAGCACACTTTATATTATACTATTTTCAGTTTTTCGAAAAATTCTTAAATGCTTGTTATATTGAGAATACAACTCTTATGTTTGAGGACTTTAGTACACTAACGGTGTTTTTACTGTTGAAAATGGCTTTCTTACCCGCTCAGGTCAGTTGTCGTCTGTACACACTTTACGACAGTGAAAAATATAATTAGGGCCGTCGAATGCAATAGTTATCTCTGTATATGTGATAAAGAAAACAATCCGTAAAGGAGCAAACTTCAAGTTAAATAATTATGACTACTTGGGGAAAAAAAAGCAAGAAAAATACTTCCAAAGAAGAAAAATTATACTTTTCAAGGCAATTCCTAAATTAGATGAAGCTCAACAATTACCATGACAGCGTATCATGGGAAACATCATCTTACTTGTAGCATGATGTACGAATTTTATGAAATACAAAACATTAACTAAAAACGTTGAACATTGTCTAGTTGTTGATGTCATTTCCTATGCAGTTTCTGTTTGTAAACTAATACCACGCCATGTGATTTGCTTGCGCAGGCGAGACAAAAAAAAGCACACTTCAGTCGACTTCATTTCAAAAAAGCACAAAACGCAATGACGAGACATCGAAACAAAACTTTCAGTGGATGCAAAAAATAGTACAAAATTACACTGACTCTGAAACATACCAATGCATGAATTATAGAATGTGATTAACGAAATGTTTTGCTTAAAGTGTAGGCAACTAGTGGAGCATAATGGAATTGATGCATTGTAGCAATAATTTTGTAAATTTCACCACGTGAACGATTTGCTATTTTGTCGGTTTGAACACATATTCAACACGTTATTGATTATATCATACCACAAATATGAGGCTTATGTATTATTTTCAAGGACACACCAAGGCTGCCAACCCTGGCTGTCCTGGACGGGTATCAAACCCTCTACCCTTGGAAAACAAGTACCAACTAAGCTATTGGGACTACTGATAAAGGTCAGAAGCACAATAATTTAGTTCAAAAATACGGTGGGCAAAGTCTGTATCGTTGGTCATATACCCTGGGATTTAATGTATCCAATGGATCAGATTTCTGTCATTATGGCCGAAATACACAATTTTGTGCCATAAGGTAGTACCCATCTTTAAGGGCCTTTGACATCATCATAATTCATGATAGACCCAAGGGGGTGGTATTAGATAAAAGAACAAGGATTTAGCTTTATACTGATGCCAAGTAATGTAGACATTCAATACACAATACAAATACACCTGAAAAAGGGAAACGAAACCAAATAAACCTAAGCTATAGTCCAGCAATAGGACCGACGCTTTACTTTGCGAAAAGAATTTCCAGGAATTTAAAATAAGAATATTTCTTCTTATCAACTGTGGAGTGCTGAGACCATTGCTGATATTCTTCAGCGATAACAAGATTTCTAAATTAATTACTGTGTTGCAAAACACTGGATGTCAGTTTGACACCGTTGTCATTCAGAACATTGTAGACATCATTAAAAGTCGTTTGCTGAAAACCCCATGTCAGAGTTGTGAAAATAAGATTTTTAAGAAAGTCTTTGTGGCAGCCATATCAGATGTACGATTAGCACCATTTTAATTTAGGTCCAACTAGGTATTATACTAGGTTAACTGGTGAAAACAACATGTTGACAGCCATTCATTTGGAGAGGAGTAGGGATATCAATATATGTAAGACAACATTCTGTTCAGGAGGAGTAGCAATAACATGATTTTTAAGAATGCGTTGACCGTATTGGACGTCAGTTCCACACCATCTGGATGCAAAACCAACTGAACATCATTAGAAGTCTTCTGGTGAAAACCCTATGTCAATAAGACTCTTTTCAGGAAGATTCTCAATATGGCTGTCATGGCGGCCATATTGAATGTTAGATCGTTACCAGCTTTATTTGGACCAGTTAGGAATCATAAGAAGTCTTCTAGTGAAAACTCCATGTTGATATGATCGTTCGTGTACGAGAAGTAGCAATAACAAGATTTTGAAAATGGCACATGTGGCGCGCATATTAGATGTCAGAGCAGCACCATTATCATCTAGCACCATTAAGGAGTTATGTGGCATTCCTCCAAGTAGTGTACGTGGAGCAGCATCAACAAACTCATGATAACCGACAGAAGGACGAATTACAACACACTATCCTAGAAGGTTTTCTGGTCCATTACCAGAAGATTTAAAAACAGAATTTTGAGACCAGATTTTCGTTAGTAAAACAATCGGCGGTTCTGGTGTGACGCATTTGAAAAATTATGGGTCCAGTAAGCAAAGGCAAATGGGGAGAGGGGTGAACGTTACCCATTTAGTCATACGCGAGCCTAATAGCCAGTCCAAAACAACATCTCTTACATATCTAGGCACCTGTCAATACGTAAGTTTTTCTGACTCAAACGTACTTAGGTTCTATTGAATATTACAAGAAAACTTTGTCTTCTCTCCCCGTTTGAAGTGAAAATAAAAAGCTCTCTACCTTAATGATGTCTTATATAAAATGCATGAATAATAATTTTAGATGAGGTATATCAATGAGGCCGTATCCGTGTATCAGCATCGTATTTCGACTGGCATTGCTAGTATAGTGTTGTTACATTGTAGCTTTTACCAAGGCCTATGCAAAACATGCATTCTACATCGTGTATGTATTCAAACATAAAATCCTGTTATGTTCTCCAATCGTACCGAAAAGATACATCTTTCGAGCAGAGAAAGAAAACGCGTTTTCTTGCTTCTAATAAAAAGTCTATTTAATCTGGAATTTAAATGTATCAATTAATCCAGATATGCTACATATTTTAAACATGTGAATCACTTTCTACTTTTTGAAGCCAAGATCACGTGATCGCCTTTAATTGGTATGACACCCTTAACGTTTTTTAAAGTAATGGTGGAGTTATATCAATATACATTTAATTATTTGATTGTCAAAGTCATATCATGGGATATATGTGCAATAATGATGTTAGGAGCTACTGCAGTCGCATTTTTATAAAGTGGGACAATTTCATTTAAACTTGATAACTCTTACTTCTTTGAATGAAGTAACAGACTAACAGAAATATCAAACATGTTGTATACCAGTACTTTCTTTCATACAGAGAATGGAAATAACAAAATAAAAACTATTATAATATTTGTTCGCGGATTGGAAGATTTTGAACTGTTTAAAAAATTACACAATTCAGATCAATCTTTCAGTCACATAATTTCCTGACAGCAATCTCTCTCTCTCTCTCTCTCTCTCTCTCTCTCTCTCTCTCTCTCTCTCTCTCTCTCTCTCTCTCTCTCTCTCTCTCTCTCTCTCTCTCTCTCTCTCTCTCTCTCGATCGACAGCAATATCTCTCTCTCTCGACAGCAATCTCTCTCTCTCTCTCTCTCTCTCTCTTTCGATTATTACAGTTTGTAAATTGTACTTTTGTATCGTAAAGATTAATCTGGTGAAATTCTCACAAGCCATTGACAAGGAAAAACTACCACCATCCAAGACAAATCAGGGAAATGCCTCAAAGAAGATCAAGAGATCCTCAAGCGATCGATGGACATAATACTGCTCAGAATTGTATAATCATAGCACCTTAGTAGATCCATCAGTACTAAATTGCCCTCAGGCAGAAAAAATTAATGACTACTCGTGAAGAAGTATAAATTGCAGTTAGGTCACTAAAAAAGGAAAGTCAGTCGGCATTGACAACATACCAGCAGAGCTCATTCAAAGCAGGAGAAGAGATAGTCACAGTCCTAACAACAATCTGCAACAATTTAAGGCAGTTAAGAGAATGGCATGGACTCAGTCCTTGGTCATCGTGCTCCACAAGAAAGGAAACCTACAACTATGTTAAAACTACAGAACCATCTGTTTGATCAGTCACCCGAGCAAAGTCATGTTGAATATAATTCTGAACAGACTAAAGCCTCAAGTAGAAAAAATTATTGCTAAAGAGCAGGCAGGCTTCCAATCAGGAAGAAGCACCACAGAAAAAATCATCAATCTTAAGACTCCTTTGCCAGAAATACCTTCAGCAGCAGCAGAATCTATACCACGTCTTTATAGATTTCAAAAGGGCCTTTGATAGGGTATGGCATGCAGCCTTATGGGCAACTGTGATGAAGTACAGCAAACCTGGTACAGATTGTTGAGCACCTCTATGACAAAGCTACCAGTGCTGTTCTCACTAATGGCAGCAGAAGAGATATTGGTTTCCAACAACAGTTGGAGTTAGACTAGGATGTACACTGTCGCCTACACTCTTCAACATTTTTCTGGAAAGGATCATGAAGGATGTCTTGCATAACCACAAGGGGACTGTCAACAACGGTGGAAGAACATTGACCAAACTTCGCTTCGCACATGATATTGATGGTTTAGCAGATGAAAAAGAATTGGCTGACTTGGTTGAGCGCCTTGACGCAACCTTCAAAGCGTATGGCATGGAGATTAGGGCCGAAAAAACAACAAAAAGGTCAGTGGACAGAAGCTGGAAAGGGTCACAAGCTTCAAGTACGTGGGATCAATTATTACTGACGAGGGCTCCAAACTAGAACTACTTTTCAGGATTGCCCAGACAACAACAGCAATAACAAGGTTGAGACCAATATGGAAAGATACCAACATTGCTTTTGGTTCCAAAATAAGGCTGATGCGCTCGACTGTCATATCCATCTTTTTGTATGCTTGTGAAACATGGACGCTCACATCAGATCTACAAAGAAGGATTAAAACCTTCGAAATAAAATAATACCGCAAGATCTTGGGACCCTCATGCATTGACCATGTAACTAACGAAGTCCACAACAGGATACAACGACTATTCTGACCCTATGAAGACCACTTGACCACTGTAAATAAAAGTGCAAACTGCAGTGGTGCGGTCATGCCTCAAGATCATCTAGACTGGAAAAAACAATCTTGCAAAGTACAGTGCTTGGGTGCAGAAGAAGAGTCAGATAGAAAAGGAGGTGGGAAGACAAAGTTAAGGAGTGGACAGGCATGAGATTTGGAGATGCTCAAAGGGCAGTAGAGAATTGGGAAAGGTGGAGAGAATTGATTGTAAAGTCAACTATGGTGTCCCAACGACCTCTTTGGTTAGGGGATTGATGATGATGATGATGATGATGATGATGATGATGATGATGATGATGATGATGATGATGATGATGATGAAGATGACCTGGGACACCGCTAAAATTTTAACATCTTTTCTTTAAGAAAAAAGTTTGATTTTACGGATATATGACCATTTAACTGCTAATGTTACGATCTACATCATCATTTGCTCATTCGAAGACTCTATTTATGCTATTAGCTTGTTTGATTTTATTATTGCCTCCTACCAAGGGCATGTAACCTCTGTGCGTGGCAATATTAGCTACTTCAGCAGGCACAATTCCCATAGTCATTAAAACCTAAAGTAGCCAACGGGAAAAAAAAAAACACTGTCCTAAAATTAGATTTGTATTATCGACCAATGAGACTATTACTGCATCATATGATAAATTCTCGAGTTATGATTGGCTGACTGCATGATCTCTTTTACGACAGAATGCGTTTCCCGGTGAACGCGGAATCCTATAGGACAAATTGTATTTCCTCTTGACTATAACAATTATATATGCCCCTGCATCACTATTGCCAGCCACGTTATTTGACATTGTATGATATACTAAATCTATTATTGACTTGTCCGTTGGGGACTGTTCTCCGACAGTTTTGTCCGGTGGAGTAAAGTAACCTAGCCTAAGACTCGGTCACTGTACCCAACCATATACATAATACTATGGAAGAACAGTTCCAAGCAGAGAAAGCACTCCTGGATCCGTTAGCGCTACTATTGATTTTAAAGCTAGAACTGATGTGACGAAAAGCAATGTGAAATTTATTCTCGATTGTTTTTCAAATAAATTGAAGAACAAAAAAAGCAAAGAATCTTAAATTCAGAATGACGGTAAACTCCAAATAGATGGAAAACATCCCCCTTACCGGAAATGGGGATTTGACCAGAATTATAAATTTTTGGATACATTATGCTGTTATATAATTCTTTTATTCGGGTGTATACCATACTCCTGAATTCGTTTATATGCTGTAAAAACAGCTCATCTATATGAGAACAGCTTCTGTAATAAATCTGTAATAAAAAATTAAAATATTGCGAGGAGTTAATGTCCAAAACTGAGCAGTCACTGTTGAGACATTTATTCAGTATATTCCGCTCGTTTTAATCTGAGTTGGCTTACGGTTACATAAGAATCGGGTATCTTGATCACTTATTATAATCTAGAAATCGATGATATTAGGAATGCAATTTCAAGAATTTTTTAAAACATTTGAAAACAGGTCCTTTCCTCGGTTATATTGAAAAGGTGTCATACACAAAGGAAACTGGACCCGCCGACAGGTGTGACTTCTCCGGTGTGAATTTTGACAGGTATAACAAGGGCAGATTATGTAACCGGAGTTCTGACATGTAAACAATACCAAAATACTAGGAGGAAAGCGACGGGTTGTATGCACATCAGCACGGTGTCAGGTGAATTACAATCGCAGACGAAAATAAAAAAAAATAACCAGTCCTTGCTTTTAAATTCTCGTGTTTTTCATCTATTATGTAAACAAAAATGATTTAATAAACTGCTGGTACGTGGGAAAATTTGACTTCGGTGCAAAATAAAAACTTTTCCCCCTTCTTCTTTAAATGTTAGATTGGTGAAGAATGCACGTCTCCTATAAGAACGTCGACTGTTAATCACTTATCACCATAAAGATAATCCCATCGCCCAAGGACCACTCTCACTCTGCACCACTGCCATCTAACATCGCCTTTACTCTGGCAATTTCCGACCTGCTCAGTGGTCACGTATGCATGTAAAGAATCTAACAAAATAGTTTCAAACACTTAGTCCTTTTACTTTGTTTTGATGACTTAGTATGATCAATCTAATATATTTGTCTTGATTATAATTAAATCTAAGTAAAATTCTTTGTAAAAATGTGTTAGCATGAGTTTTTACAAAACATCAAATTGCCCATGCTCACTGACGTGCTTTCGTTGTCAAATTTTCAGTATCAGAGATGAGTAATTGTTATCAATCTTTCAAATTCAGAAGCAGCTACGTTTTCCCAGTTTCTTCCTCGAGAAAAATGGTTTTAAAACACAAGTGGTTATTATATACTGATGGTCGCTATCACTGTACTGAAATGTATATATGTAAATGAACTAATAATGGCTTCTGGACTTCAGAGATTCCGGGTGCATATGACATCTGAATTAAAGACGAAATAAACAAATAAAGCAATTAGTTTGTATTTAAGTAAAAAAATACCGGCTGTATTTTATGTTGATTTCTTTACGGATAGGTTTAGATTTCGCATTCCTAATTTGGATATTGAATATAATTAAGCCCGAATTCTACATGGCAAAAGCCTTGGTGTAATCCCACTGCCAATATCGCCAAACTACAGGAATATGAAATAACGTATTTGGCAAGCGTACATATGACACTGTTAATGAAGAATAACTGTTTAAAATTTATATAAAAAAACAACTTATTATTAACGTTCATTCTTTTCTACTAAAAATAACTTGACCCGATTTGACTACCATGTTTTCGTCTATTGGAGAACTCTAAGATTTTGGAAATGTAATATTTTTGGTGCAACGTAGCCCAGTGATTGCGTAAAATTTTGTCACTGCATGTCTATGTATATTATTCAGCCATCTACGTCACCAGTTATACCACATTTAAGTGAAAAGGGTTTCATTTTAGTGTGATTGTCCACAACAGCATAATCCAAGTGGAGACCCCCCCAACCACCTTCGGCTAAACGAAAAACATTTATTAAACAAAGACGAAGTTTTTTTTCTAGAATGAGAAATCTATTGAGAACATCCTCGTCACCCTTGCAAACAGACGGTACATATTCGTCGTTCCCCGGCAGAACGCGCTTTTTGTGTTTTTTTCTAACAAGGTACATGAAATACCCGATACATTCCAATTTAATAAAATGTTCTCGAAACAATGGTAATATGCTATTGAGATTGTTCTGAGTCTTGTTTGTACAAAACGTTTCTCTGTATCATCAATATTTTCCATTATTTTAGTATGAATAATGGCACACTGTCTCTGCAGCATCTATAACGTTAATAACACCTTAAAAAGTACACGAGATCAGATTAGGCTCAGCACACTTCGAATAAACGGCGTTGTGGAGGCCGTTGTTCGTGATATCTTCCGACATCATGGACAAACAAAAGAGGTAACGAATGAAGAATAAAGAATACATTCGACTGTTAAAATAGGTGAAATCAACATTCATTATCTATAACACGAAGAATAACGATGACTTCTTATAGATTTTTGAGCCCGCAGATAAAAAAATGCTCAATTTTCTCTTTGCAAAGAATGGAAATTTTTAAGACCTAATCCTGTACTAAGACTAGAGTTTCAAGCAAATGCATTTTTTTTTCAAATTGCAGGTGATTACGTAAAGACAGAATACGTAGGAACATAATATGATTTGAGTATTTACCGCATATATATTTAACGGCATTTTAAAAGTTAAAGCAATACAATGTGACATTTATTGTTACTCCAGTAATGGGATTGAAAGAAAAATGGTAAATAGAGAATGCTATGGCATGTGTATTGGTCTGATTATAAACGATCCACTTATTCGAAGTTTATGTTCTGATAACTTAAATTTCCTTTCCACTTATATTTAAACGAGCATCATACAAAGTGTTTACTCTCGAAATAGCATCAGTGATTTGAAGTAACGATATGATTTTACTTTCAGACATATGAAAGCTGTAATTTGATTGGTGATGATTGGTGAATTAGAAGATTAACAAACGATGACCTCATAACTGTATCATTAAGATATGCTTCTTAAAAACAGATCTAGATTTTAACGAGAATGTTGTCAAATCTCCGTTATGACGAAGACTGCCAATATATACAGATTTGCATGGAACCGGGTATTTTGCCATAGGATAGACAAACGTTTTGTCTTTTTAACATGAAATGCGTGAAGATATGAGTCCAAAAATATGGAGCAAGCATACAAAATTAAGGACGTTAGTTGACATGGATGTGTACGTACTACAATTTTAGTATATCATTCTTGCTATCTTTAAAAGGTTAAACCTGTTTTAAGAAGTTGTATTTGTTGTTGTTGGGCTTACTGCAATTTTTCAGCACACAATAGGCTATTCATGGCGGCCAGTATTAATGGTGGAGGAAGAAACCGGGAAATCACCGGAAAGAACCACCGACCCACGAGAAGCTACTGGCAAACTTTCTCACATATCCACAATCGCCGTTTTAAGAAGTATGCAGGTGAACATTTATTTGAAAGTTGCCAAGTACCACAAAAGTAAAAGTGTGTGTGTGTTTGTGTGTGTGTGTGTGTGTGTGTGTGTGTGTGTGGATTTTTAACGTAGCTTCAACAATTTTCCAGTCATATCGCTACGATATTTGCAGTGTGGCAGTTTATAGTGATGTCTGGTACTGTGGCATCATGCTGTAGATATATAGCATCAAGTTCCACCAAATCACATTATCCTGACACCAGGCGGACCAGTCCTAACACTGACCCATGAATGCTGAGCGCCAAGCGATGCCTCTGCTAGTACTATTTTTATAAGTTAGTATGACACGGCCGGAGATTTGAACCCGCGACCTTCCGCATCCAAGGTGGACGCTCTAACAACCTAGGCCACCGGTGCGGTCTGTAGGCGTATTACGATTAAACATGCCAAAACACCTATATAATACCTACCGTCCCTACTTTTGCAGAGGGCAGAAACCAAACTACGATGTTGAGCAGCTAAAATAGTCTCACCATTACTGAGGCCTGAAACAAAACAAATATGCAAATAAACAACCAACCAATCAAATACAATGTATTGGAAAGACATGATCATATATATTATGTCATAGTAACTATAGAATATAGGCTATAATAGAATAACATACACATCTCCATGCAGATAGATACAAACAACAGTAAAGCTATTTAGTAAACGATGCTATGTATATAAACAAAATATATGAAATAATTAATATATGCCATACATCTTGCCTGCAAATCATGGTATAAGAATAAATTCCAGTAACCTGCAGACGACTAAGCAAAAGCTCTTCTTTACCTGCCGAAGTTTAAATGTTGTATAAGGATAGCATTTCATCTCCAATATGGTGAGCCCATTGAAATTCTACACCTCGGCATATATGCATACACACCTAGCCAGATGCTTGTATGCTTCTAAATATACACACCCATGACCCCGCTCCAGGCAGCATTTTATAAATATTTCATGAAATCGTCTAGTGCAAGGAAAGAATCCCTTAGTAAATTTTCCTCCTGTGTTTTCTTCTAGATATTTTGGACCTTTTGTATCACAAACAGCTAATATTGTTGTCGGTCGTTTCCCATCCTCAAAGCTCCGATAAAACTAGCAGTACATTTTGCATGACTTCAACTGCCCATACAGTACTTATTCGTTGGTACTTTTGGGTTGATCTACGCCGATTGGTATATGTATGGTAATAACCAGTCTTCCTGACTACATTGGCTCTGGTACACAAAGCCAGCAAGTTAAATTGACTATTATCTTAGTTTGGATTTTGCTGAAAATTACTTCCGGGTGCAAGATATCTCTCTCTCTCTCTCTCTCTCTCTCTCTCTCTCTCTCTCTCTCTCTCTCTCTCTCTCTCTCTCTCTCTCTCTCTCTCTCTCTCTCTCACACACACACACACACACACACACACACACACACACACTACATTGATCTTTATAAGTGAAAGTAGCACAAAATGGTTTAATTTTAAAAATAAATCAAGGTGATATGTGTGGGTGTGGGTGGGTGTGGAGAGAGAGAGAGAGAGAGAGAGAGAGAGAGAGAGAGAGAGAGAGAGAGAGAGAGAGAGAGAGAGAGAGAGAGAGAGAGAGAGAGAGAGAGTGTGTGTGTGTGTGTCTGCCAAATGCTACTGCTATTACTCTGATTTTTTTCATCCGGTTAACCTTGATGGTTACACGTGCTCGCCTTATTCTACCTCATTTCTCAGCATTCTCCTTGCACCACATGTGCATGCAACACAAATACTTTCTTTAAACTGTTGGTTATTTTTATATAGGCGAATAAAATTATATCTTAGTTTGCTTCAGACTGACATACAAAACTTGACTAGAGTGATTACATAAATTGACATACAAAACATGGCTAAAATGATTATATGAATTTGTATTAAAAAAAAACTTGACTAGAGTGATTACATAAATTCACATACCAAACTTCACTAGAGTGATTTTATAAATTGCACAAAAGATCCACATACTGTCAAAAGAATCCACAACACAAAAAAAATCGCTAATATTTCGCTGTACGTAAGAGTTTACTATAAACAATTCCGCAAAATTGCCATATCCACTAGGTGTCCACAATTTCGTTGAAAAATCCCTAATTCTCGAAGAAAAATATATATGGATATGGTCACCCTAAATTATACAGAAAAACAATCAAGAAAAATATTAGAATTGTATATCTTAATATTGCAGTAATTCTGCCCAAATTTGGAAACCTTAAACGCCGAGATCTCTAATCGGGAGTATTTGACCGTCAGACCTTGAGCGCTAAAGAATAATCAATTCGGAGATTATATCTGCACACTGGTGTCAATTTTTAAAATAAATCCACCCAGACAGATGGGATTTATTTTTTTGCTGGCATGGACTTTACCTTACGGTGCACGAACTCAGAAAATGGCTACAGTACCGATGGAACTTTCCTTGGTGCTAATTTCACTGTGCGAACCAAACGATACGAGTTCAATATTACGCAATGCCATCTCTTAAAGAAGACATGAGAGAACAATAGTATTTGGAGATTAATGGAAGTCAACATTGTGTCAAACGTTTTCATTATCGCAGAAAACTCGAAGCATTTAAATATCAAAATCATTTAACATTGCGGTGATTACAATTCGTGACGACCGACCCGGTGGCTTAGTGGTTAGAGCGTCCGCCTCGGATGCGGGATGTCGTAGGTTCGATCCCCGGTCGAGTCATACAAAAGACTTACAAAAATGGTACTAACAGCTGCCTCGCTTGACGCTCAGCATTAAGAGGTTAGTGTTAGGACTGGTCAGCCTGGTGTCAGGATAATGTGGCTGGGTGGGACATCATGCTACATGTCTGCGGCATGATGCCCCAGTACTAGACATCACTATAAACTGACACACTGCAAAAATTATAAACACCAAACACCAAACAATTTGTGAGAGATCATTTCTCTAGTCAGGTATGCTTACATTGTATTGTTCTGAAGATTACTTCTATTCAGCATTGCTGCAAGGCGTAGAAAGTGTGCTATAACTCATCCAAATATTTTTTCTTTACTTTCTTTTTTTATTTTATTAATGAATTTCATATTGGACGGACGCAGCTCTTCAGCGTCTATTCTTACAGTTAACAGTAATTATTATCTCCCTTGAATTTGGGAAAAAATTATCCTTACAAAGAGAAGGACCTACATATACTTCCCGATAAAGTTACTAGCAGACGATATTCTGCCCATTTTACCTGGACAATGGGCAACATGGAAGATTCTAATATATATATATATATATATATATATATATATATATATATATATATATATATATATATATATATATATATATATATATATATATATATATATAATGTGTGTGTATATGTGCGTAGGTATTATGTTATGATGGATGGATGAATTGATTGATTGATTGAATGACTGATTGATTGATCTCACATGAAATCATTAGAACAGGGAAATTTCAAACTGGTAACACCGTATACTGGTATTTTGTTGTCTATTCCGTGGGTTAGTCTAGTAGTTATAGTGTAGTAGATATAATATTACTCGATGATGTATTTTATCCGCACAAGAAAATGTGTCTCTATTTTTCTTTTCTATCTGATGTTGTCATAGACGCATAAAGTAAAAATTTAGACATTACAAATCGAAAAAAAATCTTACTCGAGGAAACTAATACTATTGTGTGGAAACATATTTAACATAAAACCAATTGATATAGTATGCTTGTGAAAATATAATGGCTATGCGATTCTACTTTTTTTTAATACTGATATTTAGCCAAGAAATGTTCCTAAATTATCGTAAGTATTCTAAGGTCTCTATGATTAATGCTTTATCTGAAACCTTTTTATATTCCGAAATCTAATATTTCACAACGGAAAAGGAATTCGCACTGATCTAGTAGTTGCCAGGATCGAATTTCTTCCACTCAGGCTAATACATGTAATGAAAACATCAAACATTAATCTAGCTTGACGTCCGCTGGATGCATAGTACATAATCAGGAAATACGAGAGTTGAAGTTCGGTATCCGTGGGGTCCTAATTCTCCGTGAGCGCTATCACGTAACCTATTATGGCCGCGAAAGAAGAATATTCAATATGGCGTTCGGCTATTCTGTTGCAGACAGCATCTGAATGTACCGAGAAAAGGCGGATCATATAACAGCTTTCCTGTTTTCTGCAGTTGTTTTATCGAGAAAAGATATTTTGGGTTTTCAAAAATGCCACACATGTGGTTCGTGTTGAAGCTACCAGGAGCCCCGGAACTACAAGTGTTTCACGTTACGTCAAGCAATACATGAATTGCATAAGAACCCAGCCATCTCAGCTAATTCCGAATCCAAGCGACTATCAAATGATCTTTAAAAATGGGCAAAATGTCAATACTTGAGAAATTATGATTTAAGAATATGGGCGATAATGAAATCGTAACGGAGTCTGTTTTCATGCTAACGGAAACACGATACCATTTTGCAGACAAATATGAAATATTACAAAATATTCAGTATCTTAATTACTGTTGAAATGCATAATGATTGTTTAGGGAGAAAGATGACAAATTAAATCAATAAAGACAGAGGATATTGTGACTTTAGTTACATAGTTTTCCTGTGAACAAAATCAGACGATTACAAGGCAGACTTGTGTTATGTTGTTTTGCATGACAGTATACATGACGCAGTCTCCGGCTTCATTCAATGGAATTAGATTTATAGTTAACAACAGCTATTTACAGCTTTAAATTAGTAATTTCGCAATTAATAAATTAAATAATTCATTAGAAAAACATTTTCTGGAATATAACACGTGTTTCGGTAAACATTTATGTGGCTGGTTTGGTAAAGCTCATTCCATCCTTTCTCGTAATATACTGCTGTCTTTAGCCCTAATTGTTGTTATCTTTTGTTAAAGTGACTCAGATTTATATTTTCTCTTTAACATTATGACCGCTACGTTTTTGCAAGTTTCTTAAAAGATTAAACGGGTAAGTAGTTACAAAACAATTCCGAAGGATTACTGACGCTAACAAAGATATCTGTTCGAAAATCGTCACGAAGTGTTGATATCAAAGGCTTCATGTCTTCGTACAGCAAGATTAAGCCAGTGGACATTGACATTTATAAATCGATTTGGTACATGTTATTAAGACCTAAACATAATCGTTTTTAATAAACTTCAATATAGAGTAGTGAACGTGTTGGATGAGAATAAGAACAATATGTATATGCCACATAAATATTCCAAGCAATAAAAGACAACAGATTTTTACAAATGTACCTGAACCTGAGACGATTGTGAATAAAACATTGTATCTACCAGTATAATTTGGCCCCTCAGTCACGGGTGACATCTGTCAGTCAGTGGTAGAGATTAAAATGATCAACAGACCAGTCAATCCCAAGGTAGGTGCAAGTTATTATGTTATCTGGTGCTAGTCTAGAGCTTGCCCAACTGAAAAGGACACCTAGATAGAATTTACTTTTTAATATATATATATATATATATATATATATATATATATATATATATATATATATATATATATATATATATATATATATATATATATTGACGACTTTCTGAAAATTGAATTAAAAGAGTTGACGACTTTCTGAAATTTGAATTAAAAGAGTTGATATATATATATATATATATATATATATATATATATATATATATATATATATATATATATATATATATATATATATATATATAAGTCATGCAGCTACCACTAGGGGACTATTTAAAGCAGAGAACAAAAGATATATATATATATATATATATATATATATATATATATATATATATATATATATATATATATAAGCAGGCAAGATATTTTCCTTTATTTAGATCGGACAAAGAAAAGATTGAAGCAGTTTTATGGATCTAAAATCTTACTTCTCGGCCTGTGTCTATTCAAAAAACGTTCAGCAGAACTTTCTCCGCTACAAATGCTGGCGTCATCATCAGGGGGTGCGTCATCAGCACTGACATCGCTTCCGTCGGCTCTCTTCCCGGTATACTTGTCTAGATTGAGATTCTGTGTGTCTGAGCTGTTAACTTTTTCGTATCCATAGAGACCGAGAAGTTCGTTCATAGTACTTTCTGCATAGTCCTAGAAAAATAAATAAATAAATAAATAAAACCATATATGTAATACATCGTTGAAGTAATTATTTGCTGAATCCAAGGCAGCAAAACTGAAATTAACGTAAAAATTATGATAATATTCCATTTTAATTGATTCACAGCTGAAAAATAATATGGTGTCTGACCATATCTATCTTTAGTCAAATATAAAAAAGTAGTAACGGTTACTTAAACATGTATTAAGTTAAAAATAAATCATAATTTGTTCAAACAGAAACAGCTAAAACGGGAATATAGGAATAGACACAATTAACCAAAGCTTGAAATGAGACATATGTATTCTCTTCTGGGTGCTATGCAAAAGCGGTAATTAAAGTAACAGTATCTAAATTTCATCTATTGACACCACGCCATTACTGTAACCCAACACGTCATAATGCAAGTCTGAAATGCCATAATACACCAACTTCCGGTGTAGTGTTTCCGGTTGTCCGAGATGACCTCTCCATCTATCAGGCATGCGTGAAGCCACAAGCTCGTATGATTGTAATTGTAGTCCTCAAAGAATCGATGAGGGTTCTAATAAATGTTGATATACATTACAATCACCCAACATTGAGACTAGTAAACAGATCGAATTTCAGGGTTGATATTAACAGTGCATTACATCAAAATTAGTGATCTGCATGCTATGTCAGGATAAACAACATGGAATTTGTATCCAGTCGTATTGACACTGGCACTTGACAGAATAATACTGACACCGGCACACGCCAAGACAGGCCACACGTGGGGACAGCTGGAGAAACTTGCTCAAGACCGGGATGGCAAGGGAGAGTTTTGGTGGCCAATGCCCCAGCAGGGGCCACAGGCGTTGTTGTTTTTGTTGTTGTTGTTGTTGTTGTTGATGATGATGATGATGATGATGATGATGATGATGATGATGATGATGATGATGATATCTAAGAATACAAAGGTGTGTGTCAGAGCGACCGTTGAGCGTTCAAGTGTGTTTGAGACTGAACCATTTCATAATTGCTAGTTACAAATCATAGTAAAAAAAAAACAATAAAAAAAAAACTCTCCAAACGAAGTCACATAATCAGTTTGGCTTAAACCACTCCATGCTTATGAACCTTAGAATGACAACAAATGTTTAATGGAGGGGTGTGTGTCTGTTGAAATAAATTTATTATCGACGCAAACATAGGCAGTATTGCACTGAAACGGCTGCATATCATACGCATTTTCTTGCAACTCGAAGCAATCTGCAGGTTTTTCATTCCCAATTGATATTTATAATTTGCAACCCTATAGTTGGTAATTAACAAACCCATATTTTCCTTTAAATATGACTCCCATGAATAGAGGCAGTAAAACGTAATGAATAACGGCTTCATTTTCGCAACCGGAGATGTACATGAAATTGGATGAAGCGTTGTCAGCATTATGTTTTGAATGACATAATAATGAGTGTAATCAGAACCAACTATAACTGCTGTGAAATATAGCATGACTTCAGAAATTTAAATAAAAAATTAATCAATTGTTTGGAATCTTATTTTGGTACAAAATAACAATTTCAGTGCACATTTTAGTTAGAAAAAGAGACGATTTCAATCAATACGATTTTGTAAGCTAACTCTGACATTCATGTATATAGACATAAAGAATACAGTTGAAAAGTTACTTTTATATAGAACAGTACACAAAACCAGTCGGGGAAAAATGTGACAAATTACATATGAACTAAAGTCATATATGTGCTTCGTCTTCAAAATGGACTTCCACAAGTAAATAACGTTTTCTGTTCGGAAAAAAAAGTAAATTATGAAATGTAAAAGAAATGTTATATTTATTTGATTTATGAGCCAAACTGTCCATCTTTGCTAATGGTCAAACCTTGGGTACGGTCGTTATAAATGTATGAAGATGATTGATAGTTACCAGACTTTGATTTTTGAATGACCACATGTATACAGCTGCCTAAAATGGATGCCCGTGGCGGACCAACTTGATAGTTTTAAGGTTCGCATTGTCAAGACAACCTAATATTTTAAGGTTGAGGTTGTCAAGTAACTTCTAAATGGTCAACGTAATATTCATTTATTGAAAAGAAACTTTGAGTTTTCAACAAAATAAAAATATATAAATTACGATGACTCCTACATATATCTTTAAATACACATTTTGACAAATGCAGTTACTATGGCAGTTTCAGTCAGCTGGGAATTCAGGCATTGTAACGGCCTTTATCTCTGTGATTTTTGGGCATTATAGCTGACATTTATCTGGGAGCTTGGGTACTGTAGTTGACTTTTCTCTGGAATCTAATGACATTTTGTCGGATTTTAGGCAAGGCAACGGCCTTTTCTCTGGGATTTTGGGCAATGTAACAGCATTTCTCTGGGAGTTTGGGCAAAATAACATCCATTTCTCTGGGAGTTTGGACAATATAACATCCATTTCTCTGGGAGTTTGGGCAATATAACATTCATTTCTCTAGGATTTTGGGCAATGTAACAACATTTCTTTAAAGATTGGGAAATATAACATCTATTTCTCTGGGATTTTGGGCAATATAACAGCCTTTAATTGTTTATTAACATAAGCTGCATTTGTAATATGTAAAGCTACGTATGTAATCTGTAAGTCAACACTATTAGTAACAATAACATGCTGAAAAATCAATCAATGTAGCAAGCACGAAACCAATCATTGCACCCATCCATTCAATTAACCATCTGTACACACATCCATTCGACTTGTCATCTATCTGTACACCCATCCATTCACCCATACAAGAAGCCATCTATCTTGACTCAAAGCCATTCATCCGAACATGCAGCCATCTATCTGTACACCCATCCATTCATTCATCCATCTATCTGTACACCAGAGGCGTAGCTATGATATTTTGCGCCCGAGGACGAACTATAAAATTGGCGCCCCAGCCCCCTCCCCGTTTACTCACATTTTTCTATTTTACTTATTATAATGTAACGTTGTAAGCCTCATTTTGGCGCCCTGTACCTTGGCGCCCGGGGACATATGTACCCACTGCCACACCCTAGCTACGCCTCTGCTGCACACACATCCATTCATTCATCCATCTGTCTGTACACCCATACAATCTATTCACCCACCCATGCTCTCTCTCTCTCTCTCTCTCTCTCTCTCTCTCTCTCTCTCTCTCTCTCTCTCTCTCTCTCTCTCTCTCTGAGATATGAACGATTATATTGTTTTCCTCCAGTTCAAGGCGGGGACGAGTTTCCGCTTGAATCATACAATCAGGGATGAAAGACACACACTCAAAGCAGTGTTTGGCTTTTCTCATGAATATAAGTTTCAAGAGGGGATCAAATGCACTCAGTTGAGAGGTGAATTTCATCCTCAAAGATACCTCTTATAATAGTTTTGGCGCCTTATCTTTTTATGAATGCCTGCTTGAGGGGTATCGCGGAACGGACGTAAAATGATCGCAATCCGTGCTCGGTGATACTAGGATGAAGTGTAACTCGATACCGCTCGATATAAGACTCTACTGTTTCCCATGGTAGAAGGGTCATCGTGGGTTTGGTAGAAAAACTTTATAAGTGTAGAATATCCAAAGTTCTAACAATCTCTATTGTAATACGAGACTCGAGATGTGTCAGCCTATTTGAAGTAATAAAAACTGACACGGCAACCAGGTACAAATAAATATAGCTATTACATTACAATTTAAGAATACGTATTAATTTCCCGCGCTGTGAAGAAGGTAGTTTTGTAATCGGCCTCTTAGTCATTGTTTACTGTCGGTTGAATAATTTAACTTTTTTTTTAATGAATCAACATGATTGAGAATCAATTAGACGCCAAAAAAGGTATTGATTTAACGTCATCACATGCGTGGTTCCAACTGCAACTATTACAAAATAGGAATAGCGGATAAATGAGCTGATTTCTTATCTTTGCATATATCCGAGGAGTATATTTTATTTGTTTTATTGTTTTTTTTTCTTCGCAATCCTTTTTAGATATAGATATTTGCCAGTTGAGTTTGTACCAAAAATTTCACAAAGTCAACCAATCTTCTAAATTATCAGTAGATTTCACTTATGTAATAATATCTAACCATTACTAGATCATGTTTTGCTTAATACATTTAAAAATATTTATTCAAGAAATATAATTATAAAGTTTAGTCCTAGATCGAAATCTGGTAGTGATTAAAAAAAAACCGTAATAGCAAAGACTGTACAATAATCAGAATCTGGGACTGAAATAGTCTCAGAAACATAATGTAATTCAATGATCTCAAAATGATTAACGCATATATTGTGTCTCGGTACGTTGGAGCTTCTGTTTCTTTTTTTAAAGTATTGCTGATTGGGCAAAGCCATCATTACCCAATCTAAAGTTCACATATTACAGTACCATCTACCAACATACGAGTGATGAGTGAGTTAAATCGTCATTTAAATTCCGTAAAAAAAAACTGCAGTAGATCTAGGAAACAACTCTTCAACATTTCCAAACACTGGGCTTCAGAGTGCAAGGATCATTAAGAAATCTAAACAATTGATTACAAGTGAATTAAAAATAAAAACTAAATATAAAACGCAGTCATGCCTTCCTTGTTCAGACAATATGTATCATAATCATTATGTCATGAAAATTTGCACTGTCCACTTATAGGAACCAGTTATTGTATTATAATCTATTTTTTTTATAAAAAAAAAACTGTCATTCCAAACTGTTTGCCAGTCGGTTAGTGGTAAACTATTCCAAAATGTTTGCCAGTCGGTTAGGGGTAGACTATTCTAACTGTTTGCCAGTCGGTTAGGGGTAAACTGTTCCAAAATGCTTGCCAGTCTGTTATAAATAAAACTTTTTTCCTGAGCTATGACAATAAAAATACAATTTCAGCTATTTTGCGCTATGACAACGCCTATAAACTGATCTTATCGACTGTCTTAGCATTTGATTAGAGATTATAGAAGTAATGTGAAACTACTAACAATTATAAACTACTATAATAATATTCATCTAATAATAATAATAAACTTCTATCAATAATACATTTACTGACATACCATAACATTATTTCAATCGATTGTCTCTATTATAGTAGTAGTAGTAGTAGTAGTAGTAGTAGTAGTAGTAGTAGTAGTAGTAGTAGTAGTAAGAGGAATTATTAGTAGCAGTTGTAGTACAAGTTATATTTCATTCATTGTTGAAACACTAAATAATTTATGAAATCTGAAATGAATTACTAACACAATATGAATTAGTAAATTTTAATACAATGTTATTGCAGTAAATAATATACTTATCGAAATAAGATAGGTGCACGGTCCTATTTCTATATCGTTTGATATATACTAATATCGTTGAGAGACAATTTTTCGGTACCATTATCTAGCTGTACAACATTCAGTTTTCATCACTATCTTCGTGCGATGATTTGCAAATACTGCAACTGTGAGTGACTTCATATCAACAGCATGAGCCGTGGTACATATATAAAACCGTATACATCAAAATAGCCAAGAGTCCAAGTAAGTTATATAGCGTATATAACAGTGTATAAATTCATATTAGCCACTATCCGTGGTGTATAATAGTGTATACATCCACATTAGCCACTAGCCGTTGTATCTATAATAGTCACGAACATTCGGGTCACTCTTTCTTTTTATCTCACAATGTAAAAGACAAAATAAATAAATAAAATTAAAAAAATAAAACTGACTAGAAACGTGAAAAGTTGACGACTCTCTCTTAAAGCCCACCTGTCGTGTACCTACTTGCTCGATATTTGATTAAATTAACTGCCTGCCCTTGCGATACAGTGCTAGGTATATCACAAGGTTTTGACGACTCTATATCTCTCTTTCTGTCATGACTTACCTCATGTACCCGTTCTAGCATTTTAAGTCCATCTGCTATATGACCAGACTCAGACAAATCCTTTTAAAGAAAACGAGAGCATTCAATCGCTGTACAATTCAATGGTTTGTTCTCTCCGTCATATTAGACGCCTATCGAGTTACAGTCCGCCCACTAAGCTTTACAACACAGAAGAAAGCGAACATTGCCTCCATCAGACCTGCTGCTGTACTGACCTTGAATGAACATGTCGGTGATTTGAAGCTTATGAAAAATATCATTTATCACATCTGTAGTGTCACTGTCTTCGCAGTTATTATTATTATTATTATTATTATTATTATTATTATTATTATTATTATTATTATTATTATTGTTGTTGTTTTATTGTTTTTAATGATGTTGATGATGTTGTTTCTTCCTGCGTGTCTACACTTTATTATCTCTGTAATCGTTGTTGTTTACGTTCCTGGTACACTTGCATAGAAACAAAGAAAAATAAGAAAATGATATGAAAAACAAAATAACTCTACCTACCTGCATTTAAGACCTGTAATGTTTTCTCTCCTCTAGCACACTATCCATGCCTGTTTCGTTCGAGCGAAATTTCAATCCCAAATAAGTATTAAAAGCGCAGTCATAAACCATACAATCTCATGCAGTACAGCTCAGTTTTGATAAGGTGGGTGCGAGGAACGATCTGTACATTTTTGCTTCTTATAACCGGTAAGCTATCGGGTAATTTTTGACAGAAAGCTACGTTTCCGTTCCATTCAGTATGTAACAAGTGTGTTATCTCTCCTTTTTGTTCAAACCCAATTACCCAAGGCTGGGTGAAATTTGAGTCGATCCCGTGTACTCCCTTTTGTAGTGAGATATCGATTCGCCAAGGAATAAAAAGCAGTTTACTGTCCTCGCATTTCTATCTTTTCTTCATAATTAAAATTGAAAAGGAACACTTGAATATAATACTATTCTAGTTATTTTCGCTGAAATACAAGTCGCTCGGTAATACGAAGCTGTTAGATATAATGCTATACGTTTCCAGTTTTGAGTTAAATGAACAGGTGTTCATCTCTTCAAAGACAGGTATTCTATGGTCTGCTATCAGCTTAAACTGTTCCATAAGCTTTCGGTGGGACCCTTTATCAAACCAAAGGGATGAATTATGAAATTCTACAAAGTTAACTATAACATAGACTTGAAATACGTATACAACATGTGTTCTAAGCATGCATGAATGTAATATATCACCGTAAGATTTTACCTAAGTTTAAAGTGTAAAATATATCACGAATTAACTGCATAAGACAGGAAGAATAAATTAAATATTCAGTTATCCAATTTTAAAATATCTGTTTATTTTAGATTACTTGCATCTGATACCACAACAAGTTTGCATTGCAGATACCTACCTACGAACACGTGCATCCATCAATATATCTAAACATTCACTTATCTACCCAAAATGTTGACTAGACCAATGGCACCCTCGTCATATCGCAAGAGGCTAGTAATACAGAGGCAAGAGGAGCAGTTTGCAGAGTGGTTAGCGTGCACAACTGAACAGATATGCGTTCGAATCCTGCCACTGAATCACCCTGGATCGGTAACCGTGGGTTGTCATTGAGCATGGCTCGTAACTCCAGTTGCATAAGAACTAAATAACCTCCTTACCTATCTACTCAACTCCCTATCTACCCATCTCGCACAAAAAGACGTTTGACAACGAAAGGCAGATGTACTACTAGATGTATTGAACGATATACACACATATATACTTGAACACACGGATGGTTGGGATCGATAGGTACATGCAGGCAGAAAAGCTAGTGTGTTAGTATAACTAGAAATGTAGGTAGATAGGACTGTACCGATGTAAGTGGTAATTGTAAGGTAGGTAGGAAGGTACGTAGCTAAGTGGTTAAATAGTCAATATTCTTTTATATTCGTGGAAGGTACGTAGCTAAGTGGTTAAATAGTCAATATTCTTTTATATTCGTGGAAATCTATCTAAAATTAGAAAGGTTCGCTGACAAAACTAAAGTTTTGCGTTTACTATCCATTTTCTTTATCCATCAAGATGATTTTCTATATCATATGCTGCCATATTAATAACACGTGCCATATCCTTCCTCCAGTATTATGAATAGTGCATACATTTATACGTACTTGAACATGTTAAACCGACGGATGGTCGGTCATTCGGATAAATCAATGGATAGATAGGAAAGAACAGATAAATAAGTAAGCAGTTTGATAGGTTAGTTTTAGTAAATTGGTAGGTAGGAAGGTACGTACTTACGTACTACTCGGTAATATGGAAGGAATGTAGCAGTGTCAGTTTAGCAAAAGGCAGAGAGGCACCGCCCTATGGGTCCTAAGCCTTTTAGGTGCCCCGTGACAACGGATAAAAAAAAATATTGAATTGATCTTGACATATTAGGAGATAGTTTGAGAGACCCCTTCCCCGGTGATTTCAACTACCTAAGGGCCTCCACAGAGTTTAATCCGGCAGTGGAATGTAGGCATGTACTTACTACTTACTAATGTGATAAAACATGCAGTCAGGTATGTACTACTTAGAAATGTGGTATGGCAGGTAGGTAAGTACGTACTACTTAGGATTGTGGTAAGGCATGTAGGTAAGAACGTACTACTTAGTAATGTGGTAAGGCATGTAGGTAAGTACGTACTACTTAGCAATGGGATAAAGAATGTTGGTAGGTTCGTAATACTGGAAATATGGTACAGCATGTAGGTAAATACGTACTACTTAGCAATGTGGTAAGGTATGTATGTACGCACGTACTACTTAGCATATGGTAAGGCATGGGAGTAAGTACTTACTACTTTGTGATGTGGTAAGGGATGAAGGTAGGTAGGGTAATACTTAGCAATGTGGTAGGGCGTGTTGGTCAGTAGGCACGGGCGTACGTATATATATATATATATATATATATATATATATATATATATATATATATATATAGATATATATATATATATATATATATATATATAAAACATGTTATATATATATATATAAAACATGTTATATATATATATATATATATATATATATATATATATATATATATATATATATATATATATATATATATATATATATATATATATATATATAACATGTTATTGCTAAGATAATCAGAACTATGGATACAAGGCAAAAAGATTGGAAACAAGGTTTTCAACTTACAAGTTCATCTCCATTATAAACATAAATACTTAATTAAGGAACACGCAGGCAAGAGTTTCGGTTAAAAGGCTAAGACTGGTGACATACATACATACATACATACATACATACATACATACATACATACATACATACATACATACATACATACATACATACATACATACATACATACATACATACATACATACATACATACATACATACATACATACATACATACATACATACATACAATGAAATGATAGGGATGAAAGAAACACAAGAACGGAAGGATGATTTTTTTTGGTGTAACCCGTGACGTACTAGTTTAACTATTGTTGTTGGGCTTAACGCCTTTTTTCAGCAAACGATAGGCTATTCGTGGCGGCCAGTATAAATGGTGGAGGAAGAAACCGGGAAATCACCGGAAAGAACCACCGACCCACAAGAAGCTACTTGCAAGCTTTCTCACATATCCACATTCGCCGAATCCTAGACTCAAACCCACGCAGACATAGGTGAGATGGCAGTTATCCGTAACGGACAACATTTTAGACCACTCGGCCACTCGGGGCCCTATGTTTAACTATTGTAATGAAACAAAACTAAGCATATATTTGTGAATCTTTGTGTTAATAAATTTCCGCATTTCCTTTTGAAGCAAAATATTTATTTCTGATCTGTAAAGTGCGCTGCTAAATAAAAGTGTGTCAATAATATGCCAAATAAATAAGTATCATTATTAATATTCATTAATGATAATCAGTGATAAAGTTTATTTCTTGTGTTTTTAAATAGTCTCCATTCAACAAGAAAATAATGCTAGTTTTCTACTGGAAAACCACAGGAACATAGATAACTGGTAAAAATATTACACCTTAGTAAATCATAATTCAGAGAAATGCATTTGTCTTAATTAGCTTAATAGAACAGAAGCTAGCATATTATCAAATGCTAAATAACATGGAACAGAAAATTTGCGCTCAGTAATATGTTGTTGTTTTTTTTTTTTGTTGAAGGTTATTATAGATGAATATTTTCTTTTGGATTGCGGGAGACCGTTCCATGAGTCGACATCTGTTGTTATATACGATATTTTAATAAAGGAGTTCTATATTGATATTGAATATATTTCTATAGTACATAGCGATGTGGATATTTATTTAATACCTATTGCATAGGATTGTTAGTGAACATTATATCAACAAATTAAAACCACTATCAGAATGGTTCAGTGACAAAAATACAAATGTGTATTGTCTGTACACACACACACACACACACACACACACACACACACACACACACCAGTAAGCAAGAAGGCAGATCTTTAATAGTAAATTGGTACAAAGTTAGGTACGTAAGCGGTAAGGTATGCCCGTACTAAGGTAATTAGTTAAGTGGTTGGGTGGCAAAACATCCTTTACATACGAGTGACCATCATCAACCCCACGTCTGTTTTTATACCATTTGCAGAACGGTTAGCTGACTAAAATAAAACTTTTTTTATATCAATTTATTGGGACACATTTACAAATGATCCCGCAATTTCTAATGTTATACACTGCCATATATAATATGGGCCAATTTTTCAATGTCATCAAAATCAGGTACATACATACATACATACATACATACATACATACATACATACATACATACATACATACATACATACATACATACATACATACATACATACTGTGATGTGTCGAATTTTGAAAACTCTTAGAAGCTTTGGTTAAAGGAATTGTATCAAAGTCAACTTAATTAAAGTAGAAAGGGCTAGAGATAGTTAGATGATTATTTTCATTTCATCTCCGAACGTCAAAAGGGAATTCGTTCTAGCCGCCGTAACATGACCGAGTCAGATGCTATGGTACAAGAGAATGACATAAGACCCTTTCCCAAAAATCGACCGGTTAAAGGGCGGGAGCTGGCTATAGATGATTATTCAAAGTAATGTTAATTACGGCATGATTAGTTGTTTAGTTGTCTGGTCAATCCAAAAATTTTACGGAACAGGTTTAGGAAACAGTCTATTCCGATTGGTTAATATGGATTTATGGGCGTAACTCTGTAAGAAATTAAAGGTTTTACTTTAGGAAAATTCTTTAGTCTTTAATCTTACTTGGAAAAAGAGTGGTCGAGACTCCGGGAAGAGCGTGTAAGACGTTATCTCGTGATTTGGCAGTAAAGCGGGAGTTTTGTCTCATCGAGTAGGCAAACTCTACATTCTGAATTCGTAAAAAGTACGTTTTCATTATAGAGTAAGGGGCCAGATAATTGTCTCAGTTAGGAGACGGACTATACGTGAGATTCGTGGAAACGAATAAAGAAACGGCAAAAGGTACGCAATCTTAGTTTTCCGATTTTAATATGTTATTTCATTTGTTGATCTATTCGCAAATGTATTCTTGATATGATGTATGTATGTATGATTTCATTTTGCAGGATTTTAGTGAAATGCTAGTCACGGCGTTTTATTCTTTGATTTTCTAATTATCAATTCATTTGGAGAATTGGCAAGATTGAATGCAATTAAAATTTCATTAGATTAGTTGACAAGATTGCATGTAATTGAATTTTTAATACATAGGAGTGATTAGGAATTTTCATGAATTAAGGTGAAGAAAGGATGGGTAATGTTTCAGTTTTATGGATTAACTCTGTCCAGTATGATATAATATGAAATGTATATCTATATACTAGTTTGTAATATTTAATTGATCACTTAAGTGTATATCTATATGCTAGTTTGTAATATTTAATTGGTCGAGTAAACTATTTTAGAATAGTTAGATCTGAGGGTCTAAGCCATATGTAACTTACCACTGCTAGATTGGTAGAGTAAGAAGTCAAGGGGGGGGGTTTACATACGGGTTCATACGGCTGAGTTGAATTTAATTGACCACCCCTAGCGTGATCCGAATTAAGGTCAGGACAAGCATTGACCGTTTATGTAAACATAACAGTTAGGGAGCAATGAGTTACTGCGGCAAGAATTTATGCCTTTTGTTTCTGAGCCGAATTAATGTAAAAATACAGATATACCTGGGAATGTGACCTATTGTCTATTGCGAGACATTTTATTTATTGAAGGAAACAGCTTTCCTGGATTCACATGAGAAATCCCTGCACAATCACAGGACGAGAACAAATTCTACGCAGCAATCTAAGTCCAGAGACGATTGTTAAGTCAGAGTTCGACGGACAAGAGTCCAAGACGAAACAGCTAGACAAAGATCGGCAGAGCAGGGACGAACGGAAGTCTTGATGTCCGCATAAAATAGGTGATGAAGTCTCTCATCGTTGCACTCAAACGTCACATCTCATTGGCAATGAAGATAGTATATTAACGTGGAAAGTAATTTTACATTTAAAGAAATTTGTATTATCTTTTTATTTGAGTACATGTTAGTACCATTTTCCTTCTTTTGTAACCAAGTCATTGATTTCTTTTCATTTTAAATTCTGTTGATAAACTGATTAAATTTTATATTTGTTCATTGAAAGACGGCTCGTCGTGTTTATTTTATTCAATATACTTGTTCAGTGATCTGCATTCTTCTTTCTATCTAGCCACACTGGGTAAACTACATCGCGGAGGTCATTCCCTAGCAACGAACCGTAGTGAAAGAGGTTGGTGTGGTTTGCACGCCGCCAATTTGTCATACATACATACATACATACATACATACATACATACATACATACATACATACATACATACATACATACATACATACATACATACATACATACATACATACATACATACGACTGATGGACTGTTGGTCGATCGTATAAATGGATAGATACAAACAGGTAAACAAGTTGAGAGACCAGATTCTTCGGTAGGTACCTATAAATGTGATGTGATAGGCAGATATTTACGCACGTAGTTTGGGTGGTACATGAAATACCCTTTGCATAGGTGTGCCATCAGCCCTACATCTATATTTAAAAATAAACATTGTCAGAACGGTTCGATGACAAAATAAAAGTTTACGTCTTCCTGTTTACAAAATGATCGTTCTGTTGTCATGCACTCTCATATTTATAATATGGACGATTTACTCATCCGTATCGCGTGCACATATTGTCGGGTAGGCGCATTTTCTCAAATTAAATATAAATGTTATGTGTTGTTCCAAAAAGGGATACTAATGTAACTTAATCAGTCTATTCAATCTTCATTGTTGAATGATCTGCAGTGTTATAAAGAAACGTCCAGACTAAAATTATTGCTCGTTATGGTCTTTTTAATGGTAACTCGGTACTAAACTGAGTGAAGAAAATATGACGTTAGTTCTGTTATGATAGATAACAGGGAAGCACGATTTTAAAAAATAAATACGCGCAGGTTTCATCGTGACATCACAGCACGCGACATTCAGTCTGGTTTGTACTGACTGGATAACGCCTTTAGGTTGACCTCATTCGAAAACTTAGTTTAACATAGATTTTGCCGTATGCATTTCTTGGGGAGTGTAACTAACGCTCTTCCAAAGGAATATGGATGCATAAAGATCCCAAAAAAGTGAATACTAGAAACCGAAAGCCTACTTTACCTGTAAAACTTGTACTAAAAAACAACTTGTACTATAAAAACAACATTCACCTCTTACACAATAATTGCCAGGTTTTTTTTGAACGAATTTAATTGTGATATTAATAGATACTCGATTTTCTTAAAACATATTTTTAAGGAAAAATAGGAATTGCACTTTTCTGAGTAATAATGAAATTATATGTTAGCCTAAAGTATATTTTTTAAAAATTAATTTTTCAAATTATCTACCCAGATTGTATTAAATTAGTGGCGATTTCTCCAAAAGTTTTCCACGATACGAAATGTGCAAATAATAAAATGTCAGGTGATATATCAATAGTTATAGTCCAGATTCTTTTAGATAATCAGCGTATGAAAGACGATTTACGGCAGAGACAAGTGAAGTAAAGTATCTTTAGACACATCATAACCAACCGGAGGTTACCTGGGCATGATTTTACATCGCGGCACACCGTAACAGCAGATCGGGATTTAACAGGATTGGATTTTACTATGTGATCTACCGGCTGGATCCTGTACAGCTAATCACCAAGCCTACGTGGTACCAAAAAGTTGTGAGGCTTTAATATTCCATCCCATTTTTAACGTCATTTTTTAAATACAATTCCAACTGAATCTTAACATGCGAAATGATTACTTGTGGAAAATGTAAATCGATCAAAGTGTGTCAATGCTTTTAGGGATGACTCGAACGAGTTTATCTTGAAAAATCACAATCTTGTTTTGATGAGTCAAAAAATTACAAATACACACAGACGCACATACACACGCAAATACTTACACACATTTGTCTTGTGAGCGACAAGATGAATAAACTGCACTATTGCGATTTAAACCACTGCATTGGAAGTAATATAAAAAAATCTTTGTCAGTGTGGTCGAAACTTTCTGCACAAAAATTCAAAAATTTTATAGACTAATTTTAGTGTTACCCCCTCTGATGGTGTCACCCGGTGCGGTCCGCATCCCCCGCACCCCCTAGTGATGCCACTGTACTGCCTGGTTCCAAGACGTCAAGGCACATGAGATTTTATACAGTCTCCATCAGGTACCAGCAAGTCTCAATTCTTGAAATGGTTTTCGACGATTTAGGTGGATACTAATCAAACTAATCTAATAAGTTTCACACCTGAGTCTTAGCATGTAATCGAACCGTCGTCTCAACGGCGAGGAGGTGTAATACCCCTGACATAGACGTGACACCCGAGTCTTAGCATGTAATCGAACCGTCGTCTCAACGGCGAGGAGGCGTAATACCCCTGTCATAGATGTGACAGGTATCTATTTCATAGCTCTTTAAAGAACACTAATTATTATATAGCAACTGAGACCACCCGTATCAACAAAATACATGGAGCCTTGAACTTTTACCTTTGTCAGAGAGTAAAACGGTAAGGATATTTGCCGAGTGCCAGTTGCGCGCGCGTGTGTGTGATTGTTTTATTTTAGCGTAGTTATATAATTTTATTTAGTCCTATCGCTACGATGCCTGTATGTTGGCAGTTTATACTGTAGTGATGTATAGCACTGGGGCATCATGTCACAGACTTGCCGCATGATGTCCCACCCAATCACCTTATTTTGACACCAGGCCGACCAGTCTTAACACTAACCTCTTAATTCTGATCGCCAAGGGAGGCAGCTGCTAGTAACATATATGGTACATTGAATGAATGATTATGCTGGCAAATGCACAGTACAGCAGCACATTAATGGCTATCTAGAGCATGAACCTAAAACAAACGATATATTCTAATAAAATGGCGCTACTTATTTGATACGTATGTATCACGAGTTTGTACAGTGACCACTTCCATAGATTTAGCTTTTTGTTTAGAAATCATTTCTCCCCCTCTCTCTCTCTCACACAAACATGTATGTATGTATGTATGTATGTATGTATGTATGTATGTATGTATGTATGTATGTATGTATGTATGTATGTAGGTATGTATGTAGGTAGGTAGGTAGGTAGGTAGGTAGGCAGGCATGCAGGCAGGCAAGTAGGTAGGTAGATAGGTAGGTAGGTAGGTAGGTAGGCATGTAGGCAGGCATGCAGGCAGGCAAGTAGGTAGGTAGATAGGTAGTTAGCGTTTCACGGGATGTCTGCCCAATCCTGGCTTTGTTATACATATTAAAAACTAAGTACTAAAAATGCAAACAAACACAGGAAGATATACCCTTTTAAAAGCGTGACATATATTCCTAAAAAATAAAATGGAAAGATATTAATATTCATTAGGAGCTTATAAAATAAAACATAAAAACTATTTTAAAAAAGTAAAATTAATAAATAAATATAAGGTCAAAATGTTATATATAAACAGCAAATTTGTTTTTTTTTATGGTCTGATATCATTAAAAGCTATATAATGAGTTGACTCTGACCTACTATCAAAACAATTTTAGAACTCTGGTCGAGGTTAATTTTGTTTTGAAAAGGTAAGTCATAGGCTCCTTAACCCAATGCTAAGGTGTCATTCATTATGACACCCATATTGTTTCATAATGCTCTCAAAGTACAAAAATGTCTTCAACATGTTTTTTCGTCATGAAAGCTTCTTTAATACAAGTTTCAAGACTGTATAGTCAGTTGTGCTTCCTTGGCGTCTAAATGCTCACTAAATTAGTTTGGTGGATTCAAGTTACCAGACTAGTTGTTTGTTTCTTTTTAAAATTCTTCCAAAAGACAGATTACTGTAACATGTTCTTTGCCTTGATTTATTTTGTCAATATATGCCCTGACACCGTGGCAATTCCTCGGTTTTGGTGCGAGATATATTAATGGAAGTTGTGGAAGTACGGGATTTCTGAGGTTTTCCCAGTGCATTGTAACCAGTTGTCCAGTTTTATAATATTCTATTAGGCTTTCAAACTTATTCAAGAGCTTAAAGGGACCGTCCAGTTTAGGATCGCAAGTAGTAGTATATTATACGATTCTGTCCTTATTTGATTTCGATCATGAATGACCATTGAAGCCAGCGGCGTGCCTCTCTTTTTGTGGAATTTAATTGGTGTTTTATAATAGTACAATATTAATTACTTTCGTGTGTGTGTGTATGTGTGTGTGTGTGTGTTCGCACAATTTTGGACGGAAGCAAGATTGCAACTAGGTGTCACCATGTGGCAAGGTAATGTGTGTTTGAGTACAGGCAGGGTTCACGTAAGATTTTCCGGCAGTGTTAAAAAGTGGAATGGTTTCCACGTGTGTTCTAGCCTCGGACAAGCTAACACATTTCTCTTGTTTTACACGTTGTACTTCTCGTGCTTCAACTTCTAACAGCATATATAATAAGAGATGTGATCACCCTTGCAATTCGTACACACGATTTTATCCGTGTATGACGATCAAACGTGCCACTCCTGCAGCATCTACAGCAGACTGATTTCTTCTTGCAGTACGACACCTCTAAACGAGTTCAGTTATTTGTGGCTAGAAACCTTAAGTCGCGTTGAGAGAAGCAGACTATCATATTGAGATTTGCAGTTGCATTTTACAAGTAAATGGCCGCAAGGCCAGATTTATCATAGGGCAAAATGGGATACTTGCCCAGTGTCCGAAGCTCAAGGATCGTTTGATTTTACAGTCTTGACCCATTTCTCTCATGGGGTCCCATATATCATCGTCTGATTTCACAGGCAGTGTTGTTAATAGTACTGTAACAATATCTATGGACAAGGCAAGAATAGCTATGTGCCCGTATGTTGACTGTGAAAAGGGATACCCAAAGGCCTTAATCCGGCCCTAAATGGCTGTACCAAGTGTTTTAATACTCGCTGACTTCCCAGCGAGACCAAATAATGCTTCAACAATGGCGAAAGATGAGAGCTTTGTGAGTTTTTAATTCTCGCCAGTTGATTGATCGATAATAAATAATGACTAATTACATGGACTAAAAACAGTTTCCTTTTTCGAGTCACAATTTGAATAGTTTCTGATCCCTTGGAGACCAAGCCTCCAACTGTTGGTTGCAGTTTCGCTGTGTTCTCTACATAACGGAAGAAAATAACTTCGTCACCCGTGTTCCGAACCATCTTCAGAACCAAAGAGGAGAAGGAAAGGTATAGACTTGCATCAAGTCTCTTCTCCAGCATATTTTCTCCACAGCTTTTTTTTGTCTTTATTAAACTGGCGTTCCTGGTGCTTTCTTTACTTACATTCCTTTTAAATACAATTTATTTAAAATAGCACTTTGAATTGCAGATTAGATTATTGACAGTAGCAATTTAATTTAAGGATACCAGCGACAGCTCAAAAGTGGAGGACTTAGTGTTTGTTGTGAGATAATTGTGCTGAATAAATTTTCGCAAGTAACAAAATTTCCATTGTTATTGAGTGATTGAAAACAAATTCAATATATGTACAGACGGTTTGTGAAAGCAATTAGTCTTTTATGGAACAATATTGCATTTATGTTTGGTCCATTCGTCCTCGCCCCATCCCTTGTATTTTGACCTATCGGTTAGGTAAAATTATTAAACCTTTTACTGATTTCTCTGACAAGAACAAAAATATGGGGAAAATAAATTTTATGGATTTCGGGCATGCCTCCCAGAGTTTTTCCAATCTTTTGGAACAATTCTCCATGTCTCTGCCTTCTTCTTTAATGAATTATATTGGATCATATCTTTGACTAAAATCGTTAAACATTTCTCGATAAAGAGCTAAGTTCTTCTCCAGCCTTTTTAATATAAGGAAGATAAAAGTATGATTCTTATTAAAGTATTATTATCTTCGTGTCAAAATGTTTTTAAAAACATGAAAACGGTATTGTTACATCTATATGTGCATAGTGCCTGCGAAATTTGGCGCAACTCTTCCTCAAACGTTAAAGCTGGAGAAGCAGCATTCACTCGCGAAACTAATTTTAAAACAATATAGCAAATATTTTCGTTGTAACTGCAAACAATTTAAAACCCATGGTCTTACCATCGAAATCCATTCTCATCTTCCAGTCTGATCTGTTAGGTTTTGGGAAAGCCCGGTGTTGCGGTCTGAAAATGGCAATATACTCATTGATGTGGCGGTTTTGAAATCACTTGCATGAACACCTCTGGAATGTAATTACTTTCCCATAAATGAGTTTTTTTTTATTGAGTATAGTCTGAGAGTGACAAAGAGAAACTTTGCTTTGCCAGACAACAGATTAGTGACGGGTAGGCAGGTATAGTAGCATGTGTCACGTTGACCATTTTACCGCTTTTATTTTTTATTTTGACACGTGATGTGCATTTGTAAAGAACTTGGAATTGAAAAATCACCCATGTTATTTGCACGTGAATATTTCTGCTCGACAGACATCCAAACCCTTTTTTCACTTGATTGTACACTGATTAATAATAATAATGCACTGGTATGATGGCATAATTTTGTAGCTATAATAATAATAATAATAATAATAATAATAATAATAATAATAATAATAATAATAATAATAATAATAATAATAATAATTATTATTATTATTATTATTATTATTATTATTATTATTATTATTATTATTATTATTATTATTATTATTATAGCTACAAAATTATGCCATCATACCAGTGTCTTGAATTACCATCTTTTGTAAAAGAACGCGCCTTGAAACATTGATATATGATAGCAATTATATGATACGCAAAACGCTCTTTGATTGGATTTAGATAATTCCCTTTAGGCGGGTCGTGGAGGAGGAGCCATGGAATTGTGAAAGCTGTAAGATCGATTCAACATTTTCAATAGATTTATTATTCTAATTGTGCAACTTTTAAGCAATATTTTGGTCTTCACCACACGTCTGTCAAGATCGTTTAGGCTATTTGCATTATTTACGTTACAACTTCTCTGGGTAGGTTGTCGGAGTAATTGCATGATATAAATTTAATTGCAAACTTGATCGCAAGTCATGCAGCTTTTTTCATATCAAATGGTCAGGCAATCAATAGAGTCGCTCATTATCGATTCCGTCCGATTATTACATAGGTGAATACTTCCATATTGAAACATTTCTAGTGTGCAGACCTCAACATTTCAATTGAATGTGATTTTTGTTCCTAATGTTGAACTTAGCCATTAGCCGCAAAGCTCAAGGTATTGTTCTACCTGGATTCTGAAAATAACGATCTACCATGTCACCAGGCAGTTGTATTACAAACTAGAGGACATCTCACTCAAATTCCAAGATCGATACATATTCTTAAGAAGCGACGAACCATGCTATGCTCCGATATACATGTGGTGCGGCCACATAGTGTTATCCTAGCTCGATTAAGTTGTTTGTTTAGGTCAAATTCCAGGCACTGTGACGAGTCAAATTTATTCCACTAAAATATTTATAGTTATCTAGTCTATAGGTTCTTTTTAACATGCAGTCTTGAAAGGATAAAGAACCAACCATAATTTATATAAATGATGGTGAAATATTTTAATCCGGTTTGATTAAGATTATTGCAAATAAAAATGCAAAGAATAACGCACATAAAAGAATACCGAACTTTGAACTGAAAATATCCAAGAAAACTAATGCTAACGTAAAGTAAAATGTATGTTCCATATCGACATTTATGTAGTATAAAAACAGTATTGTTCGTCTACTTCAGAAAAAAATGATGCTTTTAGAATTTGAAATACGTTGTTTTGACCTAGTTATATCTAAACTGGTTTAATTTTATCAGAAACATTCTTAAAGTTATGCAATATACAGAAACATTTTTAAAGTTATGCAATATACATTCTATCAAAGTTACATTATAAAGACCATATAGTCGTATGAAGCTATGTATGGGGACATTCTAAGAAAGTAATGCGGTTAAGACATTCTAACAAAGTTACACAATATAGCAATTGTAACAAAATGATTCTATGAAAACGTGCACGCAAAGTTACACTTTAGACACTTTCTAACAAAATTAATCTAAGAAGAAATCAGAATAAAGTTAATCAATATAAATATTCTAACAAAGTTACATTGCAGAGACATTCTAATAAAGGTACACTACATAGATATTCTAACAGAGCTACACTTAAGAGAGCTTCTAGGGGAGTTACACTATGGAGACATTTTAGGAAACGTATGCTACTGCGACATTCTATCAAAGTTACACTATATAGAGAGTCTAGCCAAGTTACGCAAGAAAGAAATTATAAGAAAGACAGTATGACCAATCTATACTAGAGATACAGTCTAGCCAAGTTAAGCTATAGAGACATTCCAAGAAATAAACACAGTCCGACAAAGTTAGAAACATTCTACCCAATTGACGCAATATAAACATTTTATCCAAGTTTCGTTGCAGAAAGATTCTAAGAAAGTTTCACAATGGAGATGAAAGTTTTGCAGACAGTCTAGCTACAATACACTATAGAGACGTTCTATCAGAGCAACGCTGTAGAGATATTCTAAGAAAGTTACACCATAGTGGCACTATAGCAAATTACGCTTTAGAGACATTCAAGTTACGCTGTCCAGAACAGAATCTATGTAAATAGAAAACATAAGCATAACCCCAAAACTTACTTAATGCCGACTCCAATAATTCACACACAATATCCTCTATACATGTTTTATTGCTCATTTTGTTTATTTTTAAAGTGACTTAACAACAAAATCAACAAACTGATACAATTTCTTTGTCAAAGTCTTGCAGTGTGTATACTTGTAAAAATACTGATAACTGGTATTTATCCTCTACAAATGTCCAAAAAGGAAACGTTTAAGTAGTTATACTTTATAAATAAACAGTGTAACCACATTTAGGTTTATTAATAATGTTATGTATATTTAATTTGTATTTTTATGACTTTTCTTGATGATTAATAATTATGTGTTATGTATACCCATATTTTGTATTTGACCTTTGTCCAAAATATAGTTAATGGTCTACCTGACCCGTTCAATTTGTTTTGTAAACATAATACATAATTAATATTTCTCTATGAGTATAGATTAAATCTTCAGATCATTATTAATTGTAATCATGTTTACTTCAGTTGAGTTAAAGATACAGTCTTGATTCTGACCTTAGAAATATTGAGAAAGGAAATCTCGTATTAAGTTGATCAAGTATTTCCAGAAAATATTTACGACCTAAAACAAGTAGAGGCATTTAATCTTGTTTATGTTAGCATTATTCATAGTTACCGTAACATTCGAAGCATAATCAGTCTTAATGTTGGGTTCAGTTTTTAATTTGGTTGGATTTATTTATTCAAATTATTGTTCACTGGAATTACAAAGTACTTAGTATTATTCTTGAATTTAAACATAAATCTGTAATTATAATTAATTCAGAGATTGGTATTTTGATTGTATTATTGTGATACATCAAAATGCTGTTAACAAATCACCATATTCCAGGCAATTGGTACATTAGCACATTCGAGACTACAAGAACATCAACACATTCAATATTTGAATTTATTTGGAATATTACAGGATTCCAATTGGAACTTGGTACATTTGGACTTATGATATAAATTTTAGGACTATTGGGAAAGGTAAGGTAAGGTAAGGGGTTTTAAGTCGCTTACTGCCCTAAGGCTTATACGACTACTTGCAGTCCTGGGCATAGACTGCAGTCCCTTTAAGAGGGCGCTTGGCCTTGGTGCTAGGTCTTTTCCTGACTCCTAGAGGTCAGAGACCCCAAAAAAAGACCTTATGAAGCAAATTGTATCAGAGCGTACCGGCTTTCCGCCTCAATTCCCACCTACTCAGGACTATTTGGACCTACATTGTCGTTGGCTACCAAAGTTTTGTACGGACCTAAAAGAAAACAATACATACTAATCTGTATTTCAAAGAGAAGCTCATAAATTTGACGTCCTACATATAAAATGACATGAAGATGTCTTGGTTATACCAGTCAGAAAGAATGCCGTCGAAACTGTTCAAAGAAAGAAAATGAACCGATTCTTGGGTCACTAAGAAGATAAACTGAGAAAAAATATGCACAAAGTTCCATAGGTAAAGCTATAAACGTAAATTTGAAATTCCGAAACGGATGGCACTGACAACTTATGTATAACGTGGCATCTCATCTTTCGTAAAATGTTATTAGCTGTAATCAGACATTACTTGCCAAATGCATACGACCAATCAGCGTCTATTGCCAAAAAAGTTAGTAAAACAGCAAACCGGCGTCGAGGTCCAGACCAGCAAACCCGCTTGATAGAGACGAACGTTTCACATACTGGCTATTCATTCCTTATTTTAAAAAGATTGCCACTAAGGAAATTTTGTAACAGATACAAGTCATCTATTATGTAGGTAATTTGCAAGGGATGTAAATTTGGTTGCTTACGGCAGTTCAATGCTGGATTAAACTTTTCCCACATAAAGATTTTTACACGCGTGAGTAGCATACAGAGGCAAATAATGAAATAAGAAAGCCATAAAATAGACCATTCCTAACGAAATTCGGAGTTAATCTATGTCACTGTGGCAAACCATAGGGTTGACCAATTCAATCCTAGGATGTAAATCACGCGAGAAAAGAGGTGGTCTCTTGTTAAATGGCCGTAAAAATCAAACAATTATTATGTTGAGCAAGTACTTTCAGACGGTAGTCATTCAAGGTTTGGAATAGATTCTCGTGTCACAAATGTGCATAACATCTTGCCTGAAAAATTGTAACTTTTAGCATAAAAATTATCATTTTAGGAGCCAATTTGCAAAAACTTGCGATGTATAAAATTGGCTACAAATATAGAAAGAAAAGAAACAATACATTTCTTTGTCTTATTAAAAAAAATGTTAAATCTACACCAGGAAACGTCAAGATATTCAAATGGGATACCGGCTAGTATAAACCAGTCTTTTTGATCATTGGCCGCAAAAGCCAAGCGCTGGCCTAAAGGAAAATGTCAAGAAAGTGATAGCATCATATAACACAGGGCATGTTTATAAATGAATTGTTGGCTTGCATTTCATACAGCAATTGTCTGACGTTCACGTTCTGGATTAGGAAAGAAATCTGAGACGTCTTTTCCTGTCATAGCTCTCAAACGAATGCCACTCACCTTATTTGAAGAAAAGAACAGCAACTGTTGGCAGGTTTCCTTTTAGACATATGTAAGGCTAATGCGCATTTCTAATTTATGACGAACCACTAATACCCAGTAAAGGGAAAAAAGTATCTGTAAACATATGAATCTAAGACCAGACAATGTCCATCTCACATGTTAAACGAAAATCCTAGGTAAATAGGCAATTAATTTCTAAGCAGAGGAGATAGATAATTTATAGATACATACATAGTTCAATAAACGGACAGACAAATATGGTTGTGTTCCAATTATATCCCGTTTGTATAGAATGTTGAAAGTAGTCAAATATGATAGGATATATATTTTCATCATCATCACCGCCTGTGGCCCCTGTCGGGGCCAACAAACTCTCTTCAGCCATCCCGGTCTTGAGCAAGTCTCTCCAGCTGTCCCCACATATAGTTTCTTATGACATCATTTTAGCCGAAACCCATTTCAAGCAGTATTTTATTATAAGATAACGATAAATTTACTTTTCTGTCATCAAGATTGACCCCGAAAATTAAATGAAAGATCATTTCATTAAGTTCTGATAGTTTTGATACGCGAATAACTATTTCGAATATTTCTTGTCTCACCTGAATAACATAATAGTTATAACCTAGAAACCTACGCAACTCAATATCCGAGAAACTTTCACAGATTTATTTTTGCACTTGGCGCAGAGGGAGGGGGTCTGGGCTCTAGTGGGGAGTCTCGGGGCACAAGTGGTCTAAGCATTTTGCCTTTCCAGATAATTGACATCTTACATATATTCTCTCGGTCAACATGGATATGTCAGAAAACTTTTGTCAGGAACTTCCGTGGGTCAGCGGTTCTTCCCGTAGGTTTTCTAGATAATGTTCCACAAATACGCTATTTGCCACGAATAGCACTATCTAGTGCTGATAATGGCGTTCAAACCACAAGAATTAACAAACAAAACCAACTTTATGCCTTCCATAAAGACTTGTACCAGTGCAGTGAGGTTAATCCAGAGATATAATATGACATGAACGTTTCTCAATTGGATACATAAACAACATTCAGTCGAGTCGAAAAACTGGCGCTCTTCTGATTGAAAAGAATTTCCTTGAATTGTAGATAAGACCATTTCTTCCTTTAAAATGCAGAGTGTTGCAGCCATCTTTGATAGTATTCAGTGACAACACTATTTTCACATTTGCTGCTATGGTGAATATATTGGCTGTCAGCTTGACACAATTTTCATTTAGGACCAATAAGGAAACAGAAGAGATCTTCTGTTGGAAACAACACAATGTTGCTGACTTTCCATTTTGGAGAAGCAACCATAATAAGATTTTAAAGACGGATGACATGGAGACTATATTCTATATCAGACTGACACCAATTCTGTTTATTGCCAACTAGATACCACAAGTTTTTCGATGAAAGCACAAGGTCGATATAACCATCCAACTTGGAGATATAAACCAAACGTTGCTTATTGAAAAACGCATGTTGATAAGAGAAATTTAGGAGTGTTACAAGTCTATACTCTTAAAATAATGTAACTGAAAAGAGTGAAAGACAACAAGTTTGTAAGATTTAACAAATAATTTATTTCCCTAAAATACAAAGTGGAAATGAGCAAAAAGAACTTACGGTTCTGAGAATTAACTCCAAAAATTATATAAAAATTAAAGACACAAGTTCTAGTAATTTAAAGTCCTGAGTAAAATTCAGTAAAAGTTCAGAAGAGATCCAAAACTGAAGGCGATGGCGCGTCTGTTAAATCCTACGGAGTGCTGATGCGTCAATAGTCTCTTGTTGAATCACAGAAATATATTTTCCAGGTTTGAATTCAGTATAAATTCCAATTAATGCCTTTATCCAAGAATTTTATCAGAGCACTTCTGTATTTCCAGAGAAAATAATCGCTTGAATTCAATAAGTTGAAGAAAATAAAATATAGCCCAAACTGGTCACAACATATTACAACTTAAAGGTGCTAAATGTTAAAACACAACTGGAAACATCCTCGCAGTCACAAGATTATATAGGTCTCTGCTTTGCCTTAAGTCATAATAAGCATTTTCTAAAAACGACTATTACCTAATGGAAAACTACCTTCTAGAACGATCTAATGAGCCTTGTTTGTTTACAACATAATGACCTACAAAATTAACTTAGTAATCTCCAAATCCTGACCCAAATCAACAAATATACTCTTTGTTTACCTGAATAATAATCCTGATAACAAACTCATGCGCATAGAGAATAATAATGCTATTATTGGTTGTTTAAATAAATGAAATAAAAAAGGCCAATCAGGTCAAGCAGAAATGAACTTAGTTTTGGACAAGGTCAAGTCCAGCATACAATGTTACATTATAATAACATGTATTATAATTTTTTTTTTTAAAAAATGAAAACTAACAAACAAAAAATTAAATTAAATTATACATAACAAGAAGGAATATTACTAACAATATTTTCAAGGTGGCTTCTGTTCACGCTATATTTGTTATCAGACAGGCGCCTTTTTAGCATTTTCATTTCGGACCAAAAATACAGGTCAAAAGACCTTTTCTGCTAACAACCCACATGGCAATATTATTTTCCATTCACAATAATCAGATTTTCAGAATGGTCACCGTGGTAGCCTTTACGGATATCAGAAAGGCACCACTTTCATTTAGTCCAACTATATGTCATAAAGTATTCTGGTGAAAACACCATGTCAATATGACTTTCTTTTCAGGCGTAGTAACCATAACAACAGCTTCAAGATTGCTACTGTAGCGTCCATACTGGACAACAGAGCGGCCCCATTTTCATTTACGACCAACTAAATACCATAAGAAGTATGGGCGAAACCCCCATGATGATATTGCCATTCATTTTGCAGGAATAGCGATGACAAGAGTTTCAAGAGGGAAAATGTTGAAGTTATGTTAGACATCCGAGTAACTCCATTTTCATTTAGCACCAATTAGATCAGGATATAAATGTGTGCGCATAATTTCGTGGTATTCCTCCAAACAATGTCAAAGGAGTAGCGATGACAAAATTTGTGCTAGCGAACGGACAGACAACAGACCATCCCATAAGTTTGTATGGTCTATTGCCAGCAAAGCAAATAAGATATTCCGCTGTACGCCGCTATAAAGCATCTAATATCAGTACATCCGGGAACTTCTAAAGATAAGGCAAATTCAGCTAAGGAAACAGAGTTTCAATCATTTTTCTGAACATGTTTCAACCCTTGTCACTGAATTTGTTTTTAAACCTTGTCAAGTCGTTTGCTGAATGAAAATAAGTTGTCAATGGCAAAATTATGCAACGGGATTGACAGTTGGATTATCTGGTTTTGATAAATCTTACATGACTGGGAAAAAAACTGAACAAACTGTTCTGTATCACATGCTTAATTTAGTCCAGTTCCTGACAAAGAAATATTTAAAAGATATCTTTCTTTCCATACCTTATAAGCTAATTTTAATAAATTGTCGTTTTGTCAAACAAACTGTGCTGCATCAAAACATTTTGTTTTATTTCAGGCATCGTTCCAAAATCTTTGTATTTCTGAAGAGATGACTGTCAGATTATATCAATGCTGAAATTCAAACGATTTTGTACATTTTATGTTTTTCAAAAGGGTAACATTTGAATGAAGCGATCTGAAATGGGATGGTCATAGTTTATAAGAAACATGCTGACATAATAAAATTTCCCCTCAGTCCTAGGAAAACAAACATTATGCAGCATCTATAAAACTAGTCGCTGTTTTCATCGTACTTATTATTATGGATGCTCTACTGGGTATGGACGATACTGTCAATAGACGATGCTTCATCTCTGGTTATTGTTGGTGTTGGTACAGTGCTTGTTCAGGATAATATAAAAATCAATTGATATATTGCTTCTTTTGATGGAAATGTTCGAGGTACTTAACTGGGTTGGTTGTTATATCATTATATACAGTTCAATAACTGTTTGAAATGGTCAAGCATAGATTGAGTGAAGGACGAATCGACAAAGGAAACTGAAGGATGACTGAAACTGTACGTTGTCTCTACGAAATAACGTGTTTATCTGTTGATAATTAAAATTTTGCCTTCCGATAAACAAGCAAAATGTTTATAGGTAGTATACCACTTTAAGGTTGTAAATTCCAAAAATGGACTTAAGCAATTAATAACAACTAGAAACTAAGAGAACAAATATGTGAAACATTGGTCGCAGGGACCCACTTTATCTGAAGTGCATTTTATAGATTCTCTTTCAATTTTACCGCACTCCCCGATCTGTCGTTTCTTGAACCTTCAGATCATTGCATTGTATTAACTGAGATTAGTACTGTTTACGTCCTTAAAATCTAAAGTCTTTTTAACGATTTGCACTATACGGTCTATCGTCAACGTTAGAGAGTATCGATGTTAGCAAACAATTCAAAACAATAATTAGTTCAATGTACGCAATAAAATAACTCCTATATTCTAAAGGAACATGTAATTTTTGTATAAGGGATGGACACTAATAGAATGTATTATATTAATTTAGGTAATCAGAAGCAAAAGTATATATTCTTACAAAATATAAAAAGCACAATTAGTGTTGCACCAGAGAATACATATTTCATCGTTGTTAAACGAATTATATTATTTCCAGTCACCCATAAAGTTTACTTTTCATCTTAACTATAAAATAAACATATTTTTCGAGATTAATGATTTCATTATATATATATATATATATATATATATATATATATATATATATATATATATATATATATATATATATATATATATATATATAAAACACAAATATCTCTCTCTCTCTCTCTCTCTCTCTCTCTCTCTCTCTCTCTCTCTCTCTCTCTCTCTCTCTCTCTCTCTCTCTCTCTCTCTCTCTGTATCCTTGTGCAGCAGATAGCAAGATAGCAAAAATAAGATTCCTTGTCCTTTGTATGTAACCTGTATCATATGTCTGACAGAACATTTTTATATTTGTACTTGTCTACAATGAGCCCGTTTCTTTCGAGGGATCCATTTAGGTGCATATGACTATAAGTAACATAATCCTAGCAACATCTGTCCATTGGATCAGTTTGCTCGAACGTTGGTGTGTGATGAATATTTAAGGAAAAGGAGTAGCTTTTTGACTAATAATTTGTTTCCTTAGATATTCTTAACAATCCGAGTTTTCCCCCCCCTCTCTCTCTCTCTCTCTCTCTCTCTCTCTCTCTCTCTCTCTCTCTCTCTCTCTCTCTCTCTCTCTCTCTCTCTCTCTCTCTCTCTCTCTCAACAATACAATGCGTTTTGTGTAACCGTTTTTATAATTTGTTTGAAAGTACGTAGGCATGCATAAATTCTGATCTCCACAAATACTCAACTCGCTAGTTATACTTGAACTTACATAAAGATCCAAAACATAAAATGTATAGACATGGCGCTGCATCCCGGCCATGTTAACCGTACATAAATTGTGTGTGTGTGTGTGTGTGTGTGTGTGTGTGTGTTGGAATTTTAAAGTACTTGTAGCAATTTTAGTCATATCGCTACGATGTCTGCAGTGTAGCAGTTTAAATGATGTCTAGCACCTGGACCCCAGACCGCAACATGTAGCAACATGTCCCACACGGTCTCATTATCTTGACACCAGTCATGACACTAACCTGTTAATGCTAAGCGCCAAGTCAGGCAGCTGCTAATACCATTTTTATAAGTATTCGGTATGACTCTGCCGGAGTTCGAACCAACGACCTCCCGCACCCAAAGCGGGCGATCTAAGCACTTAGACAACCGAAGCTGCCCATAACTTTGCACGGTAGAAGTTAGTGACCGTAGTTAACTGGATTTGAAAACTGATATACAAAGAATATCTCTGTACCCTGTGGTCCACACGGAAGTGATGGTGCTTTTCCCCCTCGCCTTATTGAATTATCTTTTGATCTACGGTACAACAGCAGCAAGAACAAAGGAATATTGCAATCAATATACAATCAATATTACAATCAATAACCCAAGTTCCTCACAGACCTGAATTTGTTAAGGAATTTATAATAAGAACGCTTCTAAGAAGTAAAATTTTATAGGAATACTTGTAAGTGATTTTTGGCGGAAAAATGTAATAAGTTCGTAACACTTTTTTTAAGAAACTAAATATAGGACGTTACTAAGTTACAGTTAGATCATATTGAGAGAAATTTTAGTTGTTAAAAGAAAGCTGAGCGAGCGACGGCAATAGGCCTCTCGAGTTAGTGCAACATGCATTTCAATTAGCGAATCAGGACAACAACAAATATTTCTCAGCATAGTAATTTCTACAAAACTCAACTTTTAATTTTGCTATAAAAATCTTATCACTTTATTCAAAATGCATTTTCTTTCAAGAATTAAGATTTCACGCAGTCTGGATGAAACAAATGAAGTTATCAAACATTGAAGTTTTACATATAAATTAGTGCAAATGGTCCAGGTGCCTAATAACTGATTAACATCAGGTGTAAGATGGGTGGAATTCGGAAATTCTTCTATTGGCCGCTGACCAGTCAAACAAACCAGATAAATATAAATATTTACCTTTGCTCCGCGAGACTGAGCAGATGAAGCGATTGGAATGGAGCTCAGTGGGTCAAATATATGGTCTGCACCTAACTCGCATATATAATTAAAAGTTTTCTCGACCCCCAAAAATATTTTTTCATAATATTGTCACCATATTGGTTAAACACCCATGTCAAGAACTCTTGCGTTAAATAAATAACTATATAATTAGTTTCTAGAAAATTCGCAAGATTTGTTGATAGGTCACTTGACATAATAATATTATTGTCATAAAATAGTTATCTTTGTACGGGTACATTTTGCATGTTTAACGATTAAAAATATTGTATTTGTGTTTAAAACAGAAAGAAGATATATACGTTCTGAACTATTTTCAGGACAAAGTACAGCTGTTATACAATCCAACCACTTCTTGCAATGCATTTGTAATACACTAAGTAAAATATCTTAATCCATTGCATATCACTGAGCCATGTGAAGTCTGTCTTAAGTATCGACATCTCCCTGCGCCATTAAGGTCTGAAAAATCCTCTACACGCATTAAAAATGCTATCTTCACGCATCAGTAATTGATTTATTGGATGATTAAACCCCTTGTGCAAATTTTGAGCCAACCTTATCGCATTGGTCTTAAAGCAGAAAAAAATGACACCGTGATATATCACAGACATATGCTAAACAGCGTCATTGTTCGAAATATAAAGCCTACTGTTTATCATTGTCTTTCCTGTTTGGACCACTCCAATACAACTGGTTATGGCCTAGGTTTTTCTCTCTATCGGTGCATGGATGTTTTAGTGTGATGCCAACATCACTTAATCGTTCTGTACTAAGCAGAAAAAAAAATTGGAGTAATGTAATGTTGGCTTAGCTTGCTTGGAATTGGGAAATATCATGGACTAGCATGGAATAATCGTCAGTAATGAGATCCTTCTTTCCCCTGATTAGGCTCACGTTACTTTAGATAAATGGCATTGCAAATATAATTATCATTGCAAAAGTTTTAGGAACATAATATAATACCGAAATGCCAGATTAGATCCGGCATTTATTTTTTTGAAAACCAGTTTTGACTCAAATTTCATATTTGGCGCTACGTTCCCATCACTGCAGGGTGTCGGATTTCGTAGACAAAACGGGGTTTGTATTAGAGTTTTATCACTACCAAGGTGAGTCACATCGTACTTACTACCCCAGGAGTATAGTTTTCACAGCCTACTAATTCAAAAACGCTATCAATAATAATAATAATAATAATAATAATAATAATAATAATAATAATAATAATAATAATAATAATAATAATAATAATAATAATAATAATAATAATAATAATAATAATAATAATAATAATAATAAATTAATTAATTAAAATAATAACAATAATATTAATAATAATAACAACAACAGCGATGATGATGATGATGATGATGATGATGATGATGATGATGATGATGATACAAACACACATATTCACGTATACGTTGCAAGACTACAGCAAAGGGTATATTTTACATCTGAATATGTTTAATAGTACTTGAAGCAGGTCATAGTTACCCTAGTCTTGACCATATAACCTCAAAAGCCATTGGTTTCTTTTTTTTATCCCAAGGTCAACCCATTAATGAAATTGTTGAAAAGAGATTATGTAAATTACGTGTTATCATGTCGAAATCATGTTCATTATTCGAGTCTTGGGCATCGAGACATTTGAGGTGTCAATCGCAAATTCGAAGCCAATTTACTCCTCATAAAAACATGTAGTCCTTTAAGTTAAGTACTCTTATGTGATTTGTGATCAAATTTGTTGTTATTAATATGTGGATGTGATCTCACCTTGGCCTTTTTAACTCCATAAACCACAGAGCTTGCTCCAAGTAAGATATCGTGCGGACAACAATACGTCTTCCTCGAGTCATAGTTACCATGAACTTTAAGCCTGGAGCCTCAATGCAGATGGTTTCTTCTAGTCTCAACTATCTCCTTTGAACCACTTTTATCTAGCCCTTTTAACTGTTGGTCCCCCAAACATATAAGTTTATTTTCTTTCCCCTCGTGTAAACCACTAAGAAGTTATCGAGCGGAGGCTATTTTTCTTCTGTAAGTGACGGTGACCCTGACCTTTGACCCTGTCTTCAAAATATGTATTTCTTCCCTGCATCATATGCATGTCATTTCCACAGTTTGACGATAGTACCTGACTAGAACTTAATTTAATGTACCGAAAGAAAAGGGCAGAGAACTTAATTTAATGTACCGAAAGGAAGAGACAGACGAACAATACCAGTTGGACGTAAAAAAAAATCTTAAGATATCAAGAGTCGTTCCTTTTCATTTATATTCTTAAAACTCAAGATGGGTCTCTGTCACTCCTTGTCCCTTTCCCCATAATTCCTGCCAACAGGTTCGTAGGCAAAGCATCTCTACGCAATAACCCCATGGATACAGTACCATTATATTTTTGCTTACACTTCTTGTTATAATCATTCTCATTTACAAATTGTTTGCTTCTAAAATAGTTGCATTATCGTGGTCTTGTTTGATCAAACTAGACATATCACCATCCAGGACTAAAAACTTTTTCAAAACAATATTGAAAACTGTATTTCGTTTTCTCATAAAACTGGCGAGCGACAAAACTGTCCTTGATCATTCAGATATGTATAATAGCAGTATGAAAGACAAATGTCAACACCAATGCATCATTTTATCAGTTATAAAATAATTTTAGTTACCACTGTTAGTGACGTTTTACTCACTGAAAAGATAGTAAAGGACATAGGCATATTGTTGTTGTCTTTTCCAAAAAACATTATTTCCCTCTTAAGTAGTTAACTTGATATCCATCAACACACACACACACACACACACACACACACACACACACACACGATTGTAAAAGAATGAAAACAAAAATAAATTATTAGTACATTAAAATAATCATTTAATGATGGATTTAACAGTGAGTGTCAGGTGGTGGACGGATGGGGGTAGGGCGTATTACACAACCTTCATTGTAATGCACTGATAACGAGGGCGATATAACATTTTGAATGGTATATATTACAGGGGCATATTTAGCATTTAGGTAAATGGTCAAGTAGTTCGTCTTCGATCTAAACCAAAAAAACATACAGTATAATCATTTGAAAATTACCCCACTTAGTCAGCTCGTGTTTAACCATGAAACCTACAATCATTTAAAAACCAATCTAACTGGTCAGCTCGGGTTGAACCATGCGATCATTTGGAAAATATCCACTTGGTCAGCTGAGTTGAACCATGAAACATACATTCATTTAGAAAGCAATTCATTTGGTCAGCTCAATTAATACAGCATTTAATGAGATTTGTGGATACAGGTACCTATAACTTGATAATAAGCTCTCCAAACGCGAGCTTGTTGAATATAAGTCAGGGGGAAAAGGAGTTTTACACGAAATTATTTTCGATTTTTAGAAACAAACATATTATTTATAGAAAACGGCAATCTTTCCTTCAATTTAAACATTAGGTAAATAAATATTTATGCAACATCTCTGTATTTTAGCAAAATCGCTATAGAATAACACAGGCTAGGGCAGGAGGGAGAAGACGCAGCAAAACATGGAGACGATAATTAAAGACCTAGAGGGTGGTGCTAACCATTGAAGAGGACAGTGCCTTCGCTCCACCGCACCCAGCCCCAGGAAAAATCACCAACACCGTCTGCTCTGAACGGCTGACTGTACGGGGTTTTTCCATAATACTTTTGAAAACCCCTTTTGATCACAACTTCTTATGTAACAAATTTGACCTTTTTTCGAGCCACCGTCTAAAGCATAACTACGAATTTGTCGAAATAAGATATAATATCACTAAATTGTGATGGGTAACGCCATTTACAAATTTGGCCTTAAATGGATATTTTATGTAATACCTTCACAGTTAAATGGTGCGCTGTTAGTACCAACAGCTGAATTGTACTCAGACCAACATCACACCAGCACCCTATTGCGGCCTAACTCCTTCGCTCATACTTCCAGTCAGTCTACGGGCTGTAATTACTTTAAGATGTTATCATAACGGAAATAGATGAGCAAACATGTATTTTTTGACTACTTTGCAGCTACATTCTCGTTATTGCTATATCGTTACTTTTATTCTTACATCATCACTATATATTTGATAAGCTGTACCAATGGTCACTGCTTGAGTATTTGAGTAATTGAGTATTGGTGTTTATTCTTGAAGAACATAGAGTATGATAACAGAATTAAAAATCTAAATTGTTGAGTATTTGTCTTTTCTATGCTTTGACCAGGAATGAGATATATCTGACTGGAGAAGGAAAGATTGATCAAAGTACCGTCTATGATTCTAGCGTATGGATCCGTTTTCCATGCTTAGTTCATGTTGCATGCTGTAACCTGATCCCCCAATGACGTCATTGGCAACATCCCACACGAGATAAAGCGCTGTCTGTATAGCAACTGTCGATGTAATTGAGTTTTTTCTTTTAAATCTTTCGCATTTCATGACGTTTAAAAAATCTGAGACGACCACTTATCGTCATTAATTTCACAGAAATAACTTAATCCTATAGAACATCGAATGGATCAGTTATCAGAATAAATGTGTCCTGCTTCTATATGGTGTTATAAAGGGATATAAAGTATATTTTATAGTTCTAATACCGGGTTCAAAAATTATTTTCATTTAATATGAAACTTATTTAGGTAACAACATTCGAAAACGTGAGTTTGAAGTCATATGTAAACATATTTTACAACGTTTTGTGATGATTTTGATCTTCATTCCAATATAAAATTAGCAGCAGAGTTCGGTATTATATATCATTCTCAATTCTAATATATTTTATGTGGTACCGAATATATCCAATGTTTGTAGCGAGTCTGTGATCATAAACTATGTAAGAGAAAGAAGTAAAACCAACAAGTTTTGTAAAACTTAGCAAATAATTTAATTGTCAAAGATATAAATACAATGTGAGAGAAACTTACAATATTATGAAGTAAATCCAACAATATCACGATAAAGTTCTATGAAAGTTCAAAAGAATAAAAAGTTTATAAATTTCAAGACCGGAAATGTAAAGGTCCATCAAGAATTGTGGCTTTGTCAAAATGGCGTCGTCTATAACTCCTTTGAATAATTCGCAATAGTTCCAGAATAATATTATAGTCCAAAACATGAGCACTTTCTCTTTCCATGTAACAGTTTAAGCAAATATTTCTGCTCTCAAACAATGTCTAAGTACAACATAAAACACGCCTGCAGACTTACAACAGGCCATTGAGAAATTAACCCAAATTGTCAACAGTTCTTTTTAGGATTATTATTAGTAATTGTCAACACATGTGTAGTCATCTATTTATAGATCCTATGTAATTTTATGCTCTTAAACTTTCCAAACCAAACCCTAACCACGTAGACAAAATCTAACTAAAGATGATGGGGAATTACTACAATTTACAAATGAATAATAATTACAAAAATTAGATAAAATCATCTACCAGGGGTCACAAAAATATAGATATACATAACACAGATTATTTCTAAGATGCAACGCAATTCCACATACAAATACATGTTTTATAACAATGACAGATTTGTGTTCATCATATAACTAAATACATAATATTAACAAATATCAGGCGTCCTTGTCCACAGAATGGCTTTACACTGACGACATGAATTTGTCACATTTATGTTTTAGCAATATCAACGAGAGTAGGAGGGATGGAGGGCTTGGGCACAGCAAGAGCTGGGCCCTATTTGGATGCTGGTGGGATAGAGGTCTGAGCATAAAAGAGGCTGTGCCGCTGTGGAGTACTGGAGGAAATAAGGTCTGAGTACAAAAGGGGCTGGAACATTGTTGGGTGCTGGTAGTAAAGCAGGGATAAGAATGCAGGCTATATCCTCATACACATTGATCATAGATATTCTGATCAGGTATGGTAATATAGTGTTTGTCTCTTCTGACTTCGAAAAGACGACAAGAATTACTTCATAGCATTAACGCATTTTTTTTTCCTTCAGTTTCTAATAAAGGGTAGCATTTCCGTTACTAAAGGTAAACAGTCCAGGAACAGATTTTAGCGAAGGTATTTTTGGTTATGATAAACAAATAATTCAGACAGCGGAAATTTCAAAAACCCGTAGGCCTTGAAACAAATTCATTTTCTGTTTTTTATAAACATATCTCCAAAAGATCCATGTTGTTTTTGAATTAAATAAATGAATTTCACAATAGATTGAGGCAGACTACACAATATCAGATTTCAATCAATGGAATATTGATTGATTGATTGATTTATATTTTTACGGCGCACCAGCACTATGTGGCTATTTAGCGCCAAACATTAGGTTATATCCTTTTACATTTAAAACTGGTAAAATAATTTTATCGACCAGCGATTGGGGTCCAAACAGTTAAAGGTAAAGCGATAAAAATGTGAACGATGGTAAAGTATGGAATATTAATAATTGTCCGATCTTCTGCGAGACAGAATCACTTCTGACAGCAAAGCGTTCATACCACATTACGTTGACCTACGCTTTAGCTACCAAGCCGACTGTAAGAGCACCGTCTGCATTTCCGTGAAGGGAAAAAAAAAAACAATCAAAATTTTTCATTATTACTTACAGGCCTCCTAACTAATGTTAAAGAAAATGAGCATATACATTTGCATTACAAGGGACATCCTCGATTGCTTTTGTACCTGACGGGCATGTGTTTGCAATACTGTTATCTTTCAAAAACAATTTCGAATATTTGATTAGGCAACTCTTTTGAAAGGCTGACCACATTAGTGTCAGATATGTAGCACAAATACCAACTGTTCTGTTTTATTACATAATACAAACGCGCGTGTGTGTGTGTGTGAGTGTGTGTGTGAGTGTGTGTGTGTGTGTGAGTGTGTGTGTGAGTGTGTGTGTGTGAGTGTGTGTATGTGTGTGTGAGTGCGTGTGTGAGTGTGTGTGAGAATGTGTGAGTGTGTGTGTGAGAGTGTGTGTGTGTGTGTGAGTGTGTGTGTGTGTGTGAGTGTGTGTGTGTGTGTGTGAGTGTGTGAGTGTGTTTGTGAGTGTGTGAGTGAGTGTATGTGAGTGTGTGTGTGAGTGTGTTTGAGTGTGTGTGAGTATGTGTGAGTGTGTGTGTGAGTGTGTGTGTGAGTGTGTGTGTGTGTGTGTGAGTGTGTGTGAGTGTGTGTGTGAGTGTGTGTGTGTGTTAGATTTTTAACGTAGCTTTAGCAAATATTTTAGTCATATGATATCTGCATTGATGCAGTTAATAGTGATGTCTAGCATTGGGAAATCATGTCGCAGACATAGCATCATGTCGCATCCAGTCACATTATCCTGACACCAGGCTAACCAGTTCTAACATTTACTTCTTAATGCTGAGCGCAAAATGAGACAGCTGTTAGTACCATTTTTATAAGTCTTTGGTGTGAGGGGTTCGAACCCGCGACATCCCGTATCCAACCACTAGGACACCGGAAGATGCGACATATATGCAGATATAAACAAAAAATAAAAATTTAAGAAAATGTTACAAACTATTCGACCATATCTGATTTTTCCAGACACAACTCAGCAAGAACTATAATCGTTTTACATGTAATGGAGACACCATGTGTTACTTGCTTATGTATTAGCTCTCCCTAAATGGTTATTATGTTAGTTTTGGTCCGAAAGCGCTACACAGGACTCAATGCACTATTCAGCTCCCAAAGTAAACATGGAAACACCCTAATATTAAAAATTCAATACTTTTACATTTCAGAATGTTCATGATCAAACCTATATATCTCAATGTAGTCCAATCCTTGACGCAGGCTTCTGTCTAGAGAAAATCTTATGTGCTGCGGCAATGTTTTAGTTGTTTTGTTATTGTGTTTAATCAACATATGTTTGAAACATTTGTTTTCAATTCCACACCTAAAGAATGAAGTACTAACTTAAGTAATGAGTGTTCTAATGTCAAGTCTGTAAAAGGACCGAAATTCCATCAATAAAACATGGTCTCTTTTTTCAGTTACGAATAAGATAAACTCTAAAGATTTATTTTACTAGCATTGTACTTTCATTATGAACCAAACATTAGAGGTCAGAATCATATATGCAATATTATTATCAACCAATCACTGGAAGCAAAACACAATCATATTTATCATCACCCATTTTTAGTCTGGTTCCTATTCTTCCATATTATTAGTAACGTGAGTCCTGCATGTATTTTTGACGACTGTCCTTCATACAGAAAGTAAATGTCCACCATTTGGCAGTATATAAAGTAAATCATATTACAGAACTCTGAAATTATTTTTTCAAAATAACAAACAACCAAAATATAACAAAAAATAAAGGCCAGAAAGAAAAAGTCCATAAATTATAAGGTTGAATGTTTTTTGTACAAACTGAAAACATGAAAGAAAAAAGCAGGACACTCAGTTATATCATCCCCATCCAAGAGCAAGATGTTATTTAGGACCTAAATGACATCCCTGACCCGCATGGTGATGTAATTTGAAGTACATTATGGGAGAGACAATTCAGGGCCAACATCCCTGACTCGCATGGTGATGTAATTTGAAGTACAGTATGGGACAGGCAATTCAGGTCCAACATCCCTAAACATCATGGGGATGTAATTTGAAGTACAGTATGGGACAGTCAGTTGAGGTCCAACATCCCTGAACATCATGGGGATGTAATTTGAAGTACAGTATGGGACAGTCAGTTCAGGTCCAACATCCCTGAACATCATGGGGATGTAATTTGAAGTACAGTATGAGACAGAAGATTCGGGTATAACTTCCCTGACTCGCTGGGGGATGTAATTTGAAGTACAGTAGGGAACAGGCGATTCGGGTCTAATATTCCTGACCCGCTGGGGGATGTAATTTGAAGTACAGTATGAGACAGGCGATTCGGGTCTAACATCCCTGACCCGCTGGGGGATGTAATTTGAAGTACAGTATGGGGCAGGCGATTCGGGTCTAATATCCCTGACACGCAGGGAGATGTAATTTGAAGTACAGTAGGGAACAGACGATTCGGGTCTAACATTCCTGACCCGCTGGGGGGATGTAATTTGAAGTACAGTATGAGACAGGCGATTCGGGTCTAACATCCCTGACCCGCTTGGGGATGTAATTTGAAGTACAGTATGGGGCAGGCGATTCGGGTCTAATATCCCTGACACGCAGGGAGATGTAATTTGAAGTACAGTAGGAAACAGACGATTCGGGTCTAACATTCCTGACCCGCTGGGGGATGTAATTTGAAGTACAGTATGGGGCAGGCGATTCGGGTCTAACATCCCTGACCCGCTGGGTGATGTAATTTGAAGTCCAGTATGGGACAGGTGATTCGGGTCTAACATCCCTGACCCGCTGGAGGATGTAATTTGAAGTCCAGTATGGGACAGGCAATTCGGGTCTAACATCCCTGACCCGCTGGGGGATGTAATTTGAAGTACAATATGGGGCAGGCGATTCGGGTCTAACATTCCTGACCCGCAGGGGGATGTAATTTGAAGTACAATAAGAGACAGGCGATTCGGTTCTAACATCCCTGACCCGCTGGGGGATGTAATTTGAAGTACAGTAGGGAACAGGCGATTCGGGTCTAACATTCCTGACCCGCAGGGGGATGTAATTTGAAGTACAATAAGAGACAGGCGATTCGGGTCTAATATCCCTGACCCACTGGAGGATGTAATTTGAAGTACAGTATGGGGCAGGCGATTCGGGTCTAATATCCCTGACACGCAGGGAGATGTAATTTGAAGTACAGTAGGGAACAGACGATTCGGGTCTAACATTCCTGACCCGCTGGGGGATGTAATTTGAAGTACAGTATGGGGCAGGCGATTCGGGTCTAACATCCCTGACCCGCTGGAGGATGTAATTTGAAGTCCAGTATGGGACAGGCAATTCGGGTCTAACATCCCTGACCCGCTGGGGGATGTAATTTGAAGTACAGTATGGGGCAGGCGATTCGGGTCTAACATCCCTGACCCGCTGAGTGATGTAATTTAAGTCCAGTATGGGACAGGTGATTCGGGTCTAACATCCCTGACCCGCTGGAGGATGTAATTTGAAGTCCAGTATGGGACAGGCAATTCGGGTCTAACATCCCTGACCCGCTGGGGGATTAATTTGAAGTACAGTATGGAACAGACGATTAAGGTCTAACATCCCTGAACTGCAGGGGAATGGAATTCAAAGTACAGTAGGGGGATCGAATACAAATTAGAGCATAGGGCAGAAACTTTGTGCCTACTCCTCATCCCTGAACTAACATCGGCGGGAGGGGGGAAAGAGTCTAATATAAAGTACAATGATTTGGAGGCACTTTGTGCTTATACCATATCACTGAATCCACTGGGAATGAAGACCTAATACAAAGTATATTATTTGGTAGGCGCGATATACCCGAACCCACAGGAGGTGGGGGAGAGATCGAATGTAGTATACAGTAAGTATGTGGCGGGTACTTAGGACCTATTCTAGCAACCCTGAAGACTCGGGAAATCGAATAAAAGGTACAGTATGTGGCAGAATTTGAGATCATTACTAATGTAAAGGCTTTCACAGGACCAAATATAAATGGTATTATCTAAAATATAATAGAAAATGTATCATCCTTATCTTGTATCACACATAATAAGAATCGAATCATTTACATCCAGAGATAGTTCATATATAAGTTCAAGATAACACTGTAGTATGTAATTGGAAGTGACTCGAGGAGGGGGAGTGTCACCGAACTACTTTAATCAGTATTTACAAAACTGAAACATGACCATCTCGAACTGATTTTACGTAATAATCAATGGGATTAGATCTGGGAGATCTTTCTGCAAATTTTCACATATTTTCTCACTTCGAAACTTTTTAACATGGAGTGAAATCAACTTGGTATAAAACTACAGCTACTCTTTCAAACGCAGAATCGTGAATGACTCTCGACATGTACCTGTGACCAATGGGTCATTATTGAAATATTTTATTCTTGTTGCTTAGCGAAAGATTTTTGTGCCAAAGTTGTGTGTAGGTTTGAAAGGAAGGTTCTGTTTGGACGGTTTACGACATGTATATTGACTTTGTGCACTTACAATCATGTCAAAAAGAGGTCAATACGATGCCTACGTTTTTGTTTATTTATATAATCAGTTGTTAACCAATTTCAAATTTAAAAACAATTCTTCTTGTTATTGATATTGCGAAACTTGCCGCAAGCCCGTTATCCGTAAATTTAAAATAAATTGTTGACATGAAGATGGTAAAATGGTAAAAAATGACCTTTTACAAAAGATATCAGGCGAAGACAGACTGACAACCATCTTGGATTGGGTACCAATTTAATCATCACAATCTTTTTTCCAAGGCATTGTTATAAACATATAATGTCTTTGCGTATGCCTGTATACAAAATACATGTATTTGATTCAAAACTTCAGCTCCGGTAGCATTAATATGAAAATAAAAAACAGACGAGATGTGAACAGATAATGTTTAGGGACTTTTACGCGAAAACCAGACTAGGATTTTGACATTTTCTAAAATACAGTGATCTATGATTTATGTCTCATAGTTTTAATAATGTCTAGACTTGCCGAATTGTCTTTCCAGTCTCTAAATTTTACATTTCCTGCTTTTATTTTCTTTATATTTATTAGTTTATCAATTCTTACACATCAATAAATTATTTAGGCTGTAAATAGGACTTGTTTCGATTAGGCTGTAAATAGGACTTGTTTCGATTAGGCTGTAAATAGGACTTGTTTCGATTAGGCTGTAAATAGGACTTGTTTCGATGAGTACATATCAAGATACGAGTCACTAATATCTGCAAATAAATAACTGCATTATGTTGTCATATTAACGCGGCGACATCCAGGGCTCTACGCGACGTTTTACACGTACACGTTTTTAGTGTAGGCTGTGTAATACGAGATTTTGCAAGCAGCAAATCACGCTGTCAAGAAGTGCAGAAAATAACTACTTACCGTACACGCCTGGTGGATTGCAATATTAGATCACATCTCGAATAATAGCCTTTCATATTAGTAAGTAATTCTGAAGCCACGACGTTTGCTTCTTCTTGACATCAATTTCCCTTTAAAGGAAGTTAGGAAGTGACTAAATCTGATGAATTACAAACCCTCTCAAGGCGACAGGTACAAATATATGCATGGCTATGGTAATCTGGCTAAACTTAGATCAACTTTCATCGTTTGCGCTCACCTGCCGGGCGGAGCCTGATTCTGTTACACAAAATAGTGTAGAATATTCATTACAGAGAAGTTTGTTCATTGTTGTTTATGTCGTATGGGGAACATTCAAAATAACATGCAAATAGTTTAGAAGAATGAAAGTGTGAGAAAGGTATAGCTATATATTTCAAAAAAAAGAAGTATATTTTTCTATCAAACAAAACTCCCGTTGTCGGCTGAGCAAAGAGGAAAGCAGTTCATTCATTGCTGGTCAGATCCACTTACACATCGCTGTTTGCTACAATAATAACTTAGTTCAGTACTGCAACTTAGCTCCACATATTGCAATTAAACCCTGAATTTTGCTCAATTTTAAAGTAAGAAAGTGTTATATAAATTTGAACAAGTTAGATGTACAAAGCAGTAAAGAAATAATCGAACCAAAGTACGGTCTGCAGGTGTCAAGTATATATTATGAACGGTTATTCAAAATTATACTAATTTTCAAATCCTTATCAAACAAGTACATGTATATGGATCATTTCTGGCTGAGAAATGATGTGTCAATTAACAAATCAAGTTTATATAAACTTAAGTGTCTTTGATAAAATTTAACATATATCATAGAATACTTACTTTCCTTGGTCAACAAATGTCACAGAATTAACAGCTTGTTGTAATAAATACATTGATATCCATGATGTTACATACCACAAACCCAACATCTGTGACACTATTCTTCGGGTTGGAAACAGCAGTTGTACGCTAAACTGTCTTGCCTCTGTTACGGTGTGTACTGTACACATATATCATATTAAAAGTGTTTCTAATTAAACTGAATCATGAAAATAGTTTGACATGTATTTTCATGTATTGCTATTGTTAATTTCCTGAGTACTTCAACGGGACGTCACCCTTAGGCGACCCTTGAAAATTGCTCTTACATTTCAGGTAAGAGAAACAATACTTCCATCTGAAAAATTGCCTTCGCTCATCCGCATCTTTTTCAAAAAAATTTTCTACAGAATTTTTAAAATTTAACATTAGGTAAAATATTTTTTTCTAATTTAAAATTATTTTGTACAGAATTATCACTAAAGTAGAAGTAATATAACTTTCAAATGGGAACAAAATCAGAACAGAAAATATACCATGTATTTGATATACTCTATTCCTGTCTGTGGTAAGAGTATACGCATGTTATGTGACTTACTGTAACATTGCATGGCTTACTTACCCACATCCCGCCTGAGTTAATAGCTCTCCCATTGGCTCTTTTTCAGGAGACAGGTAGCTACTAATTAATGTTGATGGTCATTTAACAAAGGCCAATTAAGACTTGTAGCAGGATATTTTGATTATGAAATACATGTACATTATTGTTAAAACTAATTTTAGATATGGTAGTCAAGTCATGATATATGTTGCTCTTCACGGCCTTAAATTATCTCACGATAAAAATACTTTATTTTTGTGAGTTATTTTGATCGTTTTACCTGGTTACCTCCCTTTACAATTCTTTGGTTCAGAGGAAGGAATTAGACGAAACGCCCAGGGATATTGGGAGGAAAGTGAAAATAGTGCAAAACTCGACGCATCATATGTTTGCTATATGTATGTGATATTTTTTCAACAGGGCGTATCAGTGAAAGAAGCTCGTATTTCTCGAGCTGTTACTATGTTCTTTGCAGCTACTGTGAAACTGTAGCCAATTAAGCACGGTGGATGTCTGGGGCCGTCTATATATTTGGTCTCCAAGTGCTTGATGGTTCCTGCCATCTAAAATCCCTGGAGATCAGAATAGCGCCAAGAACCAGTTCTTTTAGAGATACTAGTTACGCCTTTTATCAGAAAGACCATGAAAAAGGATAGGTTAAGTCTGGAACTGCTGGAACGACTCCACTTAAGAAAATTGCAGCTCGAAACCGATATACATTGGCAGGGCCGTACAGAGGATTTCGTAGCCCCGAGCATCATTCAGATATTTGGCCCTCCCTCCCTCCCAAGCTTGCGGCAGGCAGAATTTGCTTTGTTTAACTGGGTGTGCCTCCCCCCAAGGAGCAGGGCACCGACCAAATTGCTCGGGTATCTCGGCCTCTGCACATGGGGAGAATTCATCATATGCGAAGACATCTGAATTCACTTTCAGTTGCAAGAAAACTGACGGTTTGAAAGGATATATCTCGATCAGCATTGCAATGTTATAGTCTCACAGCATTAAAGGAAGTCACTATGTTTTTTTTTAACATATTATCATATGCTCTCATAATTGCTTTTCATAAAATCAAAGTCCGCCATCTAGTGGGTTATCGCTCATAAAAGTCAATAGTTCCACCTTGTCGATTAGCCATTGTTAGCAATCCTTATCATTTTCAGCCCTGATTAATACAATGGCCACCAACTGTCGTCGAACAGGAGTAATCGCACAGTATTAAATAACACAAGTAAACGTGTGAGAAAACATCGGCAAGGTCACACAAAATACACTAAAATGTAAGCAATATTGTTCAAAATGAGCTTTGATAAATCCAACGGATTTATCAAAACTCGTGTTGAAGTATAGTCCAGTCTAAGTCTATATAAAATTGTACAAATTATGCACACCTAGTAAAGTTTTTCCTTTGCAAATCTAGGGTGGGTAAAGTTTACAGCAAATAGTGGGATTGCAAGACAAACATTGATCTGTTTATTTATTTATTTATTTAATCTAATTTCAGAATCTCTTTTGAATATTAACAAAAGCATTAACACGTTTTAATCTAATGGCATCATGCAAACTTAAAGCTCAACGTCAATACTTAATGGTGTGATATAAATACAAACCATTACCTAAAGAAATGCCTTGTCAAATAATTTAAGTCATTCAATGTTAGGAAAACTTGTAATTAACCAGCCTAATTTATAAGCATTGATTTAATATTAATAAAATGCTACATCTGATATTAACGATTATAAAGATATGATATCATTTTTCTCTAATGACGATTAATAAGGTGTCACTAACTGGTCAGTCGGAAATCCTCAGTCTGTTACAGCATAGCCTTGGATGTGTCAAATCCATGGCTGCAAGCAGGCTTGCTCGTTTCATAATGCATCATTTAGAAGAATGAGAAATACCACAGAGAATACAACAAAACCGAGATATTCCGAGTGGCTTCCACAATATCCAAGAGTAGTTCGAACATGAAGCCTTCTACATACCTACAAAAGGTTTGACGCAGTTGTCCCAAGAGTTTTGAGAGACATATTTATGTGTACTTATTTTCAGTATATCATATTTTATTATGCAGAATGATAAGCAATTGTATCACAGAGATACGTCTCCCCCTCATACCGCCATTACTCAAAGATAGAGATAAATATGTAGTCAACAAAACCGCATAATTCTTCTGAAAATAGCTTGAGTAAAATGATGGTACATGTGCATATTTAAAGATGATGAACAAAAGATGTGGAAATTGTGGCAGCAGTCCTCAAAGGACAGCAAGAGTAGTCGCATTCACGAAATTCACTCATTCGTTGCATCCAGCTGCGAGTCAAAAAGATCAATAACTCTTATAAAAGTAAGGGAAACGAACAAAGACCTGTCACTATGCGCATCTGTGGATGTTGACCATAAGGTGCACAAAGTTTCAAAGCGATCTACAAGGAATTACAACATAGGATGCGTTCACAATATTCTGCCTTGCATTGCATTCAGCTGCCGAACGTGCATTGCAATGACTCTCTCCATATGAAGACCATAACATATATAATGTTTCACAGCGATCCACTGAAAACTAAGGCTTTTTGTAAGGGCACAGTAATTGGATCTCATGTACATCTTCAGATGAGGACGATAGTATTTACTAAGTTTCACGATACTCCATTGAATAATGCTGGACCACTCATTCCCTCCCTCTATATTGTGTCATATACGACATTAGGTTACAAGACAAAAACGACAGAAACCTTAATAAAATTGCGGGAGCAAAGTAATTTGTCCATATGCGCAAATCTTCATGTGAGAACCATATTAATTACACGTTTTACAACAATCCATGATAAATTCGGGGCTACTAACCCTTACGTGATTGTAATATCCAATGCGTTAAGCTGACAGATACAAAGGATAATAACCATAACAAAAATTGCAGGAGCCAAGTGATATCTTCATATGCCCATCATCAGATGAGAACCAAACTGTTAACATTTCATGGCAATCAATCAAAACTGCTTTATTAATTGCGCCAACGAGATTGTGTCGTATCTTATACAAAACCAAAAAAGGTTAACGACTGAAACAAATATTGTTAAACCAAAAGTGATCTGTCCATTTTCCCATCTTCGTGCGATGACCATAATATTGACCAAATTTAACAGCAATCCATCAGTAACTGTCAGAAAAGTTGCAATAACGAAATTGGATTCCAGATGGACCCACGCAAGAACAAACGAACGGAAACTAAGATAGAGGCGTGGATACAAAGAATATCTCGTTCGACAACTTATCCACTTGGAACTATCCTTACTTACACAAAAATCTTGTGATAACGTGATGAAAGCCGTTTTTAAAGCATTATAAAGATGTAGAATTATGCAACAGCTATTTAAAATATTAACATCTGAAACAATTATCTATTTCTTTATAATTAAACGATATGCTCCGGGCTTGCACAACACATTTCTGAATAAACTTGTGACGCCTCGGCAGATGTGAAATCAAATCAGATACATTATGACAAGCACAAAACAGGTTCCATCCCAGCAAGTCATGGAGATCAAAAGATTGAATTTATTTCGTGAGTTTTATAAACTTCGTTTGAAATCATTACATATGTATGCTTCTAATTATGACCTTCTGAAAATAAACAAAACCACAAATGTATGTAGTGAAATGCCTTTGAACCGAATCGGACGTCTAGAACACTATGCTTTGACGTCATGCTGTATTTATAATGCCATGAAGTGATATTACACGTATGCAATAACAAAAATATGAGCTATGTTTATGACATCTTTCTACTGCAAAATTGTGTGTTTGTATAGCTCCTAAACATGACAGCTGATTCTGTAAGTAGGTGCATCTTTTTCATACACATAAGAAAATGAAAACAGGAGATAGGGGTGGGTACAGTCCAACATTGTTCGCAAATTACCATCTGAACTCGCATATAAGTCTAATTCAACTGCAAACTGAATAGACCTAGATTAGCTGTCGCATAAAATGGTACTGTCGATATTTGTTGAACAAAATGCATAGGTGAGAGAAAATGCGGTTCGTTACCTTTAATATTTGGGTTTCAGGACGGATATATTTATCATAATATCCCCTATCCGCTGACGAAGATATCCTTACTTAGTTTATTACGTTATCACTGGCATTCAACCAATCAGCAACTGCAACATGAATTTAAAGGTGATTGCTCATTCTGAATTACATGGTATTTATCAATTTATACTCTTTAACGTGGACCATGAATATAATCTTTCTAGATTATCATTTCAATAATAAGGCTCAATATTTGTCACAAGTATCAGTCTAAATCTATGTGCATGACTTTCATTTATTTCATTGCGAAAATTCGACGATTAGTGTATATTTGAGAATTGTGACGAATGGTGCGTGATAACAGCCAAATGAACAGTGTTTATACCCACAGAAAACGGGTATCTCATGCCTTGGTGTTCAAATCATGGAAGGATTTATAAATCAGAGCGAATTCAAAAATATAACCCCTGTTGTTCGTAAACAAGCTATCAAAAATAATCGAAACATGACAAAACAAACAGCTATCCTGAAACAAAACAAACACTGCAGAACAAAATGATGCGCAAAGAACGTTAAAAATATACACATTATTTTGGTAGTTCATTGATAAAATACATGTATTAACTCAATATGTTTACACAACTATTACAAAATTACAACGAAATTCGTACGATGCGAAAGCATTTGACATTTTACCTCGTCGTTATGTAATATAGTTCAATACATCGTTACTTAATTTTCCATTTATTCGATGATATGATAAAGAGTTTGGGTACAACTCTACTTTGCTGGGCTCAACGTTGTTTTGAACACCATTTTAAAAAAATGTTGACACTCAATCAACATTGACTGGGTGTGCCTAGAAAACACGAGAAATTACCCAAAACATGTTAAGTTCGTGATTTAGAAGCAGGTTTTATTATTTACTATATATACAATCTCAAATGTTTGGTACCGATGTTAATTTTTTTTATATCCGCATGGCACTCCCCACACCCAGACGGAAAATGTGTTGCATGGCACTCCCTACACCCAGACGGAAAATGTGTTTTCATTGGGATTAATCTGCACCTAATCGATGAACTTTTCAACAAATGTCAATGTATTCTGAATTATTTACCAAGTATAACAAGAAATTATTTGGAAATTGTAAATGGGGTGGTATGTGACACATACAAAGCAGTAATAGTGTTCTGTTTCAAGTAGCGGGACCGAACCAGTTTTTTTTTTTATATATAGCGTACGAATATATCTAAAGCATACCTTTTTTGCCATTTGTGAATAAAACACGCATGTATGTATGTATGTATGTATGTATGTATGTATGTATGTATGTATGTATGTATGTATGTATGTATGTATGTATGTATGTATGTATGTATGTATGTATGTATGTATGTATGTATGTATGTATGTATGTATGTATGTATGTATGTATGTGTGCGTTTGTGTGTATGTTTGAGTTCCCCAACCGTACAGTGCTATTTCTATGCATCAGTTCAATATTGTGTACATTTTATTTGTATGGGAAAAGGATTGGAAACAACTTAAAAGTTCCATTCCACCATAGTCATACATAAATAATTAAGGAAATTGTATGCAATGGTTGTAGAAATAGGCAAGACAGGTGACAAACACTTATAATGGGACGAGAGGGATGACGTAAGGATAATACTAGAGGGATAGCTTTTAATGTGGTCCGGTACCGACATAATTAACTATAGTCATAAGGCAACAAAACGTAAAAATGCTTGCGAACCATTTTGTAATAATGAATTTCTGTATATGCTTTTGTAGATTTTTTTTTTTTGCTATGTAAAGTTCTAAACATATAAGGTCTACATTAATACTGAACGACGTTGTTTGAGTTCCTCCGATTATAAGGCAAATGTTCTCACAAACAGGGTGAGAATGAGTGAGACTGGTTGCTTTTAGCTTTATACAGATATTTGTATGTTTCGCTTTACTGCAAGAGCAGGTCATTCAGGTTTTTTTTTTTTAAATTGCTTTTCTGTTACCAAAGTTTTGGTAGTCCAGAACTATTCCGGCTGCTTCAAGCTGTAATTATTCAAGCTTTTAAAATTTCGGATGCCTATTCTAGAATAGGTAGAATGTTAAATATATTCAAGTTATGTTTTGATGCTGCATATATAAACTTTCTCCGTCGTCTAATACCTATAGATTCAGAATAAATTAGAAATTCAATGCTGTTGCTCCAAGACCCATTGGATGATGAAAAATTTCCCAGATGTCGAAGTCATGTAAACCACCACCACCCATCAAGAAAACCCCGGATCCTTGCACCCGAAAATTCAAGGTCTGATACATATTCCAGATTTATGATGGTGAAAATGATGCACTCTGTTTTAGGTGGATCCATAGATTTGCAACACTAGATAATGTTTGCAGACGATCCTTTAATATACGCGTTGAATGAAAAGTGGATCAGACGATTTGCAATGTAAAGATGAATCGTCAGCAAATTTAATAATCATAGATCTGACACTGTCGGCTATCTTTAAAAAAAAGTATACAAAAAAGATAGGGAATTAATATTGATTACTTTGATACTCCTCCAGTGAGTTGTTCAAAGTAGAAAATTAATTTGCAACCATTAGTTTCTAAGTCCCGTTAGCTAAGTAATCTTCTATACAGGTCTACCGATTTCTGTTCGTTCAATAGCTTTTCAATTTAAGTATTAATCCCTCCGCCACATTCTGTCCTAGGCTTTGGATACATCCCAGCATAAGGCGTGAAATTCGGAATCAGTCAATTGTATCGCAGATGTTATGATATACTCAATAAGCTGATTTAAAGTTGAGTGAAAATGTATAAAACAGGCTGAAGCAAACCAAACTGTCAACAAATTTTGTGAATGTTACTCAAAACGGATATTGGTCTGTAATTTCACGGAATAGATTTGAATTTTTTTTTAAATAGCGGCACTACATCGGACATTTTCCATTGACTTGAAAATTTGTAATTTAATGAATTGATAAAAAGTATTAATAATAGTGGTTTGCAAATCTGTTAAAATTTAGTTATCTTACGAAGCTGTGAAGTTCATCTGGACCAGAGTTATGTTGTTTTTTTAGTGTAGTGATTCTCTCTCTCTCTCTCTCTCTCTCTCTCTCTCTCTCTCTCTCTCTCTCTCTCTCTCTCTCTCTCTCTCTCTCTCTCTCTCTCTCTCTCTCTCTCTCTCTCTCTCTCTCTCTCATTTATCTGGAATGGATTCAACGTGTGTTGGATTTGTGTCTCCAAGATAGACAATTCTCTTTCGTGATTATCATTAGCGGAAATCGAGCCAAATAATTAAGTTGGCTTTTTCAAAATTTGAAAAGACTAATTTTGAATCATTATAATGGAGGGAAGGAATAGTTAGTTAATGATCCAATACAAATTTTGTAATGAATTGTATTCCAATATTTTGGATTCCTTTTATTGTTTATGAAAATACACATGTCCAAGGAATTATTTACTCTATCATTTTTGCTTTTTATATATCGCCATATGATGTGAAATGTTGGATTTTAACGCATTTTTTTTCAATCTGTCTCTGAATCGGATTATCTATCTTATATCTGAGCTGAACCTTATTTTATGCTTTGGACTAATTGTAACAAACGAAGTGTGAATGCATTGTTGTGTAAGCAGGTTCGTAATATTATCACATATCCTTGACGTCCTTACATAAGTTAAAGGATACATTCCAGGTGTATTTACCGATTGATCTATTAAACACTTTAATAGACTGTTTTGCACAGTTGGTCTTTTCGCTTGGGTACATTAATTTTGGGATAATTAAGCTTTATGCTAATAAATGTGGTATTGTGATCACGGATATGTTCTTCATCAGATGTATGCAATTATATTGTTGATTCAATAATCGGATATTCTCTAGATGAAATGGATCCTTCAAGTAAGGAAGTTTTGCTTTGAAATTATTGCGTCAACTGCAGATGAAAAATGACAAGAATATTAACACACACACACACACACACATATATATATATATATATATATATATATATATATATATATATATATATATATATATATATATATATATATATATATATATATATATATATATATATATATTACTGAATTTGTATGTGAAAATATGAACGAGTTTTTCGGATGGCTATACTGCACGACCTTGGGAGTGCAGTACAGCCATCTGAAAAAAACAAGTTCATATTTTCCCATTCAAATGCAGTAACCTTTTTATTATATGCTCATTTTTGTTTCATTATCAAAGACTTAATAATAAAATTAACAGCTAAATATATTTAATAATAAAACTTAATATTTTATTATTAAAATAAATAAGTTGACAATCGTAGATTCTCCTTCAATACACAATAATAGTATTTATGCGGATATAGCTCCGCCCATCGACCTTTTGACTTCATAGCGTACCGCGCGTTTACTCATTTAAAAAAAGAAATCCCATTTTGGTCTATCTGAAATTGAAATTTATAGTCATCTTATGAATGGCTGCGCCATTGAACAAAGTTCCCAGCTGGTCAGGAATTGAGAGATTTTATTTTTCGGTCAATACAGCCAAATTCTGATTATCTCCTTTTGTGTGTTTTCCGCACGATGTACGTGTGACTTCAGGGACTGGCGATGACAACAATCTGTATAAGTGTTTGTTCTGCCATGGATAGTTTGGAATCGTTAGGTGGAAAAATATGAAAGTTTTTAAACATAAATTCTTAAGAAGATGCTGGTTTCAATATTGTTTATTTTTTGTGAACAACAGATTTATTTCTTGCGGAGTTCCGTACAGTCTACTGTGGAATGTGATTTCGATTTCAACAATGTTCCGGAATGATATTTTCAATGCAGCGCGTCTCACGTTTGTTTTCATACAGTCATCTCTGAACATTTCTGATATCACGTTCAGTCGCCAGCTTCGTTGAAAATTTCTTCTGTGATTCTATGAATTCATCCACATTCTCAACTTTGACATCTCTACTTTCAAATGGTTCAAACAGTTGGTATACTTCATCCACCGACAAACACAATAAAAGTAAAGTACTGGCGTCTGCGTCCATTGTTTGTTTACTATAGAAAGTAGTTCTTTATTCACGTGCACAGTCACGTGGGTGTGCAATATGAAGGTGTTCAATATCGCTGGATTTTGAACGATTCTGACAATGTAAAGTTAACAGAGAAAAAAAATGAGCATATAATATATATATATATATATATATATATATATATATATATATATATATATATATATATATATATATATATATATATATATATATATATATATATATATAAGATTAAATTAAGCTTTCATAACTCGAATACACACTACACACTTGAAAAATCAGTCACTTAAAAAGTGGTAATAAAGCCAAATCTACTATGCAGATTTTAAGGACACGTGGCCGCTTTTTATAGGTAGGTTGAAAGTAGGTCGATAGAAAAATATTTGTACTGAGACACATGAGAAAGAAACGCTTTCTACATTAGCTACCCACACCTCCAAAAATAAACAATGAATTTCAAAGACCCGATTTTTTTAGGGTCTTCAGATATCCTGATGAGCACACTTATTTGTGAATGTTAGGGGTCAGGTCATGTTTATGGGTCCACTTTCATCTCCTCGCCACTTCTGCTTTTAGTTAGCCACTATACATTATTTCCACTGCGGTTATGCGAATCAATAACACACAAAAGGTAATCAATCAAGGTGTCTGCCCTGCACGCATTCGTTGCATCAACATGATCTCGTAATTTTAAGCTTAGTAAAATTCAGTAATTTGATCTGACATTAAACGGAACAAATGTCTGTTTAAGAGATTATATTAATGGAATATTTAATTAATCAATAATAAGCTCAACATATCTAACGTTTCTGGCATAGGTGAATTCTATTTTCTGTGAGAAAGAGAGAATTTGTATGTGCACGCGCGCGTGCGTGTTAGAGAGAGAGAGAGAGAGAGAGAGAGAGAGAGAGAGAGAGAGAGAGAGAGAGAGAGAGAGAGAGAGAGGGGGGGGGAGGAGAGGGATTAAGAGAGCTGTTGTTGTATGGTTTAACGCCATTTTCAGCACAAGATAGGCTATACATGGCGGCCAGTATAAATGGTGGAGGAAGAATCCGGGAAAACCTCGGAAAGAACCACCGACCCTCGAGAAGCTACCGGCCGGCTTTTTTACATATCCGCATTGGCCGAGCCCGAGACTCGAACCCAAACCCACGTAGAGAGAGAGAGAGAGAGAGAGAGAGAGAGAGAGAGAGAGAGAGAGAGAGAGAGAGAGAGAGAGAGAGAGAGAGAGAGAGAGAGAGAGAGAGTAAACCATTATATTGAGATTTAAAGATCTTTCCAGAACGTATCTTACTTTCTGCCATCAGATTTCTTGCTTCGTTTTGCCCTTTACGAAGCGAACTGACACAAAACCATATATAATTGACTGGTCACTAATCTTCAAGGTATATTAAAAGGTTCTGACAAAATGTCCAAGGTCACACACATTTTTTTATAAACATTTCAAATCTTAGCAAGCAAGAACAATTTCATATTCAACTTTAGAAATTAGTTGATACTTGCTTGTTAGTCAATTAATACTGCAAACAACAAAGATCCTGATCTGCCGCAGCATAATGAACATACATATCTGGGTATATGCTATTTGCTCTATTGAATAATAATTAAAACTGCACAGAGCCAGATCTGTCGGCGCATAATGGGAAGGCAGATCTGGGTCTGTGCAGTTTGCAGTTGAACTCGTTTCGTAAGCGAGTTCATGCGGTATGTAATGTTTTGTGATGGCAAATTTTGAGTTTGTTCTGAAGTGAAAGAATAAAGTCGGCATTAAGGAAACCATTCTAAGCTTATATTTCGTGAGCAAGCGCCTTATTTAGCCTGTTCACACATAATATACAGAACGCAAATGTTTCGCCATACTGGGACAAATAAATTTTAAAAAATACATTAATTAATTAAAACAGATATGTAGAGACAATATGTCAATTTGAAAACAATACATCAATGCTGCGCGGATAAACAAGATTTCTACTGTAACGGATATACTGTATTTAATTGGTTTGTTTGTCCTTTCTTCTGCGAATTTCTCTATTCTTGTATTGCCAGCACCACTTGTTTATATGTAAGTGTGTGGTGTGTTTTGGCTTTTTAACGTAGCTTTAATGATTTTTCAGTCATATTATTACGATGACTGCAATGGGACAGTTTATAGTGATGTCTAGAACTGGGGTATGATAATGCAAACATGTGGCATCATGTCCCACCCAGTTACATTATCCTGACTCCATGCCGAGCAGTCCTAGCACTAACCTCTTAACGTTGAGCGCCTGTCTAGGCAGCTGTTAGTAAAATTGTATGTCTTTAGTATGATTCGGCCTGGGTACTAACCCGCAACCTACAGCATCAGTAGCGGACGCTCTAACAACTAGGTCACCGTAGCGGTATATATGTATGTAGGTATGTATTTGGTTAAACGGCATTTTAGCACAATACTGGTTATGGTTAAGTTTTGAAAGAGCAGATAAAAAATTGACAAAAGAAATAAAAACCTTTTGGTAAACAAATGCTTCTAAATAAGAGTACACATGTAGGAAAACAACATACAAGAAAAGAGGTTAAATATGCTAAAACTGTAATAGTGAATTGATTTTACAACGGAGGTCAGAAAAATTCTAAAATTGTAAACGCAAATTGATTTTACGGCGGAGGTTAAAAAGATGCTAAATCTGTTAAACGTGAATTGATTTTACGGCGGAGGTCAGAAAGATGCTATACCTCTTTAAAACATGATTGATTTCAAAGCATAGGGAGAGAGCTGATGTTAGAAAGGTAAATTAGAAATATAGTTAAATTCATATATAAACAATCTACATTGCTTACAAATGAAATACAGGTTCAATATAGCAGGTCCATGGAAATGATAAACCGATGTACAATTATACACAAGAGTTTGGGAATTAAATTTTGAATCTCGCTTTTTTTTGTTGCTTTAGACCAAATTTGATCAGTATTGTAAATCGTTTAATTTATTTGGTAAGTACTACATTATTCCAAGACAGGGCGTGATGCAAATAAAACAAGTGTCAAGACAAACGACACTTGCATTTTATATCGGACGTATTGTCAAGCACTTACATCTACCTCGAAATCTTCCCATTGTAAACAAGTATCTGTAAGAGTTCTAGTATTAAGTTCAGGGTTAGATTTTTTTTTGTTGTATATATAAATGTTTGTCAGACGGCCACCAGCTATGAAGATCTGACTGCCTAGTAAACTTTTCCACATGTTTAGTAAATTAACGTACTGTAGTTACCCCTAATATTGTGGTCATTAAAACGATTAAACAATCTTTATCATTGGCAAAAATAAAAATATTCATAAAGTATGGTTGCTCAATGGAAACCCTAGCTGCAAAATTTGGTTGCCAGTGATATCATTTAGTTGTTCATATTATAATTTCCATCGTGCGATTTCAGTGATAATGATTAATCAACGGTGGATCAAATTTTTCTGCAAAACATCTAGTCAAGTTATGAACTTCATTTCTCAATTTATGTTACCAAAATGTGTGATGTAATCAACACCCGATCTATAATGTATAAGACTCTTTAATTCCCCTTATCTCTTCAAACATATAGAAACTGTAAAAGCAACAAACAAGAACCAGTCTAAAAGTTCTACACTATGCATTATAAAATTATTATTTAGACTTTTGTATATAATAATTTTTTAAAATTTTTTTTCTTCAAATCTTTCTCAACATAATATATGAAATAAGTATTATTTACAAGGTAAGAATTACTTAGTTGTTTTCTGTATGATATATCGGGAAGGCATTATTGATAAGCTAAGAATTACTAGCGCAAGTGGCGTCTCTAAGATTGGTGTCAACCAGTGCGGTAACTCATGGTGTCACCACCATAGACCCCCTTCCTGCAAAAAAAAAATAATAAAAAAATATAGTTGTAACAAAATAACCAAGTAAGAATTCAGAGTTATAAAAGAACACTTTTGATGGTGATAAAGATACAATGTTTATTGATTAACGACTTGAATGAGAAAAGGATTATGATTTTTGCGTGCGCGCATAAGATCCAAATATTGGACAAATTAACACAATCTGTACGAACCTAATAATGCAATATAAGTGTGAATACAAATAAATTATCTTACACAGCAAAAAGACAAAGGGTAATGATTTACAGTAATTTCACACGACGAAAAGAATAATCTGTTTTACTTCAAATAGTACAAAATTATGTACTTTACTTATATTGTAAAATGTATTCTCTTAAATAGTAAACAAATTAGGTACTTTACCTAAATAGTAAAGGGATGAACATTGGATTAAAGAAACCCCCAAATTAGCCCACGGTTTAAAGATTACATGCACGGAGTAACACTAAACACTCCGTCCCTAGCACACTTAGTTACCGATCACACTGGTCAATCAAACAGTCAGCATTTCAGGTAGACACCGACTACCATCAATTCGTTGGCCAATCAAGCAATCAGTGTTAGCAACGCCCGATCACCTGCTATTCGATCAGCAATACACTGTTCACTCAGCTGTACGGCTGCTATGGTTCAGCTTTACAGCTGCTATTGTCAACTTATATGGTCAGCTCTACAGCTGGTACCCCGTCGATTCGGACCAGCTCTACAGCTGAAGATGTGCTAGTCCTTAAGAATACTGCTCACTGACAAAACGTTCCGTGATGTAAATATTTAGTCATATGGTGAGGCATTTATAAACAAAGGAACATCGTCTGTACACTTGATGTATTCGGTTTTTCCCCATCTAAAGCACTTCTCACGCGAAGCATAGAATGAACTGAACTCACTTTCGAAATATTGTACAATGTACACAAATAACCCTCGGCTATCATTGTACACAGAAAACGAAACCCGAGTACATGTATTTAAGAAGAAAAAAGGGATTTATACAGTTCACTGACAACAGTCATGTTCTGTAACTCATGGTGTCACCCCATGAACCTCCTTCCTGCACAAAAATTCACAAATTTTATAGACAGTCATTTTGGTGTCACCCCCTCTGATGGTGTCACCCAGTGCGGTCCGCATCCCCCGCACACCCCTAGTGACGCCACTGACTAGCGTAGTAACCGACAATGCCCCTCCCGTTAGTATGTAACCCCACCCTTTAATAAAACGAAACACATCAAGTATATAAACGCAAATAACTAATTAATTTCGTCAATTAATTTATCATTTATCATTTCTAACCTAGTTATGGCAGGGGGTGGTATACTGACATCCATCTTGTTGCCGTTTCAAACCAAGCGATTGTTTAAACAGTGTAGCGTCTGTTGATGGATGATGCAATTGGGCATCCATCTTCTCAAAATCGGACAGAAACTCTTTACTTCATTTGACCCTGCGAATGCCAGCTGGCATGCGTGTTCCTCATGATTATATTCGAAGGTGTTTTATTGTATTTGGATAGCATTCTGATCAGACATACTGCATCCAGTGTATGAGATCTATTGGAATCAGTCATCATTTATGCAATTTTCAATTATGCATCGATTGGGTTGAATATCCAGAATCATGAACAAAATATCAACGTCATTGCACTGACTATCAGTAAACACGACATAACACTATCGATAGTACGAAGTACAACGCTATTGTCAGCTTCTTGGCTTTTTGACTCAAGAAACTGAAATATCTGTCCACCAGCTGTCTCTTCCGACAGACAGAAGCAAACTGTCCGCTTCACTCAGTGCAACCGTGGCTTGTTCTAGGTGTAGGGATTCGGTATTGATATTTTTGTAATTCAACGAAGAAGCTCCACTGCTTTGTAAATGGAGCGATTCAGTTATTAACAAACTTTCAAACAGCATCCATTTTATCAGCACTTTGCGTTTCTCTCGTCTTTCCGATTTTAATGTCTCTTTTCGATAATAGTCGGACATATCATCAGCTCTCTAAGGACGCTTGTTGAACAACACTTGAACAAGCTCATTAGTTCAAACATAGCCACACGTAAGTCACACTATTGAAAGTTTAGTGGCAAAGGACAGTCGAACTCTTGCAAAAAAGGTAATAAATGCAAACCCAAAAATATTCAGCTTTATCTTCCACCGATTGATGAATATTTCCATTCTTTTGTTGTTGTTGTTGTTTTGTTGCCAAGAAACGTCATATGAGCTGAAGTGGGTTTCACGATACTAAGAATACGAACCATGTCATCAATTACAAGCCATGTATTAAATTACGGATTTCGAGCCATGCCATCGAGTATGTTACGCATTCATGGAATTTATACAGCAAAAATTCCCAAAATAAGGACTAATATCTAATATAAGGACTTATATCTAAAATATGCTAATTTAACGATTTATTTCTTCACAGAATTTCGAAACGTTATCACGAGTATATGCCGATGTTTATGCTACTTCATTTTTAAACAACTGCTAAAAATTTGGTTTTCCTTCACCCTTCTGTAAAGAAATCCAAACCAAACAATAAACATTAAAAAAAAGCCAAAAAAAGATGCAAAATTTCAACGGTCCTTACTTTACGGTGACTGAGGATTACAGATTTGTTATTCTTCTAAAATTTTGTTTCACATGTTTCGGACTTTGCTTACAAACTCCCTTTCAGTTCTAAATCAATGTTTTAATCCTATTTGTTGAACCATAAGAAGATTCAGTTGTACACATATGTCTTTCTGGTCAGCGTCATTAGATTGAAATATAACAACAACGTTGTTACGAACTTAATCGAATACACAAAACCGCCTTTTAAATAATCTAAGTTTTGAGTAGCAGTAATCCAATAGACAAGTTATTAGTTAAACTAAAAATTCCTATCTTTAAATCTCCTGTCAACGTGTAGAATACTTTGTTATAAATATTATACATCGGTAAAACAAAGAGCTACGAAACGTATCTGATTGATATTACCCTTAAATCAATTCTAACTGAAAGAACATGTCGAATTTCTTACTCACCCCTTTCCCCGTCAATCTCAATCAATGTTTCATTATTTTTTTTATCCAGCTTGCACTTCAATGATATCTGTGCAATCATTGCACCTTTCAGAAAGGAACCACTCTACTAGAAGAAGCAACATTAAACTAGAATCAGACAAAATTAAAAACATGGTGGGCAATTTTGTTTACCAAGTAATGACTGTATCAAGAAAAAATACATACATTATTGAAACGATATTAAAAATGTTGCAAACAATATTTAAGTGTAACTTAATGTAAATATTAAATAAGAAAAGAAAATAGAAATGTTAAAAAACAGCAATTTTATGAGTTTCGCACTGAATAACCTTTATATGGCACTTTACAAGAAAATGACCACCCTGTTAATGAAGTAAGAATACATTACATATATATGCTGTTATTACTTATTTGGGATTAACGCCGTTTTTCATCGCAAAAGATCGGCTATACGTGGTCAGTATAATTGATGGAGGAAAGCTTAGGGAAGAGCAATGACTCACGGGAATCTACTGGCAGGTTATGTATGTATGTATGTATGTATGTATGTATGTATGTATGTATGTATGTATGTATGTATGTATGTATGTATGTATGTATGTATGTATGTATGTATGTATGTATGTATGTATGTATGTATGTATGTATGTATGTGTGTGTATGTGTGTGTGTGTATGTATGTATGTATGTATGTATGTATGTATGTATGTATGTATGTATGTATGTATGTATGTATGTATGTATGTATGTATGTATGTATGTATGTATGTATGTGTGTGTGTATGTGTGTATGTATGTATGTATGTATGCATGCATGTATGTATGTATGTATGTATGTATGTATGTATGTATGTATGTATGTATGTATGTATGTATGTATGTATGTATGTATGTATGTATGTATGTATGTATGTATGTATGTATGTATGTGTATTTACATACATACATATACATAACCTGTAAATATTTGTTTCGCATGCTTCTCACAACGAATAAAAAATCTATATAGGAAACTAGCGCGGAAGTTCTCCAATATCAAGTCTAGAATATACAATATTAGATTTTCTTACTATGGACTTCAGGTATTATTTTGATAACAATGACAATCGGTGTAATGAGTGTGATGTCAAGCAGCAACCCGACACCTTCTACAAATAAGATACATATTTGTGGACAAAGAATAAATCTTGTTCAATGGACATAGTTAAAGAAAGCTTTAGCTTCAAGACGCCAAGAATTAAACTCATACCTTTCAGATTTAAAGAATACCTTGGGAAATTATCTTAAAATCAAGATGTAGGTAACTAAATACTTCGGAGGTTCGTTCACATTGGCGCAGAAAACTTCCCCTTATTGGACGTAAAATTTAAATTGTTTCTATTTTTTCAAAGCGGTAATCTAAAGAGCATAAATGTGTTTGACCTGTCTCTTATGTGTGTATATATATATATATATATATATATATATATATATATATATATATATATATATATATATATATATATATGTGTGTGTGTGTGTGTATGTCAAACAAAATTGTGATTTCCAACATATTGTATGTATGTATGTATGTATGTATGTATGTATGTATGTATGTATGTATGTATGTATGTATGTATGTATGTATGTATGTATGTATGTATGTATGTATGTATGTATGTATGCATGTATGTATGTATGTGTGCGCGTGCGTGCGTTCGTGCACGCACGTACGTAAGTATGTATGCATCTGTGCGTGTATGTCAGTTTCTAATTCTCTTTGAAAATTCATTTGAACTAAAAATGGAGACACAATTAAACTTCAGTAAATTCTTACATAAATATAAGAAATTCATCAGAATAACACGGCAGAAACAAATGTAAAACGGATGATTTAGAGCTCGTATTATTTGTTAACAAACATGCAGCTGGCTCCCAAATCGCATCGACCCTGATGTGTCGCAGTGGTAAAGCAGGGTTAACGCTCTCTTCTATTTACAGATGACCTTGAGTTTAACATGACTAGATAGAAGATGTCTCGAAGCTTTAGAACCTGAGACTATTAAAAATAGTGTATGAAATCCCATTTATGATTACTTGTCTTATTCCTAAAGTTTTCTTCAACATACTTGTGAATATTAACAACTTGTTCGAAACAAAAAGTATTATTGATGTCTAAATGATCGTGGGCTGTTTTTCCTGATTTTCAACAGGATACGATATTATATATTATTACCGATCTTTGTAAAGAAAGTATTTCACAATTTTATTTCCAATCAGTATGTACATTTTGACGGTAATACAGATAATTAATGAAAATATTGACGTTTCAGTTTTGTATTTCTATTTCAGATAGTCGCATCCTTTTATTCTCCTTTTTGGAAATAACAAAGCATGGATGTACTTTATTATCACTCTATTATTCTTTGGAAAAAAGTAGGCAAACACGATATTTGTACAATCAGTCTAACACACCGTAAACCTACTTATTCATTCATCTTTTGCGCCTTTTCCCATAATTTTCAAAGTTCGAAAAGAAAACTTTAATTTTACTTTAAAAAATCGGTGATGATATTCAGTCTCAGAACATTCTCTGCTGACACGCCAACATTTTCACGTGCTGGCATGAGAAACGACACTGTATTATGCGTGCAGATATTTACTCCAAAATAAAAAAGTTAGTTGTAAATACGTAGTCTCTGCTAAATTGAAGCATATTTACTGTGTATCCTAAAAATATTTACATGTATTTAATATGTGGATTAATCAACGTAATATTTATAATTAGCTACGTATTTAGGTGTATATCTCAAATATCATAATACATTTCTAACATCTCTCATTTCTATTCACTACATTGCCGAAAACAGAAAAAAATGCAGAGGATAGATATCACTCTAAAATTACATTAACTTCGTACCTCAATCAGCACTATATCCTTGTGAGTCAAGCTAAAGGCACGACATTTCATAGTAGTAACTCTTTTTAATCCATCTAGTTCTGATATCGAAGGTTATTTGCCTTTTTTAATCTCAAACAAGAGATACATCTCGGTAGACCTTGGACGGCAATTCTTCAAAGAAATTGGTCTCATATTACTGACATAATTGCATTTAAAAGAATTTCTCACCTGCACTGAAGAAAGTATCAGATATAACACACAAAGGAAGACTGTCGTTAGCTTTGTAATAACGTAATATTAGACTGTAAAACCTCTAGTTGATTGACAGAAAACCGTCTGTCTATTTAGCAAATATTTCAGGTAATCATGACAAAACTATTTCATTTGCATAACTTTGTATTGATATATCTCTTGTTGTAAATTGCCTCTAGTAATTCTAACATGTCGGAGTCCAGAATTTTTCGTACAATTTGTGTTAAGTATTTGTTTGTAAATGTAAGTTAGTTGTTTGCCCTGACAAAAACTGAGCTGAGCCAGAAACGTTGTGAAACCGGTTTGAATTTGCTCGGTTAATAGACGACTGTTAAATACAATTTGCCCCTGTTTAATTGTGCATGATAAGTTTCACAACATCTTCATATCAAGGTAGGAGAAGTTGCGATTTAAATATTTTCAAAATGAATGGAGCATTGAATATGTTCGAGAAAGAGTCATACAATTAAGTTTCAAGACCACATGAAGTGTCATGACCGTATTGTAGCAACAGTAACGTGATATTCATGACCGTACAGTAGTAACAGTAACTTGATTTTCATGACCCTATAGTAGTAACAGTAAATTGATTTTTGTTACCATACAGTAGTAAGAGTAACACAATTTTCGTGACCATACAATAGCAACTGTAAATTTATTTTCGTTACCATACAGTTGTAATAGTAACATGATTTTCGTAACCGTACAGTAGTAACAGTAACACGATTTTCATGACCGTACAGTAGTAACAGTAACACGATTTTCATGACCGTAAAGTAGTAACAGCAACGTGTTGTTTTTAAACAATTATGCAAAGCCACACATGAAACACTTGAATTATGTCACCGTTGTTAAATTACCAGATTTACTTTCCAAAAAAGAGCTACTGGCAAAATCAGCACAGCCAAACTATGCAAAGGAAGACTTACCTTTCTAGCTTTGCATATTAGATCAATTCAACAAGACCATTAAAATATTTGAAAGCAAAATGGATGAAAGGTTTTCGCCTTGACGAACACCAACATTAGCAATTAAAACGTTTCAACAAGAGGAACCTTGCAATATAAAGAACTTGGAATTCTTATTAAAAAAAAAACTTTAAGTAAAATTCAGTAGTTTACCATCAGTATAATGTTTTAATAGGTTTTCCAGATACAAATTTGTTCCACATAGTCAATGGCCTTTCTCTAGTCAATAACTAAGTTCTAAGTTCTTATTTCTCTAAGAAAATGAATCAGACATTTCAATTTGACTGTAATCAATACCATTGTACTATGTGCTCTTCATACAACCATGCAATATCTTCAGAGAAATAAATATTTTTAGCTGTTTTGGGAAACATATATGATAAATACGGCTAAACACGAACTCATAGGACAATAATCGATGCGAAACACTGTTAAAAATTAATGAAAATAGATATTATTTGTCAACATATTTCTTAAAGGATTTATTTATTATTTGATCACCATCTGCATTCTTTGTCATACTTAAAGAACTTCATGGTCATTAAAATACTTACACTCATGATATAGGTAGTTTGAGTTGTGTTAGATTCAGATATGCTGCATGGCAGTTCTACAGTATGATTTTTATTACTTGCGATAATCATATTTTTAAAATGATATTAAACGTTTGCAGTGCTTCCTTATGCGCCACATATCTGCTAGACGCAACAGATCTGCTGTGCGCACAGATTTGCTATGCGCCACATATCTGGAATGCGCCACATATCCGCTATGCACCACATATATGCTACTACTCTCATATCTATTCCGTATGCTAGTGAATAATCTGTAGTAATACTTCTTAGCTTATCAAAAATTGACTTACAAAACACTTCTTATATTCATTACTATTAGTCATGACATACGGACAATCGTGGGTCACATTTAAGGTTGATTAAGGTTGTTAGAATTACATCTGATGTTGTTTTACTACATTTAAATTTCAAAATTGTTTGCATTTACTATTATAATATTTACTGTGAATTTTGTTTTTTGCTAACATTTATAGGTTTAACACGCTATATCATAAGTTCGACTGGTCTTAGGAGTAGAAGATCCAACAACTGCAAATATTTGTGAAAATAACGCAGATTGAGAATAATGACAATATTTAAGTCTTCTAATCATTCATACAGTAAAAATTCTACAGTTTATTACATTTTTTTCCAATCATCCATACAATACGTAATACACAGTTCTATTGCAAGTCTTCCAGTCATTCATACAATACACAATACACAGTTCTATTGCAAGTCTTCCAGTCATTCATACAATACACAATATAGAGTTCTATTGCAAGTCTTCCAGTCATTCATACAATACACAATATACAGTTCTATTGCAAGTCTTCCAATCATCCATACAATACGCAATACACAGTTCTATTGCAAGTCTTCCAATCATCCATACAATACGCAATACATAGTTCTATTGCAAGTCTTCCAATCATCCATACAATACGCAATACACAGTTCTATTGCAAGTCTTCCAATCATACAATACACAATACACAGTTCTATTGCAAGTCTTCCAGTCATTCATACAATACACAATATACAGTTCTATTGCAAGTCTTCCAGTCATTCATACAATACACAATATACAGTTCTAGTGCAAGTCTTCCAATCATCCATACAATACGCAATACACAGTTCTATTGCAAGTCTTCCAATCATCCATACAATACGCAATACACAGTTCTATTGCAAGTCTTCCAATCATCCATACAATACGCAATACACAGTTCTATTGCAAGTCTTCCAGTCATTCATACAATACACAATATACAGTTCTATTGCAAGTCTTCCAATCATCCATACAATACGCAATACACAGTTCTATTGCAAGTCTTCCAGTCATTCATACAATACGCAATACATAGTTCTATTGCAAGTCTTCCAATCATCCATACAATACGCAATACACAGTTCTATTGCAAGTCTTCCAATCATCCATACAATACGCAATACATAGTTCTATTGCAAGTCTTCCAATCATCCATACAATACGCAATACACAGTTCTATTGCAAGTCTTCCAATCATACAATACGCAATACACAGTTCTATTGCAAGTCTTCCAGTCATTCATACAATACACAATATACAGTTCTATTGCAAGTCTTCCAATCATTCATACAATACACAATATACAGTTCTAGTGCAAGTCTTCCAATCATCCATACAATACGCAATACACAGTTCTATTGCAAGTCTTACAATCATCCATACAATACGCAATACACAGTTCTATTGCAAGTCTTCCAATCATCCATACAATACGCAATACACAGTTCTATTGCAAGTCTTCCAGTCATTCATACAATACACAATATACAGTTCTATTGCAAGTCTTCCAATCATCCATACAATACGCAATACACAGTTCTATTGCAAGTCTTCCATTCATTCATACAATACACAATATACAGTTCTATTGCAAGTCTTCCAGTCATTCATACAATATAAAGTCTACAGTTTTATTGCAAGTCTTCCAATCATCCATACAATACACAATAAATAGTTTTATAGTGTCTTCCAATCGTCCATATAATACACAATATAAAGTTTCATTGTAGTTCTTCCAAACATCCATACATTATACAATTTTATTGCAAGTCTTCCAATCTTAAATACACAATATACAGAGACAATTTTTTTAATCGAAAATTGCCGTTTGAACTCAAAGTCTTCAAAACACAAAAGTCCTGACTAGCGCTTTTCTCGTTTCTTATGAATGCTGCTCTAGCCCATACAAAGAGCGGGGAAAGTCTTGGTTTTTACAGTTTAACGTAACTACTAAACTGAATTTGATTGCGTAATCTATTATTAATAAAAATATTAAATTAGGGCTTGCCGAAGTTTCAAACAATCTAAAAGTGTTAGCGTCAATAGGAGAAAATCGCTTTTCTTTTTGATGTTAGAAAATAATGTTATATCTTTAAAAACTCGAAAACCAATCCTTATCTCTTTTATAAAGAGAGAAAACAGGCAGTATATAAACTATTGGCAAGTTAGCAGCTATTAAGGGCGTTGGGGGATAGAAACCCTCACCATTTGACGGTATCACTTACAATACTTCATGTACAATGTACAAAGAATGAATGCTGGGTTACCTACTGTGTCTAATGCATGTAGGCATTCATCACCCTAGCGGTAGCATACATTCCTGGAGCTATTGCATGAAGTCTGTGGTGGAGTAACCTGAGATGTCGGAAACCTTTGGTCCTAGATCTGCAGATGGAGTTTGAAAACCAATCCCCTAACACTGGCGGATAATCAACCAATTACCAACTCGCCACATTATGAACAAAGTTATTTTTTCCACTTGGGAAAATGGTTTTAAAATGAACGCTTATTCTTTTGTGACATGTATAAGAAGACGTTTCCTCATCCTGCCCTAACCATCTCGTGAGAGTGGATATTAAATTAGATCAGCAATGTTTGAGTAGCAACGCGATAACGTGGTCGCTTTACATCTCGGCGGTCCAAGGTTTGGTCTTCAGACAATGAATGGGTGGGGGATTTTTCTCTACGTTCTCTGGTTTCATCCGTCTAAAACACTACGTCAACCCAACATCTTAGCAGTTTAGAGTAAAAGTCATAATGTGTTTATGAAATGAATTTAATTGTAGTTTATTTTGCTAAAAACACATTATGTGGACAGAATGAACTGATAAGATTTCATTACAAGAAAGGTTAGTATAAGACCCAGTTAATTGTTCGATTATTATGTAACCAAATATTTATGACCTGAAGGTGAGTCACGATGCACCAAACATAGCTCGGTAAAAAAAAAAAATAGCATGCCATGAGAAATCAAGGTAAATAATATTTGGTTGGGATTTAATGTTTTACTTAACGGCAACACAAAAAGGCTTTTATTTACTGCAGAGGCAACTGGAACAATGTGCTTGGCCAATGACATACCACGGTGGTAAATAAGGACTAAGCCACAAAACTCGTATTAATACTTTAAGCGGCCATAACTTCTAGAGTTCATCAAAACTTCTACCACCATATCAAAAAATAATATAAATGCATCGATATTTCAAGTAATTGACGACCAAAAGATGACGCATTAATGGGACACACATATTTCAGATGGTGATTTATTTTAATTAAACATTTGGGTGAATTAATATTTAGTGTCACGTGCTGTGATATAAGACGATATTAGGGTCACAATTTCTTAACAAAGGAATATGCATAATGCATTATGCAGCAATAAATCAAACTCATTAGTTTGGATAGCAAAGAGAATTACAAAAGAAAGACAGTATGAGTGGAAGTACAAGTTTATAATGGTTAATGACAGGAGTTGGATAGAAGTCGGAACTGGAACGGAACATCTCAGTGCTGCTAGTCTTGTACTCTAAATAATAGTAAATGCATCTCAATATTTTTTAGGTCAAAATTTGGAGACTACTTGGAAATTTCAAGCGCCAGTCTATCCAATTTAAGCTCCTGAATGCTAACACACCACAATGATTCCATGAAAAATCTATATGTTTTGGATCCAGATCTCCCTTAAGTCTATTTTTCGTTCATAAAGTGGAAAAAGATACGACTTGTATTTCTGTGGTTCTAATCTGCATGGCCGTAAATCACTGAGACACAGGTGCTGGCTCAATCATACTCCTCCAACACATTGCATTCTTTGACTTATGGGAATGAAGTATTACATGTTGTGGGGTAATAATTAACACGTTTAGTTTGTAATTATTTTTCCTCGTGTACAAGCCAATGAACACGTAACACTTTTAATCATCCTATAACTGATGTAACTGCACAATAACGACCACGACGCCGAGATCACTGAAAACAAGACAGTATTTATGTCCATACACATTAATCCTCTTTCACCCCCTGTTTTATATCGGTATTCAACTCTTGAAACTTTCAAGAGTGAAAGCGAACATTTTCTGAATATGTTAGATCAACTATCACAGACATTATTCACAGTCTTTGGATCTAATTGTCAGCTCCGATTGTTTTGCTGTTATAATATATTTCCACAAAACTATTAAACTTGGTATCGAAATACATAGTGTCGGGTACTATTTTTGTGATTTTTTTTTACGTCTTCTCGAGAAACTTGACAATAACCTCAGATAGAAATAATATATCCGATTTTGAACTTGTACACTAAGTGTCGAATAATAATCTCTTCGGTAAAGAACCATTCAGTCGGTGTTTCAGTAAAAAACATCATTAGGAACCATTACCAATGAAGAAAAAAAAAACAATTACGAATTTCATCAATTGAGACCGAGGTATAGAACTCGTTCTTTTGTTACACTAACATAATAAGGAAATGCTTTCAAAGTTTAAACAATTGTTTCAGACGAGAGCGGAGAGAGATGAAAATTAATGCGACTACTATAGATGGTCCCTGAAATATTCGAGTTCACATTTTAAAAAGTCTATTCTATATCTACGAGTTCATAGTTTTTGAAATTTTGAGTACAACACGGGAGAAAGGTCACACAAGATAATACCAATAAAAAGTTTGATCACAAAACACCAATTAGCTGAATTCTAGGCATTAGTCTAATGGATTGCCCAGTTCAGAGCTTTGCCAGCGACTTCACAAACTCTTAACAACCAATCGAATTATAGGCAGTACTCGTAACAACCAATCGAATTATAGGCAGTAATCGAATGGATTATTCAATCAGAAGCATTGCCAGCGAACAACTATGCATTCGAGCTAAATACATAAAATTGAAGCACTTTGAGTTTTTAAAGTCATACTGTAAGCCTAAAATATTAGCTATAATTAATTATGAATGTAAATCAGTAGAAAGAATATTTCGACGTATAAAGAGGCCATTAGAATATCGAAAATGATCGAGAGATAAAACTAAACGTTCCATAGTTGTGCTAGAAATGAAATAATTCTTTATATCAAATGCACCTTTACTCTTTGCATGCCACGTAAAAGCATTGTTCATGTGGCTTTTATTTGCTTTTAATAAAAGTAAAGTACAAAATGTCGTCATAAATCGAAACTAAGAATCATGATGTCGTCAGAGATCAATCTCGACTAATCGAAACTAAGAATTAAGATGTCGTCAGAGATCTATCTGGACTATTCTGAACTAAGAATTAAGATGATACACAATTACAAAATACACGTGTACACACTTAAAGTTTGCCCCACTGGTGTTACAAATATATTTGCTTATTATTGCCTTTAATTCATTTTCAAATCACTTGCGGTTTTAAGTAACACAATTCGGTGTCTAATAACATTGATTTGCCCTTCCTTTGATTAAAATATCAAAATCGGCCATAATGCAGTCTAGCAGTGTGAACTAACTCTCTTGCCCAAATACACTTTGCCTTCATATACTAAGTTTAAACCTGGAATCAGATTATCTTAAATAATGCATATGTGATATACAATTAGATAAGATTTTTTTTCTTCTTGCAAATGTGACATAAATTCAAAAGATATTACGGGAAATCTGACTAATAATTTCAAGACAATTGTTCAATCAAATCAATGAGTTTCCGATGAACTTAGCCTTTCTTAGGTACAAAAACTAAACACCAGCCGTTTATATAGGATAATTTGGAGCGTAATTTCTCGAATGGAATTAAAAGATTCATTTTTATAATCTATCTAAAATTCGTTTAGCTCTCGTTACGATATAGTGAGTTCGGTAAATAAGTGACTGTAATACAATGGAATCTGTATCATATATTTGGATACAGCCAAAATTAGAATGGTGACAAAGATACCCGTACATGGTTTGTTTACCAGGACAAATCAATTAATTTAAAATCAATTAATAGATTTTAGATACATAAATGTGAAACCCGTTTTCACAACCTGTAAGCAAAGTAATTTTGGCACACGGTCTGTAACATGGTAGGAATCCCATCATCCTCGTTGCACAGCGTGATTTTACGTGCATATGTATGAGAGTAATAAATTTGTGTCTAAAGTAGACTTTCTTAAGTTTCATATAATTTTCTCCAAATTCATTTTATTTTTTCAAATGAATTTTATTGACCAAAATGTAACTCCTTACCATAAAAACCTTACACATAACCATGTGTCCCATTCACTGAATGTTGTGCCTAAATGGTGCTTCTGTATAGCTGCAAATAGCTCCTAATTCATGATGTCATTGTTATTTAAATAAAAGAAGGTCAAAACGTGACCTTAAAGCTCAATTGACATTTAGATTAAGTAATTCTGATAAGAATTGTACAGAAGTCTATCCAAACATTACGGGCATAAAACAGTTCAACAGTTCCAGTTCGCTCAATACAGCGTTGTTTGTTTACAAATAGTCACGTCATCGTTTGCAGCACAAATCGCCAAAACAACCCGACGAATTCTTGGGTTTTTACTCATCGGTCAAAAGAGGAACCTGAACATAGACCTACTGTTAACGGCCAAACATCGCTAAGCAATGATGTAAGTTAGGTAGCAGAAGTACATATATACACAGCAGACGATAATTCAACGTCTTGTACCTACCTTGAAATCCTCAGACGGTTCTACTTTTATTTTCATCGGTATATAACACTTTTCACTCTTGTCGATTGGCGAATCCACGTCTTTGTCCATATTTCACTGATAAAATGAACGCGGCTGCTTCTTGCTCCAAGTTGAGCACATATGATACCAACAAAATCTCGAACAGCCCGACGTCTTCTTATTGACTTGAAAACCGATACTACCGCAACTTGATCCTCCATATTGATACTACGGCGCGAAGGGCATGAGCGAATGAGCCCCAGTGCTGTGTAGTAGCGGAATTCTGGTTTCATATGTCAACTCCAAGCGATCGAACACAACCCGGCCAGGCGAGGAAACCAGCCGCAATTGGGCCAGGGACTTAAAGATCTGGATAAACATAATTTATGATTTTTCTGGGGAACTGTCCAAAGCCATCAGATGCATGTCGAAACGGTCTGGATCACGTGTTTGCCTCCAGCGTTCTGGCGGGAAAATGTTGTATGCCATTAAAGAATCTGGATTGTTATAATATAAAATCGATCATCTTGAATATAAATGGAAATTTAATTTTACTTCTAATTGTAGGTCCTTCATCTGTAAATTCTGCAACTTGTTGATGTTACGAATACCATTTTATATGAAACTTTTTTTTATTGATCTGATAAACGTTTCAAATATGTTTACTTGAAGAAAATGCTAGTAATGTAATGCAAACAGATTTTTATTCGATGTGTTCGATGAGATTGGGATGTCGGATTTTAAAAGACCTCTTGAAACGGTCAACACTTGACAAATCTGCATTTCAAGCTGAAGTACGAAAATGAACATCCCTTCCAATTAATTTTTATTTACCAAAGCAAACATATATTTTATTTCTAAGATAAGATAGATGGTTGGATCAATAGATATATGCACTTGCCCACTCAGTCAATCAATATTCCTATCAATCTCTCAGTCAATTAATATTCCTATAAATCTAAAAGGTCTACATACACATATCCTCGAAATGAGCACCTAATGTCGTTCTTATCGTTTAATGTTCACCTTAAAGGAGGGGGCGAGGGCTTGTGGGAGATTGATATTTATTTATATGGGGAAAAGGACAGTGAAAGTATAAGTCAGATTGCACATAAATTCGAGATTAGCAGGACGACGTGTCCATGTCTTCATTTCTTGTGTTCTGTTTCACTTTTGTCCATTTAAGATATATAATTATTTCTAGCTAGAGTTTATTTAGCTACAGAACGGATGTGATGATAGTCCTGTGGTAGAATAACATTTAAATTGTTGTTAAAATTGCTGTTGTTTTCTTCGTAATTTTACATGTTTTTGTATTAAGGATTTATTTATTCCCATTGTGTCTCGTCAGCTTGAATGTTTCAATGCCTGCTATTGTTGAATTTGGAGGCATCCGTGACGTAATGATTATTCTCTTTTATAATTGTGTCGCTTCTTTTATTTAAATTTCTTCACATGAATAAGCAAATAAATAAACGAACACCAACCCCGAAATAAATGCAAAGCTAAACAAGATCTCTATTTATTATATTAACAAGAAGGTTTAAAATCAATATGCCGTCTGAATAGCTAGTGTGTATCATTTCTAATGTACATTTGGCATAATAGTCGATGAGCATCGTGAACAAAAACAAAGAAAAACCACAACAAACAAGTGATATTTCGTTTCGAACACTATATGCTGTAAAATCGTGAATAATGCCTATCAACTTTCGTAATTGTGGCTGTATTGCTACACTTGATCATATTTTGTGCATAAGTGTTATTTACCTTCTCACGCTTCAGTTTCTGCGTTTTTTAAAATACATTTAAAGACCGTTTTATGAAAGATTTCAGTGCTCATTTCAAATGACATTTATGAAACTCGTTTATTAACTTTGATATTTTGTTTGATAGTGCTTGTCAAAAGAAAAACATTGCATGAATTTAATACATTTTTATTTTAAATAACCACATATGAAAATCATAATCAACACCAGCATATTTATATATTGAATTTATAACATTCTGTACTGATAGCTTTAAAATGAAACATTAATATTCCACTATATATTTCTATATTGAATATATATAATTTCTTATGTATAGTCTAAAGATGAAACATTAATCACACCAATATACTTATATATTAAATATATAATATTTTGTAGGCATAGGTATGAAACATTATTCAGTTTACAACATAAAGAAAATTATACATATTATCGTGTAACTGTCATATATGGAATTGACACATTCAGATTGATGCATAAAACTGTCCATACTTATTTCCTGTCCGACAGATCGTGACCTTGAATGCTGCAAAATCTATGAAAAATAATACTCCACGAATGATGCAAAATTTGTGTGCTATTCATTCACCCATCCATCATACAGAGGCATGCAGTACTGCGAAGTGTGTGCTATTCATCCGTCCGTCCGTCGAATGTGCTAGGTATGCGCCCATCTGTATGGCATATCGTTGCGTCGAGTGCTACGAAGTGGGTGTGTTATTGATGATTGTTCTGATTTAAGTGGACAGGACATTGTTTCCTGGACATTTTGATATCAGACTTTACACAGAGAATCAAGTTAGGTAGGCCTGCTATATAGATAGTTTTAGATTAAAAAGATGAGAATTTTCATGAATACATTCGATTTTTACCCGCAAAAGGTCTAAAATTTAAATAAAATACCATATGCAAACTGACAAGTAAGGGTTTTGTCGTAGGTTGGATAAGGTTATGGTCATTTTAAACATGGTGTCTTCCCTAATACACGAAGAAACCAAAAAGCGATCCATTTTTGCTTTTACTTAATTACTATGTGAATGAGTGAGTGATAGAAGAGACTGAGTAGGTAGTTAAGTAGGTAAAAGTTAATTAGTTTTATGTAGTTTGCTTATGTTATATATATATATATATATATATATATATATATATATATATATATATATATATGTATATATATATATATATATATATATATATATATATATATACATACATACATACATACATACATACATACATACATACATACATACGTTGAGAGACATCCACACACACATACATTACATACATACATACATACATACATACATACATACATACATACATACATACATACATACATACATACATACATACATACACACATACACACATACACACACATACATACATACATACATACATACATACATACATACATACATACATACATACATACATACATACATACATACATACATACATACACACACATACACACGCACACATACATACATACATACATACATACATACATACATACATACATACATACATACATACATACATACATACATACATACATACATACATACATACATACATACATACATACATACATTCAAACAAACAAAAATTATATACCTCACAGTCCTCTGCAAATAAGTAACATTGCTGTACCTGAAACGAATTTGTGATATTATTTATGCAGTCAAGACCTATCTTAAAAAAACACCCCACAAAAAAACACGCTTTGTGTTTCATCTCATAACAAACATCTGTATAAAATATAGACATCTGATATTGTAACAGTTTGAACTTTCGTTCACGTTTTAGAGTATGTTTGTCTTATATACGGATTTATATCTTCAACACAAGAACAGCAATGTCCGTTTCATTAATCTCACGTGTATAAAATATCAACATTTGATATTGTAACAGTTTGAACTTTCTCCTCGAATTCATCTCCTCACATGAATTTGCAACTATAGCTTCATGTAATTACCGGGTATTGATCAATAGAGTACGAAAATTATGAAATATCCGATTTCCCGGATATATGAAATCGAACTAAAAAACAATAAAAAGTTAAATATAATATTGTATTTGCGTATAAAACATCACTATTTTTCAATACATTAATTAATATATATTTGTTTTCCCTTTGGTATTTTAGGTTGTACTTAAGAGGGAAGATTGGAATGATAGTGTTTAACGACACATCAGCACATTAAACACTATGCAGTGCCGTGGTCATGGGAACAAAGTAAGGAGCCTAGAGACACGAATCCGTGCTGATCTGGGCAGGATTCTAACAGGCAAGCAATAATAAAACCAGTGGGTCACCTCTAAGAAACCAAGCCGAGGCTTGCATAGCGCAGGGTCAACCTAGCCGCTCTGTACAAGTCTGATCCCGATTTCAGTTTTCAAGCCGGCAAAGTGAAAGGCTTGTGATTGTACGTCTAAATTTACGTTATCCTTTAGCGCCGTTCAATTTACTGCCACCTCACGCGTATGCCGTGCCATCGAGAATTCCTGACAGAGGCTGTTTAGACCTGCTGTACGATTAATTTGAAATCTTTAAAGATTTTAAAGAGCTATTAAAACACGTGACATACGAAGTTAAGCACGATTACAATAAATGCATTATACTGTCCATACCAAAAGCGTTTTTCAGGGCTGTGCGAAATGAGGGTAATGGTTCCAAAAACATAATTCCTATATTACTAAGGAAATTCTTTCATATATTGACAGAAAAATACAAGTTTGCTTTTAAAATCAAATTGTTAAAAATAATCTGCTTTAATTATAATTCCTTTTAAATCAGATCCAACATTTTCGGTGCGATCGTACCTTTCGCACTGTGTTAACGCCCCTACTGTCCACACATAATATGTATTTCTCATTTGACTATATATTTTCATTAAATTGCTTACCAAATGGCGTCTTAGAAATATTATTGTTTGACATATGTAGACCATGTCTGATTCACAGTCCTTTGAAATCCTGTCACTAGTAAGAAAATTTCAGAATATCTGATAAAAACAAATCCTATACTGATTTACAAGTTGGCTACAGTGCAGAACAAGAATTCCTCATGTTTTTCGCTTCCATTCAAAATACTTTCTAAAAAATACTATTTTTCCTTAAAGAATAAGAGTTAATAATCCTGCTACAAAGCAGGATTATATAACAAATAATTCTGCTACAAAGTGACCTTGACCTTGGGAATGGAATCACACTATTTTTGTGTTTGTTATTGGAACAGTGATTTTTTCTAGATTACTTTTGAATCACCATCCTTACAGTGTACGCTACCACGGCTTACAGTGTACGCTACCACGGCTTACAGTGTACGCTACCACGGCTTACAGTATATGCTACCACAGCTTACAGTGTACGCTACCACGGCTTACAGTGTACGCTACCACGGCTTACAGTGTACGCTACCACGGCTTACAGGTCATTATCAATGAAATTCCTTTAGCAAGGTAGGAATTTTAAAATTATTTCGAATTGCATCGAGAAACAATAACGAATGACTGTTCTGCACCTCCACCAACCAAGTAAATAAGTTGTTAGATTTGTCTAATAAATACTGTTTTTAGGAATTGTATTCTAGACTTTCAAATTATTGGTGACGTAAATGGATAGGCCCTTTTTAGAGTTGATGGTTTGGTTCGGTTTTGTAGGGTTTAAGCCATCTTTTCAGCATATGCGGTCAGTACAGTTGGTGGTGACAGTACCCCGTCGGTAAAGAACGACAGCAAGTTACTAGCAAGCTTTCTTACACACCCACGTCGGTTGAGCCTAGATTCGAACTCAGACCTTGGACTGCTCGGCCACTCAAAGTCCAATGGGTTAATGGAAACACGTATAAATATATCACTAAAACCTTATAAATATATCACTAAAACCAGTTCACTAGAAATGAAAAAAAAAACAGATAAAAGAAGTACGCAAGAAGGTAACCGATACTAAACAGATATCATCTTTAGTCAAATTACCCTCCTTAAACAATTGAAAGTATTTACCAGCCTGTATTCATGAGAGCAAGAGTAAGTAACAACGCCAAATTTGCATAGAAACTACTAACAACATAACTGGTCTTAGTAATTGACTTACATATGATTGTTGTTCGAGGCTCGTTTACAGTCATGTGATTGTTTACGAACTTCCTTGTGTGCTAAGTTTACATATTTCACATAACTTTAATTCTTTGCTGGACTATTGATTTCTGAAAGAATAGAACATTTATCATTGTTTAAGAAGTTTGAAAATAAGCGATCTTATAAGGCTTTTCGTATCCTATTTCACAGTTGGCTTCTTGACAAGGAAGTGCTAGATTTAGAATCAGCAGTGTAAAGTCTAGTTTGTGTGTTTTTACCAGATTCGATATTTAGAATTACGAAGAAGTTATAAATATCTGTTTTGATCATTTGATCAGTTACGAACGCAATATTTGTTAGATATAATGCGAATTGCCCTTTTAGCTACAAGCCATGTTTGTTTAGGTCACCTATTTGCATGTTTCTTTCTTATACTCGGTAAAATGTGGTTTTCCATATCATATGCTTACATAATACTCAGACAAAATAGCATACATACATACATACATACATACATACATACATACATACATACATACATACATACATACATACATACATACATACATACATACATACATACATACATACATACATACATACATACATGCTGTTACGAGTCTATGCTCGTAAAATAAGTAACAGAAAGAGCAAAGAGCAAAAAGCTTAGTAAAATTCGACAAATATTTATTTCTCTAGAATACAAAGTGAAAATGGAAACAAGAACTTACGGCATTGCAAATTAAATACCAAAACAATGCTAGAATCACAGACGCAAGTCTTAATAATAAAGGTTCTGAATAAACTTTGATGGAAATCCAAATTAAGTCCAACGTTGAATGTGTTGATGTGCCTGTAGAGGCTTGTATCATTTAGTTGTACCAACAGTCTTCATTTGAAGCAGAGTAATATAATTCCAGGTTTGAATTCACCATATATCCCATAGAATATCACTGTCCAAGAAATTTTTTTTTATTATATCGCTCTGTATTTCCAAGGAAAATATTCAATGAATTAAATAATTTAAAGAAATAAATTCTAGCCCAAATTAACTTCGGGACACAAAAGTAATACAAAATTGAGTCTGCTAGATCAAAAAGTACGAATGAATATATTATTTCCCGCAACAAGATTATATAGTCTTCCGTTTGACCTCGGGTCACAAAATGCACCTTCTAAAATAGAACGTTACCTAATGGAAAATAAACCTTCTAGAGAGTTCGTAACGTTTACAAAATAAAATGTTGGCTAAAATGAAAAATTCTGTTTAAAAAAATATTATAATATGTAATCTGGAATTTGTCAGATACGCCAGATGATTTGTAAGAGAACTCCAATAACTTAGATCCAGACCCAAATAAACATTTTTACTTCGAATAATAATGATCTTGATGTTAAACCCATATGCATAGATGATATTTTAGCTATGCATTAGCTGTTTACAGAATAAAATATAAAAACAGCTAAAATCATGTAATTTAGCAAATAAACTTGATTTTGGGAAAGGTTAAGTCCAACATATATTCATACATACATACATACATACATACATACATACATACATACATACATACATACATACATACATACATACATACATACATACATACATACATACATACATACATACATACATACACACACACATATATACACACACACATACATACATACATACATACATACATACATACATACATACATACATACATACATACATACATACATACATACATACATACATACATACATACATACATACATACATACATACATACATACATACATACATACATACATACATACATACATACATTTTTATACAAAATATCGGCAACTAGTGTCATAAAGATTATTTAAGAAATTATATAATGTGACAGTTTTTATGAACACGTTCTGATACACCCCTGTATTAATCAATGATCTTAAATATGCTCTATATTATAGTGACTAATCATGCGTTTCTTAAAGAAATTGGGACCGCTCCGGTGGCCTAGTAGTTAGAGAGTCCGCCTCGGATGGGGGAGTTCGCGAATTCGAACCCCGGTCTATTCATACCAAAGCCTTATAAAAATGGTAGAAACAACTGCCTCGCTAGACGAGATCACTAAGAGGTTAGTGTTGGGACAGGTCAGCCTGGTGTTAAGTTAATGTGATATATCTGCGGCATGATGCACCAGTGCTAAACATCACTTTAAACTGCCACACTGCAAACATCTTAGCGATATGATTGAAAAATTGTTAAAGCTATATTAAAAATCCAAATCACACACACACACACTTAAATTGAATGCGTTTGTTTTGTTCAACTGATGTATGACACATCATTAAATCTGAAATATACTCATCGCTCTCAATAATCCATGTTTAGCAGACCGTGATTGACACTCCACTAAAAATTAAACCGTTCAGTTGAACTCGACTACACCCACTTAATAAATTCTAGCAGAGTCTAAGTTTTCTGACGATACGGGATACAAGGAAAATAAGAGAAAAATCCGTGAAGTGATGCATAAAATTAATATAGCCATAGGCAACCTATTTTGAACTAAAAACTTAAAGTAAAATAAAGCGATATGTAACTAATATCGATGACTCCATTATACACGAGTTTATCCCGAAATATTAACTATCGCTTCAATGTTAGTGATGAAAAGTAGTCTGAGTCAACTGTTCTTTTTTTATCGTTTTTTAATTATAATGTATGTTCTTTAAAGTTGTCTTACTTACATTTATGATTCGAATCAAACGGAAATAATATTAGTTGCGCAACTTTGTTGCCCAAACGACAAAATGTTAGTGAAGCATGCACTTTGAATCCAGTAAAGCTTATTAAAAAGTGTCTAGCATATGAGTATATACCTCTTCAAGTTTTATGTCGAAGCCAGAAAGCGAACTCAAAGACAAAGAAAGACCCCAAAACTACACACGCTCTCTTCCGCACACTCGGCCACATTAAAAAAAACAAACTGTATACCCTAGGAAGACTGAGTGCCCATGACCGATATAATGGAGCAACGCGGCTTTTGCAGATAGTTAGGAACTCCCACCCCCACTAGACAACGGGAAACACTAGATCACTAAATCATTAACGGTTAGGGTGTACACGACATTCATCGCCGGGCGTGACCAATGGAACTACGAGGAGCGGGAGGACAGACGGAAGAAGTAACATCAAGGAAGGCATGCGTCCCGGGCCACAACTTTCACCCCAAAAAGAAAAGATTACAAATCTTAATTGCCATCTATTGTGAAGTGGACCTTGGGTATGAACTACAACCCTACGGAACTCGGTAAGCGGTGGAGGCTCTTCGGGTGCCGTCCTTTACTTGACTCTTCCCTTTGCCTTTCTGAGGCTGGCGTGGAGGTGCTCTGGGTTGTTTCAATGAAACTATCGAAAGGGTCTTTAAGGTCATCAAAAAAGGTCAAGCACCATGGCCAAAAGCCTAGCCCAGGGCTAAGTGCCTCCCTGGATAGCAATGCCACTGAAAAGTGACATCCGGCTAAGGCGGTGAGCCACCAGGGGGGTTAATAAGGCCCACGCGCCGGGGCAAAAGTGTCCAGCACTGGGACATTGGTGCGCTCTGCCTAGAAAGGAGGAAAGCCACTAGCCCTTTTCAGGGCTTTAACAAGTCATAAAAACACGAGAGTGTATAAATGACTATAATAAATAGATGATAATGATGATTTAACACTGAAGGCATGCGCTCTTATCCTTGAGGATTTACAAGAGTCGGATGGGCCCTAATCTTGGGTTTCCGTAACTGCATAAACATTGACCCCGATTTTATTTTGCAGATAAGAGTGCTTTTTTGTCCTACTGATTAACCCTAACGTGAATGCTTCCACTATCAGAAGGAGAAAATGGAACAATAGGGCCGCGCCATAAAAAGTAGGTTCAGTCAATTATTAACAGTGAGACTGCGCAGGCAGATCAAAATAAGGTGTATTGTTGTTTTTATTTTTCTTCCGCTTCACAAACTGCGCTGAACCAGATAAACAGATACGGCGATGCATTATGCGACGATATTTTTCTAACAAGTTGCTGTTGGATGAGACTTATAAGTGGGTTTTTACTGTACTTCTTTCTTTGATATAACCACTGCAGCCAGACTGTGTAAAGAATGTGGAGTATTCATTCATTCAGTTTGATTGAACTCAGTTTAAAACATTACCATCAGTAGTGATCTCGGGTTAAAGTTGCGTGCATGTCTTTAACATTGCATTTTAAGCTTCGTTAGGAGATAAAGTAGCATTAATTACTGGGGGAGAGGATTAGGGTATGCGGTGTTTTAAAAATCATATTCATTGAAAACGTGTCATGTACATTTCATTTTTCTATAATATTAGTTTTGCACAAAACTTGTGGTTCTTGAAGAACTTAAATACTTACCCCTCTTCAATTTGTAAATGAACATATTGCGCGATAACAGATGTGTATCTAGGCTATTGGATGCTCACTGTGTGCTTTTCGCACGAAAATATGGCGTAGGTTGTATGGAGTATGTCAGGGTGTGGTGGAGATCTGTGATCTCCCCCACTCCTTATAGTGTTTGGTTATGGTTATCCAGGAAATGGTCGACCAAGGTGCTATTGCTCCGATCAAGTAAACATTATATAAAAGACGAAATTAAGAGATGTAATAACATAATTCTGGGCACAGGTATAGAACAGAACAACAAAACCCCTCCAATGTACAATATAACAATTTAATCAATTACATAAACAAAATGAAATTGAATATGACACTTGAATGAGTTATCTTCTCGCAGAAATGACCGTCTGTTAGAAATAGAGTTTAAAAATATTAAGAGAAATTCAATTAGACGTTCTGTTATACCGATAGAACAAATGTTCGAACTCCAATTGCCGGCATGTCAGCATCACCTTGTGCATCCTGTCTTTCCCGAAATCAATGCTGGTGATAATTCGGCGTTTCCCTATTTCCTTCTTCCACTTTCTCTCATCTAGCTTCTTTTGGTCTTCATCCTCTTGGTTACAGGCTGTACTCTCTTTCCACTATGTAGTCAGGTATGGAGCTATAGAAAGAGTACCCAACCTAAATACGTCTCTGGCTTGACTTCATCTGGGTTCAATCAATATTCACACTCTTTTTTGCGTCAGATATCGTCCATCGAAATTCAATAAAACTAACCTATGGTCATTTCGCAACCTAATAATACTCACAACCCTATTAACGTGCATTTTAGTTTTTTCTAGCTGTTGTGCATTTCTATTGAGACCATGAGATACTACGCCATTTCAGTTATTGCTTCTTTGTGGCTATACGTTAACAAGATTAACAATGCTAGTCGGCACACATCCTTTGATTCTCAGTTGAAGAGAAATCATAAGTTAATTACACCCGAATTAATGGACTTCACTTCTGTTCAAACAATGTTACTTTGCTAATTAGCGATTCAATACCATACATTTCCAGACACAGAAAAATAAATTCTTACAGAAAACATGAAACCTAGCAGCAGAGAGGCTGAACCCTAAAAGGTTGCAGATACCTTATTTTTGAAAACTAAAGGTTCCTACGAAGGCTGAAAAAAGATTTTTTGGCTTAAGTTTCTCTAATTAGACAGATTTTTTACGCGTTGGTCGTTCAGCCTCTCTGCAACTATGGTTTTTATCCAAAATTGTATCAATAAAATCCGTTACGATATCTTGACCTTGGATCATGTAAATTTATTGTTACAATACCAAAGGGGGCAGATTGTGCTTTTGAAAATAACTTTGTTTTAAATTTGTTCATATCCATGTCCCCAGAACACCAAGTATAAAAAATATCTTGCAGTGTATCAACTCCGTTCAGGTCTGTATTTTTATGCCTGCCTCGAGAAAATATCCTAGCTGGATTGGACTGTTTGTCCAGCATGACATCATCGTATACCACGAGGTTATTAATACTTATATCAAAATCATCTACAAATGGCGCTTCATCAATATCAGTAATAAAGTCGATGACTTCACTGTCTTCATTAACACTTTTGCATTTTTATTACAATCTTTAAATACTTCGTAACATAATTGATCATCTGCAGGTGGTGCTACTAAATACAATTTATCCCACTTCCGCCATCTCATTTTCAGATTAAGCAGTAATTGTGTCTTCCCACTTCCGGACGCACCTATTATAATAATTCTGATTTTTGTTTTCGTGTCGCAGAAACGTCAATTATATCCAGATATCAAATAATATGAGTTTATAAGTGTTCGATGTAGAGCAACAACTCACACCGTTGGTGGGACCGCTGGACTTGCAACGATAACAACAAAAAAGAGACATCTTGCAGCGTATCAGCTCCGTTGAACACAACTAAAATGTTAGTCATCTTGCAGCGTATCAACTCCTTTGATCACAACTAAAATATTACAGTCATCCCTGATCACTTTTGGAATTTGTGTATAACGCTGTGTAACATAAATCACGCACTTACAGGCAAGTGTGTAGAATGTGGTACAAGCAAATATAAATTTATTTCCGCGACGCAAATAACGCGTGGTGGTGATATCGTTGCTTCGTTTGGGAAATTGCCAGGAACTATACCGGCAAGAAACACCTTCCAGGATATAATTATTGTGGTCCTGGAACTCGTCTCTATATTAGACTCGATAACCAAGATCAACCAAAACATGGAGAGATTCCAGCAAATAAGATTGATCAAGCGTGTCACATTCATGATGTCGCGTATAAAAGTCCAGATTTGCAACAACGGAATTTCGCATATGTGAAATTGATTGACGTTAAATTCTATACTTTATAAATCTCTCAGAGAATCTCTCGCTAGTCTCCTCGTGAAATCTGCTATGAAAGGTAAAATAATGTTAGGGGTTGGTAATTTATCAACTGATTATTATAATGGGATCTGTTTTTTATTCCCCGAGAGAGTACTGGAGAGGTAAAGGAGCGATTAGCAAACTTGCCGCTTCAGAAAACGTTTCGCGTGATGTTGCTGAAGCGTGGTTAGCACGACAGGCAATATGGCAAATCTTTCTAAATCCATCTTAAAAAATTCAATATGCATATTTTGATGTCAACATTCCTAATGAAGTTCATCAAGCGGATATCTTGTTTTTAATACACGATGCCATTAAAATTGGCAGACGTCAACACATACAGATACGCGTTAACTGTGGTTGACGTTGCGAGTAGATATAAGAAGCGAAGCCTCTTTCAACAAAAAACAGTATCTGAAGTTGTATCTACGTTTGAGCGAATTTATCAGCGAGGAACCGAACCACATGGTGGTCTACGATGGCCAAAACTATTACAGGTTGATCCTGGCAAAGCATTTCTTGGTGTAGTATCTTCGTTGATGAACAAGCAAAATTAGACGAGGACACACGGAAATTCATCGTGATCAGGCAATCGTTGAACGATTTAGTCGAACACATGCTGAGCACTTATTCGGGTATCAATATGCGATGGAAATATCCACCGACTTTAAGACAAAATATAGATCTCGTGAATGGGTTGCGAGGTTTCCAAGTGTTATAGCTGCGCTGAATAAGGAAATTACTCATGCAACTTCTTTGAAACCGTCTAATGCGATCACACAAAAATATATACCGATAAAATGTGAATCTTTTTTTCAACCAGTACTTGGAAATGTTACGGTTAGATATTTATGTGAACCTGTCGAACTTTAAGGAATCAGAAAAAGAGCAACTGATCTTATTTGGAGTGTGACCACACACAAAATTTTCAGCGTGGTAAGGTCCACGGGTACAGCTGCAATCTACAGATTAGATTCAACTGCTTCTCAGCGTGGATTTGTACGGAGAACAATTACACATAATTCCTGCGAATACGCAATTACCACCAAGCACACTTTTAAACTTGCAACCCCCAACGTCGGTTACACTCCAAACAGGTCAGAATCACATTTTCGCGTGTGTGACCAAGACTACTATTAATTATTAGCGGTAAATTGTCTTGGATTGTTGCTCGAATACTGCCACAACATTATTGCGTTACAACTTGCGCAATGATTATTTTGTCGTTATTTGAGCGTTATAATAAATTCAGCATCTATATCAAAATCGCGATATTTTTTGTCACTGTTTATAGCTGGCTAATATTTTAATTGATATCGACATTGTTGGTGATTTCTTCGGTTATTACGCAATCCATGATAACCCGCTTCGGTTGAGATATTCTTCTAACTCGAGATACTGCGAGATAAATTAAATTTGACCACTCAATATGATCATCGACGATCCAAATGCTAGTATCAGCGATAGTTAATCCCTGCGACGAGTGAATCGTTATGGCGTATCCTAACATCCAAGGTGATTTATCCATGATTAATGCGTTCTCAACAACATCAACAGCGACAAGGACAATATCATTTAACAAAAGATTTTGTATTCGGACAGTATCTCCACCAGGAATCTCAACATCAACATTTTGTTTTGTTGTCTAGTATCTAATGCGCGATAACACAATGGCACAGGTAACGCAAGGAAGTTTTCCTTATGTAACGTAAATATTTATTTTGCAGTTCATCACGAACTATTTTTCTACTCGCAACTATCAAATCAGCAGATTTTAACATGATCCAAAACTCATTCATGGGCGTTTCTGGAATTACTTCACTCATTACCTCACACTGAATTTTCTCTGGCTGTAGTCTTATTAGCTTTTAAAACTCTTTCAGCGATTTATCAATAGCTCTATGGTCATCAGATATGTATGAGTAATAAGCTACAAATCTTTTCAGCCACTCATGTGGAGACTGCCCAACAAATGGTGACAGTTGACCATGATCGCCACACACAATCACAACAGCGTTCTTTAGTAACAGCTATTTTAGTACCTCTAGCGACACCGTACATATCTCGTCCCAGATAATAATTTTAGGAATATATTTTTCACCCATTCGTGATGGAGTCCATGCATCTCCGCACATCTAAAGAAATTGATATTTTACATGTCGTTGCTTTATTCCCCTGTCGAGTTTGTGCATCCGTGTTAAAATAATCATATCTGAACTATTAATTAATAAGTTAATCCCACGAGTTGTTTTACCTGAAATTCCACACCCATTAAGATAAACAGTCTTATGTTTAGCCACAGGATCATGCACGGATGGTGCAGATGATTTTTATAATTGATTATTTTTGTAGTATGTCTCCGCAATTTTAACATGAGCAGATTCAGAATAACTTAGTATATCTTCATGTTTTATCCTCCACGTTCCCCATTCACTATTACCGAGTAGCGGTTTTAATAAATCTGTATATTTTTGTGTATTAAAATGAATCTGTCGCGACTCTGCATAATGAGGAAATATCTGTTCATCATCGAAAATAGATTTATGGAAACGTACGCTAGCATCGAAGATCTTAGATGAGTAAACTCCTGTGAGTCACCATCATTATAGCTCACAATAGTACCTAGTTTTGTTTCGTGTGATAAATAAGCATTACATCGGCTTATAAATGTGTTTTTCTCTATCGTGTCAGCGATTATAAAATCCAGTTCAGCATCGTCCATAATCAATCCTGTACTCGCTGGTTTATGATCATGTGATCCTCCTTGTGTGAATTAACCGATTATTTTTCTGCCGAAATATTTTGCAAGTTTCTCATCGTGATTAACAAGATTAGGATTAGCACCAAATACATCAGGTTCTGGCAACCAAACGTGTTTCTGCACGCGATATGATATAATTGCTTCAGTTACTTTCAACGATATTAAAATTTCAGCATCAAGCATGTACCGCAATAGTACTATTGGATCACAACATTTGTCTGAAAAATGTCCTCCAAACCACGTATAAACAATCGGATGGAGATCCGAGTATAACTCATATGACTTTATGCGGGCGAATCCGGTTAAGTCAAAATCTTGTAAGGGTCCATTTATCGCAACCCTAGTCATGTCATGTGTAGGATGTCCAAATCTTTTAAAATACTTAGAACATCCTCCATATCCTAGAAAACTTCCAGGAATGCATGTTACCATATCAAATGAGATAACGTCGTTGTAATCATATTTAGTATTCCACAATCACCCGTGCTATACAACTTCTCACGATATCTTCAAGAAATTCCAATCGTATCGGTTTCCATGAGCTTTTATCTTAAGTGAAATAAGCAGCAACCGATGGTACGGTAAAACAATTACTAAGTAATTGTCTAACTTTGACAATGTCAGAAGTATATTTCAGCGCAAGATGTTCCATTTTTTATCATGATGAGACTGTACGATAAATAGCATTGTTAGACCGTACAAACTGATCATGATAATCATATTCGGAACCCTGAAACATCCACACAGAAACAGGGTCACTTTTACTGATATCACCGATAGCATTGAATGCATCACCGTAGTAAAATTTAACCATTCTCTCTCGTGGCCATGCATATCCGTTATGATCAATGATTGTTATCTGTTTCCATTTCTTTTAAAGTATATTTTGTTTTGTACAAAATCTCTCCTGTCAACGTCTTCACTGTTACTGGAGATCTTAATAACTGTTCTATCTCAGAAACGTCGCTGATAGATGCTCCAGTATTATTAACATTTTCAGCCTATATATTATTTTTATACGTCTTAAATCCATTAAACCGTTTCCCCGTATCGCGTTTGTAAAGTGTTCTATGACTCGCATTACTACACAATTTATTCTTTGCAATTTCATAAGTTTGAGATCCCCAACGTTAGGTTTATCATTGCACGGATATAGCGCGTACACTACCACAGTTACTAGATAAAATCGCTCATAATATGGCTTGTCTATTCCAGTCAGTATTCCTGGTTTGGAATTTTCACCAAGGATAATATTATTCCCTGTCCTTTAGACGGATTCGCGCTTGTCTTGGATGATTCAAACATCATCGTCGGTCTTTACAATAAATTTACTAATAAAATATGTTTCCGATCATCAAGGTAGTCAACAATCTCTTCCTTGTATGTCATTCATCATATAGACGGTATTTCCATTTCTAAACGTCGACCATACACGATCCGTACTATCGTCGCGAAATTCCTTCTAGGCTTCACGGTTACGTTTAGTTATCCGCATTCGTTAAAGCTAGATTTTGCATCGAGAAACTAAATTTATGTAGTCTGTCAAGATCAAATCTTTCAGCAGCATGCTAAATTGCGAAATTTCCTGCATATTATAATTAAGGCAAATATGTATTTATATTGGAGTCTTAATCATTATATATGATTCAACCAAATCATCGTTGCCACTGGCTTAAGATTGGAAATACGTCTTCGTGTAACAAAAATTGCGTAAACGAGTTCTGCAGTTATCACATGCAATGCGTTACATACTGGAGTCTAGAACCAAAACCGTGTATGCGGTGTGGTGTTGGAGTGCGAGGAGAGACTCACCTGTGTGCGCAGTGCGGTGGTAAAAGATACAGACTTGAAACGATACTACGATAAAAATATAACCCTGAATTTATTGTAAAAAACAAAGAAGATTATCGGGCTATATTTTCAAAACAATGATTTAACAATTAGTATTAATATATAAATAGAGCAAAATGAGTTTATATCACATCCAATCGTCACCAATTATGAAACGTCTCGCGATGTTATCAATAGGAACTGCAGATAGAAAAAAACAGTCGGTAGTGTTAATTAATTTGGTTATTTTGCATTGATTACCAAAGGAAATAAAATTATTTATCGCATATATTCATCTGCGAGTGTTATTTTGGATTGATCAAAGAAGGGTATATGGTTGATCATATCAGTGGCGATAAACTTAATTACTCACTTGCAAATCTACGGATTATCACGCAAAGTAAAAATTGTATGCTTGGAAAAACTGGGTATACGATTTGCAAAAGCTGTTAAATCTGTGTAGGCAGAGTCTGGATAAGACATTATATTCAAGTCAATTTATTTTGCTAGTAAATACTTTAACATAGCATCCCCCTCAGTGAAATACGTCGCAGACGGTGTTACAAAAGCTGCTATTTCTTTCAAATTTGGACAGAATTGTATATTCCAGTACCTAGTATCAGATGATCAAGCGAGACAACTAAGGCAAGCATAAAAATTAGTAAGTATTTCAGTTATCACGCTAATGTTAGGAACATACAAGCAATAGTACATGATATTATTTAGTTAATAAAATCTTTAGCAATCGGCTTATCATTCAGAAAATATAAGATCTGAGAAACCTTAAGATGGTTCTTCAGAAGGAGGTGGATTAAGCGAAAGATACATAAACTGTTTTTGATGGCACGAAACATTCTTTACTTTGATCAGATTTAACTAAAATTTATTATTTTTATAAACTTTTTATTTTGTTCGATTTTTAAAAGCAAATTCGTCGTTTTCTACGCTATTTTGTTGATTTTTTTCAGGAAATTTAGTCGATTTTATCGTTGTTTTAGGTTGAGTTTGATCATTTTCGTTGGGTGAAAACCCCCAGGAAAGTAATGGGAAATTAACATTAGATTTTATATTTATCAATCAAATACGGTTTTTTTTCCGGGGTTTTTTTTTATCGTAATTCTCTAGCAAAATGATCATAAAAATTTACACAATACCAGCAAAAAAAAAAACGAATAAAATCAATATTTGATCGATAAATGTAAAACCTAATGTTATTTTCCTTTTAACCTCCTGGGGTTTTGTCAAAACGAAAGCGAGGAAATCTAACGAAAAACTTTGTTCACGCTGCACAACAGATACAGGCACGGGAAATGTTTTGTACACTTAACATATGATAGCGCATTCAGATAAATCATAATTCTTCGATGGTTAATCACCATATTTCATTATATATAAATGTGCAGCCACCACCAATTGATAACGCATTCGGATTAACAAAATAACCTTATACAAACTTGATAATACAATAACCTTGCCGGCGGTCTTATTCAATTATAGCAACTTTCCCTATATATAATATGGCAACCAGTAAATGTAAACTGACCATAATTTCATTAAATAATAATACTGTATTCTTTGTTTACATAAAATCCACGTACATATCTCTCATAGTGCATCATAGGCAATCAATATTTGTTGTCTGAAAGTGACTGGCTGGCTGGCTGTATAGTTAGGTCTGTTATTGATTTTTCCATATAGTAACGTCTGATCTTAATGCGTACAGAGAATTCTGTTGTTTTTTCGCCTATATACAGAATTACGTTTACCCATAAACTATGTGATAGTCAATTTCAGTGGTTGTGTATCAATGAATTTATTTAATATGCCACTTTGTATGTTTAACAGGGTTCACACATCAATTTGTGGATTAAGTGTAACTTTATTATAATAAAAAGTGCCATTTGGCTACAGAAGATTTATCGTTTATTTAGTCAATGCGCGCTCATAGGGAGTGTACAAAAACATATATTATATTTCCTGCATCTGTATGTGACCTATTCCTCGCGCATGAAGTTATTTTAAGAATTCGCTAGGAATAACACAATCACCTTGGTAACTGCTGAAACGCATAGTATTATTCGTGTTATGAAGAATTATATATTTCTATAATAATTCTTGGAAACTAGAAAAATAAAATAATATTTTTACACAGAATCTATGGTTTTGTTAATAAAGTCGAACACTAGTTCTATTAGGGAATGTGATTCTGTATGATAAATATTGTATTATATATTTAACACAAACTCTGATAGCTCATTGCTAGTGCGTTGAAACTCTCATACTGGGGTTCGATACAAAAAGGCAATATATCTGCGAAGGCGATTTTAGGCCAAGATTATTGGGGCTTCAGCCACCTTGTCTTCATTTGAACACACCAATCCACTACGTCAACACTTGGTGGATTTACTTTTGTGAATAACCCATTGGTTGATCATTAAAGGTTGGTATATTGACGTGATGACGTCATTTCATCATACATATCACATCATCATCATCATTATCTTCATCATCATCATCATCATCATCAAAAAAGCAGCGGGATTGATATGAGGTCGTGACCTTGTGACTTCACTAATGGGGTACCCCACACAAGGGCCTATCCAAAAGACGCAATTGCAAAACTAAAAATAAACCTGATGAGATTCCAGGTCACAAAGACCATCAGCCTTCTGAGTTTCTAGAATTTCGAATACAGATATCTAGGAATTCTCATAAGGGCAACAAACATAATCTGATTGGTCACTAAAAAAAGACCTACAATGCGCAGACAGCCCTCTGAGTCTCTAAAGTTTTGGTTTTGAATATTTAGAGGTTCTCTTGGGAGTAAATGTCTAAACATAAATTCGGAACCTCATTAGGTTTATCTGATATAACTATGGAATGGTAGATTAAATGCAACCAGGCGCTGCTTATTGTTGTTTATTTTTATATTAAACATACGTTTATTATATAATGAATTTTGAGAATATAAATGTTATTGTTTCTGCGATAAAAAATTACAACATAACGGTATCAATGTATATGACAATCATAAAGCTGAAAACTGCTATGTGATTTTGACTCATTACAACAACGCAAAAAACGAGAACAGGTTTACGCTATCAGCTGAAAATAAATTCATCAAATGTATCCAACAGTGAATGTTAAAGTCGCTGGCAACAGTCACGGATGATCAGGTGAAGTTGTTTGTGCCTCTCTCAAACGCTATTGACAAAATCAAGTTAGAATTATCTGATTGATACGAAAAGAAAAAGATTACGAGACAGTTAAGAGAGAATTGTGAAAATGACAGTGATAATGAGAGTGGTGGACCAGTTACTGTGATAATGGCTAAACAAAATCCTTGGGAAAACTGATATATTCTGCCTAGTTGAAAAAAATATATATTCTGAAATATAATGTATCAAAATATTAGCCTACACAAAAGGATACCTCATACTATCGACAAGTATATCTTATACTTATATCTTGTATCAAAGAAAAGGGAATAACCATTATTTTTTATTATAAATTTGGATATTTTTTTATTTCGCATTGTGACATAAAACATTATGATCTCATACACAGATTTATAATAAGAATTTCACCCTGTAAATCAAGAGTTCTGTTGCTTTAGTCTGTAAGTTTGAAGCGTATTCTTGAGAATACACGCAAGTACACGAGGTTTATTGACTCAGATACAATCGATCACCCTGGTGGATCTCACGGAGAAAATCTATATAATATGTGCTCTTGCTGAGCCTGGCTAGACTTTGAAAGATCTCTCTGAAAACTACCGTCCACAATATCGCACACGAGATTGACTGCGATTGTTGTTGTTATATTTACAATGTCCAGGATATGCGACGGCCGGTACCAATTGGGTCGCAATCGTGTTTTAGTATAACTGGTGGTGGGGCTATATTTATCCATGACTCAATTACTCCCGGATAATATTCTTCAATAAGATCACTAACTGATTTCTTTATTTCAGTGTTATTTAAATCTGGTAAAATAAATGCTTGTAAGTCTTTTTCTGTTTTTTGTAATGATTAAGAAATAATCGCTTAAGTTCTGGACTTGTGTAAATATGTTTACTAAGATCATTTGCACTGTCTAAAATACTTCGATTGACGATGTATAAATCACGCTATATGCCATTTAAGTGTTTTATTGACTCTATTATTTGCCGCTTTACACTATCATCATAATGTTTAAAATAAATAAATTTCTTAAATTAATAAATGTTTTATCGTATTCAGACTTAGGAAAATCTAAAAATCTTTTTAAAAATCTTTCAACACCATCTCTACTATGTACTGGTTTCTTCTATAACAGTAAATGCTGATCTAATTATCTTAGGGATCTAATAATCATTATAGTTGTTTGGAATGCAAAATCTTATATAACCCCATGTATGTGTTTCTCGATATTCTGGATCTTTAATGAGTTTTTTTCACTTGTTTTAAACTCAATTTTATTTGGTTCTGAAACTCCATTATAAACAGATGCAACTTCAGTCCATCCTAATACTGATCTGATTGAACTTTGATAAATGTCTACAAGGAAACCAGGAGAATTTATTTCAATCAACGCTGATAGTGTTGGTTCGTAAATAGTAATAGCTATTTTAGATTCTTTCCCCGAGTTAGAGATTTAATTCTGCGTTAGAGCTCGTCATTATAACTGCCCGTTGAAATTCTAACAACTTGCACATCATGTCTTCCATCAGGTTTATTCTTATTCGCATATACCAGTGAATTCTTTGCTAGTAATCAACCGAATGGATTGGACCTAATATTTGGCCAGCTATGATAAGCGCGCAATTGAGATTAATTTTTCACTGATTTTAGGAATTCCACTAATAATATCGTTTAGTTTTTTTTTGTTAATGTCAACAAGTTTTATGTTAACAGTTGGTTGTGTTCCAAAAAATCATTAATGGATCTGTTCATGTTTCTACGAAAATTTTTAAACGTTTTTATGTGATTATTATAATCAGTTTTGAATGTTTCAATTCCATCGTTGATCGTTGTTATTGCTGTCACTTGATCGCTGGTCATGTTAATATTACTGTCTTCGACGTATTTTTTTTCATATTGCATCTGTATCTGTGGTTGGGTTTCCAAGCTATGTAATTTTGTTTCCTGACATTATCATATCACCGTTAAATACATAGCTATTGATTTTGATACTGCATCAAGTACATTAAGTACTTCACGACCACATATTGGGGGATCCGTTATTTTTTGTGTTGGTAGCATTGAATACCAGATCGGAGCAATTTTATTGCTGACATAATGAAGAAATTTCTTTGTTGGCGCCAAACCATACGAATTGAAATAAACAATTCCACGTGGATCAATTTCATATGTCACCCAATGCGTGCCAGGTCCAGAGTTTTTATCAAGATTAATAATACCGGTTCTAATATTGTTGGGTTGTTTTAATAATTGATCGCGCATAAAAACTCCTCTGAATTTTTTTTATATATTTAATTGCTTAGCGGGATTAAGTAAATCAAAATTCGATAGTGGAACTATTCTAGGAAGAATCATCGAACTGTCCATAGTCTTAAACCTTTTCCATACCACGAAGGCGTGGTCCGTGGAAGTCTTAGACTTTTTTCCGTATCACGAAGGCGGGGTCTCCGGAAGTTTTATACCTTTTCCCTTTCTTGGAGGTTTTTATTCCCTGTCCGGTTGCTTTCTTTAACGCCATTCTATCAGCTGTTCTAACAGCACCTAACGCAGCTGCTTTTGCAGCAGCTGAGGCTTCAGCGGCTTTTAATGCTGGTATAGCTGCGAGAAATGGAAATATACCACCCGTCTAAGCGATGTCTTTAATAACCGCTGCACAAAGATCAATTCGTACCCCAGTTTTTGATAGCTTATTCGGACCACCTGCGATTTGTTCTCGCTGCAGTGATATTTTTAACGCACAATTATTTTTTATGATGATTGTAGCTGTTTAATCTGACCAGGAGTCAGACTGACACTAACGTGATGTTATGAAATAATATCATGAGAGATCTAATTGCATGTTTATTTACATATTTTTTCTCATTCGTCCACCAGCACCTTCAAGTAGCATTGATTTAACATTGAGTAAAACTGCGATTGCTCGGTAATTTGCAATAGCTCATCGAGTCACACAAGCTCGAAAGTTTATGTCAACTTACTGACTGGCTAAACAAATCCAAATGTTCCAGCGAAAAATAATAAATCGGATACAGCGTTGTACAATTCGCTGAGATATTTGTAAACCGGTATAAATGCTTTGATCACTCCTCATGAATGCCATTAAGCGATAAATTTGCAAGAGCAACGCTGTTTTGATCGTAATTTAATAATATATCCTCTGATTGCTCTTGATGTCCCTTTATTCTTAGTGAAACCTCTGTAACACCGAGTCTATCAAATATCATAATACTGCGTAATTTTGAGTTTAATCCTGCAGCATCTTGAAATGTAATAAATATGTGCCTTGGTACAGAGACACCTTTCTGAGATACTATTGGTGTTACATTTTTATTTTCTGGATGATCACTTGTATCTTTGGCAAACATCATCGATGGACTAGCTGATCTTGAATAATCATCGCTGTATCTTGCAAGACCATGTAATGTTGTAGCGACATCGATGTAGTCATGACAAATCTCAATTTCTCGTCTATCAATCATATATGCGACACTTTTGAATAACACCTTAATGCTATTATTCACAACACCTTTTCGATCACCAATTACGCACTCTATATTATCTAATTTTAAAAGTCTATCCTCAACTTCAATAAATGCCAAAGCGGGTAAGAAATATTTACTTGTATCCTGAACTTGTAATTCAATTCTTCCACGTTGATCAGGTACACATGTGTCATAAGAATAATACTGATAATCGCGCACAGTCTCATCTTTGAGAACTGGTGCGTCCATGTGAAACGCGGGGTCAGATATACGCTTGAACATCTTTATTATTATTATCGTCTTCGTCTAACAGGAAGACCACTTCGGGAAGTGAGACCACTTCCTGCTATCAGACTAGTGTTTATATTTTTTTCCTTTTTCCGACATTGCTACATCAGCCAACTCCGCTAGTTTTTGGTCAGCGGCTTGATTTGTTATTTTACTTATACTTGCAGGCATCACTTCAGTGTTCTCCAATTTCATTGGTTGAGATCGGACCGCTTGTGGTCTGCGTATTAATCGTAATAGTCTACCTTTGATTGCTGAGAATGCTTTGCTAGCAATATTATCAACAGGGCTTGTACCTTTTTCACGAACAACATCAAAAGCTTTCATTCCTAACTGCTTTGTAATCGGTATTGATTTTGGGGCTATTCTTCTAAACAGACCCTGAATAACATCACCTAGTCCATCTCCGTAGGTTGTTTTGAAAAATGGTAATCGAGAGTTTATTACTCTGACCATGCACGATCATTTTATTATTAATAGACTTTATCATTAATTGTATCTAATTACTGTGGTAGTAATCGGCGCTTTGATTAAAGAGAGACCGATACACATTAATATCCATGATACCGCCTGTAGATAATTGTTTGCAAATATCAGCTGCTTTATTAATGATTTCTGATGAATTATTACCAGCTCGTTTTCCTCCAATGATGATTTCTAGTCGATCAACTTCAGCAAGTACGTTATTGGGACAAATAATAAGACCACTTCCTAAACCACTTTCAGTTGCGCCATGATCTTGATATTCTTCCTCCGATATTTTGACTGGTTGTTAAGGTGATTTCAATCAATTTATTGTTTCTTATCGTTGTTGTTCTCGCTGTTGTAGCTCTTGCTATAGCCGTTGTGATCGTTGTGGTGATGGCAATTCAAATTGTTGTGGTAGTGGTAGTACTCGTGGTGATCGTTGTGGTGATTGCAATAGTTGTTTACCTTGCTTAGCTCTCTCGATATGCTTATTTACAGCCTCATCAAATCTGTTAAAATTATCAATATCTTCATCAGATCGGATGACCAGAATATTAGCAGCGATGCGATATACATCCCTGATCCAATTGGCAGAGCTTAGAAAGAGATTTAATATGCTTTGGGTTTACATATTTTTTCATTTTCATTCTATCCAAACGCGGCGATATCAAGTAATTGGTCTTTGTCCTGGATAGCAATAAGACCTTCAGGCGTACAATTGTCTATTATCTTAGTTCTGGTTCTTGATGGTTGAGGAGGTTGAACGGGTGGTAGTTGAGGAGGTTGAACGTCGGGTGGTTGAGCAACTTGAATAAGGTCAGCAATATCGACAGGCAATGTTGCAAGAGCTCTTTGTGTTGCCTCAGTAACTGTAATAATTTTCTTCGTTGGTTTGACAATAGTCTTAAATAATTGTTCTCTACCTTCTGTAAATTCCACCTGAGATTCCTGACGCGATTGTAGTTGTTGCTTAACAGAATCACGAACAGGTAAATATTTTAAAATTGCCGCTAGTCGCTCTCGAGCTAATCTAGCTGAATGAGTTTCTCCAATACTCATTATTGATAATATTTATACTTGCTGTTTAATTCATAACAGCAGAGAAGATGAACGATATGCGCGTAGTGACCAGCACATGAAAATGAAAAGGTCGAGAAGAAAACCAGTCCAATTAGAGAAAGTTTTAGTGTTAAGCCAAAAACTTGGTTTTTCAGCATTCGTAGGAACTTTTAGTATTCAAAAATAAGGCCTCTACAACCTTTGTTATACATGATCACAAACAAGACATCTAGACCCGGACTTAATCATATAATGCACGAGTCACATAACATTTCAGACGGAATGAATGCTAGCTCAATGAAAATTAGCATGAATTTAAAATGGATAAATTCAACAGAAAATTACAAATGTACGTCAAAAAATATATATCGTATGCAGTTGAGCCTAACCCTGTGCTTTTTTTTAGTCTCATACCTCCCTATGAAGTCCTATCTTTTTCCCTTCCTTGTCACTTATTTTCCGACATATATCCTTAGACAATTAACGAGAAATCTTATATTTCCAGGAGTTAAATTCTGGCTCGCCTCAGAAACTTAGACTGATTAATTTTACGAGGAGATATTCTTAAAAGCCTGAAATACATCTGGAAATACACCCCCTCGTTTAGCTTATAGTAGTAAAGTGAAATGAGGGTTTTGGCCCACCACCCCTTCCCACACCTCCTCCTCCACCCCCGCCAAACCCCTCATTTCCCTATACTACTACTATGTAGACAGATATTTTGTAACCAGACAAAACAACAGGTGTTGGAATGCCATAAGCTCTGTCAACAGAAGTGACGAATTTGTTAGAACAGCGTATGTGTGGAATATGATTATTCTAAAGACGGCAAATAGATTTTACCACAAATTTTTTATCAGATAACAAGATGAAAATTAAACTGTGCATTAGAGCCTTTCAGTTAACAAGGTGGAAATTAAACTAGCATTAGAATGAAAATGATATTATTTTAGTTATATTATATCTTAAGTTTAGATAAAATTTTATGTTACTCATATTTTTGTGATATTTTTTCATACTTGCTAACCCTCATTGGTAGAATGTCTGTTAACATATTGTCAATAATACGAAATTCACGTAATAAATCATCCATATTATATTTGACTCCTCGTAGGTAAGACCGGATCTGATCAAGTAGTTTCTTGTAAGTTTTAATTGATGTTAAACAACCATGCTTCTTTATCAAAAGTCTTGGTTCTACTTTTTTACACGCCGCTGTAAGTGAAACACCAATAGCGGATATGATTAACAAAAAAGGATTTAATGATACCCCACTTCAAATTATACCAGAACTGGTCATTAACAAGGGTAGATAAGATATTACTCGAAGGATCTTGTTGTAGTATTTGTAACATTTTTTCACGCACCAAAGTTTTTTATGATAATATTTATAATATTGTATTAATGCGTCTACATCTTGTTTTGGAATATCTTTTGAAATATGATTGAAATCAACTATACTTCTTTTCATTATAATATTAGTTTACATAGTCCTATGTTTGGGTAATCAAAATAAAAGATTGTTGTTCAGCTATAAATTCCAAACACCAGAGAAAATTCGCTAATTTTAAAGTTTTATCAACTGGTTCAAGTACAAATTCTTGTTCAGAATTTTGGTTTATTATTACAGATAATACTCCAGATGAGTCATCATTTAGAAGATGAGATGGATATTTGGTAGATATTCTAAACTTTACACTGCTAAGCACTGACAATCTATACACACCGGTAACTTCTGCAATATATTTAATAGAATTATTTTTTGGTGTCCACCTAGTAAAACCAGATGCAACAGTATACACAATATTTTTAATCTGTTTGTGAGGTATTTTAATCATATTTGTTTTCTCAACAATATTAGGAATTCCACTAATAATATCATTGAGTTTTGTGTTAATATCATTGAGATTTGTATTAATATTAGCGAGTGTAATGTTAACATTTGATGGATTTCCAAAAAATTCATCTCTAATTTTGTTTATGTTTCTGCGAAAACTTAAAAATGTGTTCACGTGACTGGTAAAATCAGTTTTGAGCGCTGTGATTTCATTATTAATTGAAGCGTCCCAATCATTGACGTATTTTTAGTGACAGCATCCCCATCCTCAGTTGGGTTTCCAAGATCTGTAATCTTGTTTTGTTTCATAACAATATTCCCACTTGGATTTCGTACAACTATATCTGGCAGTTTTACATCACTCGTTTTTAATCGTCCTTCTTTATCCTGGAAAATGACAACTTCATCTGGATCTACGCTGGTAAGATTTAGTAAATTATTGATTTCATTTTTGAGCCGATCAAGAGTTGCATATTTGGATAAGTCACCTGTGGATAAATCTCCTAATAGTGTTCCAAATTTTGTATAGTAGCTCATTATTTACTGTCCTAGATAAAATTATCAACACTAGTTTAATATTATATAAAATGGCAAAATCGTCGATATTAAACTTAGATACAGAGAGACTAGTGAAGCATAAACATAACAATGAACTTCCTGATTGTCATTATCTTATTGTTGGGCGAACTGGATCGGGGAAAACAAATTTACTTATGAACTTGCTTTTTGGTGATAATTTTAACTACGATAGAGTTTATATTTACACAATCAATCCACAGCAAGATAAATATGAGTTATTAAGTGAGTATAATGAAAACCTTCGTGATGATCTTAAAGCTGGTGAAGATTTTTTTATAATTAGGCAGCCAGATCTTATTCCAGTTAATCAACTTGATGCAGATGAACATAAGATAGTAGTTTTTGACGATATTCCTCTAAATAACATGGAGATGAACAAAATAAAATCATATTTCTCACTGTCACGTAACAAACAGTGTAATTCTGTTTATCTCGCTCAAGGATTTTATAATGTTGACAGGTTTATTAGGCGAAATACGGGTTGTTTTATTTTATTTCCAGGACTGGATAATGTTGACGTTAGAAATATTGCAAGCGAGCAATGCGGTGGCGTGACAAAAGATAAGTTTATTGAACTTTACCGTAATGCTACAAAAGATAAATTTAACTTTTTCTTCTTTGATAAACTTACAAATGATCCAACTAAAATGTTTCGCTGTTGTATTGACACTTACTTACAGTAAAACGTTTCAATTTTATAAAATTTATAATTATAATAATGGACAAACGAGCAAGATACAGACAACACATAGAGGACCTAAAAAAAAACTTGCTCAATCTCAGGCATCATTTAAGCAAAAAGTACAAGAAGCGCGACGTGGGCAAGTAACTGCTACAGAAACAACAGCTACAATTTTCAAGCCGGTTACTGAAGCATTATTAGGTAAACAACCTGAAACTAAACCAATGTCAGAAGAAGAACTTAAACAACTACAGGAAAAAGGTTTGGTTGGAATTGTTAGAGAACAACAGGAAGCAGCTGCTGCAAAATTTGTTACTAGATCTGATGAAGAAAAAAGAAAACTGATTGAGGCACTTACAGCAAATATAGCTGATCCTGCGGTTAGACAAGCTGAAACAGATCGATTGATAAACAATCCACTGGAACTTGAGCGAAGATTAGCAGAGTTAACAACGCAAGGAATAACAAATATTATAACAAGTTTATCAGGAGATATAAAAGATATCAAAGAGGAGCAACAAAGAGTTGGTGAGCTTACTGTAAAGTTTATGGAAGTTGGAGATCAAAGACTTTATTTTATAAAAAAAAGCAAATGATGAGATAAAAGGTAGTGAATATGATGATTTTTTAAACAAAGAAAATATAAGTGATATTAATAATATAAGCAGGTGGATTGATGCAGAATATCAAGTATTAATCGATAGATTAGATGTAATATTTAAAGACGGAGCTGCTGCTAAAGATGAAATAAACACGGTTACAGAAATTGATGATATGCTTCCACTTTATAATAGAATGAGAAACGGTGTCATTGCTCTCACGTTTAAAAAAACAGCAGAAAATAGTAGAGCAAAACCTTTTGGTAGTGGGTGGAGTTTTAGAAGGAAATTTTTTACTTTTGATAAATCTCGTATACAAAAAAGTAGAGTAAGAACAGGAACTGGTGTAAAAGTATTTACTTCAACTACTGAAATGATAGGTAGATTAATGTTATTAATATCATCAAAGGAAGCTGGGAATGTTAGTGTTGAACTTGATAATGAAATCATTGACATACTTGATCATCTAAGAACGAGTGAATTATTAACATCTGACGAATATGAAACTTTACACCGCGACTTAATCGCGGCGACTTAATTTTATAAAATGATATAATATAAAAGGAATGCAAACAACATTATTACTAAACTCTAGCGAGTCTACAGAAGATAGCGCAAATTTTTCAGTAAATTATATTCCACCTATCCAACTAGATCCTACAAAACAATATGAAATTGGATTAATTTCTTGTACTTGCTGGAATGCTATACCTAACGTGAAAAATGATGTTAACGATGAAATGTATTTTACTATGATTACAACATCTCCAATATCTACAACAAAAAAAAAAATAAAAATTCCGCAAGGAGCTTATAATATTGAAGATCTAAACAAGACGATCAAAGAGCTCATAACAAAAGCTGACGGTGTGGCTAATAATTTTGAATTAGCAGCAAATTATAACACATTGCGAACTAAGATAACTTTGAAAAATATAGCAATCAATCTTGAACCAAGAGAAAGAAGTATTGCACAACTGTTAGGAATTACTGAAAAAACTTACACTGCACTTGATCAGCCTATTACATATGACAGTGAACTGCCAGCAAATATAACAGAAGTAAATACAATATTAGTAAATTGCTCTATTGCTTCTGGCTCTTATACATCAAAAGGTAGCAAAGGTCAAACGATTTACAGTTTCTCACCAGAAGTCCCGCCAGGTTCTCTCATGCAAATAACTCCACGACATATTATATATTATCCTTTAAACGTTGAAGATCAAATATCAAGTATAAGGATGCAGTTGACAGATCAATCAGGAAAACAGTTACATGTTAGTAATGAAGTTGTAACTTATTATTTACATCTACGCGAGCAAAAGTAAAAATTATGCAACATCAAATATAATGAAACAAAGAAATAAAGTTTATCGAAGAAAAATAGTAGGAGGATTTTTTGGAAATATATTCACTAAAGTTATTGAAAATATTCCAGGACTAGCGCGTAAAGTTGCACCAATTGCTATTGACGCTGGTAAAGCTTTTACAACTGGGGCTGCATCTGCCGCTGGGACTGCGGTGGGACAAAAAATAGCTAATAAAATAAATGGAGATCCACCGACTGCATCTGAAATAAAACAAGTTATCTCAGAAATCGCCCCAACAAAAGAAACTCAAAAAACTATGATAACAACAACAAAAAAACTATTATCACCAAAGGGCGAGCAGATCATACAAAATTAATATCTAAAGTAACAATGCCGCAATAAAATTTTATATAATCTAATAAAATAAAATGTCTGTTAAAAATTATCTCGAGTTAACAGAAACTTATGACATCGACAACGATGTGACAGAATTCGAGTTTGTTGAGTACCTTGATGAAAATTCTAACGAACCAAATAAAGCTGGTATTAGAACCTTTAACACCAGAGACGAAGATGTATTTCTACTGCCATATAAGGCTATGTTAGAAGTTCGTGGTCAGATTATGACAGTAGTAAATCCACCTGCTGTAATTGCAGTTGGAGCAGAAGTAGCTCTTATAAATAACGGCTGGAGTTTATTCAAAAGTGCTAGATATCAACTAGCCAATCAAACTATAGAAGATATTTCAGGTCATCTACAAGTTGCAAGTACAATTTTAAATATTATTTCGTTTTCCGACGATTACTCGAGATCAACTGCAACTAATATGATGTGGTTTAAAGATACTGGACGGGGTATAGCTGAACCAACAGAATTTCTAAAGAGAGGCGCTATAGTACACGGAGCTAATGCTGATGCAAATGCTGGAATTGTGAGAGATTTTCTCATTGCTAATGCAGACGCGCTAGGTATTGACGCACCAGATGCAGCTGCTGATGCAGACGCCACAAGAGTTTCTCTTATAGCAGCTTTTAATAATCTAAATATAACACCACCAGGAGCAGCTGCAGACGGTACTGCAATGTTAAATTTACTTCTTAACACACTTGACGTGAGAAATCTACGTTATAACGAAGGCTTTGCTAGGCAAGAAAACTTGCAGCAGGATCACGTCAAATTACAATGATGCTTCCGCTAAGCACAATTTTCGGCTTTTGTCGCGATTATGATAAAATATTTCGCGGAGTAAAACATACTCTTATTTTAGATCGAGCAGACCAAAACGATTGCTTGTTTAGATCTGGAGGGGTTGATGTACAGTTTATCATAAACAAACTTGCTTTGTGGATGCCACGTATAACACCATCAATCACTAAAATGTCAGAACTAAATAGTACGCTTGATAAACATACAAACAGAAATTATTTTAAGCAGCATAAGATATATCAGACAGCGGTTCTAAATACTACTGACTACACATGGAGGGTCACAACAACATCAAGCGAACAACTGCCGAGAAATATCTTTGTCGTATTTCAACAACAAGCCCGACGAGGCAACCAACAACAAAATAATGCAATATTTGATCACTCTAATGTCAGACGAATATACGCTAGATTAAATTCAAAGCAATATCCAGAACGAGCTATCGAGTGCAATTTTGCTGATGAAGTTAATAAAAATATTTCTCGACCGTACATGTACCTGCTTGACGCAATGCAAAAATATCAAGATGTTGAAGATGGAACTCAAATATCAGCAGAGGAATTTCGTACGCTTTATCCTATATTTCATTTTGATGTTAGTAAACATAACGAGCGAGCTGTAGACAGCACAGCGGATATTGAAATTACCTGGACACTTGGGGCGGTTCCAGTAGCGCCGTTATACGTATACGCATTAGTGATTAGTGATAGATTTATCACAGTAGATTCTATTGGAGGTAAAATGACAGTTCAAGTTTAATCTACAGTTGTTATATAAAATGGCAAGGTATATTATAAAAGAAGTGTATTTGACTGATGGCCAAGTTAAAAAATTAGTAGCTGCTATTGCAAAGCGAGAACAGGTATCATTAAAAATCAATCCTAATATTTCTGATGGTGTTTTAACAAAATTAATGGTAACAAAAAATCAAGTAAAGAAGTATGATCGTAAAAAAACTTTTGTTTTAAATTTGAGTGCTGCACAAATGACAGCGATTGCAAAAGAAGGTGGTTTTCTTGGTCCGGCATTATCAGTATTAGCTAGCACAATAATACCTAAACTTTTACCGGTGTTGGGAACATTAGGACTAGCAGCAGCGTCTGGAGCAATATCTGGCGCAACGAAGAAAGCAGTCGCAGGTAATGGTATCATTCGTGGAAGTGGAATAAAAAAATTGTAAATTTTATGTAAATAATATATTATAATGCCACAAATGAAAAAGAAATCACCAACAACAAAAAAAAAAGAAAACAACAAAAACAAAATCACCAACAACAAAAACAAAATCACCAACACCAAAAACAAAATCGCCAACATTAAAATGCAAATGCATATGCAATCAAACAAAACAAGGAGGAATTATTCCGTTCGCTCCACTTTTGGCGGGACTAGCGGGAAGTCTGCTGCCAAATCTTTTAGGAATCGGACGTGGTCTAACATTACCAGGAACTCGTCGACCCCGTTGAGTAATTTTGATATCATTGATAAGTTAAAAGCTGTTCCTGGATTTCACGGAGTTTATTCTAAAGATGAACTCGCAGCAATAAAATCGCCGTCAGCTGTAAGTTCGTGTGTTATTAATATACAAGATTTCAATGACGGATCCGGCACACATTGGGTAGCAGTTTATAATAATAATTATTTTGACTCGTTTGGACTTCCTCCAAGCGATGTAATAAAAAAGTATATGAACAAAAAATTTAAAAAGATATATTATTCATCAAATCAACTCCAACCTGTTGGAACGTCTGCTTGTGGATATTATTGTATAATGTTTATCCAACAGATGAGCAGAAATGTTAATTTTTTAAAATTTATTTTACAGTTTGACAAGCATCCTTCTCACGCTAAAGATGAGATCGCAATTAAATTTATCTAAACTTACAAGTATGATAATGTCAACATACTGTCTCAAGTGTAGAACTAAAACAGAAAATATTAATGAAACAACATAAAAAACAAAAAACAACAGGATAATATTAAAAAGTATTTGGGCAATCTGTGGAAAAAGAAAAAATACATTTTTAAAGAAAACGTCCCCAGCGATAGTATCTCCAGCGACATCTCCAGCGACGTCGCTAGGATCTGGTTATCCTAATATTATTTTAGTCGACGATTAAAAATATAGAATGATATGCAACTGTGATTCTGACAGAGATTTGTGTATTGAGCAAAATAAAATTGTCCCATACTGTCAATGTTGTAACAACAGAGAAATAATAGGGTCAGGTATAGATATACATAAAATTATTGGAAAATTGCCAAAATCAAAAGGCGGTTGGACTTTGCCAGGTCATAAGTATACTGGTCCGTGGAATCCGCTACATCAACAACTAGATGAAAACGACAATCCGTTGCCAGGCCAAGAGCCTTATAATCAAGTGGATGCAATAGCAATGCGTCATGATATCTGTTATCGTGATCATGAAAACTCAAAATTAGATTGTGATAAAGTAATGTTAGACGAATTACGTGATATGAAGCCAACAAATCTACGAGAACGTTTTGATAGAAAATTTGTTCAGGGAATGATTGGAGCAAAATATAAACTTGGACTCGGAGAGTCTCGACTTAGAAAAAAAGTATACGATGATCTTGCAGTCGAGCTGCACAGACCTAAAAAAAAAAGTTCCCACGACGTAAAGTTGTCGCTAATGGTGTAGATGATATCTGGGCAATAGATTTGGTGGATGTATCTAATCTAGCTCAGTTTAATGTTGGCGCTGATGGCGCTCCAAAAAGGTATTTGTTTAATGTTATAGATGTTTTTAGCAAATATGCTTTCAGTGTACCTGTTTCGGATAAGACAGGGACTTCAATGACTGATGCGCTAAGACAAATAATAACGAGTGTAGAAAGAAAACCAAATAAAATCTGGACTGATCATGGAACCGAGTTTTTTAACAAAAAGTTTGAACAGTTTCTAGAACAAAATATAAAAAAAATATGTTACAGGAAACAAGGGTAAAAGCGTTGTTGTCGAGAGATTTAATCGCACGCTAAACGAAAAATTACACAAACATATGACAGCTAAAAACACCAACAGGTACATCGATGACCTTTCTCAAATCGTAGGTGAATATAATAACACGAAACATCGAACCATCAAAATGACACCTAAAAAAGCTGTTAAAAATCCGATGTTAGCAAATGAAAACATGTACCGCAGACATAAATTTGAGGTTGGTGATAAAGTTAGAATTTCTTTGATGAAAAAGGTATTTGCAAAAGGATTTACTCCAAACTGGAGCGACGAAGTATTTGTGGTTGATAAGGTACTTCTAACAGTACCTGTAACGTACGTTTTAAAAGATCTGGCAGGGAAACCGATCGTAGGTAGTTTTTATGAACAAGAACTACAGAAAACTGAGCAGGATGTTTTTGTTATCGAGAAAGTGATTAGAAAAAAAGGGGATAAAAGTTTAGTCAAATGGCGTGGGTATAGCGATAAATTTAACAGTTGGATCCCAACCAAGCAGATTATGATATAATGCTACTATAAATTAACTCATACTTTTGTTTGACAGATTTACATTTTACTGGTTTACATAACGATATTAGATTCTGCTTACGATCATTAGAGATCGTCATTAGATTAAAAATTTTAACGAATATGAAATCGAATTTGATATTTTTCTGTCGGCCTGGAATCTTGATATTTAAGAAAGGTTTGATTAGCTGCCAAAACAGTTGTTGTTCGGCAACGGTAAAATTAAATTTTATTATTTGTTTAGCAATGTGATACTTGACATTATACCGTTTAGTTGTTGATCTGCTGTAATTTGATCTGTCAGCAACAGTGACTATTTCACCATCATCATCAGATTCATTGTTATACAAAATATCATCTTCACTATAACCAATAGATTTGTCTATAAAATCTTTGGAAAATGTGACCTTATCGCTGGTGACTTTGTCGCTAGTATCTTCTTCGTAGAGTTCAGCAAGTCGTTTCATCAAGTCCATTATTATAATATATTTTTTATCTAATTTATTATTATAAGATGACTGATGAGATAAAATATCACCAAAAAGTTAATATAGTAAATTACAACGAACTAGCCGAAGCGGTAAGAAAATGTTTGTTGGGTTATAGTGTTGATGTTATTGTAATGCAAATGCAAGGTGATTCTCATAAAATATTACTAACAGAAGCAGAAAAAAATAAAATTAATGAAAATGCAGTAACGACTCTAAAATTTAATCACGATGATATCATAGCATTTGCTCATCATTGCTTGACTAAAACCGAATTACAAAATATTATTGATCATCATATCTAAAACCAATCCTAGCATCGTATTCGCTTGAAAAAGTTGATTTCAATACTCCATCAGCTACAAATTTTACGACTGCGGGATTTATCTTATAATATTTCGCCGCAGCTGAAATCGATTTGAATTTAATCTCCTCATCCGTTTCGAGGTTTTTTGAAATAACAGGTTTTATTGGATATCTAAAATTAATACCACCACCTCGTCCTTTTCTTACATTTTCCTGTTGGGTAAGTAGTTCTAGATTTTCCAATCGATTATCAGTCTTTACGTTATTGATGTGATTAATAACAAGACCATTGGGTATAGATCCGTTGAACACCTCGTAAACAAACCTATGACCATAATAATTAACTTGATTCGGCGATGTTCCTCTAACAGTTACTTTGATATATCCCATATTGTTCATAGTACCAAGAACTTTTTTAGTTTGTCTGTTTCTAATAATACCGCGATCGTTAGCCTCGTATAAATCAAAGACAGGATGTGGCTGAAACTCATCTTGTAAGGATAAGTTTTCAATGTTGTCATCAGTGACTTTACCGTTATAATGATATACACGCTGTCCCTCTGGAATATCATCGCAGAACAACGTGTAAATAAAATCTTTTCTAAACATTGCAATCCTCTCAGCATTATCTCCCTTTACACTAATCGTAAAACCCGCTGACGTTAATTTGCCAACAGATATTCTAGTTTTGATGTTAATAACCGAACCTAATACATTTCCAGCGTATAAGTTATACTTTGGGTGAATTTGATATGTTTCTTGCTCACGTGCACTTGTCAGATTTACTGTCATTATATTATAGGTAATATTTTTTATCTTCATTTGATTTTTAGCGCATGCGCAGTGTGAGATAAAGTTATACTTTGGGTGAGTTTGATAAATCTCTTCCTCACGTGCGTTTGTCAGATTTACTGTCATTATATTATAGGCGATTTTTTTTATCTTCAATTGATTTTTAGCGCATGCGCAGTGTGAGATAAAGTTATACTTTGGGTGAACTTGATATGTTTCTTACTCACATGTGTTTGTTAGATTTGCTGTCATTATATTATAGGAGATTTTTTTATCTTCAATTGATTTTTAGCGCATGCGTAGTGTGAAAAAATTATTAATTAGATAATACATTATAATATAATAATGTTAAAATTACGTGATATAGCTAACAAAAGCCTTAAGGGAGAACCTAATAAAATAGCGACTGCTTTTGCAGGTTTTGATAATAGTTATCAGTTTGATAATCAAATTGTTTTAGTAAATTTTAATGCAGCAAATCTTTACCACCTACTACAGACAACTATAAAACGTGAGCTTGAAAAACACAAAATTATTAGATTATTTGTGCAATATCATGTTATATTTTCAAAGTTAGTTATAACGGAAGAATTAACTAACAAAGAAATTGCAGAACCTTTTATGAACGCAAAATCAAGACGTGTTTTGCTTGGGACTGATCTGTTATCACTATCTGATGACATACACCAAGAAATCTGGAAAAAAATAGAGGATTTCACTCAATTAGGTTCGGGTTGGAAGTTTGAAATGATCAAAGAAATATTGTTTCACACGATGAAATATAACGCATTACGAGGTAGTTCATACATCGACCTGCCACCAAAAATAAAAAGTAAAAGATGTTGTATAAACATCAAAAACGTAGATAACAAATGTTTCCAATGGGCTGTTCTTTCCGCACTATTTCCAGCAGAAAAACACGCTGATCGCGTTGAAAAATATATCAGTCACATGTCTAGATTAAATTTTAAAGATATTAACTTTCCTGTGGCAGAAAATCAAATACCAAAATTTGAAAAGCAAACTAATGTTTCAATTAACGTTTTCGGACTAGATGAAAAAGAGGATGTATACCCGAGATATATTTCAGAAAAAGCTTCACAATCGACTATAAATTTACTGTTTTACAAAAATCATTACGTTTGGATTAAAAACTTTAACGGACTAGTTGGTAAACAGTACAATAAAAATAGGAACAAAAAGTTCTTTTGTTACCGCTGCTTGCATGGTTGTACTAACAATGAAACATTACAAAAGCATTTGCAGTACTGTAGTGATGTGCAAAGAATAACAATGCCATCTAAAAAAGATAGTGTGTTACAGTTTGTCCATCATAATCACAAACTAAAAATTCCTTTCGTTATATACGCTGATTTTGAGTGTTTACTTCAACCTGTACTTGGCTTAGAAAATAATCCTAATCAATCGAGTACAAGAAAAGTTCAAAATCATGTTCCGTGTGGAGTAGCGTACAAGGTAGTTTGTTGTACTGATTCGAGATTATCTAAACCGATCAAATTATATCGAGGTAAAAATCCAGCTGTTTGGCTTCTCAAGCAGTTGATTAACGAAGTTGATAATATTACTTATCGTTTGAAAAAAGTAACGCCAATGTTAAAATTAACACCTCAACAAGAATCCGCTCACGAGCAAGCAGAAATTTGTTATATTTGTGAAAAAGCTTTTGACGATGACAAAAAAGTACATGACCATTGTCATTTGACTGGACAGTACCGTGGAGCGGCTCATAATCAGTGTAATTTAAAATTTCATGCTCCAGATTTTATTCCAGTTATTCTTCACAATTTTCGAGGATATGATAGCCATATTATAGTAGAAGCTTTTGGTGATCCTGATATAAAATCTCGTCTAAAACTCGATAACATCATCAAATGCATCCCAAATAATTTTGAAAAGTACATGTCAGTTACGCTAGGTAAATTGCGTTTTATTGACAGCCTGCAGTTTATGGCAGCCTCGTTAGATGAGCTAGTAAAAGGTTGTAGTAAATTTGATAACCTAAGAGACTGTTTTGGAGATAAATTTAATCTACTAGCTAAAAAAGGAGTTTTTCCATACGAATACCTCGATGACTGGAGTACATTTGATGAAACATTTTTACCTGACAAAGACAAATTTTACTCACAACTTAAAAATGAAAATATAACTGATGATGAGTACAGGTATGCACAAGATATCTGGAAAGAGTTTGATTGTGAGACTTTTGGTGATTATCATGATTTATACCTAAAAACTGACGTGTTATTATTAGCAGATGTTTTTGAAAGTTTTCGTGAAGTGAGTTATAATAATTATGGACTAGATCCTTGCTGGTATTATTCTGCCCCTGGGTTGTCATGGGATGCTTTGCTAAAGTTTAGTAAGGTAAGGTTAGAATTACTGACTGATGTTGATATGTTCAATTTTATCGAAAAAGGTATCCGAGGTGGTATTAGCGTGATAACAAAAAAATATGCTGAAACAAACAACAAATACCTGAAACAGTATAACCCTGACCTTCCTTCGAAGTATATAGTTTATCTAGATTGTAATAACTTGTACGGGTATTCGATGGCAGAACCAATGCCTTTTAGCGGATTTCATTGGATCACGGTTGATCGATTTCTATCAGAGACAGAAAAAAAGATACCTGACGATGTTTTCTATTTCGTTGAAGTTGATCTTGATTATCCAAATTCGCTACACAAATTACATAACGATTACCCTTTCTGTGCGGAATCGATGGTCATAGATTATAGTTTGTTATCAAAAGAACAACAAGCGTTAGCATCACCAAGGCAACATTCCATGGTCAAGAAACTAGTACCAAATTTACTTGATAAGAAAAATTACGTTTTGCATTACAAAGTTTTAAAACAAGCAGTCGATGCTGGTCTTGTGTTGAGAAAAGTTCATCGTGTACTAAAATTTAATCAGTCGCCGTGGATGAGAGGTTATATTAACTCAAACACTTCAAGAAGAGCTGCAGCGAAAACAGAGTTTGAGAAAAACTTTTTTAAACTGATGAACAATTCCGTTTTTGGTAAGACGATGGAGAATATTAGGAAACGTGTAAATATTGAAATAGTTAATGATGTCAATCGCAGAAACAAACTTGTGTCAGACGATGATTTTGTGAGCATGAAAATATTTAATGAAAATCTTGTTGCGATACAAAGAAGAAAAACAAATCTAAAACTAAACAAGCCGATCTATGTTGGAGCTGCTGTGTTAGATTTATCAAAGTGGCTGATGTACGATTTTCATTATAATTTTGTTAACAATCAGTGGCCGGCTAGTAGATTATTGTTTACTGATACTGATTCGTTCGTATATGAAATCGAATGCGAGGACATCTATCAGGATATGTACAATAATCGACATCTGTTTGATCTTTCCGATTATCCACGTGACAGTAAATTTCATGACGACACAAATAAAAAGGTTATTGGTAAGTTTAAAGATGAAATGAACTCGAGCGCTATCAAATATTTTATCGGATTACGCAGCAAAATGTATGCCGTATTGTTAGACAATAATAAAATAACGAAAAAAGCTAAAGGTCTGCCTCGTAATTTTGTTAAAAAGTTTATGAAATTTGATGACTACAAGTACGCGCTTGATGGTGGTGTTAGTTTTATGAGAGCTATGGCAATTCGAACTAATCATCATAAACTCGAAACAGATGTCATTATCAAACGTGGATTGTACAATTTTGATGACAAACGCTATTGTAAAAATGGGGTAGATACATTTGCCTTTGGGTATTTTCATTGTGACTAAAAAATTTTATCTAAACTTATAAAATAATGTTTGAAAATTTGACAATGAAAAATAGCTACAATAGTAACATCAAATATCTAATGATGGACGGTAAACAATTGACAGTTGAATTTAATAATGAAACATCAGGTATATGTTTTAATGGAACACGTGACAAGCTAAAACTTTCGCTCATCAGATCTGATAACAGCGAGTATTTCTATTATCTCGAACAATTATATCAAAAGTTGCTAGCGGAATTTAAAAACTTTCACAGCCCCATTAGCCAACAAAACTATACTAAACTCACAATTGATCTCGATCGGTCAAGGGTATATTTTATCAACGAAAAATATCCTCTGAACAAACCAGAAATGAAAGATTTGTTTGAGTCCCATCGCTGTGTGAGCGGTAAAGTAAAATTTAGTATCTATTGTCGTGATAGTGAAGTATTTTTAATATCAACAGTTGAAACATTAATCATTGGTAATGAGATATAAAATAATATCATTTTCATTCTAATGCTAGTTTAATTTCCACCTTGTTAACTGAAACGTTCTAATGCACAGTTTAATTTTCATCCTATTATCTGATAAAAAATTTGTGGTAAAATCTATTTGCCGTCTTTAGAATAATCATATTCCACACATACGCTGTTCTAACAAATTCGTCACTTCTGTTGACAGAGCTTATGGCATTCCAACACCTGTTGTTTTGTCTGGTTACAAAATATCTGTCTACATAGTAGTAGTATAGGGAAATGAGGGGTTTGGCGGGGGTGGGGGAGGAGGTGTGGGAGGGGGTGGTGGGCCAAAACCCTCTTTTCACTTTACTACTCTTATTCAATCAGGATTATTTCTTTAACCGCAAAAGAACGTTATCACTCACATCGAAATCTTAATCATCCTCTCTGGTCCGCCTTTATTAATAACTATTCATTTTATGACATGTGTTTCAAATACCCCACGACTTCTTAAATTTGTCTCTGGTTCGTCTCAACTTGTGTCATTTACTGCTATTGCCCTTATGTCAATATTGCTCTCTCTCTCTCTCTCTCTCTCTATCTATCTATCTATCTATCTATCTTTTCATTAAATTAACGATTCCTAATTAAATTCAATTCATGCCCACAAACGAGGCAGATTCCATTCTTTGCAGATAACAATTTGTGGAGAGTTTAACCGATTCGTTAGTTTTAATGGTTACGTGCCACGCTGTCCATGACATAATTTACTGCGAAAGAAATTATTTGATAGAAATTATTTTACAAAATTTTACACCATTACAGTATATGAAACAAAATTAATACATCCATGTCAAAGTTTCATGTCTACACGAAAGCTCCAAAATAACACGCAAGTATAAAAAGTACACTCTGCGCATCATGTACGCAAACGTTTACTGTAAAAAAAATTTGAAGATGTAAACTGTAAGATGTAAACTGTTTGTGCCATAGAATCTAGATCACAGGCCTTTGAAATTTTATCACTATAGAAAATACTTTCAGTAGATCCGAAATTAATGATAACTACAACAACAATAATAATAATAATAATAATAATAATAATAATAATAATAATAATAATAATAATAATAATAATAATAATAATAATAATAATAATAATAATAATAATAATAATAATCATAATAATAATAATAATACAGGTAAGGTTGGCAATGAGTTTTGAATGTGGGTGGGAGTGCAGAATTCGTCACTGCTCCTGCTACTCATAATATTTATAATAAAATTCCTGCCATGCCTAAAAAAATAAGTGTAAATCATCCTTCCACCATGGATACATTTACTGCAATGATGGTAGTTCAAAATAATCCAAAAGAAATCACTGCTGACATAACACGACAAAAATCAAACTTGACTCTATTTCCAAAGTTAAGATACCATATAGTCGATAAATATTTCAGTTATATTTTTTAAGAAAAAAGAGAAACAGTGCAGTCATTATGTACAAATCCATAAATTATGTAATCAAACAAGGTTATCATTTTCGTTAGCAATGTTCAAAATTTCCGTTAAAAGATGCATGAAATCAGATTATCTCCGTCTGCAATTTACATATAATCACTGTTCCACAATACATCAATACAAATAAGAACAATCTTCATTTTATTTTAAGTAACAAGTGTTTTTTCTTCGATATTATGATATTATCTTACTACATTATTATAATTTCAATGGCCCATGTTAAAGGGAAAACATGGACGTCTGACATTGTGGTATTGAAATTACACGTTGGTACTGTTTTTTTCCCTACATTTTATTGAAAAAACAAGTAACGACATTGGTTCTCATAGATCTACGTGCCATTTCTGGAAAATGTCCAATACCTATCCAAAGACCTGAACGTTGGAGCCACATTAACGAACCACATAGTAAACGATTTGTGTCCCAATGAGGAGTCTATCCACATTTTAGTTGCATGACTATGTAACTATTAATTAGACCAATTAACAGGTTCACACTACGCACACCCGGTACAATGATCTTTGTATTCTAAAAATATGCAATGTTCATTTCTGAGCAAAAGTGAGTGATGGCGTTTAAGAAGGCGACATTTAAAACTGTAATTTAAATTATAGTGAAGTTAAATGAACACAACACAGAAACCCAAAAATAGTCATATCATTCATCAAAGAAACTAATTCTATAGTCATGGGACATACCTTACAGAACATTCGCAAGACGTTATAGGGAACAACTTAGCTCCTTTATGAAAAGAGTAGCTTTCTATCGGAATTTAGCATGATGCGGTCCTTTAGCTCTTGTTGTATTTGCAGAAATAGCACTTCTATCTTCTCCACATTGTCTTTTCCTCTCTCCTCCTTTCATCGTCGATGATTTTCGATGGCGAATTTACTGTTTTCTATTATGTTCTTTTCCATACTCTGTCTATATTTCCCTAAATTCTTAAAATATGTTCTTTGCGCATCGAGAATGGACATGTCCTCTTTTGACTCGTTTCATATTCAGCAAAATGTTTCCTATCAGACGTAGTTCTTTCCCTACCTTCTACATATATTTAAAAAGTCGCCATTCTTTCTTCCATATTTGTCTTGGCTGTCGAATGACAACCGCTCTCATGTCAACATGATATGCTGAACGATGACGTAAGTTATGGAAAGACATGACAAGACAGGCGTACTTAATAGAAAACACACTTAGACTGATAGAAAGATAGATTCGGTGTGGAAAGGGATATTTTTTTATCCAAATGAACATTTTAGTTCAACTAGCTCACATACCAACTAATACACTAAGAGATGATAAAGACAGGTAATTGAGGAGGTCCCTTATCTTCATGTAAATTGCCAAAATGATGAAAGGGAATGAATGTATATACAATGTACCATACAAATAAAATTTTGTGGTGAACATATTTACAGATATTTATATGGCTAACATGAGAAAGTTTATCTTTGTAGCAGATTACTGCCATATACAAAATGTGCATTATGTGCAGCTAATGAAGTTTTCATGTACTGATATTTTTTTTAAAAAAAAAAATAGTTTCCATGTAAAGTGAGGCTACAAGATCAAATTTAAGATTTTTGCTCATTGAGGTAGGCTGAGAAGAATGAAGAATTCATAATCCGTCTTAAACATTTGTAAGAATATTGGTTAATGATTTTGCTTTTAAATTTAATCTCAAATGTCCAAGTTTCTTATTGATCTGCGTCTCTTTTCTTGCTGCATCAATGCTAGTGTTTACTACACCTCTTGTTGCCGCGCACATACTGCAGTGTGACCGTCAGTGGAGCTGCTTCGACGAGCATGTGGGCTTCTCGGCATCCAAAGTTACTTTCCCCTCTTAACCAGCAGATTGTGTCTCTGCAAACATTAACACTTGTTTGGGATCTTGTCGATCGACCATCACGTTTTAGATAACGTTTATTTCTTGCAAAAGAGAGTGTGACGTTTCAAGGTATTCACCTTTTGGTGGACGAAAGGTCTCAAGACTGACGATACAGTACGAAAGGCAGATGTGAGCATACTACTGATACCGTATCTTCTCTGTCGAGCTGGATGTATGGTTTAAAAGTCACTTGAAAATCTTTTTCGAAAATGAAGTTTCGCGGTGACGTGTCTTTGTGTGAAAACAATATCTTGTCCGAGATATTCCTTTATACGAATATTCGCAGTCAAACGACGTTTTACTCATGAAAAGATACTGCGGATGAATTTTTTTTCACTAACTTGTTAACTGTTTCCTCATTCTTGGGTGACCACCCCAACACAGAAGCCACTTAAATGGAATCAGTCTTGTCATAGGAGATGCCGTGTTTCCTACTCCAATGTACTTTATCATATCCGAGTATACATACATAAAGCTGAGTCCTTCATTTAGTTCGATGGAGTATCGAAAACAATTTAATAGTCCTGACTGTTGATTGTGGTGCCAGGATGGTGTTCCCACCAAAAAGCCAAACAAAATCGGTCGACATTTTATAGAAAAAGTTTGGGTGTTGAGAAAACCGATGTGTATAGAATGCATAGTTGTCGATAATAACACGTTTGTTGGTCCTTGTGAGTGCATCGCGATAATGATAGTAGAATAGACTCGTAATGTTATCAAGGACATGTCAATCATTAGATGCTTTAAGTTTTCAGGCTCATTTTGGAATTGGCTGTCGATGGTGTGCTTCCTTCATGATATTCATGATCTTTTCTGTCCAAATTTTCTTGAAGTTCTTGTAAATTCATGATGAAATGCATTTGATTTTCATTATGATTCAAAACTTGGGCAGATGGAGTCTATTGTAGTTGCAGATGCTGTCGTTTTGCTGTTGCTGCAGTGTCTTCTTTAGTCATCATATTCTTAATGCAGTTATAGTTGGCTAGAGTTGGTTTTGCTGTCTCATCTAAAGTTTTCTCTTGAAATGTTTGAACAAATAAATAATATTGTCCGTATCAGTGCGTTTTCTCAGTTTCTGACAAGTCCAATCGACTCATCAAAGATTTTAACTCCAAATGCAAGTTAGCCGTCTCCTTGGTATTAGGATTCGGTATCAAGTCTGGTATCCACTTCTTGTATCAGCGGTGGAGATATTTCCAACGCTTGTAAAGAACGATGTTAATCTTTGTTCTTCCTCAAAGTAATGTTTCATATAATTGTTTTCAGTTGGGAACAAACAGTCCTTTTATATAAATGCGGAGTTCATTATTCCATCTAGAATAGGGCAGGATACGGCTGCTAACACAAGGCATCTACTTTTGCCAATAATGATGCTATCAGCATGAGAATAAATAACCAGCTTTGGAAGAGGACGTTTTAATTTAGGTTTATTTCATATTTCCTTTCCCTATGATTTTAAGGATGTGGTGATGTCGTCCTAATTGCTTTGTATGCGTGTTCGTCAGTGGAGCGGTTCCTTCAACAAGTAACACATCATTCAGACGGGTTATTGATAATTTATATGGGAGTATCTTCAATTATCTGTTTTTACACCAGTACTTTAGCTTTGGTTACCATTAACGAAATCTCATAATGTTTGACTAAACTAGTTATATTGAATTTTCACCAGTTTTTATTAATCATACAATGATGGTATGCGATATTTTTGGACGTCCTCAGACCTTTTATTGTATACTTCTGGTTAAAGAAACATCTAACGACCTTTAACTTTGAAATCGGTTGAGAAATGGAGTTCTCAACGGAATAGATTGAATTAATTCTTGTCTATTGAGTTAAGCTAAATATTTTAATTTTTTTTATTACACTCGTTTCTTGCGCATTTAGCAGCAGCTGCTACAGGGGGAAGGGATATGAAAGAGGAGCTGGTCTAGCTTTACAGATAATGTCTATTTCCTTGCTATCCTCAAAAGATTTAGAAACACTTTTGTAGCGTAAAATAGTGGTGGACAACACTGATACAGTTATTATTGATTTTGGAATTCTGTACAATGCATCTGCCTTACAATCAGCCTTATTACACTATTTTTCATTTAATACTGGTCAAGCACTTTTTGCCATTTTAGATGCAATTGTTCTTTACGTTTCACTTAAATCCTTCAAAATATATGTAGATGTTTTTCCTCAGCTGTATATTTGAATTCTGAATACGTTCGTCCAAAGTGTTATTGATGACGTTGATGAACAGCATCAAAATGAATGTGATAATATTGACAAGATACTTTATGGTCCTGCTAAGTAAATATTATTACCACTCGATGGTTTTAAATTGTGTAATGGAAATGAGCGAAAACCGACAAGTCTTGTAAACATAATTTATTTCCCTATAATACAAATTGAAAAATGTAAAAAGAACATACGGTATTTCAAATTGAATTCCAAATAATCATTGGATTTCAAAGACAAGCCCTAATTATTAAACTTCTAAATAGACTTTAGTGGTACTCAAAAATAAATCCAACTCTAGAAGTGTTTGTGTCCTTGTGATGTGCAAAGAGTATTTTGTTGAATCAATTAATAAAATAAAAAATATATCCTTATTTGAATTTCACTATAAATTCAAGTCTTTATTTCCAATGGTATGTTTTTCTAGCACACTGTATTCACAGAGAATACCTTTAATAAATAATCTGAATATAAAATTCCATCCCATATGAAAATGGACTGAACAATAAAATGCTTGATTCTGCTCCGATCTTACGACACAAATGAATAATTTCTAGATAAAGAAGACTATATAGTCCTTTACTTGACTTCAGGTCACAATTGTCATTTTCTTGAAAATGAAACTACCTAATTGAAAATTTTATTCTGAAGGAGTGTAAATGCTTACAAGATAAAATTTTAGTTATAATCGGAAGGTCTGTTACTAAAATTGTAGTATAAAATGTGGTAAACAACAGTTAGACCCGGTATTTCATGGAGAATTTTCAATGTTCTAGACTTAGATTGAGATAAACATGTTGTTTACAAATCTTAAATCTACGCTTCAGGTCAGGTACAAAATGAACTCTAGTTTTGACAAGGTCAGGTCCAAATTACAGTTATCCATAATATATAGAGAATAAAAAAGCCTAACCAACAATACAGATTAAATAGACATAACAAGGTGTTTACATGTCCAGACCGTTGGGTTACTTTTTTGTTCTAAGCTGAACCTTCAAACTCCTATTTGTAGAATCTCAGGCCATTTTGTTTCCTTCTACGAATGGGTTCTCGGAGACATACTGGCCAATAACGTTTAAACATGTTAATTCTACTGACAGAATAATGGATACCTTGTATTCTGTTCTCGTTTATGATTCAACGTAATAAGGTGTAGTTTTGGAGCAATCGGTTTCACTTCAGCCTGTGGTGTTCGTTCTGGGGTGCAGCGAGCGGACAAGGATGACCTTGCTACTGCATTGATTCTAACATCCAGAGTTTGGCACAGTCACAGCATCACTTTATATGGTGCAAAACCGTGAATTAATCTTGTCCTATGGCACAGCAGCCCACACGTCTTTTTGTGTAGAAAGTATCTTATATATATATATATATATATATATATATATATATATATATATATATATATATATATATATATATATATATATATATATATATATATATATATATTCCTTCTGAAGACAATCCCCTTATCCCTTCAATCCTGCTTTTAATATTTGCTGTAAGGTACAGTAATCAGAAAAGTGGCACCATTATTTCTCTCAGATGATGTGATGCACGTTTTATCCAACGGTTTAAGGACTATTTGATGATCTGACGCAGATTTCAATATGTGTGGATGGTTTCAGAACTACTAAATTCCTTCTCAACTTAAACGATAAGTGAGTTTAATTCCTTTCACTGTAGTTGTAGTGTAATCGTAATTCTAGTAATTGCCACTGCTAAAATTGAGAATGCTGTCTTATGAATATTCGTCCATCAACGCCATTAAGCATTTCGTCTTCAGGGTGAGGTTGGTAGCATCTAGGTTGTCAGAGGTGAAGATGAATGATCTCACACTCTTGCAGTCTTTGGTTATCGTTGTATAGGAAATGATTGACCATGGTGTTATTGCTTACGCAATAAAATAAAACGAACTTATTGCATGGAATAACAGAGACCAAAGCTGATATATATATATATATATATATATATATATATATATATATATATATATATATATATATATATATATATATATATATATATATATATATATATATATATATATATATATATATATATATATATATATATTCTAAAAGATTCAACATGTAAATTTATTTATGTTGAAACTACATACAATACATATTACAATACTTATTAAAAAGTTCTTCCACAATCTAGTATTTCATTTGTCCATTCATTTTTCTGCATTTTTGAATACAAGTGATTTAAATATTCAAAGAGCCTAAAATTCAATAACTGTAATAAATGTATTTTATTTATTTAATGTAAGGTAACGACCTGAAAAAAATCTGAGAGTGTTATACTTATTATTTAAAGAATATATATTTATTCTCAATTAAATTATAACATGAAGCTAGTAATTATTTCAAACAAATACTAATGAACATCGAAACTGTAAAATATTTGATTACATTATGATTGTGGAAGAAGGAAACTCAATAATATTACATTATAAATATAATGAACATCAATTCAGTAAAATATTAAATCAGTAAAATATTTCATGTTAGAAAAGAGAACTCACTATTACATTATATTGATGAAATAAAAATAATTCAGAAGAATACCACAACTCACAATAAAATCTTTAACTTTCAAAAGCGAGTATAAAGCATAATTTCCTTACCTGTAAGAAATATACATGACACTCTTCTAGAGCTTGGAATCACACTGGACCAAAGCAGCTCAAAGCCTTTTTTATATTCTGGAAGCTGCCTAATCACGAGTATTTCATCCAAGGTCAAAAGAAGTCTGTCTAAAAATCACGCGTGCTTCTTGCGTGCTAGTCAAGGACAGCTTTAACTTTATATCAATTTTAGGAGGGAGATAGAGTGTGAGTCTGTGGTCAGTATTTTTCCTAGGTAACGACCTTTTAGATCATACATTGTCCATAACCTTCCAGTTGTAAGTGGTCATTCACATTCCGAACTTTTAAACTCAATTAATTCCCTAGAGTGATTATCAATTACTTTGTTCCCAACATCACAACGCAATTTAATAAGGTTTTATTGACCGAACCGCGAGATAGCACGCTATTCGTGACTTTCATCTGTTGTTGAACTATCGAACTCGGCCATTAATTAGGTTTTTTCCATTATCAGTTCAAGCTGACGAAACAATAATAATGCTTAATCTAAATTCATTTCAATGTCCTATTATATTCAGGATACGAATTATTGATTGGGCCATGCTTCTCCTACAATCCAAATCAATATCATAGTACTCTCTTAAATTTGGAATTTGGAGGGTTTGCCTTTCACTAACTTATAAATTGCAATATATTCTATACAAGTTACTGTTATCGTTTCTTTCTTTTAAATTGATATATATATATATATATATATATATATATATATATATATATATATATATATATATATATATATATATATATATATAGATAGATAGATAGATAGATAGATAGATAGATAGATAGATAGATAGATAGATAGATAGATAGATAGATAGATAGATAGATAGATAGATTGGAACAACACGAGCCCTCTTACATAAAATGTAACAATTTAATAGATTGCATAAATAAAATGAAATTAAGCAAGGCATTTGAACAATCACTTTCTCTTTGAAATAAAGTTGCAAAAAGGGTGCGAAATTCAATTAACCATTTTGTTACAACAATAAAACAAATTTCATTATATACACGGATGAGCCATCTAACTCAAATTGCTGGCGTGTCATCATCCTATAGTTTCTTCCGGTCTTTTCAAATCACTTTTGGTGATCGGTCCACGTTGCGGTATTTCTTTTTTTTTCTTTTTTTTCTCTCTTTCTCTCTTCCTCTAGTCTGGTCGGGTTATCAACCACTTTGATTGTAAACTGATCTTTACCACTGTTCAGTGCAGCTTATTTCTATAAAATAAAATATAATACCCAACCTAATACATGTAATGGTTTTTATCTTCTTCTGGGATCGAACGCTAATCCCAGTCTTCTTTATGTCAGATATTGTATTATATATTTGTCTTTGTAATTAAAAAAGGCCAGATTGTTGAATTCGACTTGGATGCATGTTATGAGTTTTAATTTATCCTCTATCAACTGAGTGACATGGATTGTAACTTTGAAGCTGAGCATAATTAAAAGCTATGTTATTGTCACCCAACATGACCTTGCCAAAGGTCTGTCTTGCCTTGTTGAGTACAACGTGTTCTAATTTGATTTCCAGGAACGATCAGTATCGATTTAATGTTTCTTTTTCTTTAGCCGTTGCCTGTTTGAGAAAATGTAATTAGTCGTGTTGGTACTGTTCCGTGCAAGGACATGCCAGATTTCGTACATAATATCAACTGTTACAGACAATCGACAACATGGAATAGTTCCACACTATCAACGTTGCTGTTGTGGGTGAAATAGCAAGGTTCATGTTTATTGCACTTTTCATTGCAATGCAGTGAAAACATTAGTATTCATTTGCAATGATGTGGCAACACGGAAAGTACACGTCCATCGATAAAAGACGCTGCATTGGATCATTACTTCGTATCGGCGAATGTACTCAATTTTTATTGTGTTCTGTGAGAATATCTGAATGGCTCGTTCGGAAACGAGATTAAATCCATAACAAAGGGTATAACGAACACTATTTATTGTTCGTTAGATTCGTCTGCGATGTAAAACAGGCATGTGGTATTAACACATCCTCCAAACAAACCATACTGAGAATCCATCAGTTCGATCTCCATCCCGTCATAGTCTTCGACGACGAGTTGACATATTTAGTCAATTTTCAAAAGTTGGTCGTATTCGTTCTGCTACGAATTGTTAGACGGAGTTTTTGATTTTCGATAAAGATAACAAGTTTCACATCCGTGACATGGTCATTTATATTTATGGTTCCCCTTCATGCACGATCTGAGGGACTTCAAGGTCCCGCATATTAACTGAGTAAACGTTAGCCTTCTTCTCTTAGCCTTTCCTGTCATTATATATCCACTGTTCTTAAGACCTCGCATATAAAATATATCAAGCACACACCCTTGCATAACACATACGGCTCGCAAATTAATAAGTTTGTGGTAGCACAATAGCTTAGTGTGTTGCCTGACATAAAATTATTTTGGGACACCACTAGTTCACAGGCTTAGGCATAGCAGATGCTTCTTTCGAAGGTTAGACACTATTGCCAATAGTGTCCAAGACCCAGTTAACGATATTAAGTCCATGAAATACCTTTTCTCGTCCGACCGTGCGCACTCTGTAGTTCCAAAATAACATAATAATATGCATTCGCTGCGAGCTGGATGTACCTTACACATGTAAGGTGCGTGAATAGCGCTTTCAAAGTCAAAGAAAACAATGTCAACCCCTTGGTTCTGTTTCCAACTTTTGTTACTGTCCATATGCGTGATCGTGGATTTCTATCCCTTCGTATTGTTCCTTGACATGTGGCTGTATGTAACATTCTTTCTGTCCTGGATAAATGTTTTCTGCTCTCGAATAGGAACGAAGACTCGTGCCACATGTCTAACAAACTTTCAGTTATGCACAAGTGCTTTTTCTCAGTTTGAACGGTTTTAGTCTATGCCGTTCGTAACAAGCCCGAATTTATACTTCTGCATGTGGATTACGCAACCGTTCCTTCTTCTTGGGAAAACAAGAATCCAACGCCGAGCAGCGACGACATCTCTCTCCGCTATAAAAATATTTCTCCCGATTGATGAATACTTTATCACATTTTGTTTGCAATATCCAAGAAATGGTTTTATATTGACAATGGTGGCGAAATGATGTTGGTTACGATACACGTATATGAACTTTACGTCTGCACAACTGGGTCCTTAAAATAGGAAATATCGATGCATAACTTGTGCTTGAAATTATACGTTATAGCGAGCGAAAAACTCCTCTTTTCTGCACAAGTTCATGGGTTCTGCACATGATATCGTTCAGAAGTCCCCTTGTTGTCACAGCTTCGTATCGTTGCTTGGATTTGTGCAATTCTCTGATGTTCCTCCATAATCACATCCATGTTGGTGTACGGATTTTTTTCTGCTTGAACGCTAATCGCTATAAAATGCAACGTCCTAAACACATTGGCTTTGATCACCTGGTATAACTTAGCAGCGCTTACGGGCAATAAATGTGTATCACACACACGCTGTCACTTTTCCAAATCCTCTGCAGGTCTGCTACATTCAAATCATAGGGAAATTTTAAACTGTCATTTGTGACAAAAAGTTGCAAACTATCGCAATCATCATGAGCTCCACCCTATCGCTCAAACTGGTACAACATAAAATCAAACAAGTCAGGTATCAACTGAACCAATTTCTCTACGAGAAATTCAGATCTTTAATCCTTAAATCTTTTCAAATTTTTTTCGAAGTCAACTTGATCGAATATTGGATATTTGCACATTGAAACAATTGTCGGGGGCTATAGTGCAACTTTCACTCTTGAACGAAATTAATTTTCACGGTCGTGATGGTACTAATAGTGGAAATGTATACTGATCGATACGTACACTCAAGTGCACGCTACTAATTTCGAAAATTGGAACATAGTCATACGGAATTATATAGTGTAGGTATCATATGTATATCATGTCTGTTCATCAACTAACCTGCATATCGTTCTGAAAAATATATTTGAAAAATAGACTCAGAATTTGCGAATAAGACTATACTGTGCCATTCCCCTTGATTGGATTATAAGTATGAGTATTAGTCATCAAGTATTCGTTTTCTTGTAGGTATGGGTGTTTGTCTGCAAGGACGTATCTTGGTCAGTAAGAGTGGGAGTTTAAGATTAGGCATATATTTGCTCGTCTCTATCCGTATGTTCAATTCCCATAAGACTGACGGAGAATCATCCTTGTTAAATTTTCCATAGGACTCAATGCCTACTAATCCATCACCAATATCCATAAAGCACATCCATGTTAAATTTACATATATGACCATAGTGACATATTTATGTTAATTTCCCATAACCGCCATAGTACCCTGTCTCATCCCTCCTTGTTAAATTCCCATAAATGATTTTTTAAAAATCACATCGCACATTTTAGATTCCCATAAATGTCTAAAGTGTACATCAACTTTAAATAGGTGGCTTCAGCGGCCCATTTCCCATGTTAAATTTTCAGTGATTCATTTGATAGTACCAAAGTGGGCCATTTCCCGTGTTCATTTCCTATAGAGGGCATCGATGGTAAAATTCCGGCCCAAGAGAAGGCCAAAGTGACCTGTTCCCAACGTTAAATTCCTGTAGAAGGCCATCCCATGTGTGATATATTGTGTATTGATGTACCAGCAGCTTGATTTGTTTTGGTCTACAGGCAACAACCTTAGCGGCGGTTAATCCGAGCATATGCAGACAAATATATCTCATTGAAATACTATGGAACGCCACAGCTGTCTTAAGATGACAACTTTTATTATATGATGTGCAAACTTCTTTATATGCGGTGCTTTCGTACTTATATGATATGCAAACTTCGTTATATGCGGTGCTTTCATACTTATATGATGTGCAAACTTCTTTATATGCGGTGCTTTCGTACTTATATGATGTGCAAACTTCTTTATATGCGGTGCTTTTATCCTTATATGTGCAAACTTCTTTATATGCGGTGCTTTCGTCCTTATATGATGTGCAAACTTCTTTATATGCGGTGCTTTTTTCCTTATATGATGTGCAAACTTCTTTATATGCGGTGCTTTTGTCCTTATATGATGTGCAAACTTCGTTATATGCGGTGCTTTCGTACTTACATGATGTGCAAACTTCTTTATATGCGGTGCTTTTGTCCTTATATGATGTGCAAACTTCTTTATTTGCGGTACTTTTGTATTTATATGATGTGCAAACTTCTTTATATGCTGTGCTTTTTTCCTTATATGATGTGACATTATGAGGCTGTGGTTAGCGTCAAATACGGAAGCAATCACCTCGGCCGCCATGAATTTAGAATACCAAATTTACTATTAAAGGTCTTCTCGAGACATGATCTACATTTATGGATATCAGCAACACACTGTCTGTTTCAGAAACTACTATGTATCGCAGAATGAGACAAGATAACCACAGTAGATTTTATTTCTCGGGTATTAGTGATGAAACGCTGGACTTTTCCGTTAATGAAATAATAAGAGAACAATACATTGTGGTGAAGCAATGATAAGACAGATATTGTATCATAGAAATATCAAGGTTTTGTTTAATTATTTAATATTGTTTTGATTACATTTACACTTATAATAACCATATATATATATATATATATATATATATATATATATATATATATATATATATATATATATATATATATATATACGGGTACTCTATATTGAACCGTTTGATGTGTTTAATTTTAAAATCTATTTATCTCAAACAATGACGAAGAACGAATTGTTTTCATTGTCATTTGTCATATTCATCTTTTGGGTTTGCTTTACTTTAGACATGAAATCATGTGCCTTGTTCTACCTGGACGGAATTAATTAACTCACGACCTTTAGTTCCCAGATTAATTTGCAAAGGACGTTTTGTATTGCCTTAAAAGTTAAGAGACTTAGTATCTTAGTCATTTACTAAAAAATACTTGTACGTAAATATAATGCACACATTCTCAACATATTTTTATTATGAGAACAAACGACTATAAACCTGTCAGTGGAGAAAACCAAATTCATCAAGTAATAAGCATGTGCCAATGTTGCATTTGTTGGTATCAAGTGACTGTGCTCTCTGCTTGTTGATTCTGGTGTTTTTCAAAGTTGCTGCAACGTTTACAGATTTCTGGTCGATGTTTCCAGAATAAATATTTTAAGAAGTTTCTGTTCTTTTATTTTTCTATTAATGTTACGTGACTAACACTTATATGTTCAATGTGTTTTCCTAAAGCAACATTAAAAATGGTCGATTGTTGTTAGCACGTGATTGTTTGAACTCTGAAAGCCATTGACAAGAAGGTCGCGAGATTTGTGTAGTCATGTGACTCGGAATGAAGCTGAAACGTTAAAGGTCAAATTTCATCAACGCTATAGTCTCGGCTAGTCTGTCAGCGGATTAAAGATATAACGAATGCTATACTGGCGATATCTGATAAAATAACTCATATTCCTATCGATTTCATGCAGGTAAATATCGATGAATGGTCATTAAAGTTTGATAGGCCGGCTAGTAAGCGGCTACAGCATGCCGACATCAAATGGTGTCGATAAATTTTAACTTTTCGATAGGGAAATGAGCCCTACACCCTAACATAAATGTCCAAATATCAAAAATGGAGTGACAAGGGTAAGCGGAAACTCGGACTATGTGTGTGTGTGTGTGTGTGTGTGTGTGAGAGAGAGAGAGAGAGAGAGAGAGAGAGAGAGAGAGAGAGAGAGAGAGAGAGAGAGAGAGAGAGTTAAAATTTTTATTAGGGTATGACACTATGATTCTTAGTATACGATAATGTTCAGCATATTGTAGGTCATTTAACTTCACGCGGACAAACCATAGCAAGTCAACACTTGTGGTAACATCTGCTACGAAGTTTTATGAATAGTCAGTGGGATTATATGTCCGTATTCATTGCACATTTGGCGACTTCCACCATTACTTGGCAACCTGATAGGCCCTGTATAACCGATCCCATCTGGAATGACTTCAGAAAATTTGTTAAAATAATAGTCCATGATACACTGCCTATCTTGCACGGCCACTAATCAACGGATTAATGTCTTATCTAGGCTCAAAATATATTCCCGGTCACTATGTCTATCAATCATACATTCTTCTGAAAAGAAAAAAAAATACTAGGAAAATTCGAGGCATCGGATACGGGCATCGGATACGAGAAAACTAGTTGCTCTCTCTCTCTCTCTCTCTCTCTCTCTCTCTCTCTCTCTCTCTCTCTCTCTCTCTCTCTCTCTCTCTCTCTCTCTCTCTCTCTCTCAGACACATGCACATACACACAAAAACACACACATACGCACACACATATAAATAGGTTGTCATTATGGAATTCACCCATGCAGTAATTACTCATCCATATGGCGTATGGTTACCTGATTTAGACATTTTTTTTCACAAGAGAAAATTTTCAGTAACTGAGAACAAGTATAGCATCTCCTAATACATTCATACCATCTTACAGTAACACGAAAAATTGGCGAATTTCATTCTTATAAAAAACCCTCACGTCTACGTGTCATTCTCGACAAAATCAAACTTGATACTGTATCTTTCAACCTTTCATCAATAATATACTCCAAGTCAACTTCATTGAATTATTGTTCTGATTTTATGTTAGAATAATCTTTGAAAATTTCAAGCTTTTTAAAATTGCTAGACGTCTTATTTTTATTAGTTTGTATGTACAGTCATGTGGTATTCTTCAAAGCTTGATACCATACCAGTAATGTATCCAATTTTTCATTTACAACGTATCTATAAGCTTTTAAATGGTTTTGGTTTCTTTCCGATGCGTCTCCTGCTATTGTGAAATCAGACAAACTCTTTCAGAATATCACCCAGATGTAACATCGATAATCCATAGTCGCTGTGGTTGTTGACACGATCTTTTTTGTTTTGTTTTTCTTGATACTATCACATATCGAATTCGTAAAAATGCCTAATTTCATGGCGATCACGTTTCCCTAATCTGCCCAAGCTGGACTATTGGTAAGTTTACCACTTTACAACAGGTTTTTTTTCCAGATATAAGATTACGTGCAGTGAAACGTTTTTATAACAGCTTTTAAACATACATACATACATACATACATACATACATACATACATACATACATACATACATACATACATACATACATACATACATACATACATACATACATACATACATACATACATACATACATACATACATACATACATACATACATACATATATATATATATATGAAAAGATAACGATGATGAGTTATATCAGACAAAGAAACACTCTAGGATTCTGTGACAGCTTACTACTTGTTGGACATTTTGAGACAGGTTACTATGTTCGCAGAAGGAAGAATTAGTAACCAGGCTAGATCATAAATTCTGAATGCATTATGATGTTTCTTGGAGCGTGCTGCCCTCAGTGCATTTCGACACTTGTTAGTTTCGCTGTAACATGTGCCAAAGGACCAATTGCATGGTGTTATATATTTGACAATGACAGGTACAACGAAAGCTTGTCAGATATTTCGGAGTTGACACATTAGATGACTGTCGCTTTATATCACAAATTCAGATGTACACAATGTTAGCATTGTCTAACCATTGATGTCAAATTTGCAGGATATGCTTACTCTAATGCTAATTTCATATATTTATTAAAATAAACCAACGTTGATTTCACGTCGTTAAAATGCTTGGGTACATCGGTTCAGTGGACATTTTTTCTAAACGAAACTATTTCATTGACTGTCCAATCTCTAATTTCGGTAGCGTACCACCAATTGTCAGTCAGTTTTGGTTTATTCAATCATGTACATGCAAACGTTTGATGTCAAATAAGCTACCATTGCTTATCTTGTCTAATTCAATGGATGAGTGAAACCCACAAATGGGCAATTCTCACTATATTGTAACAAACCGTGGGTTTTGTAGCAAAATAAAATAAATTAAAAATTAAAAAGAAATAATTAAGGTGAGATAGAGTATACTTTTCAATCTACCTTAGTGAGTTGCACCAAGATAGTCTACAAAAAAGAAACGTCACTAAATGCACTATTGCAATGGACTTGTTAAGCACCTCGTAAATGTAGCCCATTTATTCATTGTCTTCTTGTGATGCTACCGTAAGAAAACGTTATCTTTCACGAGATACCCATTAAGGTATAGAGTATGACAAAAAGGGTAGCAGTGAGCTGATGTCAGCAAGAACATTTGCTTGTAAACATTGAATGGTTCCAGCAGTATAATATCCATTGTTCCATTTTTCACCAACTTCTCCATCCTAATGAAAACATTTATTATTTGCAGTTTTATCCTTTGTATCTTCTATACAATCGTTTTGTTGAGGCTATTTATATTCTATGAACAATTGTCCTTATGAACTGCTGTTTATACTGGGTTAGCGAAGTGCTCGCTCCTTTGTAAGTAGAATGGACGGTTTTGCGGCAGATTGAGTATTTACGGATCAAAGGTCAGGACAATAAGATAAAACAAGATTGCTTTTAAAATTACACTTGAAACCTCTTCTCCCTTTTTGATTTACTGTTTTTCAGAATTTTGCTTCACATTTTGCATACCTTGTTTCAATATATTTTCTACAACAGAATTAGTTGTTCCACTTCGGTACCAATTTTGTCTTATCTAATTGATACCGACTCCGCTACACCTCTGATATTTGACTTATTCGCATTGTCACCAGTTGCTTCCTCATATCGTTCAGTTGCAACAATTACAAGAGCTTACGTTCAGTATTCATACATCTGCACTTCATCTATAAGGAAATTGCTTTAAAATGCCAATACGCATTTTGTTGGTGTCTCTTACTTACTGCGTTGATATGTGTTCTCTGCGTCATGAATGTTTTTTTTTCTTCAGGTTCTGACAGGTTTCTAGTTGTTGGTCTAAACAAATATTTTGTAAGTATATGTCCTTTGATTTCTTTATAACATTAAGTGACTTTCACTTAATATTTTATAATTTTGAGAACATTAATGCTGGAAAAATTTTGTTTGGTATGACGTGACTATTGGACCTTTGTTGTCATGTGAATATGAATGCAAAATTGAAGTTTCGTTCGAAATAATATCGCTGATATTTTCTTGACCCCATAGTAAACGACTATCATATGCCGCCACTGCACGGTTTGGGCGAATTCCACATTTCGATAGGTAATGGTTCTGACTTCACACTCAAAACATGTAAAATGAAGTGGAAATGAGGAGGAAACTCAGACTATTGGACAAATGTGGGGAGAGATAGTAGTGGTTTTATAAATAATCATTGCATAATTACATTCTTATTTGTGATGACATGATACTGAATAATTTATTTGTGATGAAATGATTCTGGATCTTGTAATATTTGAAGGAAAATTATAATTTTAGATATCGATATTATAAAATTTAAAGGAACAAATCATAGATATTGATCTTGTAAAATTTGAGGGAGAAATTATATATATATATATATATATATATATATATATATATATATATATATATATATATATATATATATATATATATATTACAAAATTTAAATTCAAATTCAGATTGCATCAGTAGGTTACCAAGAATCAAGTATACCCACATAAACGCATTGTATATTAATCACGAACTAAAGATATCAAATATAGACACTGGCAGGGAGGAGTAACATAAACCATTGGGACATAGAAGCATTGCAGTATAAACAGACGACACATAAAATATATAAAAGACAATGTGCGAAAACACAACATATATCTACTAATAATAACTGGATCTAGTTAGTTGTTGTCTCCCCTATTCATCTTTTTAGAAGCAATCAGAAATTGATCTAAGGTCATATTCTCCATGAAAAAAGTTGGTATTCACTTCTGAAGATTCCACAATAATATACTTTACTCTTCTCACCTGTATAACAATTTAATATACTGCCATATATAAATGAATAGGTGTTTTCACTGAAAATGAGCAAGACAAACTGGAGATTAGTTTAATTTTCCAAATTGTGCGTTCTAAAGCAAACTTTTTCATTCTCTCTATATAAAGCTATGGTAAATTTCATTTGATCGAGTTCTTCATAGGTGCTAGAGAATAATTTTAGAGCTATGATTTTCTACAAATGGAATGACTCTTGATTCTTTTCAATTTATTATGCACTCGGTTTATCGCTCAAGTGGATACTAATGAACAATAATTGATGCCGTACATATGAATAATAATTGAGTGCATACCAATGGACAATAGATGAGACCATACCATTTGACAATAGTTGATGGCGGAATTTTGCAGACTTCAAATATATGTATTTTGAACGTGATTTTAATTGGCAGCTTTCTGTTATACTTAACTTACTGATTATGTCTCACATTTTTTATATAACAAGTTAAATTGAATGAAATATTTTCATCACTTGTTATTTGATTATTTGCATATTATCCTATTAACGATAAACTAACTGTCCTTTTACCAGCTTTTCCAGCATTTATACTGCTTGTCTATACATCCAAGAGTGCCTTTGCCAGTCAGACCTAATTTGTACGGCTCAAAGTAAGAGTTTCTCGTTAGTCATATCGGTAGTAAGATTAGTTTTTAATTGGACAACTAAACAATACTTACCTACCAAGTTGAAGTTTGATGACAGTTTCATTGAATCTAGAGCACTCTTAGGGATCGCATAGGTCATGTGACTGATAAATCTTTAGAGAAGTAGGTCACATGATATTATATGAGAGACAGGGATGGTGGGCTTATGTGATGCCTAAGGGTATCACATGTTCAATATCACAGAAACTTCTGAATACTGTTCTCATTTACATATAAAGTTTTTAGGTTAATAAAATGAAGAGATCACCATTTCTTCACAGAAAGCAATGCCAGAAGCATAACCAAAGCGCATGAGAGAAAATTCGGGTAAGTGTAACATCCCATTGACCAGATTCCTGGGTAAATAAGGTCTCTTGTTGAACTCTCATGTCCTAAAACATGTAAGCACATATTGCTCACATGTTTTCGGAGATAAGAGTTCAACAAGAGACCTAATTTGAACCATCTGACAAAATTTGAACTGTGCTTATGGCTGTTTTGGAAGTACTGACAATAATATATTCTACTCCATTATGAAAAAGTGAGGGCAAGAATTCCAAAACTAAATACACGTTTCAGTAAAATGGATTGATTTGGTTTGGGTCATCAACGCAGATTCATCGCTTGATATGTTCGATATTGTAACTGTGTTGACTATTTCCAAGTAGATCCTAAACTATTCGAAACTGACTGCAGTAAGTTTCTGTTTTCCATTACAGTCTTCGTAAATGAAACACTTCCAAGCGGAGATTTTTTTCAATGGATGCGTTATGGAATGGTCCTGTGGAAGACCTATAATCTTGGATTTTCTGAGCCGTATGTTTGAGTGATCTAACACTAAACCCAACAGTTTTACGAACGATGCTACCATCCCCACATCCCTTTTCCTTCCTCCAATTTATGCAGAACTCTTAAGAATTCAACCGAAGGGGAATTACATATGGTAGAGTGAAATTACTCAAAAATGCCGAAAAGGCATTAACATATGAAGGGTCTAGTTTGTATTGAATATATCTTGGTAGCTGACAATATAGTCTAAAGGCAAAAAGACCAATATCTCATTGACCACAATATGCTAAATATCACAAAAACTATCTGGCCTCAACATGCATTCAAAATCATGGTTTCGTTTGGTCGATTGAAAAATCAATCTCCATTTCTGATGTGTCTGGCATAAGACAAGCACTGATCCAAATTTTTTACTACTCAATACCGTTATCAAAATTACAAAAAGCCCAATTTTCCAGTTCATTAATCCCCCACCACCGCATTGTACTACTGTATCAAGGGGCAACATTATTATCCATAAGCAGTCTTACATATTAACCATTAATTCCCGAAGGAAAGCATTGTAAAATGAATAAACCTGCTTTCAGCTCACGAAATGTAATGTGTCACAGTTCTTCTTTGATGATCAATGACCATCTGTTGACAGGCTAAATCATATTTAAATCTATATCCATATATTATATTAATATCACTGCTAAGAACCATATGTGGCTGTGATATAGAGACAGGGCTAATGGTTAACTATACTTTTTGAATCCACTAGAAAACTAGTATCAAGCAAAACCACGTGACTGTCAAATTCACCCTATGCAATTTCAAATTATAGTCCTTCTCTTCGTCAAAGACTCATGGGACATTTGTTTTTGTTGCACATCAGCTATTGGCGAGAAAGCAAATTATGTAATTTGCCAATGCACCACATTATAATACATATGGAGGTCAATTAGTCACTTTATTTGAGCGAAAAGTTCTGGGCGGAGTACGAGTGATATTATGGCATTATTTCAAACATTTTGTTTTCATAAATTTTTAATTGAAAATTAAAATAGGTACAATAAAGAAAGTAAATGATTAGAATGAAAAACAATATCTTATAACCTTCTTTTTCTTTAAGATACAAACATTTTAATTATATATCGATGCGTTGTTCTTGTAACAAACTCAAGATAAGAAGTAGTACTGTCTTTTTTCTGTAGATCCCAATCTAGAATCTGTGATCCAATTATATTTTTTATCGCTAGTCCGATTATATTTTTTAAATAAATGTTGATTTAGGTGAACTGCAATTTGTTATAGGTTCTGTGTAAAGAGTTTTAAATTTCCCTCTGTCCCAAAAAAAGTGTCTGGGAATATTATCGTCGCGGGCATTTTATGTGCTTTTGAAGTTGTTAATGGAGTCTATTTGATGAGTCTCAATAGATAATGTACCCCACTCTCCAATGGTCGAATGAAGAAGGAATTTATAACAAAGACTAGTTCCAGCTTGTACTGGTGGAATCAGAAATGCGAGATGTCTTCAACCGGCTGTCATCTTTTATACAAGAGTGAAAGTTTATGTTTTCGTCGACTGCATTCAAGATTTTTCTTCCCTATTTCTCGGTGTGCACTAAAGTAGATACTAATTTCGTTGCACCATTCACCATTCTAACTGCCTAATTTTGTATTTTATCGATTTGCTTTTTCACGAGTAATGTGCAATTGTCCCAAACCATCTTACCATATTCCAGAATGGGTTGTACAATAGACTTAAAAATAGTTTCTAAAGATCTCCTGTCATGTTTTAATCTGAGTTAACGATTTAAATTAATTCTTAATAATCCATGTCTTCTCCTTTATATTATCTACTTTGTATAGTATATTTGCTTGTGTCACGATATGTAATTTGAGACAAAATCTCCAAGATGTTCGTGCGTCTCAACTTTCTTAATTATTTGGTTAAGAATATATTATGATGATGGAAGGGTTTATTAATTTTCATAGAAATTTTCAGGGATATATTTTTATAAGGGGTTGAAAGATATAAGCCAATAATTTGCCCATTGAGAATTTTTTCCCCAAGTAAGAGTTGAGGTTATGAACTGTTAAAAAGAAATTATCTCTGGTTTGAACGAGGCTTGTATGATCTGCAAATAAACTTATAACTAGGCTTGTATGATCTGCAAATAAACTTATAACGAGGCTTGTATGATCTGCAAATAAAATTATAACGAGGCTTGTATGATCTGCAAATAAACTTATATTGGAGTGTATATCATAAACGGTCTCATTTATGTGTATCAAGAAAGAAAAGGGACATAAAGGGGATCATTGGGGCAAATCAGCTGTAGTTTCCTCAACTATGAAAATACTCACGGAAGGATCACTCGCTATGTTCTGTTTTTGAGATAGTTAGAAAACAACTTTATAAGGCATTATGTGATACCAGATGCAATATAAGTTCAAATACTTTACCTATTTCTTAAAAGTAATCTATTATTTGCAGAGTATAAAAATGAGGTGTAAAATGTTATTTTCATGAAATAATTAAATATGTTTTTTTAAAAATCAATCTTTCAACAACTTTGTGAACGACATTGAGAAGCTTTATTAGTCTGTAATTAAATTAGATGGAAATGTCCCTTTTTTCAATTCGACAAACGTTTGCTTCTTTTCAAATGTCTGAAAAGGTTGATTCTCTAAGAGACTGGCTAAAAAGTGAGGAAAGTGGATGTGAGAATTCATTACACAGCTTACGCAGAATCCAATTATTTAGACCGTCGGGACCAGAAGCCTTACCATGAGGAAAGCTTTTGAGAACAGTTTGTACTTTTTCAGGCTTTACTTCCATAAAACTTACATCTGTATGTTAAGGTATATCAAGAATGTTAACATTTGTTTAATTTAGGACAATGTGCTATATACAAAAATGGTTAAATAATTCAGCTTGTCAACTTCATCGGTAATTATCAAAACGTGATGTGTTTAAAACTCGGGATGGAATATGTACGGTGAGTGCTGATGAATACATTACCGTCAGATTTTCAAGCAATCCCAGTCGGAAGTGGATGCTTTATGATCGCCTTGTCCTTATATCCATATATACCTCAGGAACCTTTTTTTTCTGTAGTTAAATAAACCTAATATTTTAATATCAGAAAGGATCTCCAACCCCGCTGAAGAGTAAATTTTCATGACAAGCAACAGATTTACCAAGGTTGACGAGTTTTCAATGCTATGAGTGGGCTGATTAATGCATTGATCCAGTGAAAGCTCATCAGATACCGATTTCATTCTTTTTCTGGACAGTGATTGGCATACTGAAGTTTAGGTAGATCGTTGCAATTATATCTCTGATCCGCATATGAACAAGACGGTGCGTGAAGACTTCTATCACTAATGTGGATGCGCCGTTGTCACTTGGAGGTCTTCAAATAAGCCTACATGTATTTGTGTGAATTAAAGTTCATTTCATAAGAACTCTAAATATTTATTTCAATTTCATGTCGCCTTTGGAAATGAAGCTTTCTTTCACATATATTATGACACCACCGTGAGTATCATCTACAGAATCTGTCCTGACTGGAGTGAGGTAAAATTGAATGGAAAGGTCATCAGATCAAATGGGAGGGATTAAGCCAAGTTTCACTGAAGGCCAAAATATAAAATTCCTGCATTTTAGTGCGTCATAGAGATAGCGTGAAAAGTCAAGTAGAAACATATTAGCTGGATGTGGCATATGAGAAGCTACTAAAGGAGGCTGTAAAATCTGAGTCCGGATTAGAATGAATGTCACCCGGTTTTTTGTTTAGTAAATTCAGCAACTATGTGGTCAAAGCTAGGTTAAATAGAACGTGCATAAGAAAAAAAATGTGAATCTGATATTGCTTAAGCAAAACTTGTTTACCAGAGCACGTATAGGGTTACCTCTCAGTTTGATCCTATCTGAAATCAGTGAGGACTTCAAACAAAATATATGTCGTAATATCATCGCATCTTTGGATCAAGATGATAATCAAAACATGAAGCAGGTATGTAAAGATTAGGAGGTTAGAATCTAAACAAATTGAAAAGAAAACTTTTAAATGAAATTTGGAAACGACAAAATTAAAAAAATTAAACAATGAAAGTGAAAAGTAAGAAAGAAATCTTTGAAAAAAAAATTTTAAATGAAAACAAAGCAACTAAAATTCAACATAAAAATTGAAAATTACAAATTAAAAACGAAATTTTAAAACAAACATGAAATGAAATTTAAAATTAAAAAGTTCAAAACGAAAAAAATGCAAATAAGAAATAAAAAAAAATGAAATTTGTAAATAAAAAGGCGGCATCGAGTATACGCTCCTTAGCGTTTGCATTTGAATCTCATGAAACTTTTTATGGTCTGAAACTTTTAACCAGATTTCCAGACATAACTTCGGCATTGTTAAATCCTTACGTTTGTTTAGCCTCATAAACTGCGGTGACCACTACTACGCCTGAGTGAACGTCAAAAATTCACTGCAGTAGCCGATTGGTCTGAAGCTGTGGGCTATGCCGTAAAATCCACAAATAGCAGTGAACAAGTTCACTTACGATGCTTTCAGCAAGGAAGCCTTGTACTTTGTCCCCCTGCTTTGCCCGCTTGAGGTAGTCAACATTATTGATTGGTGGCGTGGGCTGATTCTTTATCATTATGATCTTCTTGGAATGTCTGAAACGCCTGAGTATGCGTGCACTATTTAGTGAATCTTATAGCCAATAATTGGCTTGGATAATTTTGTAGGGTATCAGCTTGTTGCAGACACAACGTTTATTGGCAGCTTACTGGTTGTTTATCTGGTCCGTAAACGACCATGCTAGTGTCATGTGACCTTGCGCGAGTCAAAATCGGTGATATTAGTATAGCTGAACGATATTTCTGCAAGAAGGAACCCTTTGTTCATCCTTCACGAAGTCGCTCGAGTCGAAGAGGACAAAACTAGTCCTGTTGATCGAAATGACTGGTCTACAGCTCCATGATCCCCAACAACATGCTCAATCTTGATGCCATGAATCATAAAGACACTAGATATAGTTGTAGCAGTTTCCTACAAGAATGAAACCAGCTATTTGTCTTTAATAATGTATATATAATTTCTTGCAAAATCAGTGTTTCTTGCCAAAAATCAATGTGCAGCGTAAAGGTATCACTTAATAGGTTCATATTGGACACCCCCCTAATTTTTAAGGTTGAAGGCATGAGCCTAATTATCATAAGCCTAGCATTTACAAATCCACACAGAAGCTACTTCTGTAATGTGCTTACATTTGCTTTGGGTTCAGCTTGAAAATGTGTTGGCTTGTTTGGTGACTGCCTGTTAAAGTTAGACAAACATTATACGTATACTTGCATGTCTGCTACAGAGGTCATCATCATCATCATCATCATCATCATCATCATCATCATCATCATCATCATCATCATCATCATCATCATCATCATCATCATCAATCACTTAACCTAAGAGGTCGTTGGGACACCACAGCTGACTTTACAACCAATTATCTCCATATTTTCCTGTTCTCTATTGCCCGTTGGGAATTTCCAAATCTCTAAAAATCAAGATGGTTGAGGAATAATGAAAGGTATGCTAGTTTGCATAGTACTAGTGAACTTCAATCGTGCATATGGCACATTAAGATTCTTTTTGTCACAGGAAAATATTCAAAATAGCTCACTGCTGTTAAAATGGATATAACATAGAGGGATTGTGTCTGTGTCGGTTCAGTTTGAAAGCCACCAGTTGTATATGGAATGAACTTGAATAACTGAGTAAAAATTTCACAAGCATGCTTTCTACAAAAATCATTAGTTTTTATTTGTACCTTTAATGTTAACTTATTCTCATTTTTCTGCAATAGGTCACTGTTGGATGAGAATTCACCAAAATACCTGTCCTGTTGGTTGGATTTTAATATACCAGGCAGCGCCGTTATGGTGGCAACATTGCTATAGGAAGGAATTGATGTAACCCTTGTGCAATAGAAAGGAAACTGCACTAATCTGAGTCCCATTGTCTTTTACAAGATTCCTGAAAAAAGCGAGGAAAATCCCTAGTCATGTAAAAAAGATTGCATATTCATGGGTATCTAAAACATGATCTGGCCATCATTTTGACTTGCATGCTAGCCTGTCTCGTGTGGTTGCATAGGCCATAGAGCACGGAAGATTTAATAAAATTAATATTTTTCTCCGATTTCAACTGACTGTTTACACTTCAACTGCACTCGGTTGTAGTTTCTTGTGCAGGCTTCACCCATGTTGCTGTGCCATTCAGCAAGATCTCGCTTTCTCGACTCAAATGCGCTAAAGTTCAACAGACACTATATTTATGTACCTTGCTCCATAGTGATCAATTTCATTGTTGGATTAGTCCTCATTTGCACTTCAGGCTTTGACTCACATGTAAATTTGTCTAAATTACTAGTACTTACTGAATCTGTCAACAAGTAAATATATGGAACGTTGAAACTTATAGCTAGCTGGTCCTAACATTTAATTTTTTGTATACAAGAGAAGGCATATAATACTTGTAAAACAAAAGTGCAAACTGAACTATTATTTAATTCTCACCTGGTTAGAGGAACTTGAAGGACAGATTTAAAATTATTAGTAATTGCCAAAAAGTGTTATCATGTTATCACTGTCACTTGCCGGTTCGAGCATTAGCATGATAAAAATCCATTGGTGGACCAACGCCTCGCTCAGGAGCATCAAGTAGCTTGAAATTTCAAAACTGTTGTCCTAAGGTTTGTTAAGGGGATTCAGAGTTACCTAAGTTTCATACGGAATAGGGTGGATCAGATTGCTCAGCAAATATGGCGTTGAATTCAGATTTCATTATCAGTATTGAATAAAAATGCTGAAACTCTGACAGGCTCCCAAACCTTGTTTTAAAGGCCACAAGTTTTTTGTGAAGTGTCACATACCTTGGCTTAGCAAAGTATTCCTATCGGATCACGAAATAGTACGACCTCGTGTAATTTTAGTAGCGAACACTTCTATAAAATTTGTCCTATTTTATTGTTTATGAAACTTTGAATTTCACGGTTGGATTAAATTGAACACTTATGACGTAGCTCAATTTTCAATCACACACTGACAGAAGATATCATGTCATCGAGGTCATGCATACAAGGTTCATAAAATACTTCTCAAATTCCTCTCTCTTGATTGCTCGAGGTAATTAACACATTACTAAACATAAACACGGCATTCTTTGTTTTGAGACTTTAAATAACTCATTGAACATTTGTTACGTCTAAACTTATCAAATTTCAAAGGAGATGACATATCATAAAAAATCTGGGTTTAAATTGCCAGACATCTGGTAACGGCCCGGTGGCTTGTGATCTACTTTGCACTTTATGCGTAAGACTTTCACTGAATACCATGAATTTGTTTTGTTTTACCCATATAATTTGTATAAATTTTTGTTACGCTTTGCAAACAAAAAAGAACGATTTTGTGGATATGCTTCATGAAAGTAAGTGTTCCTAATTCTGTCACATATGTATCATCTCTTTTTGATCTTTGATCTCGTGGTTTGTAGCATATAAGAAATCCTTCAAAATGGCTACCCATATGAAAAGGAAACACACATGAACCTGCCGCTTGGGTGAAGAGTTTCGCGTTTGATTCTCAGCGCAATTGCATAATAGTATTTTAGTATATGACATGAAATTTTTCGAGATTCAGCTGTCAAACTATATGGATTTATTATTACGACATGCATTTTAGTATATGACATGAAATTTTTTCGAGATTCAGCTGTCAAACTATACGGATTTATTATTATGACATGCATTTACTATACCTAACATCGTTTAATCTTTTCCAGCAGAAAACAATGACATATTCAAATGGTCATATGACGTCATATTACGTCAATATATTCTAGTTTATCGAAGAAACTAATTTCCTACAGTGATGTCGGCGTGGGAGTGAGGAATGTGTGCAGTGATAGAACCGAAGGTGAGATCACCATAACCGCTTGACAAAACTGAAATGGAATAGTTACCTCATAAGAGGTTATAAAATAGAATAATAGCCGCCTATCCAAGATCGAAAGTTTCCTTTTCTTGTTTTTCATCCCTGCAATAACTCAGGTTCACAGGATGTCTAATGTAATCTGAGAAAGTAAAGTAGGATCAAAGCAAAAAACAATATTCGTAACAATTATTTAATTATGATAAAATATCAGGTCCCATTATATGTCAAAGTTAAATGAATTAGGCAACCAAAGACAGTCGTTATTCCGGCTTCTATAAATGGTCGCCTTCAATTTGCAATAAATATGACTGGTGACGAGTATAACGTTCGGTCCAAAGAAATGTTAACGCGTAATAAGAAAGACTTTTATGTGCTACAATCATGTGCTAGTCGGAATAGGAATATCACCAACATGTGCGGATAGAAGATTTGGGGGCTAGTTGGTGTTGGGTGGGTATATAATTAAGTGAAACGTTAGGCAGGATTTCAGCATTTTGTAAAATTGTATATACATATATAGAGTTGGAGTGATTATTTTTGTGTTTTCTTACACGAAAATTATTTAAACGTTCAACGTTGTTCTTTATTTAAAATATTGATTTTAATAGATCAATACGATATTCATCCAAAAGGCTTAAAGCAATTATACACAGTCCTGGATAATAACGTCGCCGAAATGTGTGAACAAAAAATGACAGTATCAGGTATACCTTAACTCTAATAATAAAAAGCTCAGTCATTGAGCATAAACTAGTCGCAAAAGCTTTAAGTTAGCGTAGGTGATTTTAATAATTGTCACTCAGACTTTTTTAAATCTCAATTCTTTCTGAATTTCATTCATTCAGTAAATCTACAAATATTTAAAAATCTTAAAAATGGGGTATATATATTGAATACAAAACCGTATTCTTGTTTTGAACAAAGTCGGTGAAAGAACTCGTTCGATAGACAAAAAGTACATGTGTTTTGTTTCCAGCGGAAGGACATAAGAAGCTTGATGTGTCGTTCGAAGATTGAGGCCATCATTCTTAGATTATGTTCCTAAGCCGTATAAAACGAGTTGTCTTCCCCGACTCGGAACAAAACACTTATGTGGTTTCGTATTTATTACATATCCTCTTTTTATTCACATATTCTTCTGGAAAATGTTAATGTATGCTTAAAAAAAATTAATTAGGCATTTGGCGTTTTATGAAAGATAGAGTATAACACTCAACATGTACATGTATTTAATCATGGTTAAGCCTATATGCATTACGCAGTTGCATCATCGGTCTGTCTGCGTTTCAAATAGAATTTACTCTTTAACTTTTAGCTTTTATAAATGTTGTAATGCACATATAAATTAATTTAATCTGTAGTGACATGCAAGCGAAATTGTTTCTTACTTCTCAGAAGGAGCATTTGTTTTGGTCCAGTAAGTGTCCCTTTTTTACACTATTTACTGAATAAGTACTGTACTTCAAGAAAATTTCAGAAATTTATAAATCTTATTTATATACAGTACATTTATTTTTATGTTTTCAATAATTGCAAGAAATTATTAATGAAATGAACAGAAAGTGATAATTTAAAAAAAAGAATTAAGAAATCAAAGACTCTGTCTCTTACTGATATGCTGACTATATTCTTCAGTCATTTAAATATAATTTAATAATAAAATTATAAACAATATTGCATTATTGATCTGTCTTCTATTGTTTATTATCTGCTTGAACAGTTGAAGCAAAAATTTAAAAGGTGAAAATACATTTCCCTTATTGTATCCCAGTGATTTTGGTAAAACTGTGTGTGCATAACTAATGTAATACATCTAATTTGGGATATAAATAAAAAAACAAAATAGATGTCGTCTTATAGGTCTACCTCTATGTTGCAAATTTTCTTTCGTTTTATCCTCAGATTTAGTAAACAAATCTAATACACACATTTTAAGTCTCGCTACATATTCTTGCCCATAAAAATGTAATTGGGAATGCCACATTTTTGACACTAAAGTTTCAACGAATTTTAGCTATAATTATTATTTTCGATGATTTTCATTCTGAATGTCTCAGTTATACATAGGGTAAAGTTTTATCCCAAAATGTTTTGGGGCATTTATAACTGGAAATTTTAAATTTTAAATACAAGATGTCTGCAGCAAATCTCTCTCTCTCTCTCTCTCTCTCTCTCTCTCTCTCTCTCTCTCTCTCTCTCTCTCTCTCTCTCTCTCTCTCTCTCTCTCTCTCTCTCTCTCTCTCTCTCTCTGTCTCTCTCATTGTTACATTGCACACCAGCTTCAACTAGTAAATCATCGTCAAACAATATGTCCAAGATGTCGTTGTACCCGTCAACAAATTCTCATTTCTGGGCTAAGATACTGTGAAATGTACATAAATTGTTATTCGCTATTTACAGTACTTTCCCAGCGCCAAAAGCGAGCATTTTCACCAAATAAAACTGCATTTCTTAACATTGCAACGGTGTTAGCATTTTTTGAATAATTTAAATTGTATAACACTAAATCATTTCCTTTTTTTCTAAGTGGACAATTATTTAATATTTTAATTTGTAAACGTAGTTCCAGGCTGGGTGTGCGATATAGAAATTGTAAGTGTGCGATACGGAATTACAGACTGAATATCTATATCGAACGAAAGATCAGCCATGTAAGATTAAACGGGCATGTAATAAATTTGTCTTACTAAATATATCTCGGCCTGATGGCATCGACGTACGTTTGTTCTGCCGACTCAGAACAAAACGCGTATGGAGTTTTGTGTATTTATTACACACCCATCTAACATTACATGGCTAAACTAGCGTGCCAAACAGATGTTCAATTTGTTTTCGTATCACACACCTACGACCTTTTCCATACAGAACACACGGCTAAAACTACTTTTACCTCTTTCATTCACAGTCTTTTGATGAAATATTGGAAATTATTTATTGCCATACATTTTAGACTATTATGTCTAATTTTAAAAATGTCTAAACAGATTTTAATTCGAAAAAGAATTGCTGTCATTTGGGAGTAGGGATAGTGGTGGTAGTTTCTACAAAATATCTGGTGAAAATGGCTGAATTCACCGCTTCGACCTGACGGGGGAATACTGTAAAAGGTCATTGACATTTCACAAAATGTACCGCCCAGATGTTAGAGTTACTTGATACTGACAACAATATTTAAGGTACAATATTTGACGATGATTTGACAGATGAAGCTAGTGTAAAAACTGACACCAAAAACAAAATATATGACAGAGGCAGAACCCAAGTATTTTGCCACTGAATTCTTAATTTGAAGTAAACAGTCCAAGTACAGTAAGAATGACATAGGGACTCGAGTCCAAATTCAAGGCATTGTTAGAAGGAACAACCTTATCCTTTTTTAAGTTTACGATTGTATATGTGCCTATGCACTTTAATGAGACAGCATGGGTTATTTTTATATTTTTCCTATGAACCAGATTCTCTTAATAGTTACCACAAACCTGCAGACATATATTAAGGTCAACAACTATGGCTACAGCATCTGATCTTCAACCGAGTTTTGTTGCAAGCCGCAAAGTGATGAATTCTAGACGCAAAGTTATGAAACGAGGGCGCAAGGATCTTGAAGAAAGAAGTTTAAGAAATTGAAGAACAGAAATTTATCTCGAATTCATTCGGTGAATATGAAGACAAACTAGATAAACACATTCAACATGAAGATCCACTTATTATAGACAGAAACAGCTCCATCGACTAGGACTGAAAGTTCCCTTCTTGTCCCAAACCTATGTTCCAGTTTTTAGAAATAAAGAAGAATCTACATCCTAGTGTCTGCTTATAACAGCTTGGGAAAAAATCCAAAACTAATGAGTAAATCGCCATTTCAATGATGCAGACGGACTGATGACGTAAATGCACAGTATGTATTTAGGCTTAGCACCATTTACCTATGTCTTTTGAGAGTTTTCAGCAGGTTTGTTATTATCTTTTACAAATATCCAAATGCTTCAATTAAAGTTTTAAAGAATACAACTAAAAAAAATTACAATTATTATGTGAATATAAGACGATATGTAATAAATACAAAGCCACATAACTTACTTTATTACGATTTGAGGAAAACAGCTGGTTCGATACGGCGTAAGATGATTATGTCGCGACGTGATGACACATCCAGGGTTGGCCTTACGCTATAGGTGAACTAGGTGCTTACATTATGCGCCAGACTTTAAGGGGCTCCAAATCAGATTGAACTGAATTGTTTTTCGGGGGAAGGGTGGAGGGGCAAAGTCATAATTAGCCTAGGAAGCCAAAGAAAAAAAATGGGCCGGCCCTGGCCATATCAAACTCATTCTTTTCTCAGGCTCGGAACGAAGGACTTACGTAGTTTTTGCCGATTTAATGTTGCTGTTATTCCTAGTTTTAGTAAGTAAAGAGTTGTTATTCGCTTATTCAAACGAAGATATAGCGCTTTAAAAAAAATATTGAATATAGTGTACTGAGCGTTGGATATTGTGTACAAGATCCACTTACAATGAGTGTTAATTTTCGCTTAATTTTAATAATCTATCTATTCATATATATATATATATATATATATATATATATATATATATATATATATATATATATATATATATATATATATATATATATATATATATATATATATATATATATACTAAATGTTTTGTTGCTTGGACGTAAAACTGAGGCAGTTCGTAGTTGACAATGTGCTTCATTGTTTGATGTGCCTATTAAAAATGCCGATTTGGATAGTTGCAATTTCATATATTTTGTCGCTAGCATTTATTTTTTTATTTTGGGGGGTGATATTTCACGTTTTCAAACTCTTTAAGTATTTATTAAAATAAATGTGTTTTTTTATATATCTACAGGTTTTGTAGGTTTGATATTAGTGTTTATTTTTTATTTTTAACTTATTTTAATTTATATAGGAACATGTTTGTTGAATGTGCGAATATTGATGTGTTTCATTAACGTCAGTAGAGTAAGAATTCTTTAATGTTAATTGGAAACAAAAGTGTATTAATTAGACATGCTTTATCAGTCACCGACATTTTCATGACAGTAATACCGCCTTCTTTCCAATCTGAATATTCAAGAGTTATCATAGTTGTCTTTCTTTCTAAATGTTCCAGAATTGTGTCCCTTGATTAAGATGGATAACTTAAATATTCAGGACGAATATGTATTGAACATATTGAACATTCGTTTTGAATTTATGACAATATTTATCTGCACCATGCCTTCCACATCTATCTTCTGAATTTAAAAATAAATTTTAAAAAATTAAAAAATAACACTTCTTGCTTTTCGTTCAGATTTCTGCGGTTGACACATACAGCTGTCATAGCAATTTGGCATTTATTCAGTTCTTTTTGTTACATCCACCATTCGTAAAAATAAAACGATTCCCACAAGAAGCATCAGTACTTCTTCGTACTTCTTGGAATTTCTGCAAATTTATTGCGTATCAATAGAACCTTCAAGTATAAATAAAGACAACACTACAGAGAGCCAGAGCCAATGATATTTTGGCGACCATGGTTCCCTTGCTAATGAATAGAGCACTGTTCTCGTGTAGAGAATTTGCACGCGGTATAGATATTTATACTACATAAATTTATATAGACATGTGTTAGAAACTTTGCAGTGCGTTTACACAAAGGTGTATTTAGGTAAAAGCACGTATTTTATGGGTCACAAATAATAGTTCTTATAATGAAATATGATGCTAAACTTAGGTCCTTACAGAAACTTATAGGTCTATTCTAGTGTCGGGCTTCAAGAATATCGTTTTGTATCCCTAAAAGAGTCTTTGTTTTTGTAGTAGAATAGGACTATCCACCTGGTTTGTACGAAATCACAGGCAACTGTGTTGTACGTTTTGTGTTATAAGCTGCTCGATGTTGCTGGCGTAGAGGGTAACATAGGCTAGCATAGCAAGGACCGTTTCTTTACACCTGACATCAGAAAGTAAGGCATCGTCGATAGAAAAAGCGTTTTGGATTCATGAAAGAATTTAGCGAGCGCATAGATAAATGCCCTTGATCTATCGTACACCTTTATTGACGCCTTTGATCGGACATGAGATAACCATAAGTGGCTCTTGCACACCGATTCAAGAAGTTTACATGCAAACATGGTCTTTCCACTACCGCGCTGTAAGTAGTAAACAAACCTTTTTAATTTTGGCACACAGCTCACAGAAAACGGGCATTTTGTATGTTCAGCTGAGCGTCCATCAATATGTATTTATATAAACTCATTTGCTCGCATTTTCGATGCGCCTTCTTTACCTTTACTTCTTTACGATCTTACGCTGACCTCATTTCCATGACAAAGGCAAACATGTTTTGGTAAAATTCACGAATGATCTATAGACAGAAGCAAGAGTCCCTGATAGGTTCTCTCGTCGTTAATATTAACGCATCTTTTCCTCGATCGTCACTGACACGGTGTTGATAAGAGGGATTATACAAATGTTCAGTATTACGCTGCAAATCAGCAAACGCTGGCGACGATAGATGCTACAGGCTTCCAGGCGACAAGGATGTTAACTACGCCTTCACGTAAAAAGGGCGGCGTTTGTGAATACGAGTCCGGCAGTGCCGTGCACGATAACATTGTTTCTGCCAATATTAGGAACCTGTCATTAATTTTGCTGGTCGTGGTCTATGGTGCATGGGTTATTAGTCACTCAAGCGCTCAGTAAGGAGTTCCACCACATTGCCACCCTCCTAAAGTACCGTTACCTTGTGTTATGTATATTTAATTTGTATTGCGTGATTTATATTTGTCCATAACTGTGGAAAGTAGTCTGGGCTTACACGGCTAATGTAATATTTTTAAAAAAAACACCAATATATTACATAGCTATTTTTATATGATTGTAGGATATATTACAAGAATAATATTTTTATGTAAACATGTTTACTTGGAGGTGAGTTCAGGATATTGGTTTTCCCCTCAGGAATTCCTGATGTACTTGATATATTCTTTGCTAAAGTTTCAGCGATAAACATTCTTTTTAGAAACTTAGAATTTTCGAGGAATGAACTTATGACCCTCATTATGGCTCTCTTATTGTGTCTTATGTTTTTATATTAAGATTGCCTCTATTAAAATTACTAATTTCTATCTTAACATCTGAAGCGGAATCAGTCTTTTAGTTGTGTTCAGTTTTGATTTGAAAGGAATTATTTCTGAAGTTATTCATTTGATGTACAAAGTGATCATATTTTTTCGAACTGAAACACTATTTTGGAATATTGTGAATTCATTTAGAGACATTTTGGATAACATCGATGTGATAAATCAAGACCGTTTGTGCATCATTACATTCACGATTGCGTGAGTTCGAGTCCAGACTCTCGGACAACGTGGGTAAGTGAGAAAGCCTGCATTAGCTTATCGTGGGTCGGTGGTTCTTCCCGGGGTTTTCCAGGGTTCTTCCTCCACCATTAATACTGGCCGCCATATATAGGCTATCTTGTGCTGAAAATGCCGCTAAACCCTATGACAACAACAATATTTACGATTCATTCGAAACATTTGGTCTTAAAGGACTATTTGTAATTTAATTCACAATACTGTAAATTATTTTTTAAGTTTCATTTTGTATTATATTAGTTAAATTATTTAATGAATTTTACAAAAAAAATTGATTTTCCCTCCTTTTTGTTACCTATCTCAAGACCATAGAATCATAACTTTTGTTTGTTTGTTTGTTGTTTTTTTTTTGTTGTTGTTGTTTATTTTTTGTCTTTCCCTTATTTCGACTCTTGCACTTTTTTGCATGGTTCTCACACAAGTGCTGATTTGTGTCATTGTTACACTTATCATTACAAATACATCTTGCGTGGACGGGACAACGCCGATTTGTCTTTGCTTGGTTGACTGTGGTTGTTTGGGCGGGTTTTGTACTAGTTCTGGCAGATGGTGATGGAAGTAATTTTGGCAATGGTTTCTACTGCCACCGTGTGGTCCCCGATAAGACGCTCACAGGCGTGCGTCAGTATTAAACTATGTCGGTCTGGATCATATGAAGGCCTTCACAAACACCCCACCCTCGGATGTAATCTAGACTGTTTTTGGTATCTCCAAGCTATGACTGGTACTTATTTAACAAATAGGGTACATACTCGGCTTGGAGGAAAGTGTTTTTGTACGTTTAAGCCCTTTCCTATCCCTCACAATCTAGGTAAGAATTTTGACCTGCAAGCTCATAATTGCCCAAATATACACTATAACGCTTTCATGAAAACGCTCGGTCACAGCTTTGGAAAAGCCATAAGACCTGTCCAGCATAAAATACACATAATCACTGTTAGCTTTTCTGCCCTATGGACAATACCTAGCTTTTGCTTTTTTGGTAAAGTCTAAATCACGTGTTGTGGTTCCATATATTACAGATATGCTGGTAGCCGCTGCGGACACTACAGTTGTACATTGTACCAAAGCATTGGTTTTCGCTGTGCTTCTTCCGCTAGTCCTAGTTTTTCCACCACCCTAAACTCGTTCCAGAACTGCTTGTATGCAACCATGTCAATGATGTTTTCAAGCGCGTTCCACACTGAAAAGAAGAAAGAATAAGAGCTGCGTGCCATTTCGGACAGTCGTACCATTTCCACGGGAACAGGTGAAACGACTGGTAACAACTGATCGTAAAAACTAACGCTTCACCCAGCATCAAAGTTAACTGATCTGTTGGTGCACACAATCTCTCGCGTGAACCAGGATGGTACAATATTTTGTCTCCGATTTAAAATCGGCACATTCATGGAGACAAAAATCATCATCATTGCTGATTGGTATTATAGGCCCTAACATGCATATGCTAAAAACATTGCTGAGAGCTTTCGTTCCGGGAATGACTGCGGATTTCAAAGCGGTGACCGAACGGGTAAGCATCATGTCTCTTGGTGAGTCATACTGTCTCCTATGGAAAACACATTGGCGCAGATCACATGAAGTTCTCTTTACGCATTTTAGATGAAACAACATAGCTGATAATATGCTGGGGCGCACTATCATCCTTGAAACTGTGCGTGGTTCTAGCTTTGTTTAATGCCCACACTACTGTCGTCCCTAGGCCGTTGTCCTCTTTTGCCCCATCGGCTCAAATCCCTGGCCGATAGTTCGTTGTTGTTAGTATTGCCCGCGCCGCCTCAAAGCTTGCTTTCTTAACTACCAATATAATAGCCTCATTTGGTGGAGTTAGAGCAATATAAGTGTCTTCTTTGCATCTCTTGTGTTCATTGCAAAGATTTTCAAAGACTTTCAAAAATCGGTGGCGGTTTCACGTTCTGCAACAGCAGCAACACATATCAGAGTCTCGGGTACCTTTTTTTTTTTACTATATTAACCTCTATTTAGGTCGCGGTGATGGATAGTGGGTGTTTCTTTCAATCCATGTAAATGGGGCTGTAGTCACATACAATGGCAGTACTGCTGTTGTAGATAACACATCACACAACAGCCTTATAACTAGCTTTGCGTCATTGTTCGCGCCTAAACTTCGACTAGATTTTAGTCACTTTGGGGAGCAACCGGACATATATAATGAATACGAATCATTGGTATTATCTCCCGTGTACATCAATGGAGTATTTGCGCAGCTCGCCAAACAAATTGATATCGACAGCAAATATAAATCCGTTGTAGGAGGCTATCTGCATCAACATAATGTGTAAATCAGCTTTTGCGGCGCTCCATGGCATTTTGCGAAATGGCTTCGGCGAGAATCTTTATTTCGGGTTTTGTATGACCCTTTATTACTGATCACACTAGACCAAAAGGGTGCTGGCAGCCGCGTGGTTTACAGCGTTCACCTTTACAGATCTTACACATCTCATCTCTGTCCGTGTAGGTTCGAGTCTCGGCTTGACTGACGTTGATACGTGAGAAAATTTGCAAATAGCATCCAAGGATTAGGTGGTCTTCTCGGGATCGTCCTCCACCAAATTTACTGGCCTTCAGTATGTCATGTGTTGAAAATGGTTTTAAGCCCACAAAAACACAACCACAAGACCAGAAGCAATGTGATCGTTGAAAAAGAAATTATCTGACGCACTACAGTGAATGGCCAGAAAAAAAGAGAAATTAAACCAGCGAACAGAAGATATGCTGGTTGTAACTCTTAGCGAGCGTGTTAAAGATCGCGCCATTATCGAGTCTAAAGATATTAAAGAAACTAAAATTTATTTCCCCATTCGTAAACCACAAGTAAACGACATGTTTGAAGTACGTGCATCCAGAGGAGTTACCCCCTATAAAATAGACTAAATTGTTATGCCACGATCCTCAGAGAGTATAACAATGTCCGTGGTTACAAAACTTTAGTCTTAATTTATGTAACAGAAAGAAGCTAACCAACAAATATTAGTAATGTATTTCCCTCTAATACAAGGTGAAAATTTCAAAGACAGTATTGCGAATTAAATCAGAAATAATCGTAAATATTCTGTCACAAGTCCAAAAGTATATTATGTTCTATGTTCCTAGTTAATTCCTGTAGACGTAGATGTATTGATGTATCACAATGATATAGTAGCGAATGTTTTAGTCCAAAAAATAAAAGAGCACTTCGTAGTTCCAACGAATATTTTATTTGAACACAGCTATTAACTTGGATTATAGACTTTCAAAGGCTGATATTAAACAGGAATGAATAATTGTTTACTAAAACGTCTTTCTAATCAAACTGCGACCGGACATCTGACAATATAGAATATTCTGGAAAGCTGATTATTTGTAACGATCAAATTCTACTAATTAATAAACAAGGTCAGACCTTGAATTTAAATGCAATTAAACACTTTTGAAAAAAAAAAGAGAATCACAAAAGTCAGGAAGGCACAACTATCAGTTATGACAATAATCAATTAGGTCAAAACTCTACCCTCAATCACGAACAAAGGTCAATTACATGATATATATTAAACATGCAAACCCCTATACTCGAAAATTCTAAGATACAAAACAGTTTCGATTAAGAAAGTTGAGGTTCAAACTTCCTCAGGTGCAGAGGCTGAACAGAGGCGCATACTGGAAAAAGTACAAGGGCGAATTAAGAGCGATGTTTGGGGTTCACACTACACTAATGGTTGTGTCTGGGCACTGGAGTAGCAAGGATTGTAATATTGTCAACTGTCACCCTTGACTTCCTTGACATTGGCCTTGATATCACTGCTTTGATCTGTAGCCTGAGTTCCACTGCATTAAAGTTTATTAGCCGATGACTCACAATGAAAGATGAAGAGCACGACAAAATCTTAGCAGAAGTTCAATACAATTTCAGACTCAGGGGAGAGTTTAAGCGCTTTCTCGATTAAGTTGATGAGTAAACGTCTGTGACAATTGAGATGCAGGCTGCATCGCACAAGGGATACACTTCATTGTGTCATTGTGTCAAAATAAACACTTTCTTTCATTCTTATCAGAATTAGCATATATTTGCATTAACATATGCGTCGATATGATTTTAAAATGATTGCAGATGTACTGGAGATAAGAAGGGCAAAACAATAGCATTTAGTAAAACAGCTATTCCATCTCCAACAATGAGTACTCAAAAGACGTTGATGGCAGAATGAAAACGGGTGGCTAGCACGACCAAACAATACTACAGTATTATTGTATATCCTAACACTACACTACCCTGGCTTATTCTATGTCCTAACACTACACTACCCTGGCTTATTGTATGTCCTAACACTACACTACCCTGGCTTATGTCCTAACACTACACTACCCTGGCTTATGTCCTAACACTACACTACCCAGGCTTATTGTATGTCCTAACACTACACTACCATGGTTTATTGTATGTCATAACACTACACTACCTTGGCTTATTGTATGTCCTAACACTACACTACCTTGGCTTATTGTATGTCTTGACACTACACTACCCTCGCTTGTTGTATCTTCTAACACCAAACTACCCTAGCTTATTGTATGTCCTAACAATACACTACCCTGGCTTATTGTATGTCCTAACACTACACTGGCTTACTGTATGTCCTAACACTACACTACCTTGGCTTACTGTATGGCCTAACACTATACTACCCTGGCTTAAAGTATGGCATAACACTACACTACTCTGGTTTATTGTATTTCCTAACACTACACTACCTTGGCTTATTGTATGTCTTGACACACACTACCCTCTCGTGTTGTATGTTCTAACACTACACTACCCTAGCTTATTGTATGTCCTAACACTACACTACCCTGGTTTATTGTATATCCTAACACTACACTACCCTGGCTTATTGTATGTCCTAACACTACACTACATTGGCTTATTGTATGTATTGACTCTACACTACCCTCGCTGGTTGTATCTTCTAACACTACACTACCCTAGCTTATTGTATGTCCTAACAATACACTACCCTGGCCTATTGTATGTCCTAACACTACACTACCCTGGCTTACTGTATGTCCTAACACTACACTACCCTGGTTTAAAGTATGTCCTAACACTACACTACCCTGGCTTAAAGTATGTCCTAACACTACACTACCCTGTCTTGTTGTATACCCTATCACTGCACTAACATGACGTATTGTATGTCATAATACTGCGCTGCTGTGGCTTATTGTATGTCCTTACCCTGGGCTATGCCCAAACACTACTCTGCAATGGTCCTTAATGTATGCCAAAACAGTGCCTTCCCGTGGTTTATTTTATGGGTTACCATGGCTTATTGTAAGGGCTTGTTCCCTATCTGCCCATTTTTTTGAAAACAATAATCCTTAATCTGCACGCATCTTACATAAACATTCTGGTAGGATTATCTTTGTTTCAGGAATTATAGTTTTGAGAGTAAAAGTTGAAATAAATTATTTGTATTTATTTCTGCAAATTTCAGTATATTTAAGTAATTAAATATAAAACAGAACATTCGATAATAGATTTAAATTTAATATGAATGAAGTATCTTATTTCTTAAATTAATTATCAAGACACTTGTTTTATTATTTCAATTTTATATTCATATATTTAAATATATTCGTATATTCTAGTTATAAAAGTTGTATTAAGAGAAAAAAACTTTTAACGCAGACGAGTTTTTTATGTTATAATTGGATTAAAATAGTAAAAATACCATTGAAAATATGACAATATCTTTAACTTCAGATCCGTGATTACATGGACTATTGTTTTACATATTAAACGTAACATGCAAGATTAAATCTGCATACACTTTAAATTTAATTTAATATCAACTTTTTTGGAAACAAACTGACAAACATTTCGTTTTAAAATACAGGCTAATTAATATCATATCGTTCTCTAATTAGTATTCTATATAAACAATTTTTTATCTACTCACTGATCATTTTACCTATTATTTTAAATGTGGGCAGATAATATTATGTCCAGACACTGCGCAACCATGACTTATATTGTGCTACCATGCTTTCTTGTGTGATCAATCAATGCGCCACTATAGCTTGCGTTAATTTCGAAACACTGTTCTACAGAGACACATTTTATGCTCAAAATCAATGTATCAGAGACACACTCAATGCAACACTTAGATGGTTGTGATCGTACAGGGTTGTGGAAGACGAATCAACGATGAAGCCAGAGACTATAGGTTCGAGTCAGAGATATGTTCCCCATAGGCTTTGTTTAAAAATCGTGAGGTAAAAATGTTCTAATGAACTTTCTCGGACATCATTAAAATAAGAAAAGACAAATCTCGTTGGGATATGTTTTGCTGTAATTTAGAATCAAGTTGTAGACTGTTGTTTGATGATTCATGCTGAGTATTGAATTGCGTATTTTAGATTAATTCTGACGATTGCATGTCATTTAAGATATAATGGATGGAAACAAAATAGCTGAATGCCTCATAACTTTAAATAAAATGAAATCCAAGACGTTTTCTCCATCTTTTAATGATACATTATTGAATTGCAAGTTAGAGATGAAATTACAAACGTTTTACTGGACCATAAGCTGAACAGTTTTAGAGGTATTCTCTTAGAATGTAAACATGCCAGCAACTGTATTATGTTTCAAAATGTACAATATTTTGTTTCAAGGTATGTAATAACCTTCATGTAATCTAAATAATAAAATCTACAGAACATTTAGACGCGTGAAATTCAAGCTGGGAGCCCATAATTTCAAACTGTTTTAAACCTCTATATTTCACTGACATATTTTTTAAATAAGCCATCAAGAAATCAAACGAACATTTAATGGCTATTTAGTCCTTTCCACACCGTTACATCATCTAAACGTCTATAAAATATTTGGTTTTCAGAATAACAAACATGATCCATGGGTCTGTTACGGATAACCCAGTATGCATCTCTTTGTAAGGCGTTTTGGACCTCCAGTTTTGTAAGTTCAGTAGGGCATGAAAATAAAACATATTACCAACCTTTTCATTTGACCAGACCATATAGTTTCATAGATGAACTCCGCATGCATGTATGTAGCCATGTATATGATTAATGGCACATCAGTACAGTTCTGGCTATAATAAAAGGTAGTTGCAAAATATGATAAATGCTAAAGCCTAGTCAAAATTTTCGAGGAAGACAAACGCCTTCAATGAAAGAAATATACACAATGTGACATAAAATAAAAGGCAAAAATGATGCTGCAAACTCTCCCAAAAATATGCAAAACAATTATGAGGGTAAAATATGTAAAAGTCTTTAAATATAAAGTTTCATTTTTTCCTATATAAACCACACTCTTTTCTAAGTTTAAGACCTTCTAACTTCGAACGTTATGATGTGATGCATTCGAGGGCACATAGACTGTGTCCATTAGTCGCTTTTTGCGATATGCAACAGGACTGACAGGACATATTCTACATCACCCGACCAAGCGTGAGTTACTGTAAATGTGCGTATGTATGTCTTTTATTACGAATTTATTTGTTGTAGAAAAAAAAAATTTGATAAGTATTTTATATTTTGTGTTCCAGAAAATAAGATCCGTTTAAACAATGGGTAATTAAATATACATTACCTCTCTTTAAATAATATAGAATGAAATTATTTGGAGAGAAGAGTTTCGCTTATCCTTAGGCGCAAATGACTCCCTGAAATTCTAATTATAAAAATAAAACAGCATTAAGCAAACCTATCACCATGACAAATTAACGCTTTAACAATAACATAGGGATTTACATGCATTGCTAAGTTCCGTCACACTCCTACGGCCAAGTCTCGATTTTAGCAATAACGTACATTTTCAAGATAAACCTAGATTTAAGACATTTGAATGATTAATTTTAAGTAGAATTTAAATATCATCCAATCAGAGTGTTGGATATAGTCAGAGAAAGAATAAAACAAAATTAGACGGGTTTATTGTATTTTCTTGTTAGAATTCTATATCATATTTTAGTCTTTTACTGGATATGTTTTAAAATGTGAGGAAATAAAAAAAATATAGAAAAAATAATGGTAACATAAGTCATAACACACAAATCTGTAGTCTTTAACTAGCTCAATAGTTATTTTAAAGTATTTTACTTCTAGAAAAGGAAAGAGATTCATTGTAAATATTTTATTTTTCATCACAACACTGAAACACAATTTTATCAGTATTAGTGTTATTGAAACTTGCCAATAAGATGGAAAACGCAGCATTTAACCTTTAGTTTGAGAGAAAAAAAGATTATCTCTTGAATACGATGTAAACATGTCAATAGTTGTATAAAGTTATACTATCACTGCTTGTTTGTAATATTATTTGTAATGGGGCTCTCTGTTTATGTAACAACATTTTCAATAGTATTCCCTGCTTAGGGACCATACGATATTTTTAACAGCATTCCATGCTTCCAGACAAGATGATTAGAGACGATATGATGTTTGTAATAATATTTTCTGCTTATGGACTATGCGGTATTTTTACAGGATTCCTTGCTTATAGACCATACGATATTTATAGTAGTATTTCCTGCTTAGGGGTTGTCTATAAAGGACGTCCGCAGATAACACCTATTTTCCTAAACCCCTCCCCTTGTCCGCTTTAGTCCATATGTGGCTTACTCTCCACCCCCAGTTGTGGACGTCCCCATCTAGCATTATAAACTGCTCTATAGTTCATTCATATATATTCGGTGGCATGAATCGTACACATCGAAATTAACAAATAATTTATACTTCAGGATCACCCATAAAGGACGTCCGCAAAACATAATGGAATACATACAGTATGCTTAAAGTAGCTGTTCAAAACAGAATATCATAACAAAAAATACTAGCTTGCGGACGTCCGCAAGGTCCTTTACCCCCCATTCCTCCTTCCTCTTGCCCGCACTTGTCGCATTTGAGCAAACCACCTCCCACCATCTTTGCGGACGTCGTCGTTTATGGATGATCCCTTATAGACCACATAATAATGTCTCTGAGAAACGTATGATACGAGAAAGCTTAAAAGAGATTGTTACAGTCGAAATAAGCATTCAGATCCTTTATATTTCACAGTGACCTAATCTAGAAAAAAAAACTCACGGAGAAAAGAGGGATGCTTCTGTTACTTTCTTTCTGATATACGCAGACACGCCATATTGAAAATTAAACATCTTTCTCATGGAACGTACATAAGCACAATCCCTTTTCTTTGCAAGAAGAATAGTATTCAGAGGTACACAATAACATAATCATCGTGATTTTTTTAGTAATTTAATAAATTGTATCCTCAGATTTGTTTGTTTGGTTTTTAATTTATTTTTTATTTTTTTTTAATATTTTCCTTTTCTTGTGAGTAACCTTTGAATCTGCAAGAACAAATAAATATTCCCATATCACTGGGTACGAAGATCTTAACGGTATCCTTGTTCATGGCATTCTTTCTTTATAGCCTTGTATCTTGTATCACAAAAGAAAGATGAATGATACAACGAATGAATGAATAAAATGCAAGTGATTCAGATGATATTATATAAGGTGTTCCATCAATTTTGGTATCATTTGTGGTGAATAACATTTAAATGTGCGGGGAAAAAAATGACACATGGATCAATCCTTTTTTAGTCTAACTATACTCTTTAACGACGTCGTGCTAATTCGATTTCCTTGCCGGCATTCTTGGTACATGACTTTGAATATTGCGGAAAAAGCAGGGTTCCAAATATTTAACAATCTCATCAGCTAGTGCCACACAGAGGATTGAGTTTAATGTATAAAATCGTCATGTTTGTTATATGCGTCTCACAAAATAATCATAATATATTAAGGTCCTAGCTCAAATTTTAGAATGGTATATATGTGTTAGATATTCGCATCCATGCATACTAAGTCAGGGCCTACAAGAGAGGGAGTGGGGCAACCGGGGACAATTCTTTTAATTTTATAAAAGACAATTTTTTAAAACAAGAACTAGAAGAGATCAGGGTGTGTTTGTTACCCCAGGGCCCCTGATCACTCTCTACGGCTCTGTACAAAGTAATTCACACGCGCATGCACAGACAGGCCGGATCTCGTCCTCTTCACGCCTTTTCTCCTTCAAGCTCAGTTGATCGGTCCTGAACATCATCATCTTCGATTCCGTATGAATATAACATTTGTCGCCACATGTTTAGCAATGCACGTAATCAATAACTCTTGCAAATAAATTCACGACTTTACGAACTAAGTGTTTCGCAAAAAGAAGTCTTTAGGTCAAAAACTCACATTTATCAATATTTGTATCGATTTATGTAGTTCATATGTCATAAGAATGAAGAATTTTGTACATGAAAATCTAAAATAGAATAATACCAAAATATTATAATTTAAAGAAATTCCACAGAAAAATCAAGAAAAACACCGCATTTATCTTGTCTCGGAAAGTGACACCCTTGATTGGACATTTGAAGAAAAAAAAGCGCTCTCATGTCAGGTGTAAACTGTTGGTGTTGATGGGAAAATGTGACAGGTAGGACTGAACATTAAACAAAATAGTGCTTGCGTGTGTGAATAAAAACCCTAATTATTTGTATGTAATAAAATAGCAACATGTGTGTGAATAATTAATAATTCAACAAATGAAATAACTTGAAAAGATATTGGAAATGGTAGTTATGAACTAAACTGTTTACTGTCGCTTCGCCAATACAAAAATCACACACACACACACACACACACACACACACATACACACACTATCATTATTCGGAGGACCTTGTAGATACATTTGGTGGTCCACCTCAGCACGCTTCCCTCAGTAGATGTTGTCTGCTATCTTTTCATGAAGTTTCAAAAACTAAAAAAAGTTATCAAATTCCTTGTTCCTGTGGTAGTTGATTAAATATTCGTACCTTTTTTTGCAATTACAATAACATGATTTATATACTCATATCATTTAGAATTAAATACACCATCTAGATTATCCTGTACTCGTGCTAGCTCGAATGGACCAAATACACGATGTAACGACCAAACCAGATAATCCGTACATACTTTCTGCTGTGCTTATTTGAAGTCGTATGACTTAAATATATGACGTAAATGACCAAGAAAGACATAAATCTTAACCATACCAAGTAATCTGACTATATAATTTATAATGAACATATACAAAACACTAATGAATTCAGACTACTGATAGTGTCTCTCTGTGGTATTACGTACGTACAAATTGGTAAAAAATTTAACCTAAATTAAATTTTTCCCTTTGCTTTTTTTAAAAAATCCTTTGATGGATTTTTTTCTCTTCATGAGATGAGTCATTACGGTAATAAGACAATTCATTCTGCGATACATCCCCAGGGACCTGACCAAACAACACATTTTAATTTTATAAAAGAAAAATTTTGTTTTTGAACGAGACCTTGGAGAAGCCTGGGTGTTTCTTACCCCAAGGTCCGTGATCGCTCTCTACGTCCGTGATCAGAGGCTATAGTGACGAATTAATGTAAGGTATAAAATGGCATTGAAGCCTTGATGAAATGAAGTGATGAATGACGATGTAACCTTCATGAAATGGGATGAATGACCTCGTAACCTTCATGAAATGGTATGAATGACCTCGTAACCTTGATTAAATGATGTGATATAACTTCATTTTATATTGCCTAGTAAATATACGTTTTTCATCTGTAATTAAATAGGTTAAGGTTTGTAATAGTAATGCAATCAATGGTGACATTTATTGGCAGGATATCACTGTTTCGTGGAATCCTTATTTTCCACAGAAAAATTTCGAAATCCGAAACAGATATAGTTTTTGTATAAGTTAATGATGTATGCTATGAATGGAGATAAATTTTCAGACAGACATCGAAATCATTTAAGATTAGGTTTGAGATGCTGATATTTCAAGAGCATTTACGATATTTCTCCGTTCAGCATCCAGTTTGTATCCCCCTACATAAATATAGTCTTTACATAGACCGTCAACATTTCTCCTTGTCTGCCCGTGCGTACGGTCATAGAACGTGTTGCGCTGAAATGACGTTCCTTGGCAGTGTGTGAGGAGTTTCTGCTTCATGAACCCATTTGTATGTATATCCATACAAGGGGATTTGCTCCACTTCGTTCACAGACATTTCAAATTCGCCCGCGTATTTTCCAAGATTGATAATGAATATGTGGCCTGAATTTCATTTTCCGCTCAGTAAAGGTCATCATCTTAGCACTGAATTAGTGCATTATTTTTATAAATTAATAGATTCTAAAGGAATAGTAGTTCTTATGTCAAACAAACTCTAAGACATACACACACACACACACACACACACACACACAGACACACACAATTGTTTGGTTAGCCTGAATTTTTAAAAGTTTTGTTTAAATTTTATAAACAGATAAAGAACACAAATCCGAATTTTTTATTTGGGTTTTCCGTGCCATTCCGTGCCAAGCTAAGGCTGTATTGGAAGTGTCACTCCGTATTAGTGTATTAGAGAGGGACTCTTGAGATTCATATGCTTGAAGTTAATTCTATATTTTTCGATCATATTTTATATTATATATAAATTCAACGTTGTTTTCAGTTTCTTGTCTGAGTGATTTTTTGCTGTTGAAGAAGTACAACACCATTTACATATTGGATAAACTCTATCTTTAATTTTGTTCTTTCTTTAAAATAATTATATTAACAACAACAGCAGTTGTAATAATAATAATTATCCGGAGGTTTTCGCCAATACATCCTCACCATATTTGTGCTGGCTCAGAAAAACTGGTCTACGAAGGAATCGTCTTTGCATAACCAATTCAGAAAATAAAAAATCCCAAATTATATTTAAGTATTACTTTTATTTGACTAGAATGTTAAATGCAATTGTATTTAATTATAATATGCAGTAATTTGTAATTAAGCAATGATCTAAATCTGAAGTTTTTATTATCCTGTGTGTTGTAACATTACATCTCAGTTATGAACATGATTAAAATTCCGTCATAAGTCTCTACAGTCTGTAAATTAGTTATTATCTAACAAATCTTTTAGAACTATATCATGGTTAGAAACTCACCGTACAGAAACGCTCGAAAAATGGAAGAAACATACTCACAAAATTCACTTTCGTCTTTCAGGACAGTTGTCGATATTGATAAATACAGCAACATGAAGAGTCGTTTTCAAATAATTATGCCAATTTTTCATGGTTTTGGGTATTGAACAAATAAATCACACCCAGCAGGTGGCTGCTGTCATATATAAACATATTGTGAGATGAAAGGGATATCTTTACTCAAAGGAAAGTCCCAAATTGATGTAATAAATTCTGACTTCGCTGGTTTGTATAATCGGCAGGAACAAGGACTACTTTCAAATGAGCAGAACTTAGAGTTCAAAGATAAACAAAAAAAGAAAAACTGATTTGGAAACGAAACATAAGAGGAAGATTGATAAAGAAGACAAGTGTATATTTATATATGATGTCGCAATATTTAAATGATCAGGAAGGTTACTTTAATGTAGCTAGATTTAGTGGATATTATGCCATAAGTAATTGAACATTTATTTTATTGAACTGCATTGACTGCTTCAATGTAACTGAGATGTGTAGCAATGTATGTTTGTATATACGACCACATTTGTTTGTAGAAAGCACGTGGTAATCTCTGATGAATAGGCCGCGGAGTGAAATGAACTTCGAGCTAAGGTCATTCGTACTATGTAACGGTACTTTACCGAAACACCTAATCTCTATAGACAGCTATTTGTTAAGATGACATTTTTCAGAATTTGGGCAGTATGAATCAATGAAAGAGGATGTGGTACCGTCTAAATTTTCTGCGATGATAAAATATCCTTGAAAGTGAAATCTAAGTCATTCCCTCAAATGAACGATACCATTGGTGGAATTATACGTACAAGCAGCAGCAGCAGTACTGTCATGCCGAATATAATTATCCACTGCAGTCATGTGTAATGTACTTGCGTTGTGTTGTGCATATGGCTCACAACAACGCTATAGGATATGACTGTCTGACTGACTTTCTTTATTTCCTCTTGAAAAGAGATTTCATTTAGCTATTTTTCATTATTACACTATAAAGATAGGAACACAGCTTGACATTAATGGATTCGCTACACATTAATTCTGTAGTATATATCTACAGAAGCCGAGAAACACGATGTCTAAATACATGAGTAAGAGAGCTCATTGCAAGCGAAAAAAATATATAAGTAACTTATTTTAAGAGAGAAAATGAGAAAACAATAATTTGCATTATTACATTTTACTGGAACGATTTAGAAGGATTACCACATTGGCTATTACTAGGAAGATAAGTGAATATTTTTATGATTGGAATTAAATAAATTCATTTTCCCAGTCTACTGAACAAATATAATGTCAGATATCGTTTTCAAATTCCTTCAGCCACCACACACACGAATGCCTGCCGTGAATGATCATCCAAAGAACCAAAGATGTCCACTCTTTTGCCCAAAAGGATATGCAGTAATGAGTCATTGTCTTGACAAAAAAAAAACCCAGTGTGAATCTAACATGTATATTATATCTATTATTCTTTCAAACATAGTGTTATGTTTCATTATTTAGGTCTTGGCAGTATAGTAACATATGCTTGGCTCTGTCTGAAGTCAATCTTTTGCAGAGTTTATAGTTCTATTCATTCTCTGTATAAACTGAATACGTTGTTAAATACGCAATGTTAGCGAAGGACCAAGTTTTATTAGGAAAACATTTACCTAGCTTCCAGGAAGTGGTTGAAGATTAACATGGATACTTGTATAGTGTAAAAGTTCAAACATTATTTTAATTTTAGTTATACACTATGATTCGCCGTAGCAGTGAACTGCCGTTTCAATACTCCTCCTCCAGGCTGGTTTCGGGACAGAATATAGGGTGTTCACGTATAGGTTGAAGAAACCGCCAAGCTGGTATTTGAAAATAATACGATATATATATATATATATATATATATATATATATATATATATATATATATATATATATATATATATATATATATATATATATATATATATATATATATAATTTTCCATGCAAGTGAACCGTTTGCGAACGTCTTAAATACAGCATGGCATGGTGGCCTCTTTTATAAGCTATTTCTTTTCAGAGTTCATGGAAAGCTGTGGAGATTGATTCGAAATTCTTCTTGAGATGTTAGGTCCCTTTTTCTGCTCAACGGCCATCATTCGAAACCTTACTCAGGCAATCAAGTGGTAGGACAAGGAAGTACGCTATCAGCATATCTATTTTTAGTCATGACTAAGGACTTACTATCCTTACTGGAGTTAACTAAATTTTGAATACAAATTGTTGCCTTAAGCATCATTTGTGTTTTATTAGCAGATGACACGACCTTGCTATCTTCATCATTTAACGGTATGAACGTTTAGCTTCGCAACCTTCATGACTTTGCATCGAAGTGGAGACTCCGATATAATGCTGATAAAAGCAATATCGTCATATTTTCGAGGAAACAAATCATACAAAAATATATGTTCGTACTCGGAGATACAAGGATACCTATAGTTTACTCTAGAATATATGCTGGGGTCACTCTCTCCACGGACCTTTCTAATACTGTCGCAGTGAAAAATACCTGTAATAAAGGTAGATCGGTATTTTATTTCCTTGTTGGAACTGGCATTGTAAAGGATGGTATGAATTCAATCAATAGTGTAAAGTATGGTCAAAAAAAGTACTACCTGTAATGATATATGGATGCGAATTGCGAATTATGGTCACACTTGAGCCAGTCACAGGTATATGATCTAGAAGAATGTCAAAGAAAAGCGGCAAGAAGAATTATAGGTCTAGATCAACGCTCACCTATAGAGACAACAATTAGCTGTCTTGGACTATGTATGTATGTATGTATGTATGTATGTATGTATGTATGTATGTATGTATGTATGTATGTATGTATGTATGTATGTATGTATGTATGTATGTATGTATGTATGTATGTATGTATGTATGTATGTATGTATGTATGTATGTATGTGTGTGTGTGTGTGTGTGTGTGTGTGTGTGCACGCGCGTGCGCGTGTGTGGTGTGGAGTGGGTGGGTAGGTAGGTAGGTAGGTGCCGAACATTACTTCACGTCATCCTGCATTTCCATCAGTAGATAGAAAACACGTTATCCCTAATTCATATGACACGCGTTCTAATTGGCTGACAATGAAATTTTATTAGATCTAGATTTTGAAATATATGCTTTCGTACGTACATAAACATATATACTTTTCCAATATCGTCTCAAACGCCCAGTGTTTTTAGTGTTAATGTGCATTTTCTAAGTTATTTGCCTACCGTTTAATCTTTAATAAAAACTTATGCTTCCCTCCCCCTAACTTTTAGTGTGTGATAAGCATGATAGTATGTTTTTGTGGGTTTTTTAAAACATTTCCTACTGTGTGATGTAAAGTCCATAAAAATGTAATTGTTAAAGAATAGTGCTTGCTTAAAAAATGTGACCTTTACGGCAGTTTTAACCATGTTTATGTCTCATTTACAGCGTGTCTCAAATTTCTCACGACATGTATAGTAGCATATCATTGTATAAAGTACAAGTACTTTCAGATAATTAGTTCAGTTATCTTTTAATTCAAAATAAATGTCTACAACCTCGCTAAAAAAGAAAATGTTTCCTTTTATAATAACAACTTTTCAACACTCGCCTTAAAATGTTGATATGCTTATCTACTAAAAGTGAATTGTAGGTCCATGAGGTCAGGTATTACTTTTTCATTTAAATTAATGGCGTGCAGATACTGTTATAATAAATATCTTACTTAAAAGGTATAACACTGGTCATCTTGACGCTTTCATTCGTTGACATGATTTATACCATTAACAAACGAATCTGAGTCCAAATATAAGTCGCAAAAAGTGGAAACACGTGCAAAAAGAAAACCAAAATTATTATTATTATTATTATTATTATTATTATTATTATTATTATTATTATTATTATTATTATTATTATTATTATTATTATTATTATTATTGAAAAAATATATCTTTCTTGTGGTATTAACAAATATTATTTAAACAAATTGGAATAGTTTTATTAAATAGTTTGCATTATTATTTTAACCTTATTGGCGTTATTTTGAATTTTTGAGACTATATCCCTGAGTATTTTATTAATAACGTTATGTAGGTATCATGATAACAATAAATATGAATTACGAGGTGGTTATGGTACGAACTAGTGTCAGATCGAATGCGTTGTAAAGTGGACTGGTTAGCATATTGCGGAACGGTTTTCGGACATGGGTTTCAAAATTCGGTTAATTTGTCAATAAATTTATGACCTCTCTCAACAAACGACGAAACAATTCAGCCATTCATTGTCTTTTCAAAACATGAAAATCTGCAAATGAATGAAAAAGAAATATAATTTATTGTGATTAGCAGGTTAGCATTGTAGCATATGGTATATATATTTTATTGGTCAGCAAACACTAATATTAAGAGATTCGTCGGCATTTTAACACGAACCCTAATTATACTTAGATTACCTCTGTCAATTTTGTACAGGTTCATAAGGATTCAATTTTAACACAATAACGGTTTATGACAGGTATTTGACGCCCACATATACTACATACATACTAGGTAGTATGTATGCATACATCTAGGTTGGTAGGTAGGTAAGTAGGTAGGTGGTTGGGTAGGTAGGTGGGTGGTTGGGTAGGTGGGTATGTAGGGTTTAATGGCACTTCATAATACAACTTGATTCATGTGTCCAATATAACCTGCTGACGCAAAAGCTGTTGGATACTCGGCATCTGTCCTCTATCATATTGTATGATCTGTTTAAACATCAACATTAAGAGGTATCAATAGCTAACTGTTTCACACATCAACATTGTGACGTTTTAACTTGCTTGTTCATTAATGCTGAAAGGACTGCATAAAACAAGTGTAGCCTTTCAAGTAGCTTAAATTTCAGTAAAATAACGACTGTAGAGTTTTGCTGTTAGCGCTATCGTTAATTAGTCTTTCCAGCAACAGTTTTAAGCATTTACATCACGTCTTCCTAAATCGGTCTCACAACGGAAGCCAAGAAAATAATTACTCTTTACTTAACTTTATCATAGCATTCCAACATTGTGGGCGAGCCTGAATGACAACAAATTATAACGATAAAATTTCAAGAAAGAAATCGTCCGAATGTCTAACGTCTTCCTTATGTAGGTGTGTAGACATAAGGTTTTCTTCCCAATTTAAGTACAACCACCCACCCACCTCACACATATTCCACACATGCATGTATAGCTAGTTATCAAGATACATCATACATTTAAGAGGTTATGTGAGTGTCCACCACAAAACATTCGGACGATGTTATTATTTAGACTTTTGATTACTGCCAGATTCCCCTTCCTACATTGTTAGGTTGGTTGTCTCGTTTTGGTTTTCGTTATCTAGAGGTGATCGCCAACGGTCTAATTTGCCTAGAACATGTAAATATTAATATAAAATGTGAAACATTTGGGTGGAATAAATAAAGATCTGAGCAAATATATAGAACAGAATAACACGAGCCCCTGTTACAAATGAAGACAAAATTTAATCAAAATTCATAACAATAAAATTCATATACAATTATGTTAGTTCATTACAATTTAAAGATAATCATCGTTCGTTTTGAATTGACTTATTCAACGAATTTCAAATACAGATATGATTATACCAATAGCCGATCTATTAAATAATAGAATTAATTCCAAATTCTCAGGTTTCTCGCCACTTTTGCCCTTCAAACTTTGTGTAGTCACTTCGGTTTTGTAAATACGTGTTACGTCACGTCACGTCACGTGGATACTTCCCGCAGAGCTGTCTCACCTTTCAAATAAACAAAAATAAGTAATCTAAATCTTCCGTCATATTATCATGGGGGAATAGATCAATACCCTCCACCTCGTTAGATCAGATATAGTTCTATCGAAATTCAAACAGATACCAAAGGCTATCTAGTCTAACTGGCCATAGCAGACCATACAATCCTGGTTTCGAAAGATTAATGATCCTGCTAATGACTATTTCAACACACCACCGAGACATTAGTTCCAGTCTCATCTCAATTACACAAATAAATGAAATTCCTTATTACGGCATAGCTAGAACGAACACCAACATTTCAGGCCCTTACAATACGTGAACTCACATAAGGTCGGAGAATTCACACGGATTCTAGTATTCTCAACTAAAAAAAGGCATGCAATTCTGCATACATCTTTTCCTATAATAATCGAGACTCTACATTCAAACGAGTCGCCAATGTATATACAAAATATCACTGTACGAATTCAGATAGATGAACTCAACACAGTTATACTCATCTCAAGAAAATTGATTTCCGAATTTACACAAATAAATCCATGGAAATACAAGCAAATAAATCAACAAATTATCATAGTATTACAAACGATTTACGCAAGATTGTTGCAAATACCTTGAGATTCAAAATTCTTACTTCTAAAATTGTGTTTGGCAATTTCCAGACAATCGTTTTCCCTAGATAATATTACGCGATTTTAACTTCTTAAATTCAACTCGGAGTCTTCTTACATTTGCTTCTCTCGCAGAAAAAAAAAGGCGTAGACTGATTTTACTTGTACTATTAGCACATTTAAACATTTAGTTTTCATGTGGAACCACACCCCTTTACATCGTGTTCAATCCAAATAAATATATTTCCCGCCTGAAAGGGCCAAAATAGTGCAGTTCATCTGACAACTTAGCTTATCAACTACTTTTCTTTGAAATATTTCAAATCTGACAACTCCGCTACTGGTTGAAAATTAACCCTGGAGTTGTTCAGTTTAAACAAACGTATCTCTTAATTAATAATCACTAAGCTCATTACAGAGACTGTACCAATCCGTGTATTATGGCGATTTAACATGCGCAAACCTCAATAAATCTAATTAATCGTACACGTATCCAACTAAATGTATTCTCCAGAGATCGAGAGAAACATTTGACCCATTACAGTTACGCTTTTTATTAAAAGTTCTCAATGAATCAGATAATATATACAAGATTTGAAACAAAAGGTAGGTATTGTTTGACAGGCAACTGACCTTGTTGATAGTATCATACAAGAAAATCTCTAAGTCAACTCTTTCTTAACTTTCCATATTGCTTTTCTGGCATTATCACACAACCTTACATTTCGAGCGCAAATGAGTAGAAGACCACATCAAGACACACACGCACACACGTAAACATACATGTGCACATACAAAACTCCAGAATATATGCGAAAAATGCTCGTGTGTAATCATGTAAAATCTAGTATAATATTGCAAGTGCAATGAAATATTTCCAGGACAGATGTGACAATTATAAAGAAGAGCACCGTGAGCGGTATGTTATACACTCACCCCGAGAAGAATAACCGATCCTCATGAAACTACTGGCAAGTTTTCTCACATATCCACGTTAGTCGAGTCGAGAATCGAAATAACACGAACATAGGTGAAACGTGTGAGCTATATCTAAAGGCGAGCGCCACTTGGGGCCATTGACAAAAAGGATAAACTTTTTGCGGATAGTGTTGAAAATGGTAGAGTACGGTAGAGTGGGATCTTTTTATCTTGACATTTGAACTGTCTAACCAAAAATCTATTGTAAATTACCCACCAGTGTCAGCAGGTTCTCTTCACAAATTGGTGTTATTATGTGTTGATAGCGTAATGATATGTTACAGAAACCTTCTGCCTTGCTTGTGGCAGTGATCTGCATTTATGACTCCAGAAACATTGGGCTTCTTTCTTTTGAACCATGTGCAAGTAACTCTCAAGTCAAGGGGTCACTGTGACATTGACCTTTGACCGTTTGATCTCTACAATCAATACATTTCTAACTACTTCCAAGTATATGTTATCAAGAAGGCTTGGTAATAGTACTAAAGTTATTGTTCAGAAAATAAACGTTATGTTGCTATTTTAGTCACAATGACCTTGGCTTTTGAAGTTTTAACACCAAAATCAATAAGTGGTATGTATGTATGTATGTATGTATGTATGTATGTATGTATGTATGTATGTATGTATGTATGTATGTATGTATGTATGTATGTATGTATGTATGTATGTATGTATGTATGTATGTATGTGTGCGTGAGTGCGTGCGTACTTGCATGTTTCTATTTAGAAGCGCTTACAACATCTGATCACTATAGTGGTTATATAATGGTAAATAAAGGTAAACGTCCGAAATATGCAAAATTACACAAAAACTCTAGGAAGATAAACTTTTTCAAATAAATGTAATTAAAGTACAACCAAATGAAATATAAAACGAAATGATGTTAAAATTCTGTACAATGTATATAAAAAGACAAAAGGTAGTACATGCTCAGTCATTAATTGATATGGTCACAATTTGTTATGCAGACTACATTCGCAAAATAGCTTCAAGACGGTCTAAGGTTATGCATCATCATAAAATTTTTTTTCGTATAGTTGACACTGAAATGCTGCTGTCTCACATGGAATAAATTGACACACTGGCATGGTGTGCACTATAGTAGAGGTTCACCCTTCAGGATGTATGCACTCGTCAGGCATCTGTGTCCAATAAGTAACATGCTACTTCATTTCTGCAATTTGTTTTTATAGAATAGATGCCAGTCGCCACATAGTTTAATGTTCTTAAGTTTGCTTGTGGGGTTTTCAACCGGTGTATGTTTCCAAGTATTAAGAAGACGCTGATTCATACAATATATTAAGTCAGTATATGCAGTGACGGAATACCCAATAGGCAGAGTAGGCACCGGCCTATGGGCCCCACGCCTTTTAGGGGCCCCATGACAACGGATAAAAAAACATTGAATTGATTTGATCTTGACGTATTAGGAGATAATTTGCAGGGGGGGGGATTTCGATTGCCTAGGGTTTAATCCAGCACTGAGTATATGAAATCTTTCATTAAGAAATGGGAAACTGCATGGCATCTTTGGCTGCTACATTGGTCTTCTCTTTATCCTTTATACATGTGTGACTAGAACCAACAAAGGGAGAGTGATTTACGTCTGATTTACTTTGTCTCACGTGTCAAAGCTGTAGAGTGTACAGTGTGATATATTCGAGCAAAGAAAACTCTTCACTGAACTGACTCTTAAAAACACTTTGTTAATTAATCTCAAAGGGGAACATTTGAACTGCATTAGAATAATTTAAATTGAGTATCTTTAACAACACTTCTGAAGCTTGTCTGGACTAAACAATTGATCAGACTAGTCGCATGTGACCACAAATTCAGCCGAAGATAAGGCCAAAAGCAGTGTGTTGCATTGGAGCAGCAAACATTTGCAATTCTTCACCTCAACTACCACGATCCTCTGCTCAAACGACATGGGACGCAACTCAGGATAGACAAGTTACCTCCACTCAGCCGTCTATTATAACACGACGAGAGTTGTATCGAGAGCATTCAACAACCCCGAAAGCGCAGGAATATTTTCAGGCATCAAGTATAAACCATCTAAAATGTTGGCGACAGTCCATCATTTTGAACAAGTATTGAGTAGGAATCATTTTTCTTCTTTCAGTAGCAACAACACTAATATTTGACCTTTTGTCCCAGCAACAAATGTGTTCCTTATACTAAATGAAAGACATTCTACAACGTTCGGTCAAGGTCCGTGACTAAGAATGTAAGCTATTGTGCGGAAATCGTTTTACTTTTTATGCTACAGCGACCTAATCCCAAATCAATATGCTAAAGATATTTTGTGGAAATCAAAACCAATGGACAGAAGGACGAATGGAGGATTTGGATTTGGATTTTTTAACGTAGCTTTAACAATTTTTCAGTCATATGGTTACCATATATGCAGTGTGGCAGTTTATAGTGATATCTAGCACTGGCGCATCATGCCGCAGACATGTAGCATGATGTCTAACCCTGTTACATTATCCTGACACCAGGACGACCAGTCCTAACACTAACCTCTTAAAGCTGAGCGCCAAGCGAAGACTGAATCTGACACTACTGATATTATATTTAAATTTCCAGACTTGTAGAGAGGGTCTTCCACAATTTTATTCTACTTCGACCGGGATAATATATAACATACTTTGGCAAAGATATCTGTCGAAATAAAAAGTAGGCTTTTGGGATGCAATATAAATGCTTCATTGGTGTTGAAAGGAATTTGTGAAGGGAGGTGTAGCCACCATCTCGCTCCCAATTTAGATAAATATATAGCTCTGGCTAGAATGTATCAAAAGTATGTGCAATGTTTGGCAGGAATGACCCACAAATGGCCGAAATTATAAGTAATTATTGACAGAGTACAATTAAATTCCACGTGATGATTTACAGGTCTGGACATCATAAGCAAATATAAATTAGGACAATGATCAAAAAATATTTAAACAGTTTTACTTAACCAGACACTTATAGGAACCAGTCTGGACAAATTAATCAACATCAAACATTAAATTCGTTAGTAATTCAGCATATTTCCGTAACATCAATCTTTAGATTTAAACTTCTGAGGTATGCTCTTATTGTTCGTCATGCTTTAGAATATCCATATTCTCTTCCGCCTTATATGGAATTATTTAGGTTTTCGACAAAGTCGCGTAAAACGGATGGTTGAAGTGGAGCATGTTATCAGTGTTAAAGCTTACCATTTTTTTTAAAAAAAAAAAAAAAAACAACAGCTTGCATTAACTGATTTATCATTTTATTCACAATATGTTTGGGGAATGAAACACATTAGAAACTAGAAGGTTACTTAATACCATGAAATGTTAGACACCATAATAATTTGCACTATATTTGTCCATTGTTCCATATTGGCTCCCATTATGTGCGGATTTGTGTTTTACTTGGCAGCGGATAAATCATTTATTTTGTGTGTGGTCGCCTTGTTTTTCAAAGGTCTTAAATTAAATGTGATAATAATTATAGATGTCGAAATTCCAGATAACATAGCAATTTATTTTTCACATATTATGTGGGATAGTGGTATATATTATGTCCACACACACACACACCGCAAAAACCACATTTTCTTTATATACACTTATAATGGTACATGTTCAGATGGAGCATTACAGAATTTGTACATAAAGAACAGAATATTCTCTTTTATATTCAAGTCTGAAATCAAATAGCGGCTTCAGCCAGGTTGAATATTATAATCAGGTGAAGCTGAGTTAGATGTTGTTTTCTACATTGTTGGTACTTTGCTGTATCGGTCGATTATGAAGAGATCTTTTCATGATGTTTTAGAGAGAACGACCACGGATTAAAGAAATCTCGGGACATATATCCACGGTTTGTAATTCTATTACATATTGTGTCTATGGCTATATTTAGATGGGTTCATACAGACCCTTTTGAAGTCACTGGCTACGCCGTGGTGCGATGCACTTTCTCACACCTTGACAAAGAAACATTTATCAATCCACTATCGTCAACACCTGCAAATCATGCAAATAAGACGCAGAATATGAAATAGACCTGGAAACTGTATACCATGTTATTTTCTCAAATGCCATGATTCATCTGTCGTCATTCGTGTTCAATGTCGTCTGCGTCATCCATTCTTGTTTTGGAAAGTCAGTGAAATCCTACCGTGCATGCATTAGATTTCTCTTTCTAGTATGTCAAGTCTTAATTAAATTCTGAAATACGAGAAGTAGATTATTGGATCCAGAACTGCAGGATCGCATTTTTGGGCGCGAAATGGAGAAGATAAACACTGTACGATATTGCATGAAACCTTGTTTAAGTATAAATTTGTCAGGAAATATGAGTAATGCAAAGAAGCATAATTACAGATCAATCTGCCAGAATCCGTCTCGAATTTTAAAGCTGAGCTTGTTAAGGAAGCTCAATTTCAAGCGTCCCAAATTAATTCGGGGTGTACCATTACCGTAGTTGTTTAAATACCAAATGATTTGAAGAATCGGATTACCTTTAGTGTCATACTATTTGAAGAAGTACGACTGATTATTACAGGTCTGCATGTATCGATTATATTATGTTTCTCCTTTTGATGTGGTTATGCCGCCATGGGGATAGTAGCTTCCATCCACACCACATATTTGATACAGCTTTTGGTACCTGTTGTCAGTTGTTATTAAAAATGTACCAATCTTACTGAATATCTACAAGTTGCTTAAAGGGAACACTGAGCAAAATAAAGCACTCTGCAATGGAGGTTTTACATAAAATAGCATGCACGAGTCCCCACCATAGAGTTGTAAATTAATGCGTTGTTATCGATTTTTGATGTATGTATGTATGTATGTATGTATGTATGTATGTATGTATGTATGTATGTATGTATGTATGTATGTATGTATGTATGTATGTATGTATGTATGTATGTATGTATGTATGTATGTATGTACGCAAGCACGTATGTGTGTATGTTTATATGTATGACGCTTATTTCATCTTCAACAGAGATTACACAGTTGAGTTAATTGATAACAAACTGTGTAAAATTAAATACCCATACCTTTCTGTACCCTCTCCTACTCCCAAGTAAGTTGTTTTGCTGTTTTCAGTTTTCAGTTCTAGTCATTACAGGACGCGATCTGGATCACTTGGATGTAGGCATGATGTATTTTGTTTTACTTTTACTCGTATAGAACCTGATTATAGAACCTGATCCAGCGGAGATATAGAGCCAACTCGTTGCCGTCGCAATATCCAAGCTCCACTAGAAGCCTGATTTTCATAAATCAGCTTGCAAAACATACTCGTAACGCAGTTTGTGTGAAATATCCGAGGTGTGTTGATAATTCTACCGTTAAAAAAATTAATTTATCACTAAAGAACCGCGATAATACAGAAATTTACTATATTCATTTTCATTAAGTTACATTGCTGTCAATTCTTTAAGCTTACAAACTGAAATATTTATATTAGCGCGCATTGAAACTGAGTCAGGCTAGTGATTGTTTTTATTCCGTGAAATGTGTTGGGTTCTTTTTCTCACCACGTTTATGAGCGGTGGAAAAGGCAAATGTTCAGACTCTTCTGGAAATATGGATATAGGTATTATTCAGAACATATCGGAACTTGTCTTGTATCAACTAGGGACTAACTAGCGTAATCCACACCTGCCTTTTTTGTCAAAGTGACTAACTAGCACAAATCACTCATCTCCGTAAAACGTGTTTTCATGTGCGTACGTGTGTGCGTATGCGTGTAATGTTTTCAACTTACACCAGGATAAAGACTTCAAATTTTTCTCAATATCATGCGATTTGGTTGTAAAATATATACAAGATGATACCATTTTGGCGACTGGTGTGGAGGCGGTGAACAAGAAATGAGATCGGAAGCGAAACTGTTCGCGGAAGATAAAGGTTTATTTTTATTTTTGACTACTTGTGACAGTTCTTATTCATTTTATTTCAATTGCAAACATGTATGAAAACGGATCGGCTGCTAAATGAATTTAGGTCCAGCATGGAAAAGGTTATTGACTTTTACTTCTATCCATCCACCCCAACCATACACCTAAACTCCTCCAAAAAGTTACTATCATTAACATAATATCTCTTTATACACTGAGTTCGTTTTTTCCCTTTCACAGTGACTGAACCACTATTTAAAAGTATTGTATGGACAAATCTGTGAAAAGAAGATGGATGAAAGTGTCGATGTATTGCATTTAGTAAATTTGATCTTGGAGTAGCTATAGAATAGCTGCCAGCAACTGGCGCCGATGGCTACCCATGCAATCCACCCATCCCCCGCCTAAAAATTTATCCTCAAATTTGGCGCCCCATTTAACTTTGCGAACTTGGCAATCGCCTATATGGACGGGCCGCTCCTTCTATCCAGATGCCCTGGCTCTTATCTGGTCAACTAATGACATAATGATACACCCAAGTGATTCAATTTGTCGGGTAGACGATTTCGTATCTACGTAAGGTAGTAGTCGATTAAGATCATCCACAAATGAAGGGTCAATTTATCAATTTTATTGGTTTGGTTTTATGTTATACAGCACAGCAAAACATGTAGATCATTAAGTGTAATGGCAAATGGAGAAAAAGTTCTCTGCACAGGACACACCATGGTAGTCTATCCGTGCTGACAATAGTCCGGCAAGCTAACCGCTTAGCTACGCCCATACTCTCTCGCTATATTGATTGCATCATTTACGCACTCGAGTCTCATCGGTAACTTACAACCACCAGCACTTTTGCATAAAAACTCGAGTTTCCATAGAAAAGCATTGACAATAAATGGATAGCCACACGATATTTTGTTCACAGTGGTATCAGGATATTTACCCGAGACTTTAGCGGTGCAAAGCAAGTGTTTCGAAAAACCAGCTGTATTCACCAACTTATATTGAAGCGATGATAATATCTGTAAATTATGCTTTTATAGTTAGATTAACATGAATGTTAAATTTTTCCTGATTTCAATTTAATTTACAAAAAAATTGTGTAATTCAAAATTAAATACTTTTGATTACCCGACCATGACTGTATCCATCAAGACTTGATGGTGTCATGGCAAATATTAGCTGGAAAGAAGAAGTAACACAGATAGACTGTATGTATGTATGTATGTATGTATGTATGTATGTATGTATGTATGTATGTATGTATGTATGTATGTATGTATGTATGTATGTATGTATGTATGTATGTATGTATGTATGTAGGTAGGTAGGTAGGTAGGTAGGTAGGTAGGTAGGTAGGTAGGTAGGTAGGTAGGTACAGGATTGAACGGGCAGTCAGCACAATCAAAGCTCTATAGTGCCAATGAAAACGTTAAGTTCCCCAAAAGTAAAGGAAAAATTGCCCCCCCTTTATATCCTGAAATTAAACTTTTGTAAATCAATGGAATTAATGTCTCATACCCACCCTACATTATTCCCTCCGTGTAGTTTTCTCTCCCCAAGATTGCAATCTGCGATTGTATAAGGACGCCAAATCGCTTCGTTCTGCATCAGTCCAGCAATGTGTAAATTAAATACGGGATAAAAGTCAACCGTACAAGATAAGGTACGGCACGGACAGGGAAACGAAGACAAACTTTAGGTAAGGAGAAAAGGACAAACGGAGGAGACTAGGGTATTTAATGAGTACTATGCGCGTGTTCTTAACGTACTATATGAAACAAATGCTTATGTATATAGCAAAAGATTTTTTTTATCTCTGCCAGCAATTAAACCTTGACACTTCGATAAAAGAAATAAATGAATTAACAAAACAAGATAATCACGTGTATGAGAGATATTACAGAATTTGGGGAAGCAGTTGTTTGAAACCAACACTGAAGAAAAAGCACCGCAGAATTTAAGAATTATTTTTTTTGCCAGGGTTAAGGACTTAGGATAACTCTAATCATTATTCTATTGTTTAAAATTGTTTATCTGACAGGGAACGAAATAATAATAATAATAATAATAATAATAATAATAATAATAATAATAATAATAATAATAATAATAATAATAATAATAATAAGAAGAAGAAGAAGAAGAAGAAAAAGAAGAAGAAGAAGAAGAAGAAGAAGAAGAAGAAGAAGAAGAAGAAGAAGAAGAAGAAGAAGAAGAAGAAGAAGAAGAAGAAGAAGAAGAACTGGCTTGCATTTATCTTTGATGCAAAGACTTTAAATATCGACAACCCACGCGGTTTTGAACCCTGGCCGAGTCATACCAAAGACTTATAGTACTTGCAGCTGCCTCACTTGGCTCTCAGCATTAAAAGGTTATTGTTAGTTTTGGTCGGTCTTGTGTCGGGATAATGTGACTGGGTGGGATATGATGTCATATGGCTGTAGCGTGATGCCCCAGAGATAGGTATCACTATAAAGTGCTCAATGCAGACATCGTAGCGATATGACTGAAAAATTGTCAAAGCTATTTTAAATCTCTCTCTCTCTCTCTCTCTCTCTCTCTCTCTCTCTCTCTCTCTCTCTCTCTCTCTCTCTCTCTCTCTCTCTCTCTCTCTCTCTCTCTCTCTCTCACACACACACACACACACAGTCTACTTGTACGAGTTATTGCTCGTATTTCATATAAATAGTCCATGTCGTAGCACTACTGTAATTTTTCCATGTGATGTCTATACTTGCTTGAATTTCTTTGTTGCGCATGGTAAAGACTATATATGACTTTAATTCAAGATATATCTCTCTTATAAATATAAACGTACCTCACCCGCATTGGGAAGAAGAACTAAGCATCTCTTAATAAGGTTATCTAAGTCTTGAATACAGTTCACTGAGACAGCGACAATTCTGAACAAGAACGTCAGACAATTGATCTCCTGAACAAATTATTAAGGGGCTATGTACGCACCAGTACATAGTACTGTTTGTGATGTGCGTACACGCAAGGATGCATTATAAATGTATTATATATGTGTGTTTTCCAACGAACGGTTAAAGGAGCCACGACATCCTTGCTCATTTTGAGAGAGTTATTAAGTTAGGAAAGAGAAATAAATTCTTAAATAATCATACTTACGAACAGTTAATTTAATACCCCTATCTACATCGCATAATAAGCTACACAAGTGCAGCAAACGCAAAACACTATAGGTGTCAGCATTCGGATAGGCTAAATGGGACGGACTGAGTAGGAAAAGCTATGTACGATTGGACAGACATCGTAGCGATATGACTGAAAAATTGTCAAAGCTATTTTAAATCTCTCTCTCTCTCTCTCTCTCTCTCTCTCTCTCTCTCTCTCTCTCTCTCTCACACACACACACACACACACACACACACACACACACACACACACACACACAGAGTCTACTTGTACGAGTTATTGCTCGTATTTCATATAAATAGTCCATGTCGTAGCACTACTGTAATTTTTCCATGTGATGTCTATACTTGCTTGAATTTCTTTGTTGCGCATGGTAAAGACTATATATGACTTTAATTCAAGATATATCTCTCTTATAAATATAAACGTACCTCACCCGCATTGGGAAGAAGAACTAAGCATCTCTTAATAAGGTTATCTAAGTCTTGAATACAGTTCACTGAGACAGCGACAATTCTGAACAAGAACGTCAGACAATTGATCTCCTGAACAAATTATTAAGGGGCTATGTACGCACCAGTACATAGTACTGTTTGTGATGTGCGTACACGCAAGGATGCATTATAAATGTATTATATATGTGTGTTTTCCAACGAACGGTTAAAGGAGCCACGACATCCTTGCTCATTTTGAGAGAGTTATTAAGTTAGGAAAGAGAAATAAATTCTTAAATAATCATACTTACGAACAGTTAATTTAATACCCCTATCTACATCGCATAATAAGCTACACAAGTGCAGCAAACGCAAAACACTATAGGTGTCAGCATTCGGATAGGCTAAATGGGACGGACTGAGTAGGAAAAGCTATGTACGATTGGACAGGGGCGATCGCGAAAAGGAAAATTGTAACTGGTCTTCGAAAGTGGAAAATGGAGAAAGCTGACCTCGATGATCCATATGACACGTTGAAGGTCACTAAAAGAACAGACCTAAAGGAAGAGTAGAGCTTGATTAGTAGTCTCTAGATGGTGTCGAAATGATAATAGATGAACCAGTATCAGCACTACTAGACAGATGGTCTTTAAATTTGGATTAGTAGGGATTGTTGTCGAAGCGTACGCTGCTGTAGTTGCTTATTCCCCATCAAACTCGTATGCGTATGAGATAGCCTACAATAACTTTTCGGCCCATTCCAAAAGATCGAGAAGCCGAAGCAGTGATATATGCAGAGCTACAAAGTGGCGTATGTATAACTTGGAAAGGAACAATAATGCAACCGATCTGAAAGAGTTACAGCAAATTATAGTTACAGTGATGGAATAATTGTTTTCACTGTGTGACGAGGTTTCGGAAAGTAAATTGATAAGAACTATCCCTCATCAGAGAAAAAAGTCAGGACTCGCAAGAATGTGATATCGAAGGAATCAACGCAAAACTCAGAACCAGCTATAGTGCTATAGACTCGTCGTAGAATGTTGTGGTCGATCAGAAAATTATCGAACAGTGCTCGACACTCGAACCACAGAATAAGAAAGCCAATCCTCCAACCGAAGGCCGAGTTCATAGGCACAATATAGCATCGTCCATGAAAGTAGTGAATGCCGTGGATAGACTTCAAGGTTCGTGTTCAATATTGTGTTTAACTCCATCAATGCGATGGAAGGCAAAAGATATTTTAAATTACTATATGTTGACAAGCTATGGTACAACATGTTTGTTTTGTGCCTGGCGGGACGACAGCTAAGTTCAAAGGTTTGATCAACGATCATGACATCGGATCCTGGCCATTGAGAAAATTTTGCTCCACCAAATATTGAGTAACTGCAAAACTCTAAGCATCAGAGACGTCAGCGGTAACCAGGGAAATCGTAGCTTTAACTGAGACTGTCTATAAGGCGCTAAGTGCCTCTTGCGTACCTTGTAGCTCGAAATGAAGTGCTATATATTATTTCTAGAGACCGATTTCATGAAGCCCTGACTGATTTCGACATGGGGATAAAACTTCATGCGTACAAGACTGACTTCGTTTCATGGGACGTTGCAGATTATGGTTGAACCATATGCCAAGAGAAAGGCAGAGGGAGAAGTACGGTACTTGGTAGAGAAGAACGAATAATAGAGTCAAATAAGAACAGATACTATCGCCGGGAACGGATAGCAACATGATATAATTGTCGTCAGAAGGGATATATCAGCCCGGAATGTGCAAGGTCAAGGGTTCAAATTTTCTAGACACAATTTTAAAAATTGAGCCTTCATATACGCGGTGGAACTACAACGTGTGAAGACTCAGAACTAGATGCCCTTGTTGAAATCAATTGTACCAAGACCGATTTTTTGGATACAGTGGCATCAGTCATCATAGTGTCGTATGAGACATTCGATGCCATTGCATCTGCGGATAGACCACCTCTACAGCTCATGAATGAACGTGGTGGGGCAATCCTTTCCCCAACACCCTGACGATCTGTTGGGACAGACCAAAGATCTCCTGACACGCGAACAGTTACAAGAAGCGCGAGAGCGTATATAACAGCATTGTAAAGTACTGTATAGCGATTTCGGTCGTAGGAAATATTAATGTATGAGGTTAAAAAAGACACCACCTCCTAAAAACAAACAACCACGTAAGTTTTCAAGGTTTTTCAAAGCGTAAATGTTCATGTGAACAACACTTTGATTGCGAAGGTTACATCAAACCTTCCTCGTTACCTTGTTACTTGCCAATTACTCTTTGTCCGCCGTTCTCCGTACGTTATAGGCGACTTAACAGCGTGACACAGAAGGTTACCTACTCTTCTCACTTACACGCGTGGATGATTCCCTTGATGTGATTGCACGCGATTTCTGACACTCGACATTGGATCTAACAAAAGGATACGGACAAGGATAAGTAACAGAACAAAGAAGTCTTAAACTGCGTTCGTATGCATAAAGGACTTCACAAATTCAGGGTAAAGGCGACGAACTTATGGTATAGTACATCAAGACGCTAACGGAATAGGAGAGAAAAAATGTGAAACATGCAAGGATTTTTGTCAAGGAGTTCAAGAAATATTTGTATGGTAGAAGATTCGTTCTGTGAACTTAACACGGTGATAAAGTTTAAGGACCACAGTATGTCTGGAAACATTGTCAGAATATGACTTAGACATCCAACATCGCCCAGGCCAATTTCAATAGAATGCAGACGAACCTGTCAGAATTGCATAAACTACACGCAACTATCTGCTACCGTGGGACAAGTCTGATCATGATATCGATACAGTAGTATTGCAGTATCGGCGAGAGAGTTGAAAGAGTTCAAGCAAAGAACCCTAACAATGCAGTCTCTAATGGGTTATAAAAAATGAAGACCTCCATGGGATATAAAATCTACACAAAGTACGCATCTACATGCGTAGTGGGATCAGTTATTTGTTAAAGACAATTTGTCCTATCGAGAACATATTGTAGCACCAAACACCTTAAGGATCACCGTTCTACTCAAATGCAAAAGTTCACTTACAGGTGAACATTTAGGCAGCCGACATGGAGCAGGAATTATGCTACGTCTGCAACATTTACACGTGCAAATAGTTTAGATTAGTGTACTGGTTGCAAACATTTAAATAAACATGCACGTAGCTGTTGGTGATGTAAAAACTGTCCATTCCAGTTAAAGACACATTTGCACATATGTGCTTTAGTATTAATTTTTCTGTTCAACCTTTTCTTAAAGCATTTGTGATTTTCACATCGAATGTGGCATCTCAAGAAAAAAGCCATGGTTTACGAGAATGAGCTGTAGCGGATATTACACGACATTAGACATATGGCTAATATACTTGTAATGCTGATAAAAGTTTATTTAACTTCATTGTTGATCTCTGAAAATATCTTTCTTAACAAGTCCTTTTTTAAACAAAAACATTTATTTAAAAGAATATCTATTCCAAGTGTTTAAACCAAAATAGCTTCTTCATCACGGTACAGCATTCAAAAGTAGAATATGTGCACATCCACAAAATATGTCCTGTTTCATTATCTATTTGTTTCATCAAGTACATGTTTGTAGCAGTTGGAAGAAGTTGTACCTAAAATGTCAGATGTACTGCATCAAAAACAAAATCTTACATAATGATTCACGTCATAACAAGCGGATAAAGACGTACAGTAAATGAAACAATGCCAAGATGAATGAGGTACGAAATGCACAACGTAACAGCAGCTAGTTGTTCAGTAATCCTAACGATCAGAAAGGAGAAATGAATGAGCTCTTATTTATTTCCATTAAAGAACGCAGTTTCGGTTATCGTAAACGGTGTACACATTCGGAATTTTGGCAAAACGATTGAGCCTTAGGTGAAGCAGCTTTTTCATTGAACTGATGACCGTCACCGGTGCGCAACGTGCAACACTTGTGTTAGTTACGATGTCGTAGCCTCAACTTAGTTTGTTGTGGTTGAGGATACGAACTGATCCCATATCATGTAATGGAGAAAAAAATCTCACTAAAGTCAGAAACACAAATAGTTTAGAAATCTACTACATAAGTATAATCATTTTGTGAAGAAAAAAATGGATTATTTTGAATTTATTAAGCCCTTACACGATAAAATAAATTAACATAGTCACGTTAACCTCACGGTGTCCACCATGACAGATAACGCGAGACACTCGCCGTGACCCCTTTTCTACATAAGGCTTGCCAGGCTATATATGGATATTCTACGCTATGGTATTAGTTGTTGAATGAAATAACAAACGCGAAGATGGAAAATAGATACTTGCAAAAATTGCGGAATGCAGTTTTTGTTGAGAAAAATAATGGCTTCTTGGTGAAATTTCAAAGTCACCGGTCAACCGTATTTACTTTTAATCCGCAGAATTTCCTACTCAAACCGCACCATATTTTGTACTACGATCTGTTTACTTTTCCATATAAAGCCTTAATGTCCTTATATGGCACACAAACACGAGGCTGAGAACGGAAGTAGGCATTATTTAAACTAATATGGCATACGATCAAAACGAAAATATCGGATCAGAAAGGTAAACGAGATTTTAACACTATTTCTACAATGATTTGCGATAATTCCAGTATTAAATAAGAGGACTACTCAATTTATTACATTATATTTAAAGAACATGTTCAAATTTTTTATATTAGTTTAAAAAAGAGCCGGATGTGAATCACACCCGGCTGCTCCATTGACACACATAGACTCATGTTAGTACCCTGTCCACGAGGTAGGACTAAGGGTACTAATATTAGTACTACACTTGTGTTAGAACAAAGATACAAGACAAAGATGTACGCCGATGGAAATAACAGGTACAGGGGAACTTATGGAGAGTCGCTATGGACTTACTAGGACCATTCCCTAAAGATCTATTCGGATAATGCATTCATACTTACTATCCAAGATTACTTGACATACGATACTGACGCCCTTACATTAACTTCAAAACAGTTTCGTCTGTTGTGTTAGCTGATATGTGAACCAGAGCAGACACATTGATCAAGGGAGACAATTTGAGTGAAAGCCTTTTCACGAACCGTAAATACCTCTAGATATTCATAAAATTTGCATTACACTTTTCCACCTTCAATGGTAACAGCTATGAAAAGGACTGGGATGAATATATGCAGTAAGTGTGTATGACGTAACAGTTGTTAAGCAGGACAGATATGGCATTTACAAAATCAGATGTCCTTGGAATATGAAAATAGCACTGACAGTTGAAATATTGACTGGACTACTGCATGATCAATGCAGTTTCTTTTTTTATCTGATGAGTACGTGCTAAGTTTTTTAAGAGCGAATGGATTCAAACACTTAGGAGACAACATACGGCAAGCGAAACGCCACTATGACGCAAAGTGAACTAAAGGAATTACGAGAAAGGACATAAAGTTTGGTTGTATAGTTCACAACATGGAACAAGTATCTCATCGCAAATTACATGCTGTAGACATGTCCATATGTCGTATTGAATCTTTTTAACGATATTACATACCAGATTCAGAGAGGTAATAAGGCCAGTGAAAACCTTTTAAATAAGCTTGATAGAGAAGATACAAAAGTTTCTGAAGGTCAATAAATTGAACTAGAATACTGCTATTTTGGTCTTTCTTAACATGTTGAGAATGATACTGATCACCCATACACTTGCAAATGAAAATTTCAGTTTGCAGTAAATGGAGTTAGGCGACCTGTCTGCATTCAAGCAATTACAATAAATTTTCATTGAAATTTACGGGCGTATAATGTTTCGAAATATATCTCAGTTAGAAAAAGTTAGAATTTGCCACACAAGTTCAGAAACGTAGTACAGGCTGGTTAAAAGAGAATAATAAGTTAACCATCTCAGAACAAAAATAGTAATGAAAATCAGTCAATTCTTCTCCCAAATGAGCTTAATAATTTAGTTTTTGTTTATCAGCATTTTATCAGCTATCATACATTAATGGATTAAAAAAATTACCAGTGATACAAGTTTGCTTCTCTACATTTCGTTTCGTTCATTTATTAGATTCCAAACAATCCTTGTGCAAAGTGTTCAAAGTCCACATTTTATGTGTGCGGATTTGTTAAAGACCATAGTTTGTTCTTTTTACTGTGTCCATTCACAGACTTTTTAAAAATATATATTCAAAATCAAGATGAAACTGATGCTGCAAGTCTCCAAGTTATTTAATTGGTTACTTTCAAGATTCAAAGTACGTTTCAAAACTTGTACCATTTTGTCTACGTAGCTTCCATGCCATTTATATGAAATCCATGTTGGCAGTATTGAAACGTTTCAAGATGTCTAAGAGCATAGAAAATTGAGTTGCGGAAAGACCGAGTCAAAAGGATGGATCTCTTATTTCTCATCATTGTGACTGATAGGGCTCTAACCAGACTCAGAGGTGTTTATGGCATGCCTTACGGCGTACGGTACATATATTGGAACTCAAGCATTTGCTTGCACACAGGAAAGAGGGACCCCAGTTCATGGATTCGGGAGTTGAAAGAGACTGAATGGTAGAATCTCTTGTAAACAATAAGTGTATAGTATTATTAAATGACATGGATTTTAAATGTGCTCTTGAATCGTCTAATTTGTGTATACTTCAATACAACTGGAAACAGTGCTACTTTTCTGATTATGGATTTTTGACTTGGAACTGTAATACTTTCTGTTATTCAAAGTTATTCGCTGACAAATAATTTACAATTGTTTTGCACACCGATTCGAAAAGATTTAAATAAAGATAGGTATTGGTAATATTATTCAGTGGTTCACAAATTATTTTCATACGTAATATTTAAACATTAGTTCACCTTATATTAGTAAAATGTTCACCTGATTTAGTTAATCATGCAAATGAAGCTGAAAATATGTCACAAGATTCTGTTCAAAACGCTTAATAAATATTAGCTTTAGTTCCAGACTGCTTCTTATACTAACTCTCCCGGCCGTGACTGACTGCCCTAAACCCCCCACCCAATCCTGCGGGCGTTTCCGCCCCTCCCAGCTTTGTTGGGATGGGTGTTCGCCGTTTGGTTATCGTTGCCTAGAGGTGATCCCCGACAGTATAATTTGAATGGGACGAATAAATATCAATAAAAATTGAGAAATGTCGGGTGGAATAGATAAGGAAGTGAGCAGATATTCAGAACAGAATAAAACTAGCCCCGTTACAAATAAAGACAAAATTTGATCAAAATCGTTCACAATACAGCTCTAAACAAAAATAGCAATAATAATAATAGTACAATACGATAGAAAAATACACTTCTTTCTTTTGACTTAGCTTCTTGCACGAATTACCGAATACAAGAATTAATGGGACCAATAACCGATATGTTTCATCGTAGAATTTAAATCATCATTTAGATTACATTGGATAATATCGAAGTCATTTCCTTGTACAGTTTTCGTAACTTGATAATCTTGTTTCGGTCCGAATTCCACCGTGACTGTTTATTTTGACTCTTGTGCAATGGTAAATACAGGTCTCCTTCACATTGATTTTCTTTTCCAAATTTGCAGGTGCCGTCTCTCAATTTTGGGCCCGTAAGACTTATTACTTAAAAGCGTATATCTCAGAACTATCTCAGCCCTTACTTTTTTTATACAAGCTCTTACTTCCAGAATGTGTCTGTCAGTTTTCCCAGACAATTCCTTCCCCTGGACTAATTCTAACGAGAAATTTACTCATTAAACCCCTCGGAGCCTTATCTTTGTATATTACCCATCGTAGAGAAAAGCGTAGACTGAGTTTTAAAATTTGTATTTACACATTTAAACTGAAGAGTTTTCCATGTGAAACCACGTCACTTTCACTTTAACCAATCAGAATTACAAAAACTCCCGCTTTCCCAAGCATCGAAACACAGCAAAATGTCTATCAACAAATGGCTACCAATTGGTTCCTGAACGATGTCTCGACTGTTAGCTTCCATGCATCCATAACTTAAACTCCGTTCATGTAAGTTTAAACAAACTAGGCCCTTAATTATAAATCAATGACTCCCGACTTTGGCTGAACCAATCCGTAAATTATGTCGTTTAAAATTCAGCCATTTCCCATAAATCTCGTTAAAGGTACATGTGTTTAACTAAATGTGTTCTACACAATTAACAATAACAAAACAAAGATCGACCTAAAAATTTGGTCCTTTACAATGTGCTAACTGTCTTGATGTATCACAATAATATAATCCAAAATACTTCTGAATGAATTCCCAATATTCGCACAATAGTTCCAAAAGTATAAGCGGGCACTTTGTAATTCCAGTGAATAATTTAAATAAATAAATTCTCTCAAATTAATACTGAACAAAGATTTAATCCTCTAATGAGTAATTCTGATATAAGCAACCCTAATGAAAAACCTAAAACACGATTTGAGGACCATTAATGCTAATTTCCATAAAACAGCTAATAACATCTGCTTCCAGAACATTCTGAGGTCCGAATCAAGACTGTATCTAGAAACCAAAAAACAACATTTTGACCCTACGTAGCTGTGTTAATGGAATTTGGTTATCGTTATCTAGAGGGTGATCGCCTTTGGTGTTATTGCCCAGATCGAGTGAATATCAATATGAAGTGTGAAACTTATAGGTGGAATATATAGAGATCTGAGCAGATGTATAAAACAGAATGACACGAGCCGCCGTACATGTAAAGACAAAATTTTAATCGAAATTCATAAACAAATGTGATAATGCATTACATTAGGAAGATACATTTCTCTTTTAAATAAATCATTCGCCGAATTTCAAACACAAATATACTTATATAAATAGCCGATCTGTTTAAATGATATAATTAGTTCATCATAGAATCGAATGAACGAACTCATTGCATTGTGCAATTTCATAACCTGATTATTTCTGGTTCATTCCAAATGCACCGTGACTGTTCATTAAATTCACTGTGACTGTTCGTCTCTGTCCTTTACAATTTTTCCTTCTCCAAACTCTCTAGTGTCTCGTCTCTTTCGCCCCTTGAACTTTGTGTGGGTAGGTGGATAAGTTAGTACGTGATTCGTAGATACTTCGACAGAACGAGAATACGTCCCGTGGAGCTATTTCATCTTCCAAATGTAAACAAAGAAGCAACCTAAATCTTCTGTCAAATCCTACTGGGAATATATCATTACTCACCCTCTTTTTAAGTCAGACCATAAATAAACATAGTTTTATAAGATTAATGTACTTCCTAACGGCTATTCCAACACTGGCTCACATTAATATCGCGCCGAGACATCAGTTCCGGTCTCGTCTCAATTACACAAATGAATGAATGAAATGCATTACATGGCTTAACTACGTTATTTCTAGCGAATACACACGTTCAAGTCTCTAGCATATAAAATCTCACCTCATGGGTTAACAACGTCTATTTCAGTCAATATGCGCACAAGTCTATGTCATACGTGAAATCATCTAAGGGCGGATAATTCACATGGATTCTCATAACTCATTACAGCTAAAGTAAGGCATGAACTTTTTGGATACATATTTTTTTATAACAATCAAGACAACATATTCAAACCATTCGTTAAACTTATATAAAGGAATATCATTGCACGGTTTCATATAGATGAACTCAAAAGAGTTAAATTAATATCAAGAAAGTTGATTTACGAATAAAAAATAATAATTCATGCAAATATAAGCAAATACATCAAACAATTCGATATGTTGATATCAACGAATTACATGAGACTAATACAAATACCTTACGTTTTCAAGCTTTACTGCCAGAATTATGTCCGTCAATTTTCCAGACATTCGATTCCTTAGATATTATTTTATGAGTGAATTTCTTCTAAATTCGATCCCGAGTCTCTTACTTTTGTTTTCTCTTGCAGAAAAAGCGTAGACTGACTAAACATTTTACGATGGGACATATTAAATCCCAGAGTTTTCGAGTGGGAATCAAGCCCCTTATCTGGCGTAACCAATCCGAATTAAATATCTCTCCCGCCTTAACCTAGGCGCCAAATTATAGTCCGCCTGGTAAACTAATTCTGGAAAATTTTAATTTCAACAAATTCCGATACAATATTGAAATTTACACCTATCTTTCCGGACTGTCTGGCTTGTTAAATAAACGAATGCTTAATTACGAATCACTCTCTTTAGTGACACTGGCATTAAAAGTCCTTGCAGTATAGCGACTTAACACGCACATGTCCCCACAAATCTAATTATTAGTTTACCTGCCCCAATTAATATTCTCTTCGTAGATCGACATATATTTTCACCCTTACAATGACATTAGACAGATAGGTCCAACTTCTACCCTCAATTATAGACAAAAGTCAATTGCACGATACAAATCCTCAAAATCAGCGGCTGAACTAAAGATACGGAGACTACATCATAGCTGTTACGATGGGGGCCTTTGGAAATGTAATATATGGCTGGAGTTGTCAGTTTATGCGTAACAACAAGCTAACAAATGTCAGTCGAAATGACATAATCGGCGCACAATTGGAATGACATCTTTTTTGCTATAACCTCATTGGAACGGAAGAGCACTAATACACTTACAACATCAGCGCATATTGTATGAGCAGGTATCTGGGTGGTGAGTAAAGGGTATTTTGGATTAGGGATACAAATTGATAACGACAGTACTGATGATTCGCATTCTGCAGTTGAACATAAAACCTGTTGTTCTTCGGGAGGCAATTAAAAAATGTCTTGGATTACTAACAAGCAAATGTCAAGGAACAAATGTATACCTCTTCCAGCTATCATCACTCTAATGGAACTTCCAGATCTGTTTGCAAATTTCTTCCGTGACAAAGTACAAACGATCAGAGATAAATTTAGCAGCACAATTTCAGCTGACTCGTCATCACCATACAGTTGCGACACAAAATTTCAGAGGTAACCGTCAGCAGCATTTCAACCTCTCTCTAAGGATTTAGTCGATACAATCGCGATGAAGAGTGCACCAAAGTCATCTGAAGTGGATCTGATTCCAACGTCACTTCTGCTTGAGTGTCTGGATCCAATACTGCCTTCTCTAACTGATGTAATTAATAAATCTCTCTCTCTCTCTCTCTCTCTCTCTCTCTCTCTCTCTCTCTCTCTCTCTCTCTCTCTCTCTCTCTCTCTCTCTCTCTCTCTCTCTCTCTCTCTCTCTCTCTCTCATCTGGGGAATTCACAACATTCTACAAAACTGCCATTGTAAATCCTCTGCTGAAGAAACCAACACTTGACCAATTGACCAATATGATTTAAAGAACTTCCGCTCACTTTCTAATCTCCTATTCATGTCAAAAATCTTAAAAAAGTTGTTCTATCCCAACTTGTATCTCATCTCAATTCAAACAGTATTTTAGCAATGCACAGTATGAGTATCCCCCTTGCCACATTACTTAAACTACTCTTCTGAAAGTAGTGAATGATCTTCTCTCTGCTTTGGATGGCGGAAAGACTACAGTCCTCACTCTCTTGGAGTTGTCTGCAGCATTTAACACTATAGACCATGGTATATTACTTCACCGTCTCCAGCATATATTTGGTATTCATGATCCGAACTTACTATGGATCAAGTCCTACTTGGTCAACATGACACAAATTTTGTCCGCAAATGGAAAACACTACAGCACAATTGATATATGCTGTGGTGTTTTACAGGGGTCTGTTCTTTTCATTCTATACACTCAGCTACTTTCAAGTCTCATCGATCATCATCCAGTGTCTCACCAATTGTATGCTGAAGATATCCAAATATACATATCTAGCCATCCAGCTGAGGTTGAAGCTACCATCTAAGGTGTAGAGAGGTGCATTTCCAATGTAAAATCATGGATGGCATGTAACAAGTTGCAGATGAATTATAATAAAACTGAAGTCATCCTGATTACAAAATAAAGACTTTCTCATTCACATCCTTTACCTCTGTCAATAAATATCAGCGACACAAACATTAAATTCACACAGTCAGTACAAAACCTTGGTGTTACTCTTGACAGTACTTTCTCATTGCATCAACATGTCATGAACATATGCAAGTCTGCATATCTTGAGCTGAAATGCATCAGCTCCATTCGAAAGTATCTTTCAGTTGATGCCACTAAAACACTTGTGTGTGCCTTAGTACCATTAAGACTGGACTATTGTAACTCAATTCTGTCTGGTTCATTTCAGTATATGCTCCAGAAACTTCAAAACGCTGCCGCTCGGATAATCCTTAGAATACCATGATCGGAGTACGCCCTTCTCCTGCTCTGTGCCCAGCACTGAGTATCCATAGGATCCAGAAGTAAATACAAATTTGCTCTTTGTGCTACATTTCACTGACGGGCTACAGTCCCAACATACGTATCTGACTTCACCCATTTGCACACAACTACAATATACTTACGCTTCTCTTCTGACGCTCGTATTCTCATTATTCCCATTATAAAGATGAAATCATATGGACAACGCTCTTTGCATACAAGGGCCCAGCAACGTGGAACGATTTGCCCGCTCCACTTCGACACGAAGATGCAATGATCTCATTCAAGAACGCTCTTAAAACTCACCTATTTCAACTACAAGAACAGACACAAAGACCTAATAATGTATCCTTGCCTTCAATTTTTACAGCATATTATCTGTTTCTAATTTCGTGATGGTTTTTTTATTTTTGCATTCATATCATTACATGTTTTAAAGTGTTGTCAAATGTTGTAAAGCGTTTAGAGCTTCTAAAGATTAGGCGCTATACATTATTATTATTATTATTATTATTATTATTATTATTATTATTATTATTATTATTATTATTATTATTATTATTAACAACTAACGGTACAATTGCATCACTAAGAAAGCAACCGGTAAATACTTTATCTCAAAAATTTGAAATATCTGTTTTCTATATACACTACCACTCACCATCCTATTCTACTGTATAAATCTTGAGTAATAGTAAATATAATCATTTATTAGCAAAATCGACCTGCCATATCATTTATCTGTCCTGGTTTTCCTGAAGATCAACTAATCTGAAACCCCCATTGACCGTCGGAGAACAAGGAGAAAGTCTAAGTTCTTTACAGCACACTAACATAAAATATAATCGAATTTCTATTGGAAGCACTACCTGATTATATATAATTTGGAATGTTATGGCATTGCTATAAACCAATAGGTCTACTTTCCTTATTAATTGTGTATGGTATTCAGTTAAACATGTATAGTGCTGGTTGATTTTCATGAGCCCTTAGCTTGAAAAAAAAAAAAAAACGAAACATATATCTGTGTTTTTGCTCCTAAATATTTGGTAAAAACTGCATGTACCAAATAAATTGGTTTTGACAGTGTAAACCCAATCCCCACAACAACAAACGCTTTAGATATTATTAAAGGGTGATCATTCTATAAAAAAATATCTTAAAAAAACTAACGATTCTCAAAATACATCTTGGATTTTGTCACGCCAATGCCCACTAATGCGATGGACCGCGCCAGTGACCTAAGTGGTTAAAGCGTCTGCCTTGGATACGGGAGGACGTGAGTTCAAACTCCGAGAGAGTTATACCCAAGACTTATAAGAATGGTACCAGCAGCTGCCTCACTTGGTGCTCAGCATTACGAGGTTAGTGTTAGGACTGGTAGGTTTGGTGTCAGGATAATGTGACTGGGTGAGACATGATGATACATGTCTGTAGCATGATGTCCAAATGCTAGACATCATTGTAAACTGCCACACTGCTGACATCGTTGTGATTTGACTAAACATTTTAAAGCTTGCCCCCCCCCCATAATACGTTACATCAGGGAACCAGACTAGTATTAGAAGAACTTTATAGACGGCTAATGTAAAATTTAAACATTGCAGAGCGATATTTCGTAGTTAATAAATGGTTTGAGAACCAGACAAAATTTCATCGGCTTTATTTCCGGTAGGAAAGCTACAGTTTAGAAAAACTAATTTTTCCAGCATTTTAGCCTTTATCTGTTTCAGCTACTTGTATTGAACAATGTTGTGCAGATTATCATTTTCGTGAACAATAAGCAGTATAGCGTAATTGAAAAATTATATTCCAGGTGATTGTTTTTCCCGCAAGATACAAATCCAACGTGAACAAAGAACTCTTTAGTCTACTTCGTCTTGAACTTTTCGGTTGGCAGTAAAGCAGAAAAGAAATTGAAGACAGCGAAAAGATGAGTCGGCGTAAGCGAGCAAGGGTATGACAAGTGTTCATTCTAATGCAGTCATTTAGTTACTGATAATTGCAAATGTGGGGAATAATCAAGAGTTAGAGTTGCCTCCCTTACCACACTATTGTTTGCTTATCCACACTTGTATAGCACAAGGTATATAGCTACATCTACGCGCTCTAAGCTACATTTTGCGGCTAAATGTGTCATTTTGGAGAAATTGGTTACAGATACCTTTAAATGGCATTTATTCAGTTCTTTCTTGCCCAGTCTCAATGTTCTATTGAAGATTGTCAAATAAATTCCTCAAAAAATTGCATAATGGCAAAATCAGTGATAGCCTAAGGTACTTCAAAATTTTTAGGCAGTCAAGCTAAACTGCCATTATAAACATCCATAGTGATAGATAATTTTTGTCTGGAAATTTTGTTATGAAAATAATTTGTACATCACTTGAAAATCATGATTGAATAAAGTTTGTTATAACTATATTACAATTAAATTTTAAAAATAAAATAATTTTTTAAAATTATATCAGTAAATGTACTTACATGACCCATGTGATTTGTACAATAGCTCCCTTCCATGTCTAAAAACAAAAAGTATCAACAATATTCACATACAAAATTCACAATTTTGTATTTATTTGATTTACCAGTAATGAATGTTTTGTAATATTGATATGATACCTTTACCTCAGCAATGTATTTCTGCACAAGAAGTGTGATGAATTTTAAAATAAAAATCATCAAGAATATAAAAATGCACAAAACAGGCATTTCATTTACCAGTAATAAGTGTTTTGTCATATTGTTATAATACCACATTGGTCACTGTATCGTTGTGCACAATAAATGTCTTAAAAAATAGAACTACATTTTTTAATGAAAACATTAATTTGACAAAATTCACAATATATAGTATTATATATACAATCTGAATTTGTAAAAAGTTGCTATCCAAAAGTTATTGTAAAATGGTTGAACATGTTCATGCAGTAAAGGCAGCCATTACTCTTGTTGACAGAGAATAGAGAAAAAGTCCATGCAGATCAAAGGCCTTATATATATATATATATATATATATATATATATATATATATATATATATATATATATATATATATATAAAATTTGTTTTTTGAGTAGATATAAGGAAATATTTAATAGTGAAGTGGAAATATTTTGTATTTCACTTTTGGCTTCACCACTTGTGACATTGCAAAATGTTTCCACTAATGAAATATTTAATTATATCTTCTTAAATAATGTTTCATCCTCTGTTTATTTATCCACTTGTACTATAGATGCAACACTATTATTTTCTTTCACAGGACTGTTATTGTTATTATTGAACTAGTTTAAGAATTTTTCTTTTTCATTATGTAGTAAATAATTTAATTCGGATCTCTGTCTTGCAAGTCATATCTAGAACTAATATTAATAACATTTAACATTTAAAATTATCGTCTTTTCATTTTGTCTATAAAACTTATAAAAAATATTTAATAATAATTTAACTTATATTTTATGACTTATTACTTGAATATAACTTTCTCAAAAGTTCATTCAGTGGTACTGGCATGAAGTACTTTTTAATTGGTACAAATGATGCCAATTGGCTGTAAGGCTGTTGGTAATGAAAAATAATTTCTTCCAAAAAAAAACCAATTAACAAAATTTGACCAAATTGAAAGAAATTGTCCAAGCATTCAGATTTTTTTAGAAGTGATGAGGTTCTACTATAAAACAAGGCTGCTATTGCTAATAGTAGAAACACATTTAAATGACTTCTTTAAAACTATTGACCAGATTTTGATCAGATTCATCACAAAGACCTTTCAGACTTATATATCAACCCACCATTGTCATATGTTTTTTATTTAACGTCTGGTACATGATTTTATTTAACTTTTGTAATGTTTATTCATGGTAGTAATTTGTACAGAATATCTTTAGTTATATTTTGTTTATATGACCTGCATCTGTTACTCATGTAATATTACATAAGAATTATAAATAGATGTGGATGTATGTGTTGACAATTGCTAATAATAATAGTAATAATAAGACTTAATGATGCAATGATGCCTTTGGATTAATTTCTCATTGACTGATGGGGTTTGTTCTTTTTACAGGAGAATTCAGTAACTTCAAATTTGTTTATCTTCACTAGAGAATGTTCTGGTATGCTAACCTTATCTACATTGTGGCAAATCAATCAGATTTTGTCTGTAAATTGATTGGATGTGGCAGCAAATCACCACATCCAATCAAATTCAACTTGATCAGATCTGAATACTGTTCATAAATGATCAAGAGAAGATGAACAATCAACTGGAATGGACTCATAAATAAGCAATTTTCCACTGCAGGTTCATATTTGTACAAATACATCCTTTCCTACAGATTCACCTGTAATAGCTTCTCTCTGGTATGCAGTCATACTTTTGATGTTAAATTGACAAAGTATCTTTTTGAAGTGAATCAACCATTTTAGGTCAGTGTACAAAGCACTGATGTTACATGCTGTTTGTTAGTTGGCATTGCATACTAAAGGATGCATACTAAATAGATGTCACTAGAACAAAGCACTAAAATATCTGATTGATCTGCCAAGTTCTAGATAGGGTTAACATATAGGAATCTTGTGAAGATACCCATTGGTTGGGCTAGGTCACATGAATAGGCAATTTTGAGGCAAAATGAATAGTAAGATCTATCAAATTGGGTATATTGTGACTTAAAGTCATAATAGAAGGTGTATATAAGGAGGGAACTGAGGAATCATATTGTAACAATATAACTGGGTTGGATTTCGGATTTATAACAGAATGCTTTTGATGGTGATACAAATAGAATGATTGTTGATGAATGACTGGAATGAGAAAAGAAATGTGATTAATATGTGCATGTATAAGATCCAGATATTGGACAAATTAACACAATCCACATGAACCTAATAATGCAACAAATATAACTACAAATAATGACTTTACACATTACAAGGATAAAGGTAAAAGATTCACAGTAATTTTACACATTAAAAGAATGACATATTTTACTCAGTAGTAAAAATTGATGTATTCACTTAAATAGATTCACTTAAATAGTGAAAATTTAGGTATTTTACTTAAATAGTAAAATGATGAATTGATTGTACAGATATCATACAAAATATCTTTACACTCCCAAAACACTGGGTATAACAGATCTCAAAAATTAGGCCACAGCTAAAAGATTGCATGCTTGGAGTAATACAAAACACTCCATCAATATCACACTTAGCTACCAATCACCTTGGTCAATCATACAGTTAACATTATAGGTAGTCTTTGACTACCATTTAATTCCTTGGTCAGTCCACAATCAATGCCTAAGAATTTAGTCAGCATTGCCTGATCAACTACTACTCACCAGCAACACTTTTCACTCAGCTCTATAGCTGCTGTGGTCAACTTCTATGGTTAGCTCTACAGCTGGTACAATATGATTACCTGAAAATACATCTAACACCAAGTACTATACATGACATGGGCATATATGATAACATGTAATGACATTATATACAGTAAGCTATACAAATTACATTATTGGTACAACATTAAAAACAAACTGATTCAAAAGTTAACCTGTGTCCGATAAGATTCCTATGGTACTAAATGTTTCTTAATAAAATGCAACTTTATAATGTTGCTAATATAAATCTCTAACTGTGTCACAAACAAGAATAGAAAATATTTACATTATAGTATGCAAGCCAAAGCTACATTGAAAACATACAAAAATAAGCATAGTTTTACAATAGTTACAACTTGCAATATACATAACAAATAATATACATAAGAAGTTAATAATTAACTTACGTATCTCAGCAGCTGAAGATGTGCATGTCCCTAAGTATACTGCCTAATGACAAGGTGATCCATAATGTGAAGATATCACCTTATTTTGAGGCATTTATAAACAGACGATGCAGTCTACATCATCTGTGCACTGAAAGAATTCGGGTGTTCCTATCGAAAGTACTTTGCACATGCGGCATAGGAAAAACTGAACTCACTGTTTAAAAATATTGTACAATATACATAAATCACACACACAAAAAAATGAAATCCAAGTACATGTATATAATAACTAGAGGGATTTATACAATTCTGTGACTCATTCATTCCATATTTTGGAGTTATCTTCATTTCTTCTGTTCCTGTTGTAAGTTTGCAGACATGTTTTTTTGTTGTACATGTATTTAGATATTATTGGAGAGGAAAGGCATTTGTTTGAACTGTTCAGTGGAAATAAAAAGTGCTTAATATTTGGAATGTATTATTCTGAAGCTGTTGTGAATTATTCAGAGGAGTTCTGGACAATGCCATCATGACAATATCATGATTCTTTGTGAACCAGTACATTTCTGGATTGGAAATTTATATGGAACTTTTCGTTCATTTGTGCTTTCATAGAGTTTTTTTCAGGATTATGTTGGATTCACTTTGTATACACTTTAAGTTCCACTCATATTTTCATTTATAACTTTGATAATTACTGGTAAATTATTTGTTAAAGTTTGGGGCCCGAGTGGCTGAGTGGTCTTTAGCATTGTCCATTACGGATCACTGCAATCTCACCTCTGCGTGAGTTTGAGTCCATACTCGGCTAAGGTGGGTAAGTGAGAAAGCCTGCCAGTAGTTTCTTGTGGGTAGGTGGTTCTTCCCTGGGTTTTCCAGGGTTCTTCCTCCACCATTAATACTGGCCGCCATGTATAGTCTATTTTGTGCTGAAAAATGGCATAAAAGAACAACAGCAGCATTTTGTTAAGGTTTACAAAACTTGGGTTTGCTTCTTACTGTTACTTTGTTTATGACCAATGAGTTATAACACCAACATATATGACCACCATTAGCTAAATAAAACAAAAATGCTTTAAAATGAGTTCCTCTTGAAAACCACTAAAAAGATTTTGGCCAGACTTGTTAAAAGTATCCAGGCATAAAGCCCTTACATTTTTTTTAAATAAATGATGCTGATCTGCTTTCAGATATAACCACAAAAATAGAGAATCCTTAAAAATTTCCAATTACTTTCAACCTAACTTGATCAAATTTTTTGTTTTTAGTTTAATGCAGATGATGCTGATCTGCCATTATATATTGTCACTGTGGATAAAAATATAAAATGTTTACAACAAATTCTTCACAGCCAAACTGATTAGCTACTAATGTTGACAGAAATCATTCTGGTAATAAGGGGTCTAAAATTTATACAAATGATGCTGGTTTGCTGTTAGTTATGGTTTCCATTGAACATAGTGTAAAATTATTTAAAAAAACATCTTTTACAAAAAGGTTTTGGAATTTGACAAAATTGTACAGAAATCATTCTGGAATAATTAGCTTTTAATTTATGCAAAAGATTCCATTGTATCCAATAAGCCTGCTGTTACTCACACTTGAAAAACCTTTAACAACTTTTATAAATCCACTGGCAAAGGAACTGAAAATTCCATTAAAAACAGCAAGATGTCCATGGCCAATGTTTTTGACCTTTGGGCCCAATTATTTAATGGACACATCCAAAAAGTTAGATGGACAGTGTTAGGTCTATGTTATGTGTTTCATTTTTGATTCATGGTTATAGATAATAAAGGGTAATTTTTATAGACATATTACAAAACTTAAGGATAGTGGATTTAACTTTATTTTTGAGTAAGTAATATGTTTATATATCCTTTTGATCTTGGAAGGTGGTGAAATAGTTTTGTTGACAAATTTGACGTGATATGAGTTTGGGTCATTGGTTTCCCTCAGAAAAATCTTGCCTAACTGATTTCTGATTGGTTGGACCTCACCTTGTTGCCATGTTGGATTCTTTTTTGGTACCTGAATTTATGACCCTCATCCTGATTCTGAAATAGTGTCTTACTTTTCATATAATGTGGTGAGTAACAGAAGTAATTATTCCTATCTTAAACCTCATAGTGGAGACAGTATGTAGTTGTGTTTAATTATTATTTGATATGGTTTGTTTGTTTCATTATTCATTGAAATTACAAGGTGCTCATTATATTTAGGACTAAGTAACTCTTGCAATTATTGTGAATACTATTAAAAAGATATTTTGGATTATATCATAGTGATATATAAAGACTGTTAGCATATTAACACTAATTAATGCTATTGACAAATCAGCACATTAGATTAGACTTAATTTGGAAAACCACTGAAACTCATTCAGAATAATCTACTTTTGGTCTTGTTATTAAACTTTTAGGTCTGTTTGGGATTTTATTCACCATACAATTAAGTTAGTTTTAATTTTTCACTTTGTTTTATTGGAATATAAATTATTTGTTGAATTTAACAAACCGTCTTGGTTTTTGCTAGGTTTTTGCTTTCTTTCTGTACATTTATCTCCATAAAGTCAAAACAATTTATTCTAATAGAAAAGTCAACTATTCAGTCTCGTATAAGAAATCTGAAATTAACATTAGTAAAGGAAAACTTTATTTACTATTGTAGTCAAATACATGTAGAGAACAGAATAGTACATATATGTGCCATATGACCATATACAGGATACATTCATAAGCTCAGGACCAAGGGATCAAGAAAAAGTTTTTCTGCCACTTTGAACAACTGATTGACATTGATTGAATGTGTTTTAACTTCAACATCTTCCTTTTTTATAGCAGATGTTTATATTGCAGATGTAACTAAAATAAATGCAGAAGAAACATTTACAAGCTTTACCTATAAGAAAAATATAACAACTGCTGAACAGAATTTGACCAACATTATCAGAATCCTAGTTTGGAGACCTGTCAATATTGGACAAATTATGCTTCTGTACCATCAAAAATATTGATGAAAATGCAAACAAAATTAAAACCTATGGTCAAATAAAAATGTATGTGTGATTCTAGTTAACTGACGGATCACATTTTTAACTGCTGACCTTACATTAATTTTCTTAGTAAAAAAATAAAAAGGAATGGGGAAGAAAGACAAAATATTCTGGGAGCAAAAAATTAATAAAGGTATGTTACTATGATTCAAGTTAAATTCAGGATGTAAATTTTTTTTTCTTTCTTTTCTTGTTTATGCTTCATTTAAATCTTTCTGGAGCCAGCCCCTTCAAATGTTGTTATTGACCTACCCACCCTGAATGTTTTTTTTCTTCAATATAACCATAACTGCAAATGTTTGTTTGACCTTACCACATAATTTCTATAACATACACAATAAATAACATTGGAAGAAATTTCAGCAAAGCATACCCAACTGAAAAAAAGTCTTGGCTAAATTTTAGAATCTGGTCATTAGACAGATGTCATTCAGTTAAACAATATCAGACCATTGTCAGAATCTTCTGACAAGACACATTTTCTAAAAATTATTCTTACCCTCCAGTTGATGTATGCAATGATATATATCATATTATTGATATGTATCAATATGTGGCATTTGCATATGGTTTCATCTCTTATTGTTTAATGAGATAAAACTGGGGATCATGGCCACACTAACTATAATAGGGATATAATTGTCTTAATGAAAACCATTGTTGTTACACCAGATTTAATTGCATATTTATGATGTCTTCACTTTTTATGGTAAATCAAATTTAAAAAAAAAAAATATTTATCTAGTAAAGTTTGATAATTTAAAAAATTTCAACATGATAATGCATTTAATGATATCATTATAGTTGTGCATTACTATCTTGCACCTGTTTGATCTCTGTGTCAGATCTCATTTACAGTCACTCCATTGTGGCAGCATTTTACAAAATGACTGCAGCAAGAAAAAGACAACATGATGAATCTTTTATGACATGTGACACAAAACATTTAAAATTAAAAATTATTTTAGTTATTGGTAAGTTTATAATTACATTTAATATTTTTTCAACATTACTATGATTATTCAGATACCATGCTGGATTCTAATTTTGGTGTGAAGTGACTTCTTTTTCCGACCCTAATAGAGCAAAAGTGAAAAATAGTGAGAAAAGTGTGAGAATTGAGTATAGCATGGTCAGAATTTATAATATTTACAACAATCACCTAAATGAGTTTGTTCTACTAAACCTCCAAGTCAAATAAATTAAAAATAAAAGAAATATTCATTAAACTTTATGAGAATGTTAAAACTTATCTTAAAATTATTGTCCAACTTTATTAAAGAACATAGTATTCTAGAAATTACTTTACAGTACTATGGTAATCAGGTCACACCTGTCTAGCTCCATGTCAGTTTGTCCTATCTTTACAAGCAAAATAAGTGAACTTGTTTACTTTTGCTACCAGTCGACCTATAAGCCTCCAGAGTAATTACTCATGTTGCATGTTTTTTGACTTACTGCTTTGTGAATTTAAAGCTAGAATCTAGTAGCTTTAATCATGATTGCAGAAATATATAATAGTTACATTGGCACAAAAGTTTATAAAAACTACAAAATAGTGTTTGAATTGTTTTACTTTATTCATTGAATAGAAAAAAGACAGTGTGAAAGCATCCAGTTACCTAAGACAAGGAAAAGGTCAGTTCAGTAAATGACAATGTCAACTTTGCTTTCTTTACCTATTTAGATGAAATGACAGGGACTGAGGTGACTTTATATCTAGAATTATCTGCTAGTGTTGGCCTAGGTATTTTCTGAGGTAATTTGGTACTGACTGATTAAAGAAAACTGTCTCAGATTACTGGCAAACAGACACTAAGACACCAGATCTCTTTTGTGTTCGAAAACATAAGTTCAGGAAAAATAACATTCAAAAACCTCATCAGAAATTGACTTGGCATTTAAATATTAGCTTGGTAAATAATTGTGGGTGTCCAAAAACAAATATTGAAACACAAAGAAAATGCAGAATATATCATAACTGATTTTCTGTATAATAACATGTATGCTTCTAATCATTTATATGCAGTTTGATCTTAATAAAGATAAATACAAGTTTATCAAATATGATCATTATAAAGATTATTAAAATTAAAGTTTACATCAGGATTGTAATATTGTCATTCAGGTTGAATACAAAGAAGAGGATCAGATTGCCACCATCTCAGATGATGAAGAGAGCGTGGAGAGTGAGGAGAAGAAGCCAGAGAAAACAGAGAAGACAGAAAAACCCAAATCAGAGCCAGAACCTGATGTTGCAGAAGACAGTGAGAATGATGATCCAACAGGTATAATAGCATGGAAGTTTTTTTCTCATCTGCAAAGAAAGGTTTTGATATAGCCATTACTTTTCCAGTGATAGTGTTATTGGCAAGAGCATCACAGTTCCAGTGATGGTGATACTGCCATAGACATTAATATTTAGTTTTTTTTGGCATTTAGATCTATTTCATTGACACTCTTACATGTACAGTCATGAAACTGTGTATTTGTCAAAAAGTTCATGTTTGCCACAAGCAACAGGAGATCCGATAAGATTCCTATGGTACTAAATGTTTCTTAATGAAATGCAACTTTATTATGTTGCTAATATAAATCTCTAGCTGTGTCACAAACAAGAATAGAAAATATTTACATTATAGTATGCAAGCCAAAGCTACATTTCATATACTCATGACTTTACTTGTGCTTGGAATATAGATCAGGTAAGACTTAGGATTATTAAACTTGATTTTTTTTAAGCTGGGGGAATACATATTTATTTTTCTAAAAGTTTTACTTTGCTACCATGGTAGCAAAATCAGATTATTAACTCTTGTGACATGTCATAGGTGAAATTAGCATACACACATATTACATATTTTGTAGTGAAATTTTGAAAAAGTAGGAGAAACAAGATCGTGCCACAGTGGTGGTTTAAAATTTGATACTTAGTTTTTTATTGTGTAGGAAATAGATCGGCCCTTACACATTTTATTTAAACAAACCAATATTGCTGGGTTTTATTGTAAATTATTCTATTTCTCTCTCTCTCTCTCTCTCTCTCTCTCTCTCTCTCTCTCTCTCTCTCTCTCTCTCTCTCTCTCTCTCTCTCTCTCTCTCTCTCTCTCTCTCTCTCTCTCTCTCTCTCTCTCTCACATGATGTACATATCTTAAAATGTGTCAACTTTAGACCCATTGGTGTACTTTTATTGAGCCATATCATATGGGATTTTCACTAGAAGATTTCTTATGATGTCTAGTTAGTCCTAAATGGGATTTTCACTATAAGATTTCTTATGATGTCTAGTTGGTCCTAAATGGGATTTTCACTACAAGATTTCTTATGATGTCTAGTTGGTCCTAAATGGGATTTTCACTAGAAGATTTCTTATGATGTCTAGTTGGTCCTAAATGAAAATGGTGCTGATCTGACTTATGGTGGCCATTGTGAAAATCTAGTTATTGTTAACTGCCCCAAGATTTCATGTTATATTGACATGTGTTTGCACTTCAAGTCTTTGTTTATCAATTTGGATTTCAATGAATATGGTGTTGATCTAATATTTGATAAGGCATCCCTCTTAAAAATTTTTTTATCACTGCTCCTACTTAAAAAGAAGTCATTGACCTGGATTTTCACCAGAAAACTTAACATAAAGTCTAGTTGGTCCTCAATCAAAATGATGCCAATGTAACCTTCAGTATGTCTACCAAGGTAGCCATCTTGAAATTCTTGTTATTGGTTCTTCTTCAGAATGAATGGTATTTCAAAAAAGAATTTTATCAGAAATTTTTTATTACAGATGCATTTATTGACAAATCTTTGCTTTTTCATTTTGATAAATGTTTTTTAACTCTTAGCTGCACAGTATGTCAGAACTTTGTGAACATAACTACTCTTTTGAGATTTTATTTGATTGCTGTGAAAGTTAGTATATATTATACTCATCAGCTGCATATATGTGTGTCAATCTGTCATTTTACTGACACTATTTTAACAAGAGTTATGCCATTTTTGTCTTTAAACTTATCTCCATTGTAGGGTAGGGGTGGGATGCCAGAGGCAGGGATATATTTTCATATGCAAATGGATCATCATTCCTCAAGTTTTATATACATTTTACAGAATATTTCATATTAAAAAAGACAATGTTTTTTTAAAAGAGCATGAATTATAGCTTGAACATAATCAGTAGTTGGACCTTTTTCAAAAAATTTTTAATGGATATAGTTTTGGAATCAATCAGAAACACATGATAGCTTACATGAAAGAAATGTAATTTAAAGTTTTCATATTTGTTACCTTTTTATATTATATACATTTTATAAAGTTTTAAAATCTTTACCTATTGTAATATTTTAGTTTTACCTTTATTCAAAAGAGTTTATTTTCAAAAACTCCTCCAACCCACAACTCTTGGGGATTTGAGCTTTCCCCAAAATATTGTATAGTTTTAAAAAGGATACAGTATGTTTAACTATAGCGTGGCTGACAACAACAAAGTTTCAGGATGAGTAATCCATTACTCTTCACTAATGGAATTGAGCCTATTGATAAGAGTTCCTGGCATATGCTCAAGAGTCCCTCACTTTTAAAAGAATTAAAAAGCATTGTCCAGAACTCCTTTAAATAATTCAAAATAATTACAGAATAATATTATAGTTCAAAATGGGAACTTTCTTTTTTCCACTGACCAGTCCAAACAAATGTTTTTCCTCTCATATAATAATATCAAAGTACAACATGAAATGCGTTTGAAGACTTGATATTGCTACAGGATTACAAGCAATAAGAATGACTCAAAGTAGAAATGAAATCTGATTACTCTTATTAAAACTCTATTGGTCCTCAGCATTAAGAGGTTAGTTTTTGGATTGGTCGGCCTGGTGTCAGGTTAATGTGACTGGGTGGGACATGATGTAACATGTCTATAGGAGTCACGGTACTAATTCAATTCCCATAGTAAACATATGGAAACACCATCTTATTTAAAATTCAATAACTTAAAATTTCTGGGTACTGATGATCAGACCTATATTTCTCCATGCACAACTATCCTTGGTGCAAGCTTCTGTGTGGAGAACACCATAGGAGCCGCAGCATTTTCTTGACCTATATATGCATGAAGTCCATGTTATTGATTCAGCACCAAGCGAATCAAGTGCTACTTTCATTATTGAGTAATCCTAAGTCAAGTCTTTAAAAATACTAAATTTGCATCAATAGAAATTTGTCTATATTTTTTTAAATTACACATAGGATAAGCCGTCAAAAGATATTTTTAATAAAATTTTACTTTTCATTATTAACCAATTATGGACCACCAAACCCGTATATACTCTATTATTTCTTCACTCATTTCTAGACTGGTTCACAGTTCTTCCATTGAATTAGTACCAAGTGTCCTGTAGCATGATGCCCCAGTGCTAGATAATTATTATAAACTGCAACACTGCAGACATAATGGCAATGTGACTGGAAAATTGTTAAAGCTATGTTAAAAATCCAAATCTCACACACACACACATTAAACTTAAACAAAATGTTTACAAGTTCAGATCAAAGATTATATCTAGTGATGTCAGTAGTCAGCGAGACACAGAACAACAAGTGCAATTTGAGGCTCATGTTTTGTGCCTATTGGCTTCTGTACATTTATCCATCGTAGACCTCCATCTATTGCAGCTGCTCGTGGGTCGGTGGTTCTTTCCGCTGATTTCTCTATTTCTTTCTCCACTATTAATACTGGCCGCCATGTAAAACCTATCGTGTGCTGAAAAATGACGTTAAGCCCCACAACAACAACTACCATCTGCTGCTCTCATATTTTAGATACATGCAACTATTTGGTTATGTACGTTGAACAGTTTCCTTATTTTATATTTACAGTGACTGTATTGACATGTTTCCAATAAATCATGTTGGTTTTTTGATTTGAAACCATGTGTCAAAGATTCATCATGGATTGATATACAATTAAATTGCAGACCAGTCTGTAATGAATAAAACATAGACAAAAAAAAATCAATAGTGCTATACAAAATTTGAAAAGAAGAATTCAACATTAGTGTAATACAGCATCCAGAATATGTAGACTTCACAATCTTTCAGTGAAAATTAAACTTGTGATGTAGACTAGTTAAAGTGAGTGTTGTATAACTTATTGATCATTTTGTTAAGTGTCTGTATTATTATACTAAACCACATTGATTGATCTGATTTGTAACAAGAATGACGTTAGATTCTTCTAACTGTAGATGCAGGTAAGTAGCAAAAATAAATGTTTTTCATTAGTCTTTTTGTGATCATGGCAGTAGAACTTACAACAAAGCAGTTCAGGTTTATATTTAATATAAGTTCCCTTCGATCAGGTACCCAAGTATCGATCATTATAATAAATGGTTATCTTTCCTAAATTTTTGACATCTTTTATGTAACATAACATAATATTTTTCTTTATTTACATTTCCACTTAATGTTTACTTGAACATATTGTTTTTAGTATCATTTCAAGTAAGAAAAGAATGCAAAATCATGCCCTTCTTTGATTTATTCCAGTGTCAGTAAATTGACTCATTTCTTGTTTCTTTTGTCCACTCACATGTCTGCTTCCTTTTCCACATCATCCATTTTACACATTGAAATAATAATATATATCTAAATAGTCTTTCACATGCCAACTTTTGAGAATGGTTTGAGAACACAAACAACAGATGCTAAACACCACTTGTGGAGGCTAGGTTTCAATTGGTTATTCATTTGGGATTAGTACTTTTTAATTTTAATTGTGAGATAATTTTTTTTATCAGTCATTATCACATAGCTTTAAATCAGCAAAAATCTTTGGTAAAAGGATTGTTCAGTCTTTAATTTTGGTACATTTGGAACTTATAAACTGCCAGTGGCTTCATTGAGAGTTTAACGTTGGCAAATGCTGTATACATAAATATATTACTAATAATAAAAGCTGATACATTTAAATAGAAATATTTATTTCCAGTTTGTCAGACTTACTTTAAATAGTTCATTAACATTATCATTAGCATGAGAAAATGTGAAACTGATGTGTCAGTATTAAATGAAGAAAAGGATACTTAGATAAAAAAAAATTGGTAAATTAAATCTTTGCAAACCAGCAAACATGAACTTCCATGAGCTGAATTTCAGTTTGTCCTGGAAGATGAGCAGATGTGTTTGTAAAGACCAGTATCTACATGTTAAATTATGCATTTCTTAAAATTTATGGTTCAGTTATCAATATTTTGTAGGTTTAGAAGGGGCAGCATTTCAGAGTCGAGTTCCATTTGACAAAATGACATCACAAGAGGCAGCCTGTTTCCCAGATATTGTGCAGGGACCAACACAAGCTCAGAAAGTTTTCCTTTATATCAGAAACAGGCTTGTAAGGACTCTGTGTTTCTTACATAATTTAAACTTTCGATTGGTTAAGTTTCAGCATGCATGCTCTTTGTTTTTTGCAGTTGCAAAGGAATTGATATATATGGTGAAGGAATAAAAGGAGGTGTCACAATATTATGTTCACTGAAGTATTGTTCTTATACCCATCTTTTGTGTGATTTGTGTGTGTGTGAATTTGGATTTGTAATATAGCTTTAACACTTTTTCAGTCATATCACTATGGTGTCCACAGTGGCAGTTTATAGTGATGTCTAGCAGTGGGGCAGACATGTAGCATGATGTCCCACCCAGTTTGATGATGTATTATTGTTCCTAAAATGAAGTCTATTTGATTCTGAATGAAAATAGTGTCAATCTGATATCCTCATCATCATTAGAAAAATCCTGTTATTGGTAGGAATATCAAGAGATGTTTCAACATTTAAGAGTTAAAAAATGGTCTTATCTTTAATTCCGGGAGGTTGTCTTTTGGCCAGTGTTGTACATTCTTTACTGAAATAAGTAGAAAGATTTTTAAAACATTTCTGATTCATATTATATGGAGTAAAATTGATATCTGTGCATAATCATAAATATGTGAAAATGAACCTCAGTGCAATTCAAGACAATTCCTCTGACTAGTCAGCTGAAATTATTGGGTCCCACTTTTTAGGTTAATTCAATATGACATATTTGGATACTTTATTTTATGAATTTGTCATTTGAAATAAAAATAAATGAATCAAATAATAAAATACTGAGTGACGTGTCTTTCTAAAGATTTTTCTGAAATTGAGTTAAACTCATTTTTAAGTAAACAGGCTTGTACCCACCCCCATACTTTAATTAAAATATTATTCATTTTTAACACTTAACATAAATGAAATATTACAAAAAGAAACTGCCAACATTGTTTTCCACAAAGGTGAGAACTTTATGACACTGCTATGATTACAATTGCATTAGGTTTCTTGGTGTTCTTAATGCTCACTATCAGACATCAAGTTCTTGTTAACTAATGATTAGACATAGACATCACATTATTTCTTGCTACAACCAAATCCAGCCAGCTGCTGCCACCCCATCAGATCAGTGGTAGAAGGATTGATAGGTAGTTGCCAAAAGGAATGGAATTACCAAGAGACTTGCATGTGATGTTTAATAAATTCACATGAGCAGGGTCAAGTTGCAAAGTTTGTGCATGTTCAGATTAAAATTGTGCCTTTTTTGAGTAGTATTTAACTTGGGTAATTGATGAATTAAATAACTGGATAACAATGAAAATTGGTACTCCATGAATAATATAACTCGTGTTATTTTGAACCTTCCAAAACTTAAAAATCCTTATTTATGAAAAGATGAAAATATCAAATTTGTATTTTCTGTTTATTATAACATTATTGTAATTAATTACTATAATTTACTGTTAAAACCAATTTCTGCTATTCAATTTATTCATTTCATTATCTTTCATTTCATAAACATTTATTTAGAATGAAATCAAAAGTTACATTTTGTGTTATGATTTAGTATATTACATTATAAAGTTGATATGTCCTTTATTCTTATCACATCAACCATCCAATACATCCATATTCTCTATACTAGTTTGATTTTCTTTATCCAGCTTCAACTCTGGCTTGATAATCCTCTACAACAGCTGACATTTGAGAATGCCCTCTCACAGATTGAGGCTCCTTACAACAGTAAGTATAAAGGAAAAATGATGTTTACTTTTATAGTTATTTTCCATTCACAATGTCTTATTCATCTCCTCTAAGTGTATGTTAGGAAATTAGCAATATATATATATATATATATATATATATATATATATATATATATATATATATATATATATATATATATTCTATATGTATATAAATATATATATATATATATATATATATATATTTATAGATATATTTATATACATATAGAATATTGTTACATTTTCTTGTAATGCAGTATCCCAATATAATAAAAAAATAACAAAGTGTGTACCATTAGGAAAGAATATTTCTTGCAGTATATATATATATATATATATATATATATATATATATATATATATATATATATATATATATATATATATATATATATATACACACACACACACACACACACACACACACACACACACCATATGTATCAGCAGCTTCTGCAAAAATTAATCTACAACTATATTCGGTTACTTCTATTCACAGGACACAAGTTATTTGATACCATTTTAGTTTTTAAAATATCAAAAGACTGATGGCATTATCTCAGTGAAATTTGTCATGAAAACATGTAGTTGTTAAACAACCCACAGAAAATATTTATTTCATACCCATTAAATCCTAAATGGCTATCTGAGTGCTTGATAAATATCTTGTTCACTCAAACCGGGAACATTTAGGCATTTTAACTGAATGATTATATTTGTTATATTGGTTTGATTATGATGCAGCATTTTATAAATACCTAATTGTTTTGAACAATATTCATACTAAATAGGCAAAATATTTGGAAAGTACACCGCTTCCTCAATAACTCGATAACACATTGAGTTCCAAAAACATTGATTGCATTATAAGCGAGGGCGCGAGTTATCAAGAGACCTATAACAAACAACAAAACTAAAACAAAGGGAGCGACATTGAGGCAAAAATGTGGTAGGTTGGGCTGGTATGTTATTGTTGAATACTCAATTAATAATCGTGTTAAGATTAATTGCAAATAAATATCTCTTCATAGCGGTTTTATTTTGTTTACTTTTTTCATCACAGAGTAACATCTATTTCAGGATAACTTACAGTATATTGAGGAGATCATCAAAACATTATTCCACTTGGTTTCCGTTTGCTTAATACATGTACAACTTTTCACATTGTGTACTGTGTCACACGTTTTTGTGCTGAATTAGATAAATTCTAGTTTTATTGTTTGATCCAAAGTAGACTTTTATTTATAATCAAAACTCATTTTGAAAAAAAATTCGGAAAAAAAATGTTGATTGAATGATGGGTAGATTTGATTGCGGTAGAAGATAAATAAAAATATATACAAGGGTTAATTATTGCCAACATAATTAATTGAGTCTACAAATTTAAAATAAATTAGAACATGATAATACTTACAGTTTGTAACATGTTTAACAAATGTCACTTCACATTTTGAAAAAAATCTGTTCATTTTGTGTGTTAATCTTTGATTTCTCTGCCGCTTCTGTGTATTGTTCATGGATGGCCATCTCTCTGAGCTGGTATGGATAATTATGTGCTGCTTCCTGATTCACTGTTTGTATTTCTCCTGACAATGCTTTTTGTTTAATTCTCTGTCGGCACTGGAATCTCCAAAGCCATCCATGGATTGCCCTAAAAGGAGATTCATTCTCCATACTTTTTGCCATTTTTTCTGCTTGGGCCTTGAGAATTATTACAGAGATGGGAACTTGTTCAACTTGTGTGAACTATGCATACACAGCGTCATCTAATTCAGTATACTCGTTTTCGTTTAATCCCATTATCTGAATGAACATCATGTAGATAATCCCAAAGTTTCTGCCTATCCTTAAGCCAACCTCAAAATGTTGACTCATGAATTGTTTGGTTCATTGCAAACGTTGGATCTCGATTCGCCATTATGAACCCTATCTATGATGCACAGCTTTTCAGTCACCGAGAACACCTTTTGCATACATTTACAAAAGATTAGAATACATTACTGATATTATACACTTTAGTGATGTTAAGTATATAAAAATGTAAAACCTTTTTTGATTGGTCAAATAAAATTAATTTTGAGAAAAGTAATGACCACAAGAACTTATGCTGCTATTGGCATGCCTTTGAATTTTGTTTTAATTTTACTTCACTATGCTGCTATTGGCATGCCTTTGAATTTTGTTTTAATTTTACTTCACTTGCTTGATTTGATACAAAAGACATATTCAAAGTGGTAAAATAACACGGGTCTCTTTTAATTGATTTTTTTAAATGCAACAAACACTTTCCCAAGTTATTGATCAAAACAAAGCTGGCATGTAATTAGGTTCTTTCATGTTTTCATAGAAGAGAATATTTTGCAATTATAGTGTTTACTTTAAAGCGAAATTAACAGATTAGAATGTGAATTTCATATAGCAAGACATTTCATTGGCATTTTTTTTTTCATTCTTTGTTACCACCTGTTAGCATTTACCAGAATATTTTGTTGATTGCTGTTTTACCAGACTGTTTATTTACAGTGCATTGACAACTATTTCTCTCAAAAAAACCCAAACATAATTTGTGATTTCATATTAGAATTTAGAACTTGCAAATTTAAAAGACTGGATTCTATCTTTACAGGCAATATTCAACATTTCTGATGATAAAATGAGCTTCTGTATTTCATCTGTTTTTTTCATACACAATCCAGTTATCAAAATAATATTTATTGAAATGTTATAAGTTTTCACTCATATCACTTTGTCTTATTTGGAAAAAAAATTAATTATCGAACATACAAATTTCCACTTAGAAGATTTATGTTTGCAAAAAAATAAAAAATTACCGTATTCCCATTTTCTTTTTACAAAAATTAATGATTAATAATTATTTTTTCGTGTACACAAATTTACATAAAATATGATATGTATCAAGGTTCAATTTACCTATTCTTATCACGATTTTTTCATATTCAGCACAATTTAAAATTTATTTTCTATGAAAAAAATCAGGAGCCATGTCATACACCACATTATAAGCAGGTTCACAAGTTATCTGGGCGGGAGTTATCGAGGGAGTGGTGTCTAAAAAATGTGGTATGTAGTACTTAAAAGCTGCATTAATGTTTTGCTCTTAGTCAATGGAAAATAATTTGTTTTAAATATGGTATATGAATACTTTTTGACCTGATGTCACTCTGTTTATCATTACTACCACTGACATTGAATAAAGCAAATCTGTTCAAGCATTAAATGTCCCCTGTATTCCCTCTGTATCTGGACATGCTTCTTCTTCATGCCAGGCTCATGTAAGGTGCATGAAAAAGTGTTCAGCACTTAAGTAGTGGAGAGGATCTCAGCAGCTAGGAGGCCCTTAACTTTAAAAAGTATATGACAGGAAGTGGTGTGTTTTCATTGACTGGTTTCAGAATAGTGATGTCACCCATGTTCCTAACTTCAGTTCCTCCTTTGGGCAACTTCTTTCCTTCATGAGAAGTAACTACTTTCACTTGGGTCTTGTTCCATGATCTGTTCAGACATGCAACAAAAAGAGTTTTCTGCCTATTTTCCAAATTCATCCTATCCACTTAAAACATTTTTCAAAATGGAACCTCACATGGGTCTTAATATGACTCAACTCATTGAGCTGCTGTCCTTGGCTTTGCTGAAGTAGCTTTGGCTTTTGCAAGTAGGGTCAACAAGCTGCATGTCATGTCCATGGAACTGAATTACCTTCCGTGTTTTGATGTTTTGGCAATAGTGGCAAAGCCTGGTTTGGTTTAAAGAATAGGTTGCAGTCTACACAGTCAGAAAATCATTTACTCAGTTTCAGTTTTGATCTGTCATTTGAGAAAGCTGAAGCTGAAGGACCTAGTTCATGCACTTAGTTGTTATCTTAGGTGTACAGAGAACATGAATGATGCCTATTAGTGTCTCTCTCCACCTGTTCAGGCAGGAAAGCAAAACATACATTATATACTTATAAGTCAACTTTTTACAGAAAAATTTATTCATACAGAGTAGGAGTCATTTCATAAGCGTGATCTACCAAAATGATCCAGTAAATCTATGGGTGATGCTGGAAACTCGAGATGTTTGCAGTACACAGAATACTGTCAATTCAAATATTTTTATGTTTTTGTGCCACTATTCCTATTCAGAAATTCATATATGGCATGATCTGTATTTATCTGTTTAATGACAGTATTTGTTATGCAAAAGAATTATCTACCTTATTTGGATTTTAATAATTTTGAAATATTAGATGTAAATTAAATACTGCCCACAACAAGGTGAAATGTTCATCTGTGTTTACTGTGGTTGTTTGTAGAAGTTCTTGCAATATTATTGGGTAATGTATTCAGTGGAGAAATAATCTTTTTTTAATATGTTGCATTTCTTTGAGATATCTTACCTGATCACATTATTACCAGTTTCTTTTTTCACAAATGTGAGTATTCTGTTATTGGTTCACTTGTGCTTAAAATGGCAAACAGTTATATAGTGGGGACAGGAGGATGTAATTTGTAAGAATGATTTTGTTTCATCTATGTGATATGTAGACAGAAAACAGATTTTTAGTTATTTTAGGAGAGTTGGATTTTTAAGGCTGTGGATTTTTTCCCTATTGTAATTTAAGTAAAAACTTTCTATACAGCAGAATGCTGATTATTCAGATGTCTTTTATCTTGATTGTTCATTCATAAAGGCTCGGATGAAGTCTTTGAAAATGTCAATTGCCCATTTATTGAATTTGATCATCCATATATTCATTTTTTTAGAAAATCATTTACTAACAAGTTTCAATAAATTATTGGCTTTGCATTATACAATTTGTGATCACACCCGAGATTGAGTGATCCCCTGAGATGTTGGGGGTGCACTCTTGAGAGGGCATAGCACTCCCTAGAAAAGGTAAGAGATCCATCTGAGCATTGCAGGGCACAGTGCCCAGGTACATCAGACCTGAGAGAATGCAAGATAGATTTATCTATTCCAGGTATAATGCTTGTTCCAGCTCTCTCCAGTGTAAAAAGAAATAGTTTTCCTGTTTTCTTTTAGGTGATGGTCCCTTGGTAATGAGAGTTCATTCCTATCTTGAGAGATTTGGCTTTATCAACTTTGGCGTGTTCAAGAGACTTAAGCCTTATCCAGGTAAGTACAGCAACAACATTGCCATCTATACCTTAACTGACACTTTAAAACATATCCAGATTTAGATGGCTATAACTTTATCCTTTTTCAAACAGTTTTAATAAAATTTTCAGTATATACTTCATGTTTATATTACTTCACATTAGTATGATTGTCAGATGAAACTAATATGAATTTATATGATGTAGCATGCTAATGAGTATGTATTGCTATTTCATTTCTGGTGATGGATAAAATACTAGTACAGTGAATGTCACAAATTTTCAGAAATCTAGTCACGACAACAACCAAAACAACTGTAAACTCTGGAGAATAAAAGTCTAGAAAAACTTAGTTTAAACTTGAAGTCTCCATGATTCCTTTGTCAGGTGGGCAATTCAGGGTCGAAATAACTGTACTAGCAATGGAACACAGATCAGATTTGTATTGAATTTAATTAAATTTCTGCAAAATAAACCCCCACTTTATCTGACCTCACAAAATCATGAACAAAAAAAAATAAAGGCTGCTTACCAGATTTGCTGTTTTATAGGTAAACATTTGAAACTAAGATTTATGATTTTTTTACTATCAGGATGTGGTATCCTGATAATTAAGATACCTATTGATGTAAAACCTTCCTAAAATTACTATCAAACCAATACTTTCCTTGCAAAGCTTATAATGATAATGTGAAATAACTATAGATTGCTGAGGAAAACACATAAAATGAAAGAGTTACCTTTTCTTTGTGCAATGCTTTACATGGAATCTATAGTAATAGTAAAAACTTTCCCAGGGACTGTCAGATCACAGATTCTCCGATGTGAACCTCAGAAACCTAAACTGGTCCTGGCATAGATATTGAAAATCGCTTATATACCCTATCTGAAATTCTGTAAATGGTAGTATAAATACCATTAAATAGCATTGAAAAATCCACTGATAGACAGAAATTGCTTGGGAAAATTCCACAAATGTGTGCCTACTGGGGCAGCTGTACTTTTCTACTCATAACAGCAAAACTACACCAAAAACATCTAGACAGCTAAGTCAGTTAGCTAAGTATACATACATTAAATGTATGCCTAGGTGGTCAAATGTTGAACATATTGATGCTGTTAAGATTCAGTTTCATAAGGATCTTTGCAGCATTTATGCAAAATAACTACCAGTGTTCCAGATGTTGATGATAATGATGAAAAATAACATTGCAACTCTTGATTCAAGTTTGAAGATTATTTACAGTGAGTTTATATGCATGCATGAAATATAAAGGTGAATTATACCAATCCTTGCTTGGAATTTGACAACAATAGGTATTAATGAAGAAATTTAGGAATTGCCTTTAAATAAATATTGAGAACATCCACTTCTGCTTTAACAAAGAGCTCAAAAGTTAATAAATTTTATTTACTGAAAATTTACATGGATAAACTGCCTGTACATTACATTATTTTCTACATTTACCTAGCCAAGAAACATGGACGTGTCATCATCATTGGGGCTGGAATTGCTGGACTTATTGCAGCCAAACAACTCCTGTCTTTTGGTATGGATGTTGTGATACTGGAGGCAAGGGTATGTGTAAAGATTAATTCCATAATTATCTCATCTACTTTGACATTGCCTTCCTACAGAGTTTCTCTGCCCATTTCTTAGTATCATCTCAATGACACTGTATTACTGGGTCTGCATTCCAGTTTTAGGGTCTGTATTATTGAATACCACACATTTTTCAATTACACCAACCAATTTTTGGGGTCTATATTATTATACTATACACCAAACATTTCAACTTCAGTGAACTGTTTATGGGTCTATACAATTATATTGTATACCAAACATTTCAATTACATTAAACCAATTTTAGGGTTTATATTATATTTTTAGATGAACATAATGCTGCTGTGTATTAACTGATGACTTCACTGCTCCTAATATTTGATTCTTTTCAGTTAGGTTTTTGTCTCAAATAAAATGTCTTCCCAGTTACTTAGAAATCAAACATGGGTCACATTGATGCACATCTTTGGTCATATTTAAAGAAAATTTCAGGTTACAGCAATATAATGTCAGGTGATTAGTATAGAGCTCACATTAATTTGTAATCTTTCAGGACAGAGTTGGTGGTCGTATAGCAACATTTAGAAAGGGCAATTATGTAGCTGATCTTGGAGCTATGGTTGTCACTGGACTGGGTAAGTTGTTATATAAATTGTTTTACTACACCACAGATCATAGTTCATCACACAATGAAATATTGTCTCTGTCAAGGAATAATGTGGTTTGGCTGGAGAAAAAAAACTTGGTACAGATGAGGAATTCAAAAGTTTTATTTTTAAATGTTTTGGAGTATATTTTTTTTTCAGTGTGGATGAATCCCCTTCCCGTCTGTGAACATATTGTCCATTCAAATTACCAAACATAGTTTGTATAACTAATATTAATAACAAAACTAAGTAGTAACAAAATATAGTTGCATGGTCCATTCAGGTCAGTGTGATATGTTAAGGGAGACAACTCAAATTTAGCTAACTGATTATATAATGTAGTAATCACCTGGGATATTGTTCTACTGATAGTAAAACTTGAATGAAAAGTATAAAATGGCTTGTAGAGGTAATCACCTTTTCCTAAAATAATGTGTATAATATATTAATGTAAATTCTCTTTGGACATGAACAGAAAAATTTGAATAATATTATAGAGATTACTCTACTCTGTTTAAAATAGCAGTGTCTCTTGGTTATGTTTTTCTCTCCAATATTATATAAATTAGAATCACTTCAAACCTTCAAGTTTTCAGTTATTTCAATACATGGAAACTATAAATTGTAACAGCTAAAGAGCATTTGATTATGTTGTAGTGATTCTAAGATAGAAACTGGTTAATTTTAGTGGCTGTTTTAAAACTGAACTTATTAATAAGTTGATCTGGCATCTGATTGGCAGTGCCTGTCAACAGGTTAAAGGTTCCAGATGTGGCATTTTCCTGGATAAGCCTGTCACCTGGCTGAAGGTTAGATTTGATAATACTGCTGTCTGATCCAGTGACTAGTTTAAAGGCTGTAGATCTTGCTTATGGTTAGCTGAGTCATTGACCAGGTGAAAGACTCAAGATTGGCACTTGGATAGCTGAGTCTGTCACCAGGCTGAAGGCTTATGATCTAGTGTCTGGCTGATTGAACTGGTCACCAGGCTAAATGCTGTAGATCTGTTATATGGTAAGTTGAGTCTTTCACAAGGCCAAAAGCAATAGATCTGGCACCTGGCTGACTGAACCAAATACCAGGCTATTCCAGATGTAGCACCTTGTTAATTGAGCCTGTCACCAGGCTCAATTAGCCATCAGATCAGATTTATTGGAATTTTTATGAATGGTTATTTTATCAAGCCCATGCTTTAGTTTGATTGTTAATAATATCAACAACTATTCATGTTAGTTAGGTGATCTGGCAACTGATTAGCTGATATACATGTGGTAAGATTCTCTAAAAAAATAGTTTAAAACATGTTAAAAATTGCTTGAATAAGCATTGCAAAATTATGTTGTGTAATAAAAATGATGCTAAAAATGAGATGTCATTAATGACCTATTCACTTGTTTGGACTGAGCTTATCATTGAAATTCCTATGTTCCTGAATTGAGCACTTGTTGAAACTCACATGATTAGTGCATATTTACAAGATCTGAAGAAATAAATAGGTTGGATTGCATTCATGATCAACTGCAGTAACATAATCTGTGAGTGATATCAGGCTCCACTTGGACCACTTATTGCACTCATGTTTTTTCCACTTAAAGAACCATTTGTGTTGTTGATTGATGCTCATTACTGCATAGTTTCCAATCTTGATATATTACTATTGGCATGGATTAATCCACAAAAATTATCATTCAGTTGTCTAAACCAAGAAGCCAGTTTGGTTTGCAACTTGAATATAATGGCAACCGTAACAAAAGTGAAGTAAAAAATACTGCTTATTACACCTGCTATCATTACCATGTCAAGAAAGTTGGGAATGGATATATTGCTTTTGGGCATGTGTTCATTAGTACATTCTTTTGTGTATTTTTCATTCATTTGTTATCCCCACCACCAAGTGTATTGTATCTTTTATCACCTACACTAATGACACATGGTTGTGAAATTAGTACATGGATGCATCTCAAGAAACATAACTTGGTCTTATCAAATGCAGATCACTGTAGCCTAAAGTTTATATTTGTATGTCTTTCGTAATTTCATTAGGTAGATCCTATTTTAAATACATGAAAATTGGTATATGGCTGCATCTCGGCAAGCATCACTTACACATACAGAGTATGATTCTGAATCATAATTTTCACATTTTAGGGACTTTGCATTGTCATCCTTTAGTTTGTTATGCCTTCAGGACCTTGGACATAATTTCACATTAAGAAAGTTGTCATGTGGATGTGACTTGGGAAGAATAGTTCAACTGTTTGAAACTAAATTACATTGGATAATTTGTATGCTTGAGTGAGTTTGATATTTTCACTTTTAAAGTGGAGTACTCACCCACCCATAGATGCAAATTAGAATTTTCTTATCAATTTAATATGAACTTGATGTGCTTAAAGTATCCTGGCATATGTTTTTTTTAAAAAACTGCCTATTCTGGGAACAATGTATGTTTAAATGGAACAGCCATAATTTATTGTGTATTTTTACCATTATGTTGGTAACTTTTCATCAAATGAATAGTCAGAATAGAGAGTTTATATGTAGAATGATGCAAATTAGAATATTGACATACCATATTAATTAAATATGTGTACATAGAATGACGCAGATGGAATATGAAGATGTGAAGTTGCAGCATTCCAATATCATTAAACAGTTTTAGAAAGAAATATCATGAATTTAGAAAGTTTCAACCCAGAATGCATGCAATTCTTATATACATAGAAAGAGCAAACAGGTAATGATGCCAAATAAAATATAAATATATTACCTGAAAACATTAAAATTGAATTATGAGAGTGATTTCAGTGCATAGACTTTCCCCTGTTGTGGAATGTTTTGAAGTTTTGGGCGAAACTGATCTATATTTTATGTGAAACACTGGTATATTTATAGGTGGTAACCCAATGACTGTCATTAGCAAGCAGGTCAACATGGAGCTTCACAAGATCAAACAGAAGTGTCCCTTGTATGAGAGCAATGGATGTACTGTAAGTTTATACTGTGAACAAGAACAGCGACATGCAACAGGTCAGGTTATAAACACCATGCTTTTTGGCTGACTGCCATTTGTGCTATGATTCGATGCCATGGTAGATCAGTTAGCAGAGTGTTGGACTCACAATTCAAGGATCACATGTTAGATACTCAGGTCAGCACAGTTGAGCTGCTAAATTGTTTCCTTGGGAAAGGCACTTACCTCCTATTTCATTCCAATGATATTACCAGTAATGTTTAAAAGGCATTAAAACCAACAAAAACAAAACACACATGTAATGACAAATTATATTTGGTGACTTGATATATTGTTTTTTACCTTTGTGCATCCACATGACTAAGAAATACAAAAAGTTGGCTTGTAAATAGTTCAGATTTCTATACTCAGACCACCTCATTTGTGAACATAAACTTTCTTTCCTCAATAGAACAATTACTTTATCATCATTTTGGCAGATTTATAGTAATTAGATGTTTAAGTGTCTGTTCATCACTTGGTTGACCTTGTAACCAGAACTGCATTTACACCAGTGGAAGGAGCGTGATCATATTTGGACTGATGTTTCACGAAGATGTTATAAATCACAATAAAAAGCTTATAATTCTGATCATAGCTAGGAGATTGGAGTAGTCAGAAATAAATAAAAGTGGATATTTGAGATGGCAGCCATTTATTTTTTATTAGCTGCTGAAATTTAGAGTGTATTATTCTGAACCACCCCAAGGAAACATAGGTCTCAGCAGCTACTATTTTTATACAGTAGACTTTGTCTTTTAAGTTTAACCCAGTATAAAAGTTCTTTCTTCTTGGCAGATCTTCAGCTGCATGTATGATATGTCCATGTTTCTTAGAGTTTTTTTTGCATTATTCTGAACCAGCATAGTGGAATGTACATCATAGTGACCTCGTTTACTTATAAACATCATTGCAACCTGTTTTACATTAATGCTGTTTATAGGTTAACCTTAGTTCAAAATTTTGCTAGCATATCTCCTGGCGTAGGTGTGTAGTGGTGATGGAACTTGCTTGGTTTGTTCCTGGTATCATTCTAAATGGTCTCAGGTGGAAGTTGTCACATTTACCTACTTTTCTTGCACTCCTGGGTTTGTTGATTAATGATAAGCCCAAAAATAGAAGTTTTGTTTTCTTGGAAGACTTTCAGCTTTGGATCCGGTATGTACATGGAATTTGGTCTTAGTATTCATTGCGTCATTATGCCCCTCCTGCAGGGGAATTTATGTCACAGTAACTTTTCTTACACTAATTTGTTGTAAGCAGGTTATCCTCAGTATCAGACAAACACTAGCATATAGGCATGTTTAGTTGTCTCTCTGACAGCACTTCTAGTTATATATTGTTTGTATACTGAGAGAAACTGACTGACCAGTATTTCAAACCTCTTGTTGGGTTAACAAATTGGGAAGCGAGAGATAGAAATACCTGCCAGCCTTTATGCCTTTTGGTGTAATCATTATGCTACTAGTAGAGGATAAGTAACTTAAGTCTCTTGAGTAATAAATATGATGTTTAATGAAAGCAATACAAAATTATTGATATAGGTACGTATGATTTAAAGACCTAATTATAGAATTCTAGTAGTCTTCAAATACAGTTTAGTCATAAATTACTTGTACAAAGGGAACCCTGAGTGGCCAAGTGGTCTAAAGTGCTTTCTGTTATGGATCACTGCCATCTTCGTGGGTTTGAGTCTAAGATTTGTCGAATGTGGATATGTGAGAAAGCTTGCCAGGACTCTTCTCATGGGTCGGTGGTTCTTTCCACAGATTTTCCAGTTTCTTCTTCCACCATTAATACTGGCCACCATGTATAGCCTATCGTGTGCTGAAAAGGGCGTAAAGCCCACACAACAAACAACAACTTGTACAAAGTTATTTTCTTACTTTTTTCATGTATACAAATTAAGACAATATGTTTGATTTTTTTTTAAATTTGAGGACACAATGGGTTTAAATGTTCTGTATTCAGCCATGAACAGCAATATTGTAAATATTTTCTTGATTCCCTCTATAATGGATACACAAGCAAATATATTTTGCAGTAGGTTCAGCTGATTGAAGCTTTACAGGACATGTGTACTGCTTTGTTGCTGCAGGTTCCCAAAGAGAAGGATGAGATGGTGGAGAGAGAGTTCAACAGATTGCTGGAAGCTACTTCCTTTCTTTCGCATCATCTGGACTTTAATCAAATCAATGGAAAACCAGCTTCCCTTGGACAGGCTTTAGAAGCGATTATAAGGTATGTATTTAAGTGTAATTCAGCCATTGTTAAAGGAAAGCGAAGTACAGCAGTCACTTCTTTACAGGAATTTGAGGGATTGGCATTGTTAGCACTTTATTAAGGTTTTGATTAGTTTTCATCAGCATTTTTTATCTTCTACACCATTTGATAGATGGTTATTATGAAGTGAAGAATGCATTCTGTGACACGCTTGTTCACCACATTTACTTGGAGTCAGGGTCACAGTCAGAAATTGTCTAAAGGTTTTATTTAAAGCCTGTACATATGAAGGTAAGACAATTTTGTTCTGACATATATACTTTCCATTTGACCTTAGTGTGAAGGTCAATCACAGTAAATTTGCATTGTTGTTTCCATATAAATTTTGTTATTTGCTTATATTTCCTAAACTGCTTTATGGATTTCATTTAAATTTGTTATGAATCATTATGAAACTGAGAGAGCATGCTTCCTTATCCCTCTGTTTACCCATTTGTCTTTGAGGTAAAGGTCATGGTTATAGAAAATTTGAGTTAATCTTTTTTGTAAGTATGTTTTGTCATTTGCTTATATTTAGTTAACCCCATAATGTTGTTTCCCTTGTAAAATATTTGCCAATCAGAATACTTAAGGAATACATTCACTATCTCACAAACCTGTATACCCAGAGTTTTTTTAGCAACAAAAATGCTAAGATGTCTGCCAGGTGATTAGCATGCTGAATCTGAGACTGAAAGGGTGTGGGTTCATATTCACTTCTGTTAGGGAGTGCAATAAAAGAGTTCTTTTAATGTCTAGTTAGTCCCAGATAAAAATGGTGGTAATCTGACATCAAATGTGGTCACTGTGGTAGCCATAATGAACATCTTATTACTTCTTAAGCAGAAATGAGTCGTATGAACGTGGGGGGTTTCGCCATAAGACTTTTTACAGTGTCTAGTTAGACCTAAGTGAAAATAGTTCTGCCCAGACATCCAGTATAGCCACCACAATAACCATTATGAAAAGTTATTGCTTCTCCATCTGAATGGATGCTCATATCAATATGAGGTTTTCACTGTAGGACTTCTTGTGTTGTTTAGTTTACCTTCAGTGAAAACAGTGCTGATCTGACAGTGACAGCCAATAAGACCACCACAACAGCCATCTTGAAAATCATTTTATTTCTCCAGAACAGAAAGTCATATCAGTATAGTGTTTTCACTGGTAGACTTCCTATGGTGTCTAGTTTGGCTTAAATAAAAGTTATTCCAATAGGCTATCAAATATAGTTTCCACAGCAGCCATATTGAAATTTTTGTCACTATGATGGAAAGTCATATCAGCATTGGTTTTTCACCAGAATTCTTATGATGCCAGGTTGGTACTTCATGAAAATGGTGCCAATTTAACATTATAGCTACCATTTGCAGTTATCTTGAAAAAAATTTTTTTATTGCTACTCCACCTAAATTGAAGGTCATATTGATATAGGGTTTCCATGAAAAGATTACTTATGATATCTAGTTGGCCTTGAATGGAAATAGTTCCTATCTGACTTGAGTATAGGGTACCACAATAAAGAAATTGAAAATATTGTCTCTAATTTTTCCTAAAATGGATTTACCAGAAGTCATTAAATCCTGTCAGCTGTTCAAAAGTTGAAATAGTCTTTGCAATTCATGAAAATCTTTTTTTGGAAAGCAGAAAGTCAGTCCCTTCAAGGGATTCTTGTTTTTATTATTAGTGTCCTCTTCACATTTAGGTTGATGTGATGCTTGACTGATTTCACCTGAGGATGCATTGGTTCTACACTATTTTTTTACAGGTGTCAATACAGTAGGGAGATATAAGTACTGCTTGAGATATAAATATATAGACCAGGTATGTGAAACTTCACAAGTGTGTCGGTTGGATAAGGGATTTTTAAAGTCACACACTATAATGTGAATAAGTATATAAAACTAGATTGTACATGCCTGATCTGTCAACCATTCTACCTTTAGTTCTATTTATGAGGTGCAGTTCAGGTCATACATATGTGCTCACTCTGACTTGAGAATATATACATGACCAAAAATACCATTTATGAGCATTGAGAGAGTGAGAAAACATGATAAAAAGTGAGAACTCCATCAGTCATGCTGTCCCTGTTATCACTTAACCCTTGTCAAAGGCAGTTAAGAGCATTACAGTGGGCCCTGACCAATTTAACATGACTGCCCATTGGGACCAGTAGTGTGCAGTTGATGCATTTTCATTGCAGTGTAATGGGCTCTGACCAGTTCAATATGGCTGCCAAGAAGGACCAGTAGTGTGCAGATGTCACAGATGTACCATGGTAAAGGCTGTTGTTAGATACTGTCCTTGGACCATCATAGGCTACATATCTATAGATGACACCAGCACTGGCTTAGTCTCAAACGTATGCCATCATATCCAGGGCCAGGTACAGTGATTAGTTTTCATGGTATTTTCAAGTCAAATAGCACATATGCCCATCTATAATGGTTCCTGTACCAGCTAGGTCCTGGCTGCCAATTATATCAAGAATCTTTTGGCATTAGAATTGGTATGGTACTTGATTTACCCAGCACACCCGTGAGCAGCTTCAGGATGCAGATGGCTCTGTAACATTCTGGTACTGGCTGAAGTGATACTTAATCAAACATAACTAATAGCAGCAACAGACCATAGGTGATATGCATAGTGAATGCCTGGTGATAACTGTTCCAAAATGAACAGACTCCCACTGTCCATCACAGCCTGTTCCACCTCCCCTATTGTTGCACCATACAGAGACACTCCTATCCCTCTACTCTTTTGTTAAAAATTATCCATGCTCAGTCACCATCTTCCTTTATCAGGATGATAATGTTCAGAGAAGATACATTGCTTTTCTGGGTTCTGCCTTCAAAGCTCAGTGCACCACCACCTTCAAAGCTGTTTATGGTCTCTAACCAGTTCTTGTCATCCACTTATCTCTTAGTCAAGAAAGATCCGCAGTTCCTGATGCAACTTTTACAATCAGCTTGTGTTTCTGATTGCTTTCAAAGGCCACTTCAAAACCCGATTTCAACAGGCTTTTTCATTTGCACTTATAAAAGGCAACAAAAAGACTGCAAAGCTAATGATAAGCTTCATTTGGTCATGGATATGAGCTCTCACCCATTTCATTTGGGCACATTTGCTTGAAAAATGGAGACACTGATATTGATTTTAAACATGATTCGGTGGTGTGGGTTGTTTTTGCACTCAGACTAGACCTCTAAGATGTGTATTTTTACACACTCATTTCCAGGTCTTTCCGAAGTATATAAGTTTATACAGGGACATATTTGGTCTGAATATCAATCTTCCAAGGCTTTACAAGAGTTATGAAGTTTGTCACTTTTATTACCATCTCCATTTGTGGGATGTCAAACTGCCATGTCTACATTATGCAAAGCAACATTTCAGCCCTTTTTTATCAAGACATATTGTGTCACTGCTGCTTTGCTTTGAATTTCTGACATTCATAGACAAATATAACTTGTCACATTCCAGCATTTCAGCATGGATTTCTGAACCCTCTTGAACTGGTCTGCTGCTCTCTGGAATATGTCTTGAAATCATCTCATCAGTATCTACCGTTTGCTTGAAGAATAAAAATTCAGCTCAAGAATGTTTGTGCCACTTGGGACTCCTCAATATGATAGTAGCTTCCTTCAGTTTTGAGACTCTTGGACATGACACTCCAGCTGAAGGAAGCTATCCCAGTAACGGCAATCCTGGCATCGTAGATCAGATAGATAATCCTGGTTTGGGTTATATGAGGTTCAATCTCTTTAGATGGTAGGACCTTACTTTGTTCACAACAATTATCCAACTAGGGCAGCAACTCCTGTAATCTACATTTACTTTCATGCTGGCCTAACAGACTGAAATGTCTACTTCCTGCCTTCCTACAGAAAATACAGTGGTCTTGTTCCTACCGGACTGTTTGCCAGGTTATTATCTCTGAAATGTCTGCCTTCAGGTTTGGGACTTTCCTTTGGGTGGTATCATCGTTTATAAATTGGTGTCTCAGTCATTGATATTTTAGGGAGCTCAATATCCCACTATATTTAGCTGTTTTATATCAGATGGTTCTTTCTTTCTTAGGTTTTTAGTTGATTTGTGCCTGTTGGGTTGTCCTGTCAACATTATGCAACAAAGTCAAACACAAAGCTTTTGGCTTTTATCTCTAGTTTGTGATCTCAAACATGGGTAGATTATGCCATTTCCCTAACAAGAATGGTCTTTCAGCATATGCTTTTCTCACTTCCCCAGTGATGCCCAATTCTTACAAAATAATTGAGAATCAGAGTGATATATAATTCAGTTTTACCATACTAGTGAGAATGATCATTGGTCTAGTGATTTTATAAGTGGAAATTCCTAGGAAATCCAGCTTTCTTGTTTTCTGCCTCAACAAGATGATGAATCTTCAAGCTTTGTTCATACCAAGAAAACCCTATGAAGAAATGGCCCTTAGAGTAAGTGGTGGATAGAATTGCTTGAGCAAGGCCCATTATTGAGGAAGTAGAGAGTTTCTCACTCTATGTTGCAAGCAAAAACACATTTACCAAAATGCCTCAGTATCACAGACAAATCCCATTCTGCAGCATGCTTGCTTGCCACCCTTGGGGTCAATATCAGTTATAGAAATTATTGTTAAAATTTTGGTTTAAACAACACACAACACATAATTTCAATAATTGTACAATATACATATAAAATAGACTTTGACATGATAGGTTCAAATCAAATAACAGCATACTTCACCATTCTAACTCAGAAGTTGCCTAGATAAACCCCCAGAGACACTTACTTATGGGAGGTTGCAGTGTTGTGAGGGTTGTCAGATATTAGTATGTGGAACTAAAAATGTTTGTTATGAGGTATATAAGGACACAGATAACTGAGAAGTCTAAACTGATATAAAATAGCAGTCAATACTCCATACAGGTGAATTAGGAAGCAGGTCATAATAATTACATACTTTCAAGTACTGACACAAACTGAAGATTGGCAATGGCCCAAAAACAAAGTAAAGGGAGCACTTTGATGACAAAACAAAGTGTTTGTAATAAGGATTCCACTAGCCAAATGCCCGTTATTAACTCTCTCCACAAATTGATTTCCACCATGTTATTAACTCTCTCCACAAATTGATTTCCACCATGGTTGATAATTTTTCATTTCTGAGCAGAATCCATTTCACTGGTTAGCAAAAGGACAAGATTGATGTGCTTAGCATTGAGTCTGTCTTTGTGGACAATATTGTGTATAGTGTCCACCTGCAGGAGTTGGTCTTGGTGCACATTGCTATGTACATCATCCACCAGCAGGAGATTGTTTTTGTGCATGTGTACAATGATCACAAGCAGTAATTTTACAGGCACCACATATTATGATATTTGAGAGAGATTTGTGTGTCTGCTGGCATTACAGCACTTGGAAGGACTGTCAAAGTGGCAACAGACAATTCAGCCAGATGTTTCTTGATAGCTTCAGTGTCTGCCATGTTTAGATCACAAGTTGCATCAGCTTATTTTCAGGTAATGGAATGATGACACTCTAGCCATAGACGAATCTCCTGTCAGTTGCTCAGAGTTTTATACAATTGAAAAAGATGCTTTTTTCCCCAACAAATACTTAAAAGTTCCCTAGCATATTTTTGATCAACCTGTATACAGTATATTTTATTGAAATGTAAGCCCATGTTAAAGTTGCAGCAGCATTTAAGTCTTGGATGGGTTCTCTGCTTGTCAAACATTTGACATTTCATCATGAAATATGCATAGATATATTGTCCAAATAATTGTATTACCCCAAAACAGGAAATTGACATATTTCACCAGGCAAAGGAAGAGGAGATATAATTTGTTCAAAATAACATTCAGTTAAATACAGCATCCACATTGAAAAACACATATCTAAGCTAACTGTATGAATATAATCATTACAAAGTGCTTGAAGATGTGCTTCTACCCAATCATTCTACCCAATCATCTGAAACCATCTTATACCTAAGTTGATGTATTCAGTTGAAAGTTTTGGTTATAGTATTACTGGTTGCCTAACTTGGGTACTTTGGTGTGCTTGGATTTTCTGTCCCACTTGCATCATATCACCAGTTAGAAAGTAAGACAAAGCATTTTGTCAAATCCATGTTTAAATATAAGCATAATGGCTTTGTTTTAATACTGATTTATAAATTGGAAAGTCTTGTAACTACATGGTGTAGCTTCTGTTGGAATGTGTCAGCTAGTGAACATATGACTGCATTATGTCAAAGAGTACTAAAAATTTAATATTGACACCTTGATATTTTTTCCACAGGTTACAAGAGAAGCATGTAAAGGAGAAACAGTGTGAACATCAAAGAAATTTAATAGATCTGCAGGAAAAGCTGAAAAAGAACCAAAATAATGTAAGCATTGACTTTATGTGTGTATATATATGAATAATTACTAAAGTTAGATTTTCTGTGAACTTAGCATTATTTTATGTGCGGCCATTTATATTGCATGATGAAATGAAAGCATCTCAAACTGATATTAATATTAATGCATGAAGATGGAATCTTGCTGATTCGTTTTTATATGCTAGCCACAAGATGGAATGTATTATGTTAACAACATTGTCCATTTGTCTGTTGCCAATTTTGTTTCCACACAGTTACCATTCTGTGTAGATGGCTTGCACTTGAGGTAAGAAAGAACCTATAATAATAATAGCTGGGGTGGGGTACCAGTAACACTGAAAATATTGTAGCCTGCTGCTATTCTTGAGACATATTTTTTTCTGTTGTCAACAGTTGTTGAGTTTAAAGGACAGAATTGATGAACTACACAGGCAGTGGAAGGAAGCTTCAGAAGTCAAACCACCACGTGACATTACAGCTGAATTTCTTGTGAAGAGCAAAGAAAGGGACCTCAGAGCTGCATGTAAAGTAAGTATACATGCTAACCATTACACTTTTGGCATAATCATTACGCTTTTTTTCACTAAAAAACTCCATACATGTAAACATATCTTGATTGCATGTTTTAGGTATATCCCATTCAGAAAATTAATAATTTGTTTTCTCATCTTTTTTAACATCCCAGTAATCCCACATACCATATTCTAGAAAAGACAGCTTCTACCTAACTACTAGATAAGAGTACACTTGTCCGTAGACTGGCATGTACATTCCTAACAGTGGTATGTTCTTTTTTTAGCAGCTGCCCTATTTCCAAGAACCATCCTGTATTTTACTTTCAAACTGTGACCTAGGTTTCTATTTATAGCAGCTCAGTTGTATGGATTAGTGACGAGAAAACAGACTGGTTTTTTAATTTGTAATCTTTTCTCCCAAATTTTTTTGTCACAGAATAAGGCTTTAAATAACTTGGTTTTGCCTCGAATCTATTTTTCACTTTATTCATTCTACATGCATACAACTTTACCTGGGGTCAATCACTCTGCTCCATGTAAGGTGATTTCGAAAGTCACTGAAAAGCATGGTTTACACTAACATTTCAGCATAACTATTATTCACTCCTATGGATTTAAGCTTGATACATTGTGAACTGAGACACAAGTCATTTGGATTTTGTCAGTGGTGGGCGAACTTTCCACCATCGTCTCAGGCCATAGGGGTAAGTGTCAAAGTTTTGTTTTATTTGATTTGTGAAACCTTTTCTTGGTTTTATTCTGTGTCTGGTGATAAAGCTTTGTTACACTGCTTGCATTGTTATTACCATTTTAGAAATAACTTGATTTGCTTTGTTTTAAACTATTGAAGCTTGTTGGACACTATTAAGCATTAGTGGACACTATGGGAGTTTAGTGGACACTATTGTAGCCTATGGGATAGTGAACATTATGGGAGCTTAGTGGACATTAAGGGAGCTTATTGGACATTATTGGGCTGACAGTCTTATTGGAACTCACAATGTCTTATGGGAGATTCAGTGTCCAATAAGAGCTGCCTATAGCTATCAAAATTGGATGTAGCTTTCTGTATGTGTATGAATACATGTATGTATAGGAATGAATGCCTATAAGGGATCCGTGATGTATATGAACATGGATTGATAAGAAGGGGATCTGGTGAAACTGCAGAGTTCCAGTTCGTACATTGAATAAACTGTTGAGTGACAGTTTGTCAAGTGTATGACTATTCCAGTTTCAGTAATTTGTATTCATTTATTTGTGTATTTAGTTTATCGCAGTATTGTTTAGTCAAAATAATAGTAATAACATGAGTATTGCTCATTTTCCTTTGTCTGTTTTATCTCAAGAGATTTTGTGAATCTTAATGCGTACAAGAGATTAAGTGAATCTCATTTTTTTATTTTCATAATACATGCTATATTTATTTTAGGCTAGAGGCCAATGAATCTTATTTTTTTTTCTTTCTTCATGAGTGTATGTAACATAAATTGCCTCAATTGTATGATAACAGTGTGAGATTCAGTGTATTTGTTTTATATTCTAGCATTTCAGTTTATAAATTACAATCATTCATCACTTTGTGTTTGTTATTCATTTAGTCCAGACAGAGAGATCCCGATCGGTTTCAATTCTGCTACATCTTTGTTCTATTTAATATCGGGTACAGAACCAGACTGTAGGTATTTAGCTCTAAAAGTCAACTCAGATTCTAGTCAATGCATGTGTTAGGGCGAAAATGTTTTTCAAATAATTTCACAGATGAATTAGAAAATAAGACAAAAAACAAATTCAGAGATAAATACATGAATTATATAATACAGCATTCCATTCTAAGGCAGATTTACACTGAATGGAAAGGATTTTAATATTGATCATGGTAGTGAAACAAAGAAATTTTGAATTTACTGGTTCTACTAACTCCAATACCTGGGTAACTTCTTTTTTCACAGCAGAGCTTAATTGTTGGTACAAATTGTATAAATGCAGAGGCATTATTTACAGAGTTCTTAATAGAACACATATTTCCCCTAGCGGTAGAAGACTATGTTGGTGCTTTGTTCAAACAGATGCTTCCTGATGCCAAAATGGCAGAAAATGTGCATTCATGTGCAAGAAGAAAAATCATCTAATATTGTTATGTATTTAGAAGAAGATACTGAATCACTCAAACTTGCAGAGGCCATGAAAATTGGGCTGCTTGGTATTCCAATATACAGGTGTTGTGATTATGACAAAAAGTGTTACTCAGTCTATTTAAGAGACACTGACAACGAAAAGGGCAAAGTCCGAGTGCTCTTCTTTAATTACCAGAATTAACAGTAGATTCCACTAGAGAAAACATTTTGGATTTGCTTAAAAATGCTTTGAATAAATATAAGTTGGCAGAACTGTATAGGGTTTTCAGCTGATAAAGCATCAGTGATGACTGGAAATTGGAATTCATAAAGGGGTTGCATTCTATATTTTGAAAAATGTCTCCATCATTGTACATATGTTGTCCCTGTCATTTTGATGCACCTTGCTTCAGGAAAAGCTGCCTATAAATTAGAAGGAGAACTTCTGAAGTATCAAGTTGTCATTCTACCTGACAATATACTTCCCGTGGACAGAGTTGATCTGGGATGGCACTTTATTTCTCAGCTAAAAGATCCAATGACTGGAAGATATAAATTTTCTCTTCTGTGTCAGGTTGTGAAAGGTATATTGGTTCTTTCCCATTCCAATGCTGACTGTGAGAGATTGTTCAGTATTGTTAACAAAAATAAAACTGAATTTAGATCTAGGCTTTGAAACCCAGCACTTAGTGCTCTATTTTGAGCAAAACATTCATAGTTTCAGCTGGTACAAAGTGTTTTAAAATGCATTATGAGAGTATGTTGCTTTTTAAAGCTAAAAGCATTACATATGAAAACTTCAGTTATTGATGTTAAAAGACTACAGTGGTAAATAAATCATTTTGTACATATGCTCATTAAATTTTATTAAGCTATATGGGATTACTCTTTTTCTGCTAAGATTACTCTTTTTGTCTACTTGGATAAAACTTTTTCCTTGCCAGGGGTTGGCATTTATGAGTAGTATTTTTTAAGTTAGCATTTGATTGACTCATTTGAATTCATTGGTCATATTGTGGCTAGTAAGATGCCACAGAAAATTCCTTCGAGGGAAAACATACAACATACAGGGGAACAACACTATAGTGTGCTTAATTTTAATGCATATTTGGATATAAGTTTCATCATGGCTTCCATTGGTGTTTTTTTGCATTAGATGTCCCTTATTCTCTGACACAATAATTCAGTCAGGTTAAGAAATGTACAGCTTATAGATCATAACATTCTTGCACAGTAATAATTAATTTTATTTGAGCATGGGGCTATCTTAGCCTGGGGCTATCTTAATAGCATGGGGCTATCTTAATTCTGATTGTTATAAAAATTGGTAGCTAGCAGAAATTATTACAATACTGTTTGGTACATGATAGGGTCAACATTTATGGATTCCAACTGCTATATCAGGTAAATAAAACATAAATTGTGTACACTCAGTGCTGTTCCTGGAATAAGGAATGGAAGTTTGGAATGCCATGAACCAAATTTGACTGGTCACCACATAGCACTTATTTTCAGCCTGAATTGTTTGGCACAAAATCTCCTCTATACTTTTTTCTGGAATGCCACGAGCCAAATTTGACTGGTCACCATATAGCATTTACTTTCAGCCTGAATTGTTTGGCACAAAAACTCCTATACTTTTTTTTTCTGGAAAAGCTAGCATAGGACTGAAAGATTTCATCTATGTAATTGATCATCTTGAAGGTGCATTATAATTTTTAGAAAATCTTATTTGAATATATAATTTATATGAAATTATGAACAGTTAAAATATATTTTGTAGAAATATTGTGTAATTCAACAAATTTAGAAGATTTTATGATAAATTAAAACTAAAATAATCATATTCATGATCATAATTAAACTGCATTCATCATTAAATGCTGCAACATTAATTTATCAATTTAACTTCATTGTGTTTAGGAATATGACCAGTTGGTTGCACAACAAAAGGAGATTGAGGAGAAGTTGCATGAGCTAGAGTCAAACCCACCAAGGTAAAGTTTGAAAATATGTGAATAATTCATATGATTTGAATTATAGATGGTTGTTAGAATAAGTCACTCAGCTTTGCAGCAGTTCAAGTTTCATTCCCAGATATGTGTCTGTAATGGAAGCAATATGGCCACTGATTTTGCTTACATTTTACAACTTGTATTTTGCCACAACCAAATCCATGAAAACTCTTTGGTACAACTTTTTCTTTTAAATGTCCTATGCATTGTTTTATTTAAGATCGGAACATTCTTTTCGATCATTATGTTATTTGTAATTCTTTGGGTTGAAAATAATTTGACTTGAGATTAAATGGCATTGTTTCCCTTTATTATATATAAAAGGGCTTTATAATAAAAAGTATGCTATTGGCTGCCAGGTATTATACCCTTATAAATATGCAGCTAAGAATTGTTTCACGCATGCATGTTCACCTTGGTTTGTCACCTGGCAGTCTGTGCCAAATGGACACAATTTGGACACTATGGAATAGTTCTAACAGTCAAATTTAGTGCATGTTAAATAAATAGTATTTAAGTCAAGTTATATTTTAGCCAGCTTGTTTGGAAATCAAACACGGTCACATTTTTGGCATCTCTTTGGGATATAACACTTAGATAACAAGGGAAGTCATCCAAAAAATGTTGGCAAATATTTCATCTTCATCAGAATATGCATCAAATGGTGGGCTGAAAAAAAACAACCTAATTTTCGTCTTTGAATATTTGTTGCATGAATTCAGATAGAGTTTGAATATATGTCAGTGGTAATTAAGTTTTAAAATCTGTTCTTTTTCTTTGTTTTTTCTGTATTTAGTGACCTTCCCATCAACCCACTCACCCTTCTGCCAGTCCTCATTAAAAACAATGTGAACTGAGTGATCCAAATTTAATTACAAGTAAATGACATTTTACGGTCTTGAGTATATTTGAGAGTGGAGGGGTGATGGGCTTCAGATTAAATATCTATTGAATGTGGGCATTATTTTCCCTATTTTATCTTCAAACCTAAAATGTTTTTTGGTGCTAAAGATGGACAATAGGTAAAAAACTGCAGTAGCTCTACATATCTTTTAAGGATTTTGCATGTGTTACCTTTTTGTTATATTGCTGATGTGCCATGAAGCACTACTATATACATATTCAGTGAAATCAGAGCTTCCTGTCATAGCCATATAACCTGTATACAGACAGTTTGAAAGATGGAGACAAGACAGCTACCATATCACCATCTTGAGCTGCTCACTAGATAAAGTTGCAAATGTTGCTGCAGAAATTACAGCCATTCTCAGTTCATTTAACCAGAATAATCTCTAAAAAATAAAACAAGTTTCATTATCTCCTTCAGTTCCTTTTCCACACAGAAAGCTATATAAAACATTAATTCTGACAACCAATTAATGTCCCAGATGTTACAGAAGCACAATTTGCTCAATCCAGAAAAGGTATTTTGTACTGTTGGCTGCCAAATCCAGATGATATAAATGGCAGATAAAGCAGCACCATTTTGCTCAGCATTAGCTTGTTTTTGAAAGAAAGATCCTGTATTCTGACTTTAAATAAGCTAACATGTTTTGTCATACTTGGAAAACTATGAGGAAAGAAAAGCGCACAAGTAAATTTAAGAACATCAGACCAACTTTTGGAGAGGAGCATCTCTAATATAGAATAAATTGCAGACATGAGGTGGTATTGTGGAAGTTGCAGGTTGGACACCTGATTTGTGTAAATATCTTGAAGGGTGAACTTTGTTTGGAATGCATTCTCTGCAAGTATCTACTGACATAGGAATGCATACTTGTTGAACATGCTGACTTTCCACTCTTTTAAACAACAGCATTTTGATGTGGAGTCAGAGAACTTTTATGATAATGTACCATCCAAGAAATATTGGACATTTTAATAGAATGCAGTTTTTATAATAAATTTAGACTTTGTTGTATCTATAATATTTATTATATACTTTTTGAAGAATTTAAGCTCTGTATGCTATGTATTCTATCATGTACTCCTTGTTTACATTTACTTGAAATGTTTCTTAGGTTTTTGTGTAAAACTCCATTTTAAGATTTAAAGCTCTACTGGTCATAAGCCAGAAGAGCATATGGGTTGATCTTTCATCTATTGTCCAGCCATCCATTAGCACAAATTTGTTATCGATACCTCACCTGAACCACTTGGTTGATTCATATGAAATTGTATGCATGCATTTATGCCATGGTCTAACTAGCCCAAAATGAAAAGGGCAACTTAGATATCCAATATGACTGCCACAGTGACTATGTTGACAATTTTGTTTATTGTGGAGGAAGAAAAAGGCATTTATGCAAAATTATTTTTTAAAATAGTTTGAGATTCTTTAAATACCTGGGCATATTTCTTTCAAAAAAATTCTTTCTTATTCCACAAAGGAAGTATTAATTTAATTATCACTATCTACTAAAGTTTTACTGAAAATGTATTTTATTTTTCTGGATTAGCCATTAATGATCTGTAATTTTTCACCAGTAATCCTTTGAACTAATATGATTTTAGAACCAGAAATCAGGGCCCAGAATTAACTTTATTCAGTACTAGCAGTACTGGGATTGTTTAATATTTTCAGGACAAAAAAAATCTGTTTCATTTCCATGTTGAGTGGCATGTTGAATAAAAATGAAATTTGAATACAAAATCTCATTAGCAGACAAAAAATGTTTAGTTAATTTGCTTCATCTAGCAATTTTCTATTAGTAACAAGCAGAATTCTAAGCTGCTAGCATGAATTTTTGAGCCTTGTAAATGTATAAACAAAAATATAAATATAAGAATAAATATATGACTGAACAGATAAATGAGAATAAACAAGAGGATAAAGAATTAACATTACAATAGTATATAACAATAATATCAATAAGAAACCTTGTTCATTTTCATTCATTCAGTGACACTTGTGACACAGGTGGACATTTTAAATATAGTGAAATGGGAAGTGAAATATATGAATGATGAATGTTACTTTTGAATAAGGGTTGTTTTCATTACTCACAGCAGGAAATCAACTGTCATTTTAGCATGCAGCTCTTGCGTACACACAGTAAACTTGTAAACTTTCAACATACCCAACAATTCACATCTAGTATTTATTTTTTCCTTGTCTTGTTTTGTGATCTCACAACTCAAAATAGTGTAATGTCATAATGAGTGTGGTCATGATCGAAACAAAATTTGTTGATTCATACTAAAGTGCTACATGTATTTCAGACAATGTATTTATTTCTACTAATAATACTACTTCTGCTACTCTCCTTTGCTGTATATATATATATATATATATATATATATATATATATATATATATATATATATATATATATATATATATATATATATATATATATATATATATATATATATATATCTGGCAATTTGCCAGAAAAAATCACTTAGGGTCATCTTTTGTGTTTGTTGGATGAAAATGTTTTATTAAGTTAATAAAAATTTTAGATCTGTACTTTCAGAAGTGTGTTAAAACAATTTAAAAAAATGAAATATACAAGAGTTCAAGGTTAAGGTGAAATATGCGACCAGATTTTAAATTATGGCAGATGGTAAATGTTTGTAAATGGTTTCCTGAAAGTTGACTTTAAGAAACATTACAGGTTGATGATTGTTGAATGAAGAGTGATAAAACTGAATTGGTGAATTCAGGGTAATAAATTGTTAATTGGGAATGAGTAGTAATAAGATTAATAATTACTGATTGAAGAGTGCCAGGATTGATAATTGCTGATTGAAGAGTGCTAGGATTTGATAATTGCAGATTGAAGAGTGACAGGATTAATAATTGCAGATTGAAGAGTGCCAGGATTGATAATTGCAGATTGAAGAGTGACAGGATTAATAATTGCAGATTGAAGAGTGACATGATTAATAATTGCTGATTGAGGAGTTCCAGGATTGATAATTGCTGATTGAAGAGTGCCAGGATTGATAATTGCAGATTGAAGAGTGACAGGATTGATAATTGCAGATTGAAGAGTGACAGGATTAATAATTGCAGATTGAAGAGTGACAGGATTAATAATTGCTGATTGAAGAGTGCCAGGATTGATAATTGCAGATTGAAGAGTGACAGGATTGATAATTGCAGATTGAAGAGTGACATGATTCATAATTGCAGATTGAAGAGTGACATGATTAATAATTGCTGATTATAGAGTGCCAGGATTGATAATTGCAGATTGAAAAGTGACAGGATTGATAATTGCAGATTGAAGAGTGCCAGGATTAATAATTGCAGATTGAAGAGTGACATGATTAATAATTGCTGATTGAGGAGTGCCAGGATTGATAATTGCTGATTGAGGAGTGCCAGGATTGATAATTGCAGAGTGAAGAGTGACAGGATTGATAATTGCAGATTGAAGAGTGACATGATTAATAATTGCTGATTGAGGAGTGCCAGGATTGATAATTGCTGATTGAGGAGTGCCAGGATTGATAATTGCAGATTGAAGAGTGACATAATTAATAATTGCTGATTGATGAGTTCCAGTGACTAATAATTGCTGATTGAAGAGTGACAAGATTAATAATTGCTCTTGGAACCAGGGTGACTACCCATCAACTAATCTAAATGCAGAATGTGTGTAATACTTTGTTGAGAAATAGGTGATTTGTTTTGGGCCAAGTGCTCTTTTTGTTGTCATGTTTTATGGCACAGCAATACAAGTATGTTATTTAGTGCTAAGGCAATTGTAGTAAATTACCATGCTGAGATTTGAACCCATATCCTTTCTATCCTAAGCCCAAAATGCTAATCACTGAACTGTCATAGACTCTGGTTGTGGCAAGGCATTTATTTATTTAACTGGTACTGCTACAAGTTTGTCATTTTTTGTTTCACTTATGATAAATATGTCAAAAAAACAAGATTAGGGGTCTTCTTAGTTCTTTATCTCTCAGTCAAACTTCTTACATGAGCATTTTACTGCATTGAATTTGTATTATTTTTCCTTTTTTCTCCATGGAATTGATATGAGACTTAATACTGTACATAAAATATACAGTACCAAGGAACAAAAGAGATCTGTATTTGCAGTATAACCCTCTTGGCCAGCATCAGTGATATTTTCCAAAAACAAAGTACCTTTCTTCATTTTTATCTTTTGCTTACCATAAGAACATATGGTGATCTTTAGTCTGAAAAGGCCATTTTGTTTGAAGCTTAACCATTCAAGCTTTGAAATTTGATATGATATTAAAATTTTTGTGATTAAAAAATTTCAACTGATTTAAATTTTCTTGTCATTTGTTCCATAATTGGTACAGTAGGTTGAAAATAATGCATATACTGGCAGGCTAGTATTCTGTCTTTCATGGAAGCACATCAGATTATGTTCAAAACAAAACTCTATACAGGGTGTTTCTTAGAACATTTCCATTATGAATGCATGTAGTGTCTTCAATTTAGAATTGGATAACCTATGGAACATGTATCTTGATCTGTAAGGCAAGGTAAATGTAAAGCTTGTTCACCTTGTGTACCTGATAGTATACATACCTAATGTACCTGATAGAATACATACCTAAATGTACCTGATAGTATACATACCTAAATGTACCTGATAGAATACATGCCTAAATGTACCTGATTACATACCTAAATGTACCTGATAGTATACATACCTAAATGTGTTGTTGTTCGTCCGTCGAGTCGACGAAGACCACTCTAGTCATCCGTGAGTTGGAGGGGCTGGTTCTGTTCTGTGTGTGCGCAGGTGGCTGGGAAGGCCAATCCTTGCTCGGAAGGTTTGATTGCAGAATGGACACTGGATAAGTGGGACATCCCCAGGAGAGTCACTGGCACATGCTTTCCTGATTTGCCTCTTTATCTCTGCAACTGCTATCCTACTCGATTCACATAGTTTGGATCCTTTGTGAAGATAGGAATGCCAAGTGACTCGATTGCTATTTGCTCCCATGACTCAGGGTCTATGCTGAACGCTTTCAATGCAGCTTTCAAACTGTCTTTGAAGCGTTTCTTCTGACCTCCATGGGATCTCTGTCCTTGCTGTAGCTCGCCATAGAAGAGTCTCTTGGGCAGCTGGTTGTCTGGCATGTGTACAACATGTCCTGCCCAGCATAACTGGGACTGCATCAGGATGGTGTGAATGCTGGAGAGGCCTGCTTTGGCTAGTACCTCGGAGACTGGGACTTTGTCCTGCCATTTGATATTCATTTATTTCCTGAGGCTTGTGGTGTGAAAGTGGTTCATCATCCTGGCATGGCATTGATACACCGTCCACGTTTTGCATGCGTAATGTGTGGAGTACAACTGCCCTGTAGACCTTTAGTTTGGTCATGATGCTGATGCCTCTTCTATTCCATACATTCTCACACAATCTGCCAAATGTTGTGCTGGCTTTGGCAATGCGGAGGTTCACAACGTCGTTAATGGTGACACTGTGAAACTGTGCTGCCAAGGTAGGTGAAGTGGTTCACTTCGTTGAGTTTTTTGGCTGCTGACAGTGATGTTTGGCTCAGTATAGGGTTTTCCCGGGGCTGGCTGATGCAGTACTTCAGTCTTCTTAGCATTGATGGTGAGACCAAAGCTTGTGCAGGAACTGGAGAACTTGTCAATGCTGCATTGTAGGTCTGCTTCTGAGCCAACATTGAGGGCGCAATCTTCAGCAAATAAGAACTCCCTGATGTCTGTCATAACCTTGGATTTCACTTGTAGCCTCCTGGGGTTGAACAGTTTTCCATCTGTATGGTACCTGATGCCGATTCCAATAACTCCGTCTCTGAATGCAATAGTTAGCATGGCGGAGAAAAAAGACTGAGCAATGACGGGGCCAGAACACAACCCTGTTTGACGCCATTTGTTACTGGGAATGGTTCAGATGACTCTCCATTTCCCTAGACTCATTCCTGCATGCCATCATGGCATTGCTGAACCATGGATATAAATTTTTTTTGGACATCCGCACTTGGCCATTACCTTCCATAATCCTTCTCTGCTGACAGTATCAAAAGCCTTTGTCAGGTCAATGTAGATGGAGAAAAGGTCAACATTTTGCTCTTGACATTTCTCTTGCAGCTGCCTTGCAGCAAACACCATGTCAATAGTTGCACGCTTTTTCCGGAATCCACACTGGCTTTCTGGCAGAAGTCCCTGATCAAGGTGCCTAGTGAGGCGATTCAGTAGGATTCTGGCGAGCATCTTTCCTGCAATTGAGAGCAAGGAAATACCTTGATGATTGTCACAGGCCTGTCGGTTTCCTTTGCTTTTGTATAGGTGGATTATGGAAGCATCTTTGAATTCCTGAGGGATTGTCTCTTGCTGCCACATCAGCATGAACAGTTCGTGGAGCCTTTCAATCAGGGCTGTACCCCCTTCCTTGTAGACTTCTGCTGAGATGACATCTGATCCAGGAGCTTTGCCACTGGAGAGCAGATGAATCGCTTTCTGGGTCTCAAGCAAGGTTGGAGGCTCATCCAGTGATTCGTTGATGGGTAATTGAGGGAGACGGTTGATGGTTTCCTCGTTGATGGATGAAGGGCGATTCAAGACACTGTCAAAATGTTCTGCCCATCGTACAAGAATCTTTTCTTTGTCAGTAATTAGAGTGTTACCATTTGCGCTGAGAAGGGGTGATGATCCAGAAGATGTAGGACCGTACACTTCTTTTAGGGCATTGTAGAAGTTTTTCATGTCATGCTTGTCTGCGTAGTACTGTATGTCATCAGCTTTGTTGCTAAGCCAAGTGTCTCACATCTTACGGAGTTTTTGCTGAACCATTCTGCATATGTTGATGAATGCATGTTTATTGGAGATGGAATTGGGGTTGTTTAGGTAGGTTTGGTGGAGGTGGTGTTTCTCATCCAGCAACTGCTTGATCTCAGTGCAGTTCTCATCACACCAGTCTTGATGCTTTCTACTTAAGGGTCATAGGATTTTCGAAGCTGTGGTGTAAACCAGCTCTCTTAATGCCGCCCATTCGGTCTCAACATTTTGATTTGCCTAAGTGGTGGATTTCAGACGTTCTTCCAGGGCATCTACAAGCCACTGTTTGGTACTAGAGTGTTTCAGCTTGGCGATGTTCAGTCGTTTAGGAGCCTTCTTTCCCTTTAGGCGTCTTTTAGGCTGAATGCGGATGTTGAGCTTGGTGATGATGAGGCGGTGGTTTGTCCAGAAGTCAGCGTCACACAAGGACTTCGTCACATGCACATCTTGCCTGTCCCTCTTCCTGACAATGACGTAGTCGATGAGATGCCAATGCTTAGAGCGAGGGTGCATCCATGACATTCGGTTGCGGGTAGGGAGGCAGAAGACTGTGTTGGTGATCAGCAGTTTGTGCTCGGCACATATCTGGAGCAGGAGGAAGCCATTGCTGTTACAGTGACTAACTCCATGTTTTCCTAGCACCCCCTCCCAGGAAAAGTGATCACATCCAACTCTTGCATTGAAGTCGCCAAGAATGACAAGCTTATCTGCCAACGGAACATCAGAAATAACGGAGTCAAGATCCTTATATAACTTTGTATCTGGCAAGTTCCTTTCCTATTAGTGCGGTTCGCCTCTGGGGTCTATCCGTGTCATCTCGGTCCATTAGGGTGCGCACATTCCATGCACCAAGTGTGAGAGGAACAATCCTCTTCTTTTTATTTTTATTTCGACCGCTGAAGTAGGGTCCCTGCCAACTGCAGTAAGCTGGCTAGGGGGGTTTCGAGCAGGCAATGTTTAGGGCACCTTTTCTAGCCCCTTCCACATGCCAAGGAGGTGAGCAGTGCATTCCTGAAGAGGGCTGCTCAGTCGCTCAGGGTGCTGCCAGACTCCACTGCTGCTCCATGTCAGTGGTGAACGAACCTAATGGCCTGAGCCGCCTGTGTGCAGGTTCGCAGCTACAGCTGCCAGTGTATCCACACCTACCACTTCGTCGCTAGCTTGTCACCACAGGACTTTGGTGGTTGATGAAATGGAATGGATGAATGAGAAGAATGACTTGTGCGGTGACTTTGTTTAAGTGAGGAAGAGTTGCACAGTTCGTCGACCTCACTCTTGCCCAAAACCATCATGAGTCCAGCAGAATGACAACGTCGAGATGGCCGGAGACGGAGTTGATTGCAGTGGATGACCAGGACATCCTACGTGTCTCGTCATGCTCTTAGCGCTCCACGGCGCTTTGCTGAGTCGCCTTTCTGCCCGTTGACCAGCTGGTGGTTCATCCACACAGGCTGCCGAATCTAGTCTTCACATGCTAGGTACACAATGCCTAACTCACGGAAGGTTTGAGACCCATCGGCTACCCTCAACCTGGTTTAGACGGCCAGTCGAGGCTGTTTCCGGGGTGTGGCTGCTGCACATGTCACAGCTTCTTGGAGCCACATGTGAGAGTTGAGTGCCAAGTGGGGACCAAAAGTGAGCAAGCTACCCCCAAAGGAGTATGACTGCTTCCCCGACCAGAGGTGCTACCCCTCCCTGGACACCCCATACTAAATGTACCTGATAGTATACATGCCCAAATGTACCTGATAGTATACATACCTAAAGGTACCTGATAATATACATACCTAAATGTACCTGATAGTATACATGCCTAAACCGATGCATATTTTTTCATGTTTTTAATGCTGTTGAGGGCTTTGGAAAATCTATTTTGCGATCACTGTAGTGTGAAGTTTGTGTATATATCAGTAAATTTGACTGCAGCTAAATTTGTACTTGTGATCAATGTAAATAATGTTTTAATTTTATTTGGGGATTTTCATATAATGCAGTACTGACCAAAGTAGATGGAGCTAATGTCATGGTAAAATTTTTCACTAATTGTGTTCAATATGTGCAAATTTGTATCCCTCTTTTCACTAACTGGAAGGTTGGCAGCCCTGCATTATGTATTAGAACAAGTATGCGAGTGACCAAATTCTTTTTACAAGAAATTGACACATTCATCTCTTCTCAGACATAAACTTGGAATCAGGATGCTAAGCAATCAGAACTACATAATAGGATCTGAACTATAATGCAATTTTAGATTTTACTGAGAGGAATCAAAGATTAGTGGTACTATGCATTGTCTCATTAATTCACCATTTGTTGTCAAGTTTTTGTGAAAGTAAATGAGTATTTCTTATGACTCCCATTATTCAGTGAACTTAAGTGATATATAGAGGTCTGAGAAGAAACATGACAAGAATATACACCAGCACATTTTTTAATCCTGCTATAACAACCAACGAATGTACAAAGTGTTAATAACTTAACAGATGTACATGTAATTTACACAGCTAATTATCAGATTCTTTCGATGTCATTTATGTTCTAAATTTAAAAAAAATACAAGTGTCCAATGTTATCTGACATTCATTTTGTCATGCTGGCAGTATAAATCGGGGTTAGAGTATGGGGTGAAAAATCGTGCCATCAGTATTGACAAGCATTACAACACTTCATTCATATGGCAAACCACTGAAAGCTGCTAAAATAATTGTTGCAACTGGTGAATAGTCTATATTGCTGATCAATTTACCAATCAGTGAGCATAAATTATACACACCTGCAAGCATTGCTTACGTCCATAATTTTCCTCTGACAAGCTGCTTGTGGAAGTAATGAATTGATTATGATAAGTAATTAAAATTTTTGCAAGGATTTGTTGATTTCTCAATCATTAAGAGTGACATGAAGGCAGTGGCAGCCTTATAATTCTGACTGTCCATATCCCAATTGTCTAATTGGAGGAATTAGATTTATGATGGATAAATTCTTTTTTGTGTGGTCCCATGTATGATCAGCTGAATATGGAAACAATTTATGGCAATTGCAACATATTTGTTTGCATAAAAGTATGTTGTAGAAAACCATGTCCTGTCGATGGATTGAAGGAAAAAAGAATTAAAAAAATATATGTAAAAAATAAACATGTCTACAATATGTTTGGATAACCCTCCAACTTTCGTGTTTTGATGTATATTATTTTTTCTTGTATAGGAAGCACTGAACCCCAAACTGCATTTATTTTAAAGTTTATAAATTTACACTTTAATGTTGGTTTGTCCTAAAAACAATGATTTATCGTCTCAATCTTTCAGACTCTTGATTGACTCTTTACTTTCTAATTGAAGTAAAGGATGGTTTGGATACAAAAATGTCATAATACAAATAAAATGGTTTCAGATAACTATGTACTGATATATTTAATTTTAAGCATGCATTTACATGTTTACATCAACAGACTTCGTTAGTCAAAATTCCATCTGACAAACATAGTTGAACTTTAAAATTATATTGTACAACAGTATACTTCTAAACAGTAAATATTTATGATTTTGTCACTAATTTTTAATTCATTTACTTCCAACGCAGCATGAACATAAACCAGATAAATTAATAAGGATAAGATTATATACTAAATACATTAGCATCTTTTGGAGCAAATTTCCTTGTACAAGAAAAGTTCCCAAGCAGCTTTAAAATTTAAAAAAGACCCTAATATTATTACTATATGAACTTGAACTACAAATATTATTATTGTGTACTGCAGTATAATTTATGCAATTTTGAAATTTTACATTTTTAAGAATAAGACTGATCATTTTCAAAATACATCACTTAAGCTGAAACGTATTTCTTTGCCAAATACTGCATGTTTGTCAGAGGTTAGAAGAGCATCATGTCATGTGATTTGGTAGGTGGAGCAAACTGTCATCTTGCATAAGGTCAATTGCAACAATGTATAGATAAAATGTATAAATGGCTTGGTTGTCCAGATACCTGAAACCCCACTCTAATAGGAATTTTGATGACCATAGTTCTACAGTGACAGTTTGACAAGTATCAGAGACTGTTTTACAGTCATGGGCATATAATTTTATTGTATAAATCTTACCAAAACTGGTAAATATTTATAGTGTCTGGTTTTCAAGTGTGAAAAGGACCACTTCAATGTCTTAGTGGTTAGAGTATCTGCCTCAGATGAGGGAGGCTTCAGGATCGAATCCTGGTAGAGTCATACCAAATACTTATAAAAATGGTACTAGCAGCTTCCTTGCTTGGTACTCAGCATTAAGAGGTTATTGATATGACTGGTCCGCCTGGTGTTAGTATAATGTGACCGGGATACTACAGTGGCAGTTTGACAAGTATCAAAGACTGTTTTACAGTCTCTGACCTATAACTTTATTGTATAAATCATACCAAGACTGGTAAATATTTATGGTGTCTGGTTTTCAAGTATGAAAAGGACCAATCCATTGGCCTAGTGGTTAGAACATCTGCCTTGGATGGCACATAGCATTAAGATGTTATCGATATGACTGGTCAGCCTGGTGTCAGGATAATGTGACCGGGTGTTACATGATGCTACATGTTTGTGGCATGATACCCCAGTGCTTAACATCACTATGAAGTATCACACTGCAGACATCATAGTAATATGAAAGAAAAATTGTTAAAGTTGTTTTAAAAATCCTAAACACAAACACATAAGTATGAAAACTTTAATTCTAATTGTTCTAACCCTCTACAGAAGTAATTGAATTAAAGGGCTTTATGCAGTTAGCGCTGAGAACCGTTATCCAGTCATTCAGATTTTCACAAGTTATCTATGGAAGCATAAATGAATGCAGACTGGTGACAACTGAAACTTGACTTGCCATTGGACTATTAAAATTATCAAAACTTCTAGCCAGACAAGAAATTTACTTTCCTCATACAAGTGGACAACCACTACTTTTTGAGTCCAGAGATATAGTGCAGACCCTTTTTAAATTGTCAAAAATTTCTGCATAGAATTCATTCCATTATACATATAGTGCCCATACTGGCAGTTCTGGATCATCAAAACCTAGAATCCACTTAACATAACTGTATACTCTATGCCAATATGTGTCTGCATTGTATGTTTTAAGTTGCTTGGTTAAATTGTCAAATAGCTTAAAACTAGTGGTAGAACTGTGTATGCTAAAGAACATTTGATGGTTACTTTCTTTGGCAAGTGGATGGAAATTAGTAAATTGCAGTTATTGTTATAATTTGTCCTGTATGTACAATAATAAACATACATGCCAGTCATTACAAGTTTGGTGTAAGTATTATGATTTATACACTAAATTATATTTTACACTGTCCTTTGCATGGGTTATGCTTTAGACTCTGTGATCAAAATAAAATGAAATGCAGCAACAAAAGCTGCATTTGACCTTTTCTGCCCCTAATTATTCACAAACATCAAGAGGGAGAAACTTATTGAAGAATGTTCCATTGTATGACTTGCATATTACATATACATTGTGTTCTATTTATAGCAGCTGTATACTATAAGAAACATGTACCAGAAAATGCATTTTTTCTTCCATTTGAAAACCTGTCTCTGAGATTAATTTATCAGGACAATTGTATAAAGAACCAGTTTATACTGTAAATAATAGCAAAAAATGCCAGATGAGATGAGCTTTATCAATGTGGGCTGTGGCTCAGAAATGTTAAATAAATTAGTAATTTTTGAGACAATGGGATTTTCTGTAACTTTATAGCATATCCGAACAGAAATTTCACAAATAAGAGTGTGTAGGAAATGTAAAAATGATTATGTGATAACACTGTGTTCATGTTTAGGACATCACCATCCTTGTTGCAAGATTTTTTAAGTTAATTTTATGATGAGTCATGGTGGCAAATGTGCCATGTTGACTAGATAAAATGTGTGTTGTGTATAGAATTTGTCATCATAATCTGGGTTTGAATTTGGGTACTAGTCCACTTGTATTTTGTCTATTTTGAAAAGAACTTGTTACAGAACAAGTCATACAAAATAAATGTACTTTTTCATATTGGGGTAGTTTATTGTAATTATGTGCAGATTACGCTTTGTATTCACATACATTACATAATGTACCTCGCTAGGGGTTGGCAGGTATATACAAAAAAACAATATGGGTTTAAGAAATGTATCCCCATGTTTCAGGATCCTGATTGGCAAAGAAGAAATTTCAACGTAGGTTCTTCATTGTTCTTTCCATCTTTTTCTAACATGCATGCCAAAATAATTTCATGATCTTTCATCATTTCACATAGTTTTTGTTTACTTATGTGGCTAATATTGCATAAGATTAGATTTTCCTAAGTTGTCAATAATTCTTAAATGAGACTAATATATTCCATGCAGGTTGGGTTGAAGTAGTATACTACTGCCCAGTGTTCTAAAATTATATACATTGAACTGTGAACCTCAAAATGTATCATTGATACAAAAACCATTCTGCCCAATTGCATACATTATGATCCCTTGAAGGAAAAACTTTTTTATTAAAAAAGTTCATAACTGGGGTATACAAGTTAAGGAAGAGTTCATTGTTTGGAGGCAGTACATCAGGACTAGAAAATACATGCAATTAAGATAGTAATCACTTAGAGTTTGATGTTTGTTCTATTTGCTGCATTTTTCATGTTATATCAAGTTACCCTTATATTAATGCAGTATCTGACTTGATAAAACAATTATTACAGCTTGTCTTTCAAAGGATTTTTCAAGGGACTGTACTGAATATATATATATATATATATATATATATATATATATATATATATATATATATATATATATATATATATAATCTTCATAGCCATATAGAAATTGCCTTGTCAAAAATGATTTTTAAGTATCTTTTAACATAGGGATTGTTGCCTTATGTTTTAAAGATGTCATGTAAAGTTCATTTATTTTATTGGAACATGCATATTGTAAATCTAACATAATTACTGTATGCACTTGCTTATATTTTGACTCTAACTGCAAACTGCAATAGACCCAGATCTGCTGGCACATTATTATGTGATGATATATTTGGGCAGATCAAGTTATTCTTTCTTTTGCAGTTGGACATAACTTATAAAATTGTTTATATGGCATATAATTTTTGTTTCTTTTACCAAGGAAGTTAACTTGGGAAGACAGGATTTAAACTAAAATACAGTCAAATCTGTCAGTAGCAGTCTTCCGTGGGAAAAAGCAATAATGGTCTTTGTAAATGGGTGACTTCTATACATAGATTCACCTTTTAAAATTGGTTTTGGAACAGCTGACATGCACTGAGTATTATTATTATAATTATTACATGTTTGTTTATGTATACTGTTATTCAAAATTATATAATTATAGGTTACTGCATTTGTATGGAAAAATATGAACAAGTTTTTTTTTTATAGCTATACTGCACGACCTTGGGAGTGCAGTATAGCCATCCAAAAAAAACGAGTTCATATTTTCCCATTCAAATGCAGTAACCTTTTTATTATATGCTCATTTTTGTTTCATTACCAAAGACTTAATAATAAAATTCACAACAAAATATATTTAATAATAAAATTTATTTTATTATTAAAAATAAATAAGTTGACAATCGTAAATTCTCCTTCAATACACAATAATAGTATTTATGCACATATAGCTTCGCCCATCTACCTTTTGACTTCATAGCGTACCGCGCGCTCGCTCATTTAAAAAAGAAATCCGATTTTGGTCTATCTGAAATTGAAATTTAAAGTCATATTATGAATGACTGCGCCATTGAACAAAGTTCCCAGCTGGTCAGGAATTGAGAGATTTTGTTTCTCTGTCAATACAGCCAAATTCTGATTATCTTCGTCTTTGTGTTTTCCGCACGATGTACGTGTGACTGTAGGGACTGGCGATGACAACAATCTGCATAACTGTTTCTGTTCTACCATGGATAGTTTGGAATCGTAAACTGGTAAAATATGAATGTTTTTAAACATAAATTCTTAAGAAGATGCTTGTTTCAATATTGTTTATTTTTTGTGAACAACAGATTCATTTGTTGCGGAGTTCCGTACAGTCTACTATGGAATGTGATTTCGATTTCAACAATGTAGTCTGGATTCTATAGGCCTATATATTATAGTACACAGATGTGTAACAGTATTTGGAAATACGTAATTCTTATTAGCAGAAAGAGTCCACAAAGTACAAAGTACATTTTGAGGAGATTAAAGAGGTAAAAAGGCAAGTAGATTTATTCTCATTATTACAGTTATATATGACATATTTTTATGCCCAGTCACTTGCGTTATCTTTATTGGAGGGACCCCAGCTTTTGACAGGTTTGTCACAGTAGTCTTCCTTACAGAATGATTGGTAATTCTCCCCTGGATTTGTGCCCTTTCGGCTCCTCGTTTCATCAGAGTTCCAAGCTGATTAACCCCCATTGGTCTCGGATAATACCTGCAATTTTTAACATTTGCATCGCGAATATGTTATATTTAATTCAATAATCCAATGCACCTGACATAAAAACTAGTTTTCTTATATTTGGCAATGTTGATTAATGTATTTCATTTTGAAAACGGTTTGGTATGTGCAAATTATACAATTCATTACATATTTTCCCCATATTTTTGTTTTGTTATGTAATTTTTTTTTCATTCATTCTTTGCATTGTTTAAAAAAATTGTTACTCCTTTTTTCTTTGTTTACAGTATATTTCATACAGCCATCGCTGAACATTTCTGATATCACGTTCAGTCGCCAGCTTCGTTGAAAATTTCTTCTGTGAATCTATGAATTCATCCACATTCTCAACTTTGGCATCTCTACTTTCAAATGGTTCAAACAGTTGGTTTACTTTATCCACCGACAAACATAATAAATCTAAAGTACTGGCATCTGCGTCCATTGTTTGTTTACTATAGAAAGTAGTTCTTCATTCACGTGCATCAGTCACGTGGGAGTGCAATATGAAGGTGTTCAATATCGCCGGATATTGAATGATTCTGACAATGTAAAGTTAACGGAGAAAAAAGATGAGCATTTAATAATCATATATTTTGTTCTGTCACAAAAGCTGAGCATAAGATTACTGTAACCTGCTAGCTTTAATCCATCCTATGAATTAAATCATCACTGACGTAAAATAATAACTGATCTGTTTTATGCACCATGACCAATCAGGAATTTCACTACTGATTCACAGCTTATTGTTTACTGTAAAACTGTGAACGAATCTTTTTTTGGCCAACTTGTACAAATGATGCTGGTAACAACTGTTCATGCTTTAAAAATATCTGGTTTGCCAGTTGCTTGACTAGCTGAGATCAAAAGACAGCTCACTTGTGAACCCTGTAATGAATAGGAAATCAAAAGAAGCCATGTATGTCTGTTCTTTGTAACCCATGAACTGAAACTTCACCTGACTTTGCAAACAATAAATGACCCCAGAAAAAGGATGCAACTCATTTCTCTTCTGAAAAAGAATAATTTTTTTCTTCATAGATAGCTTTAAGTCACTGGCAAATAGATGAATAAATTGAACTCTTCCTTTCACACTACCAGAAAAGGTGATTACATTTAAGCTATTATAATGCAACTATTTCTACCATTAAGTAAATGAATTGCTTCGACTACCTACAGAAATGATAAAAAAAAAAAAAAAACTGCCTTGCTTTCAAATTTTACATATTGGCACCTTCCAGTTCTAATGGCAATGTGACTAGGGTATGTAGTACAAGGGAGATAATAAATATTTGCACACTGATTTACATGATTGAAATTCCTTTATCTGAACAATGCTTTTCTCATGAAGTAATATTTAGTTTGCTTAGACTGATCAATCATTATAGATACATGCCAGTAACCCCATAAATTAGGGGAAACCATTGTTTGTTTAGGAAACACCTGGCTACTGCTTGTCGAAGGCAGGTGACTCTTACAGGACTTTTATGCATTCTGTTTGTGGGGGATGGGGAGATTAGAATGGCTGCTGCATAAAGGTGATCACTGAGTATTGGTGACCAGTAGGACAGGTTTGACTGTATAAGATGCTAAGTTGTTTTTTATACAATAGAAAGGGTCAATCATTCATGAAAATATATTGTCAAAATAATGCAGAAAATTTACTACATTGACACAAATTAATTATGTGATGTACATATGATAAATTGTAATTTATTGTTTGCACCATTTTTTTATTAAGAGATTTAAACATAGAGATATGGTTGGCAGGTTATTTTCCTGCTTTACATTTTTGTCAAAACATTCATAGGATTTGAGCCTAAAGAAATAGGTTTAAAAAATCTCACTCTGCTGATGGAATAGATACAAAAGGGGATTTACATACAATTTCAATAATGGATTTTAATCTCAATTGTGAAGTTGTGTACGAATGTACAACTTTCTGATGTCAACAAAATACTGATGTATTTCTGTTAAATTATTATTACATGTACAAATCAGTTTTTGATAGAAGATATTTTTTTTTATATGGAACAAGTTTTAGAAAAATATAAAACTAAATTTAATGAGAAGGAAACCTTTTTAATCAGCTTTTATTTGATAATTTCAGTGATGTGTACCTGTCTTCAAGAGACCGACAAATTTTGGATTGGCACTTTGCCAACTTGGAATTTGCCAATGCCACCCCACTGACCCAGTTGTCTCTGAAACACTGGGATCAGGATGATGATTTTGAATTTTCAGGAAGTCATCTTACAGGTAGATTGAGTATATAGTAATTTTATAATCACTGGACAGATTTAAAAGAGATTTTGCAGAGGGCTAAAGAAATCTTTTTTCTGGGAAATAAACATGTGCATGTTTAACTTCTGTCATCATTCATACATTATTGTAACTTTAATGTTTCATATAGTTCTTTTATTGTATTCAAAGGTTTGTGCCCAATGTTATGACTGATGTCTAAGTATCATATGTTTCATGACACATAATTATATTTTATTGGACATAATATCACAAAACTGAAAGATAAAATACAGTCTGATAAAGTTGATCAGGATGCCAATCCAGAAATTGTATGTACTTCAAAGTGTTATGAAATTTAGAGATTACAATGTTATATTTATTTCATGCTTTATTATTTGTATTGTGATAAGAGATTCTGATACCTTATACACTGGATCTTTGAAATTTCAAAATTGTACTGCAGGCTCAAGTTTCTGTTATTTTGAGATTTATGGAAGAAGCAATTGAGAATGCTGTACAGCAGAATGGAACAAGCACTTAAGTGAAGCAGAATATTTTACTGATTTAAGAGATGTTTGAATTTATATTGAAGTTTTCTGGGGCATTCTTGTAAAATAGTGATATATGTTTTTGTTTATTTCAGATTTGTTACAGCTGTCCTGTTTGCATCAGTTTATTTTGATCATATTGTACTTACACAGTCTAGTCCCATTTATAAAATGAAGCCTGATGCACTGAAAACTGTAGATGTTGGATAAATAAATTATTGTCTTAAAGTTTTGCAAATTCTCTTCAGACAGCAGAGAATCAATCCATTTGAGGGATTCTTGTTTGATTATATGTACAAGGGAACAAAGATTTTGTTTTTTTAATTGTTATCTGAATCTCCAATCTAGCTTCATTCCATTAGGAATTGTTAGGTTAAAATTGGAAAAATAGACATATGTACACATGTCTATTTTTCCAATAGGGTTGAAATTTAGACCTCATACCTCTCCCTATTACCAAAAGACCTTGAAGTATGTGCATGTTATTGAAGAGGTGTTGTCAGGTTGGTTTCTAGTACACACAGGATGGAGATGTTATTTGTTACATGCCATCATCCACAGACTTTCCATTATTCAATGATGTTGATAAATATTATACCAGATTATGCCACACTGATATGTTATGCCACATCAAATAAGAGTTATACCACATTGTTAGATGTCGAACCACATTATACCTCATTTCTAGTGTTGTAGATTCATATACCAAATTACTAAATTACATGTACCACATTTCTAGGTGTTATACCACAGCTGATGTTGTTATGACTGCAATTGATATAAATATTATATAATAAAAATTAATATCTATCACTGCAGTGAGAAATGGCTACTCTTGTGTACCTGTAGCACTTTCTGAAGGACTGGACATAAAGCTTAACACAGCTGTCAGGCAGATCAAATACACCAATTCAGGTATGCTCAATTTCAAGGCTTGTTTTTATAGAAAATATGAGTCACTGCCATCTCATCTCTGGCCACTTGGGCTCAAGTCTTCGGCTTGGTGAATGTGGTTATGTAACAAAGCTTGCTGTTAGCTTCCTGTGCTTTGGGTGTTGTTACTGAGGCTATCCCAGATTTTCTTCCAGCAGTTATACTGGCTGCCATGTATAGCTGATCATGCGCTGAAACAAATGGCACTAAACCCAAAAACATCTACATCATTATTTAAATGATTGCTTATTAAATGAAGAGGATCGCTGATTATTTTCTGCCAGAGTACTGATAATTTTGGTGCCTGGTGCAAAAGTTCAGGCTGCAAAATGCTTTGGATGAACTTGAAATAGGGAGGTGAAGACTGCTGTTGAAGCATATGAACATAGACGAAGACAAATTTCATATTACTGGGGAATCTGAGGAGGATTGCTAAGCAAATAATGCAAGTAAAACCAAAAGCTACAATCTGCATGGACATAAAAAGAGACTAGTTACTTATGATCACCATTAAATAGTATGTTAGTGAAAATAGTTGCTATTTGATGACTAAAGTCTTCCCCTTTTTGTTGGTGGGTGGTTAAGAGGTGTAGTTCACATTTCTTGTAATGTCCTGGATGCAACACACACTCACACACACACACACACACACACCTTATTTATTTATTTGTTTATTTATTTTTACCACAGACATTAAAAATAATAGGGCTTTTAAAGTGTTAGTATAAAGTAATTTGATATGCCAATACTATTGGTATATAAAATTGTGATCTGCCCATGGTACAATAATATGCATACATAAACATTCTTGGAACTGCGTGCTGTTGGGTCTATTCCTATAAATAAATGATGAATTTTAACTCATTAATCATTTGTGAGAAATGAAAATAACTATAAAAATGAATAATAATCCCCTTTTTCTAAATCAATTTAACATTTAAACAATTTAACAATTAAACAATTGATTCACAATCCTTTCTTTTCCATTTCCTCCTCCCCTCTTATGCCCAAGGGACAAGATGTCCTAGACTCGGGGCACACATATGTAATGTATTTAAGGTTTTGTTGTTGTTATTGTTTCATAAACCTATTATAAGGTTCTAAAAATTGATTATTATGAATTAAATATGAAATATCAAAAGGCCGCTCCCCACCTCTGTTGACCATTGTATCAAAAAAAGGGCAAAAATCCATGAAAAGATGAGAATAGCGGATTTTCGCTAGTGTAATACCACAACATATCTGGACCTATGAAGAATGATAGTAAATATTAAGATAAACTGACCAAAGGAAGAGAGAGAGAGGAAAACAAATTTTAATGGTCAGTAGTAATGTTAAATAAAGCAAAATAATGACTTTGATCATTTTTAAATATATTAAAATATTTTAATTACCTCTTATTGGGTTGTCGATTCGCTTAGATTCTATTCCATGCTAATTTCCTTGAGCCAATACATCAGTGCATTGATGAGCATTCATTGTTCAAGAATCTATGTGTCTGTAGGCCTAGTGCTCTACTTTCTCCATTAAAACCATCTTTCATGTATAAATCATGAGCATAACTTGTATTGATTTAATGGGTGTGAATAAAAATAGAAACTCAAAAATGAAAATAATCAGCTTATCAATATGAAAAGTGATTGTGAATATACAAAAAGACAACTATATTTTGTATTGGACACACAATCAGCAAGGATTGCGAGTTCATTCACCCAGGCAATACACAGTTGCCTTTCATCAATCTAACTCTGTTCAAATGGCAGATATATGTATTTGTATGTGATTTAAATAAAATATATGTATAGTATATGCACTGTATCAGTGATATACCACTCATAAATTTTTCATTAAAAGGAAACTTAAACTTATAAAATATGCACATATAATGTTTTTAGGACAGCATAAAGTTAATTAAATCTTAGGATCATATTTACATTATTAGACGGTAACATGGATTCTTCATAGGTTGTTAGCGCAGGCTCACTAAATTTTAATTTAATTAGCTGATTAATGCAAGTCCTCACAAAATACAAAATGTTAGATCACATTCATAATCCACCTTTACAATAAATGATTTTACATTGTGTTATAAAATTGTACTTTGAGTATATTATGTTTGTCATTTTTCCATAGGAGTTGAGATTTTGACCACAAATTCCAAGAATAACAGCAACCCAATGACATTGAAAGGAGATGCTGTGTTGTGCACACTTCCTCTAGGTGTGCTGAAGGAATGTATCAGGGGAGGAGGATTAAATTCTGTTCAGTTTAATCCCCCATTGCCAGATTGGAAGTCTGCAGCCATTCAGAGAATGGGATTCGGTAATCTTAACAAGGTCAGTTTTACATGAATATCAGTCAGTTGGAAGTATGAAGCTTTTAATTAGTGCTCCTTATTTTGAATTGATCTTCTGTTGTGTTTCAAAGTAAATAAAATGTAAAAATTGCAAAACGTTGTTTTGGATACCCTTTGGGCTGTTACATAACACCATTACTTGTGTTTCATATTTAGCTCATCAGTGTTCAGTGTGGGAGAGCTTATACTCTAAATCTGTGCTGTAGTCAACATTGGTGTCATCATTAGAAAATGAACACCATTTAAGTTCAGGACAATTTCTAAGACAGTTTCTTGTACAATCATAAAAGTTTATATGTGCATAAATAAATAGAATTACTTAACCCAGGATACCAAAAATGTCACTGATCATTTTTTCACCCACAGTGATCATGTACACTCTTTTACATTTAGGTCAGTTTATGGAAGACCATTGTGCTCATATTTTGAGGAGTACTACATTATAACTAAAAACAGTTCACTGTTCAACTTTTCTCTCTAATGTGATAATGTGAACATGTTAAGATTAGGTTAGTTTCCATCAAACTTGCTTGTAGAGCCTTGGAGATAGATATTTGCATGCATCTTGATGAATGTTACACCACCATACCAAAAGCAGATGACTATGACTTATTTTTCACACTCAGTGATCATGTGTTTAAGGCGAGTGCTTGTATCATCATTAGACCGGATATCAGCATACATTCTGACACATTCAGCGTCATTATAATAAAAAAAACAACAGACTGAACTACATCAACCATTTGGTTTGTCTTCATCATCACTCAGTATTGGTCATGCTGAGCATTCACAGAAACAGAACTCTGTTTCAGAATTATTAGGTGTTGGTGAACTTGGTGCCATGTGACAGATTCATTTTGTCTTTCAGAATATAACTATAGGAAAGTTCATAAAGGATAATAGTTTTAAATAATTTGTAACAAGGAACAAGGGAAATCTGAAAGGCAACAGTTTGACATTGTTATGCCTTTACTGAGCTACCAATTTTGGACTAGGCTACCATTTTTTTTTATTTCCCCTCAGTTTTGTTTTGTTGAAGTAAAGTGTGACATAGTATCAGCATTTCTGCCTGCCTGTCTGTCTGTCTGTCTTTTATCCATTCTGTAATTTTAAAGTTGTTGAAGATGAAGGGATGAAACTTTACAAGCTTCTGTGCCATCACTAGAAGGTGTGTTATGTACTATGTTGGTGCAGTATTCAAGGTCAAGGTCATTTATCAATATTTAACATTGCCCATCACACTGTCCCTTCTGTTTAATGTCACTTAAACTTTGTAGGAACAAATTATATTGTAGACTAAATTAGTAACTAACTTTACAACACAATTCATCATAAGTTTAACTTTAAGAAAGTATGACAATTTTGATTTCTTAAGATTGCCATTTATTGTTAATTTGATGGGACAGTACTCTTTAAAATGATGGTTCAACACATTCTCAAAAACTTTCTGGTTCTTTATATATTATTTTTGGGAAATTTTTGTTTTCTGTCATGACAGTGGTATGAGTATGTATAATTGCCCATTGTCCATCTTTCCACCTGTCAATCCATCTTGGTTTAGTTTAAAAGTTATTTTGGGTACTTCATTAAAGCATCAATGTGTATTGAACATATTTTAGCCTAAAATGTGATTGTCATGAATAAAATTCTCAAGTTTTTTGACAGTATATATATTATTTTAGGTGGTTCTTTGCTTTGACCGAGTGTTTTGGGATCCCAATGCCAATTTGTTTGGCCATGTTGGGAGTACCACTGCAAGTCGTGGGGAGCTCTTTCTCTTCTGGAACCTGTACAAGGCCCCAGTTCTTCTGGCTCTTGTGGCAGGAGAGGCTGCAGCTATAATGGAGAATGTCAGCGATGATGTGATTGTTGGCAGATCCATAGTGGTATTGAAAGGCATCTTTGGCAATAACAATGTACCACAGGTATGCATTAAGCATAATTGCAAAAGCTTAAAACCAAATATAAGTGGTTTTCAGTGAAAATTTATTGAAAAACAAAAATGATGATTTTGTTATAATTTGACAAAAGTAAATACAAACCAAATGTTTGTGTAACCATTACATATTAAAGGCAATAAAATGTGAGAATGAAATCAGAAAATGATTATAAACTTTTTTTATGAATCTAAACAGAACAGTCAGTAGCCCTTATCAAAATCAAACCATCTGTACACCTTTCCATATTGACAGAAAATCTTTCCTGATCTTTTTCCTTTCTTATTCCTTTTATATATCTTTTCATTTTTCATATGATCTTTCCATAATGAAGACCCTGACAAAAATGACATTCAGTGTTGTACCATGGCCTTGCCTTATTTTGAAGAAGAAAGTTACTTGAGGTTTGACAAAGAATAATTACTGAAAATTCAACATTGTGAATTATATTGAAAAATTCTGGAAAATGATTTACTGGGATAAATGTTGAACAGGAGTTTTACATATAGATAGGGAGAAATGTACCTCACCACCAGTATCTGGAATTGGTACATGTCAGGCCATAGTACACAATTAATTTTACTATACGGTCTCTACATTTGTTCCTCAGTACTGAACTTTCCACTGTGTGACAATCAATACAAATCATATGTTAATCTAAAATACCTTCAAAGATGACTTAACGGTTTAGTTCTTGTCAAGGGTTGACCTGCATTTTTTTGAGAGGCTGAATTGTAAACAAAACACCAGGCAACGGAACACAGATTTCACTTCCGGATCATCACCATGACCTTATTACTCAATGTGCACTGTCGCCGAAATACACACAGACAACCACACCATAAGATCACATTTTAAAGAATAATCAATTGCCTTTAAATCCTTACCAAGAATGCCAAAATCTAACTCTAGTATCACCACCAAATTTAGACCGGAAAAAGTGATCTAAAAATAGACTGGGACTACATTCGTGGGTACTGAACCGGATTTTATTAATTGTGTACTGATTCCTGAAAGGGTCAATGTTTTTGTCAAACTTTTATATTTGCATTTTATTTTGCATGCCACTACTGTTTCAACTTCATACATAAAGTCTTTTGAAATTTCCTTGCAAGCAAGACATGTGACAGCTGTCAGAAAGTGTGTAGTGCTGGTGTTCTATAGGGTGCAATTTGAGGTCCAATTGTTCTTAAGAAACCAAAACTAAATTTGCTATATCTTCCTTAATTATAGGAATTTTTCAATGCAGTAAAAACCTAATTGTAATACTTGATAAGGCCTGTCTGAAAATAGTCTTGAAATTAAAAAATATTGATATATTAAATTTTAATGAAAATTTTAAAAAATATATAAATTTTAAAAACTTTTTATTTTACAAAAAATAAATTTTCATACAAGTTATGACATTCAGTTTGACAAATTTAAGACAGCAATGTTGATTAATGAATGGTCTTTAAAACAAATGGTAGTTTAGATCTGTACAACTGATAATATTAATCCCAGGGGTACTGAAGCATGATAGCTCACAGTGATTTTGACAGCAAATTGCAATATGCCTATCCAGATGCATATAGGTGTACATACTAAAGAAACAATGACAGGTACTATGTTCCACATTTATTGTTTCAGGTACGTGGACAGTTGTTTGTATAACTAATATCCCACTCAAATTTAAAGTTTTGATGTTACCACTACCATGTTTTATAGCAAATATGCATTCCATTTTAATGCCGATAACTACAAAAGTCAACAATGCAATATGAAAATACAGTTTCACCTTACTGAAAAAGATGCGAATCTCTCTCATGAAGATCTAAGCCATGTCTTTGAGATGCTGTATATCAGTGTACTGATATGAACTCATCTTGGTCACTTATAGCAGCACACTGCACATGTCCTTATAAGACCTTGCTATCACCATTGGACTACTGGAGAGCTTCCAAATTGATCCAACTCTAATACTTTGTTTCAGATACCAGACTAGACCTAAAAATATATAACATGTTTCACTTAATTCTAAAAAAAAGGAAGATGTAGGCAAATGAAGTTAAAATGTGTTAGATATGGTGATTTCAATATAACATTCAGGTTGCAAATATGGTTAAAAAAGGTAAACTTGATAGAGTGACACTCAAAGATGTGAAGCAATGGGCATGTATTAAAGTGACAAATGCATCCTAAAAATAGATGAAGTTTCTACAAGCATATTTAGCCATTTACAGGTTAAATAACTAATCAGGTAGAGTATGTATCATAAAGTTTAAGGCAATGTTGGAACGGTGAGGTTTGATCATTGGTGCAAACATTGATACATACCAGTATAGTGGAAAGTCAAATGACAATGTACCAAATTAAAATTTATTACTATATGCAATCCTATTCATGAAGGAAAAAACAATTTTAGATATTGTGAGTGAATATAGCAAAATGTGGCCACACAGATCAACTATAGGTACCAATAGATCCTATATCATCAACTAAATGTGAAATTTGCATCCCGAAAACTTGTAAACAAGGATGGATATTTGCATGTGTGGGACATATGCAATGTACTTGTTAAAATCACATGTGCAAACATGATTCAAATAATCTGTTTGAATATTTTTAGTCTATTTTTAAGAGTCTTGGCTACCAAGGTTTTAAGTTCAATGATTCAATGATTCAATGGAATGAAATATCAGCTGATGCTGCAATACCGCCCTCTGTCAAAGTACTAAATTGAAATGTGTTACCATACAGAGGCATATTCATGATGAAAATAACATCTTGGGATATTTTAAGTGCACACAATCAAAACTGAGCCTTACAGATTCACTATAGGTACCATGTCAGCCTAACAATGTCAACTTTTGATTCCAAACATTACAAAATATATGCATATTTGTTCATGTCAGCTATGTAACCATGTTAGGATCAGTTGTAGAAAGTTAAATTCAAATAATCTGTTTGAATATTACTTATGTAATCTTTAAAGTGTCAGATAACAAATATTATTAGTCATTAATAATGCATAAAGCAAAATGGATCATGAGAATTCCCATAATATCATCTAGGCTACAATGTCGCACTACATCAATCAACATCTTAAAGAAACTGAACAATAAAATGGAATGCATTCTGTGTTCAACTTACATCATTTTGCTGTTTTCTTACATGCAATGGTAAATATACCTGGATAAAGTATATTTTACCCCTCTGACCTGTATTTCATTCTCTGACAGCTTAATATGATTTTGTAGAGAACTTGAACAGGTTCTAGTATAAAGTCTTCATCTCTGTCCTCTCACTAAATACCCTATAACTATGGTTATAAACAATTACAAGATAGCTATACAAGCAGATATGTGTTACTCAGGAAGTCACCCCATCATAAACACATAAATTAACTGTTTGAACCCCAAATAAATAGTTTCAATGACCTAAAGGTACAAAGCAAAGTAGAATTTTGTCTTCATGTATTTTAAATGTGGGTCTCATTTTGACTAATAAAGATATTTTCTCTGATCAAATTTGACAAATATCCATCATTTGAGCTTGTATATGGTGTAGGAGTATATATATGCTGATATCATTTAATATCATTCCCAAAAAATATTATATATGTGTATACTTGGTGGAAATTTTTTATTTTTTAATTGTTTTATAAATTTCATTTAAATTTTTAAAATTAAAATTATTTTTTTACTTCTAATTTCATTTTTATATTTTTAAAGTCAATATACATAACATATTAAAATTTCATGTATATGTCATTAATAATAAAAAATTTATATCAGTTTCAAGTTTTTACTGACAGGCCATAGTACACAATTAATTTTACTATACGGTCTCTACATTTGTTCCTCAGTACTGAACTTTCCACTGTGTGACAATCAATACAAATCATATGTTAATCTAAAATACCTTCAAAGATGACTTAACGGTTTAGTTCTTGTCAAGGGTTGACCTGCATTTTTTTGAGAGGCTGAATTGTAAACAAAACACCAGGCAACGGAACACAGATTTCACTTCCGGATCATCACCATGACCTTATTACTCAATGTGCACTGTCGCCGAAATACACACAGACAACCACACCATAAGATCACATTTTAAAGAATAATCAATTGCCTTTAAATCCTTACCAAGAATGCCAAAATCTAACTCTAGTATCACCACCAAATTTAGACCGGAAAAAGTGATCTAAAAATAGACTGGGACTACATTCGTGGGTACTGAACCGGATTTTATTAATTGTGTACTGATTCCATGTATATAGAATATATTTTCTGACTGTAAAAATAGAATGTACATGAAAGGAAATCATTTGTTTAGTCGGTAAAAAAGTGAAAAATTATGGAAGAGATCAAAAAGAAGAGCAGTGTTTAGTTAATTTGTCAGGAAAATTAAAGTTTATGGGCTTTTCTTTGTTGCCAAAATGTTGATGGAATTTAAGACATTGGAAATGGAGGAATGGACACTTCATCATATTTTCTCATTAGACCTTAATTGTTTCTGACTCTGTATAGGCTCTTAGGAAGATCCAGCAGTAAACTTGGATAGAAATTAATTTCAAGAAAGGATACTATCCATTCCTGGTGGGTTTCTTATATTCTGCAAATATAATGCTTGGATTCCTCATAAGTATGCTTACGTGTTGGAATATCTGCAAGCATCTGTCAAATTGGAACATAGGTGACTTTTGATAGTGGATTGTTTCAAATAAAGAATATAATGTTTCAGCAGAATTTTTGTAATTATATCAAAGGGCACAAGGACAAAATAATGTAGAATAGAAATATACTCTATCACATCACTGGAGTTAAACTATTAACATATGTTTTCCTCCAATTTTTTCTTTCTTTTCTACAGTATTATCCAAAATTCACTTGCTTGGTCAGACAATCTTTTTTTCTTAGCAGTTGCCTGAAATTAGGATTGCTTGTCTCAGGGCAGTTGAGCAACCATCAACTTGAATTTGTATTATTTTAAATGTTGTTTGAAATTATAAGGCTTCTTTCAGTAATAAGTGTCTGCTTTTGTGTGATGTGTTTGTAAATTTTAAGTTTTAATTCTGTGAACATGCCTTTTATTACAGTCTGAATTTCATCCATTGGCCATCAACTTGTTATTGCTATTTCTGCTGAAGTATTGGGAGAAAAAGCAAGAAATTTGTCAGTTTTATCTCGAGGCCTAGTTGGTACTAAATGAAATAGTGTCATTCAGACATCTTGAAAATGTTATGTTTACTTCTTCTGTTGGGATGGTCATATAAACTCTGGGTGTTTACTAATAATATATTGATGGTCCTTACTGAAAATGGTGCTGATTTGACCAGTAGTATGTTTCCATCTGCAAAATCTTGTTTTTTTATAATCAGCACTTCCTTTTTTTGTAAATGTAGCTGAAACTCACATTAATTTATTTGTGGTATCTTAATATATGTTTTTTTTAAAAAAAACAATTAGGATAGAAATTTTACAAACAGTCAGTACTATTTTGATGAAGTTATCACAAAACATATGTCACTTAGATCAAAAAGGTTATGGTCTTGTATCTTCATTCGCTTACACAGGATTAGACTTTAAAATGTGTAATCCAATTTGCAGCCAAAGGAGACCCTAGTGACAAGATGGCGAGCTGATCCCTGGTCTAGAGGATCCTATTCATTTGTAGCTGCAGGATCAACAGGTTAGTTTTTTAGAGAGAGAGACAGAGAGATGGCATGCATGTGATTTAGATTTTTAACATAGCTTGAACAATTATTCAGTCATATCGCTATAAAGTCTGCACTGTAGCAGTTTATTGTGATGTCTAGCACTGTGGAACCATGCTACAGACATGTAGCATGATGTTCCACCCAGTCACATTATCCTGACACAAGGCCAACCAGTCCTAACACTAACCTCTAAATGCTGAGAGCCTAGTGAGGCAGCTGTTAATACCATTTTTAGAAGTCTTTGGCATGACTTGGTGGGGTTCGAACCTGCGAACTTCCATACCCTCCATACCAAGTCTTCAATGAACTCACTGGAGGAACACACAAAGATCAGATAAATAAAATCCACTCACTTCTGGTAAATGACACCATAGTCACTGATGACGATGACATTTCAAATGTTTTCAATTATTTTTTTCACCAACATTACCACAAAGTTAAAAGAACCAGTGATTGAAAACAACTTTATTGAACTGAAAAAGTTCTGCAGCAGCAAAATCTCTAAGGAGATATGTTTCTCTATCCCACCAGTCTCAAAAACTTTGTTAAGAAATATCTCAGTGAACTTGATACTAAGAAAGCTACAGGACTTGATCAGATTGGTCCATAACTCATTAAATCTTCTGCCTCTGCTATTGTAGATAGCTTAACATTCATAATCAATTTAAGTATTGCATCCTTATCTGTTCCCAAAATATGGAAAACTGCAAAAGTAACTCCTATTCACAAATCTGGTCCTAAGGATGATGCTGATAACTACCGGCCAATCTCAATACTACCAAACTTGTCAAAATTGATTGAAAAGCATGTCCATGATTCATTCATATCATATTTAACCAAATACTTTCTCTTATACCCTAATCAATCAGGCTTTAGACAGAAATGCTCATGTGAGACTGCCTTGATCTCCCTAACTGATAAATGGCTTCAAGCACTTGATCAAGGTAGAATAATAGGTTCTGTATTTGTAGATTTCAGGAAAGCTTTTGACATGGTAGATCATGAAATCCTTTTGAAGAAACTGAAAGCACAGTTAGATGGTTTACTTCATACTTAAGTGAGAGAACACAACATGTTTATATTAATAATGTTCTGTCTGAACCTGAAACAATTAGATGTGGAGTACCACAAGGCTCAATTCTGGGTCCATTACTGTTTATTTTATTTATTAATGACCTACCACTTGTACTAAAGGACTTAGTGTCATCTACAGATCTCTATGTAAATGACACAACATTGTCAGACATCCAAAACACAAAACAAGAACTCGAAATTTCTTTACAGAATGCCCTAAACAGACTAGAATACTGGTGCACATGCAATGGCATGGTGGTTAATACTGATAAAACTAAAATATTACTTATCTCAACACGGAAAAAAAAGAACAAAACTTGATAGCGATGAACTATGTCTGATATGGAAGGATAAAAGGTTGCAAATGGTCTGTCATGATAGTCTACTTGGTGTTATGGTAGATAATAACCTATCATGGACTGAACATATCAAACATATCAGTAAAAAAGTCAATTCAAGTTTATGGCTTCTCAGTAGGATAAGACACTTTCTCCTGGAAAAGCACAGAAAACTATTTTATAACAGTTACATACAACCCTATTTAGACTACTGTAATACAGTATGAGGTAATTCAAATGATAAAAACTAAGCAAAGCAGGCACATCTCCAAAAAAGAGCTTTTGAGTTAATATCAATCCAGAAAGAAAGCAAGGAAAATTTAGCTGGTAAGTTAAAAATACTACCTATTAAAGACCGAATCTGTTTAAGAAAAGCCAAATTAATGTACAGGATAGCCAATAATAGTGCTCCTGAATATTTACAATCACTATTCATGTATAGGCTACCTGGAAATATTCCCCACCTGCGATCAATGTCTACTAAACATTACAAAATTCCCAAACCAAATAAGGAATTATTTAAAAAAAGTTTACAATACTCTGGAACATTGCTCTGGAATAATATTCCAGTTGAGATTAGAAATGCCCACTCTATTTCCTCTTTCCAAACCCAGTATATACAATGGCTTCAGAGATGCAGCAAAAATAAATAAATTCCTTTGAATGAGGGCCTCAAGGTAGATTAGTTCTTAGCTAATTGAGTTACCCTCTTTAAATAAAGTAATAATAATAATAATACCTGAAGCAGATGCTCTAACAACTATGCTAGCAGAGCAGTGGAGAGAGTGTGTGCATGTACAGTAGATGATTAATTTGTAACATTTTACATGAAACTAAGACTTTGATTAAATCCATCATTTGTAATACATTTTTGGGAACTATTGTCCAAGTTTTCACAGAAATTTGCATTTTTTGGTGGTTTTATATCGTGAGCTGATTATTCTGAAAGCCTGCTCTTGGCATTATATATTATTGTACTTATCCACTTGTGTAAATTTTAGGACAGAATTTACAATGAAATTTGTCTTTAATGGAAACACTGCCACATATTGCTGGTCAACTGGTTACATGAAACTGTGGGTCACTGGTCAGATTTATCAGTGTCATAACTTTTCTCTGAATTTGTGGATGATCAATAAACAAATCACAAACAGGTGCCTTAGAGTGGTCTATATTTTGACCATGGAAACTAGTGTAGCATATGTATATAACTCTAGAGTGCTGGGCCATAAGTCGGGGGCCAGGAAGACACATAATCTGTTGATGACTCTTCTTTGGAGAGCTGAGCTTCTTTTGACACAGTATTTCTGATTTTGTGTATTGTAAACATGGTATAAATATCTTAAATGCTCAAAGAATTAGTTGGGTACATATTTAAATAGGATTGAATATTCATGAGGTAATCTTGCATCTGTCTGATCAGCTGGTCTTGTCAACACTATTTCTGATCTAATTTTTAATAAATTTAGCAAAACAGGGTTACATTAACAGTGAATCCAATGAGTTTTATTTGCACATATTAAGCAGATTCAATGCAGATAGAAATAGTTCTCAATTTATATGCTACATAATCAGTTGTTTGTTTTATTCTTTTAACTTCTTTTCTTTAAAGGAAAGCAAGGGAAGTAAACTATGATTTTGTCTATTGAGAATCACAGGTTTTGAGTTACAAATAGTTCTTCCTTGGAAAATGCAAATCAAATGCAAAAAAATTTAAATTGCAAGATGTATACATATCCAAAGAACCATTTTTTAAATTAGCAAAATAATTTCCTATGGATTAAAATGAATAAATTGGATTTTTTCTTAAGTTGGTTATGGATAGTTAAAGCCCTTCACAATGAACTAAATATCTTATCAGGCATGATGCCCATAAGTAACACAGAACCATTCAACATATTCCATTGCAGTTTGGTATGAACATTGTTTTACTGACTTAGATGGCGCATTTTATGGACTTTATGCAAAATGTAGTTGACAAGACAAAGTTCTGATACTTGATAGATTTCTCTTCTTAACATCATATGGAAGATTGCTTGTAATAATGAGCATATTTCAAGAACCATTTAACATTATTCTGTTGCAATTTGTTATGAACATTTGACTCATAAACCTTCATGTGCTTTTTATTGGTCTATTCCATTTTGGATTCTTATGCCCCTTGTCAATCAAAATTCCATCTTCACATGGCAACTTGGAATTTTGCATGTAGATCAGCATTTGCTTAAGAACCATTCCACATTGTTTGGTGGATAATGGTAAAATCGTGTGTTAGACCTAGCTGTGTCTTTTTTGGATTTTTTTTTCTTTCATATTTAATGCATTTTAGACAGGGTTATGGCTCTTGTGAATCAACATTAGATGTTTCTTGTGATCAGCATAGCTTACAAACCATTCACCATATTCTGATGCAGTTTGATGTAGACATTGTTGAAATGACATATATCTATCTGTATTATAGCTTTGGCTCATTTTTCCATTCTGGACAGTTGGGTTCTTTTGGATGAAATTCATCCCATTTACATGGGATGTAGCTTGTATGGGTGAGTCCTTGAAGGGTGTGGATTTCAAGCATTCCATGTCATCATTTAGAGGAATAATGACTCTGTAATGCCATTCTTCTCCTAAATTTTATTTCCAATTGCAAGTTCTGCTGTTTACAGCTCTGCAAAGCAAATTGTCGTGAATGTGACACTTTGTGATACACTCACAATTTATTGTTGCATGTATTGTGAATAATTGTGCAAGTCATACTAAAATTGAAAATGTTAGAAAAATTTTTGAGTATGTGTCAGCATAAAATAAGGATTAGGCACAAATTTTCATTAATCATTCACACAGTAGAAATTACCATTTTGCTCACAGTGACATACTTTTATGCATTAGTTGTTGCATTACTTTTGTGTTTAGCTCAGTTTCTCTCAACATCATTGTATATAGTCATAAAATTTAATGTATCTATTCATATTTTTGAGGGCAGTATTCACCATAGGCAAGTCGTTGGCATCCATCAGTCGTTGGGAAAAAGTAGATCATAACTAATCAACATTTTACCTCAAGAGGTTACTTTAAATTTTTGCATTTGCCTTGGTCGTCCAGCACTAATGTTATGTACATGTACAGTCATGAAACTTTACAGGTTTACTCATCTTGGACAGGACTACTCACCATGGGTGAAACTTTTTGTGTTCTAGCGGCTTTGTAAGATATTTGGAAGATGCCACATTGGAACAGGTAAGACATAATGTTCCGTGGAATTACTGTAAATATTTCTTCATTTTCAGGAAATGATTATGACCTGATGGCCACCCCCATTTCCTCACAACAGGGTGCACTGCCTCGTCTTTTCTTTGCGGGAGAACATACAATTCGAAACTACCCAGCCACAGTGCATGGTGCACTACTTAGTGCATTGCGAGAGTCTGGCAGAATAGCAGACCAATTTTTGGGAGCCCCATATGCTCTACCAGCCAGGCAACCAACTCAAGTGGTGTGATACTTGTCAGTTGCAAGATCTAAACCATCTTAATTGTTTAATTGTCAGATGAGTAGCTCTAGTAGAGTGATTGCATGGGATAGAGGTCTGTTGAATGGGGAGGACTATTTAGCTGTTATTCATGTATACTGGTATATTAGGACTACAAGAAGATACTGGAGTGCATAGTTCATATGCATATCTTTTTAATATGCCTGCTAATAGGTGCAATGTACTATTATTATAGAGTACTATTAAACACAGAATGGGCTTATAATGTACTATATATGGTATTCTTGTTGTCCCTTGTATATATCAAATAGTGGCTACAGGTTCCTGTCCATGGTCTTTGTTGGAGTTGATACACTAGACAAACTTGGTGCAGGCATTAACACACTTGTGATTAAACTAGAGAGGTAAATGTTTGTAAATCATTTCTTCTTGCAGCTCACCTAGTGGAAAAATCATTTGGTCCAAACTTATTTATTTCTGTGTAGTTAAATGGGTGTTGGTGTTAAATAATGCTCAAAACAAGATAATTATAATGGTATTTATGCTCACAGAAATATGCTGCATCATAGTAAGTATGCATTAAAGCCGGTCAAGTTACTCCTATTTGAAAAGAATTAGCTACTGAACACTGTGTTGCTTCTTGAATCTAGACTTGTTATGATTTGGGTATTTACATCTTAAGATGATTTGGGGTGTTTACATCTTAAGATGATTCAAAATGGGGTATCTTGTGATCAATAATACCTCAGGCAATGTTCATTACCAATCTGATCTTGCTGATCAGTGAAAACTTTTTAAGTTGATATTCACTCAGAAAACATCACTCAGAGATCAAATGACAAAAATGTCCATTATTTAATGAAGTGACCAGCGACAATAGATAAACATTTCTGCGAGATCAATTATACTTAAAACTTTGGTATACATGTTTGCTATTGATAATATGGAAGGCTATAGATAAGCAATTATTAGTTATTTTCTATTTTGTTCAAGGCTTCAAGATTTTATTGATCATAAATACTGTTTTCTGGCTTAAACTTTCAGTGTGCATTATGTTTGCATCACACAGGACATTGCTTTTTTTTTTACTTTACTGGACAATAAAAGTATTCTGCAGAAACAATTCTTCATGTTCTTCATTGTTACCATTTACTTAAAGGCAAATGAACCCCTTTATCTGATATAAACTTATGTTGTGTGGTTTTCAAAGATGACATCGTATTTACCAATATAGTAAAACAAGCATGGATCACTAATGAGGAAAACACATTTTTTTAATAATGGGGGAAAAAAGGCATTGGTAGAAATAAAAATTTGATTTTCATGTACTGAATGAATAATTGCACTGGAATAAAGATCCTATTGATTTTTATATTTGAATAAAAGATTAAAACAAAAACATCTGGTTTGGTTTAATGCAATAACAGCAAATAAAAAAAATGAGACCGGATGCTATTAACATATCTTAGTGTTGCTCCATTTAAACATACATGGTACCAAGGAAGCAAGGCAGTTTTTAAAAACTATATGCCAGGATACTTTGATTTCACAGAGTTCATATTAAAAAGATAAGAAATTTCTAAATTGCATCAGTGGGTGAGTACCCCACTTCAAAATTGCCTTCCCTGGGTCCCATGTATGTTTTAAAGGAACAGCCCTTAGGTAGCACATAATGAATCTTTTTATTAATAATTACTGTATATACTCACTTTTAAGTCGAGTCCAAATACAAACTGCATAATGCTCCAGCAGATCTGGATCTATGCAGTTTGTTAGTAATCAGTAGAATAAACTACCCTATTTCGTGTAATTTTTCATACACAAAAAAAATAATTAATTTCAGTGTTTGCAAAATTGTATGTAAAATAAATAATTATCATTTTGTGGCACTGACCATGTATGGAAAAAAAGGGATTGTGCCTGAACAAGTTTTACGGAACACAAGCTACTCGACAACCTTATTGTACAAATATACAAAGTAAACATACTTTTTCTGTCTCTTTCTTCTCTCAGCTTAAGATTCTATTTACAATAAAAATAAAAGTGCTCAAAAAGATTTTTGATGTTATTAGCGAATTAGAGAGAATTATGTCTCATTGTGCAAGCTTGTCTACATTAGAGTATATGTAGCTGTTATGTAGTGTAATGTTGGCAAAATGATTAAGATGGTTTCAACCTGTATTAGTTATGTGTATTATTTATTAGTAAAGTGGTTGCAACAACATGAGTACAGAATTGTCAAGAAATTAAGTGCAACTTGTTTTGGCAATAAAAAAAATTAAGAACTTGAAATCACATTTTAGTTAATGTGCATTATCATGTGTCTGTGTGTGTGTGTGTGCGAGAGGGAGAGATGAAAGAAATTTTGTCAGTGTTTAAGACCATATTTATTCAGGTATTTTTTATTTGTAGCTTTTGCAAAGAGAAAAAAAAAGACTATTTTCAGTTACCTGACGATTGTGATAATCCTCATGTATTACAATATTCCATTATCAATAAATATAACTAAATCAACAATTCATTTTTGTTTTAATTACGATGTAAATTGTCACAAAACCACAAGTCTGTGCAGTGTTATTTACACGGTAATTAAACATGGTTAGTGCTGTGGTTATTCCAGTTGAAACCAGATTGAGGGCAAGAATTGACAAAAGAGGTCAAATCAGCAAGGCTGCCAGTAGGGAAGTGAAGCTAACTTTACAGAAATTAAAATCTGCCCATGTGCTATTGAATCTGTTGTCCATACAGCAGAAGTTATAAGGACAAGTGATCATATGCATTACTTTTTTTTAACTCGCCAATAAAGATAACCATAGAGGAGTATATCGTAGAATAGATTTGTAATAAAATATTAATTATATCCAAGTCAAAACAGTGCAACCATTTAAAAGATAGCATATGTACAGTGCTGTTAGGCATTTCTCTGCACGTAAGGTTTCCATCTCCAATATTGAATCAAAACGCACTCTGAATTCGACTGTTTGACAAAAATAAAATACTGCAATGCTTACCATTTGAAAAGAGGTAATTGTCACCGGAATATTCTATTCAAAATAATAATAATTTAGGACACACGGTATACCACCCTTGTGTTTTCATGACTCAAGATATGTTGGCCTATTCTGCACACAGCTTTGAAAAGGTGTAATGTTTATCCATCAGGCTATATAAATTAAATACATTTTTTTGTTTCAGTTAGCAGTTCAGTCAAGCAATTAGGTCAGATTTATATCTAGTTTTATAAAATTCAATGTAACAATGCCAATAAATGGCAAGAGATATTAAGCAAACTAAACCAATCGTAAAAAAATGTGTAAAGTTCAACATTTTATAAAATATTAAGCAATTATGTGGAAGAGAAACAACAAAGAATAGGATATAATGTGTTTAAAACATCTTGTTTATTGAAAAAAATTACTAAAGAATTTAGAAACAGAAGTACTTAAAACAAATTTTTTTTATAGTCTTTCTACATATCAAGAGATTTTCTACACCCATAAAAGTTCCATTTTGACCCCTTCAATTTTTAAATGGCCCAGTGTTTGATTGTACCTGCACAGAGTAAATTACACTATGTTGACTATCCATCTCTCATTTCCTGTTTGCACAATAACTATAGTTATCCACCATTTAGTTATCAAACTTTGTGGTTGACTTGCACATGAGGTAAGAAAGAACCCATTTAAGTTAGGTGTAAAAAGTCCAAAGGTTACAGGCTGAATAACTAAACTGGTTTGTGCAAAAAAATACTTCTTCAACATGTACAGTTGCCAAACATTGTGGATAATGTGCATCTGGGGAAAAATTATACTGATTATGGGTGTAAATAGGCAAGATTATTAAAAGAAGAAATGTTTCTGGACAAACAGTTTTTCACCAATTAGTTTTCAAATTATGTGGCTGGTTTGCATTTGCAAAAAAAAAAAAAACTTGTAAATTTCAGACTTCAAAGGTCATCTGTTACTGAGGAATAATGGTTTCCACACACATACATTTGTTCCACATCACAGACCTGGACTAAAATTTGTGGATGGCTTTTGGAGTAAGGAAGTAGCCTATACAATTTGAGTCATATGGTAATGGGTCATGGTCACTGTGTTTAAAGAAAAGAAATGGTTTCTGCACACAAAAAAATGTTATCTTCACAGAGGCAGAGGACTATTAAACATGGGGTGAATCACCATGCCCTTTATTCTTAATTTAGTTGTAAGCAAGAAAACCAAGCTGATAAAACCAAATCAGATATATTACTGAAGTACAGTAAAACCCGTCTTGACAGACCACTCATTCTCCAAATAAAAAACGATCTCTAGACAAGTGGTCTCCTATCAAGTTAAGCAAAAGGACTGGTTTGCAAGGTCAAAATTCAACAAAGCTTAAGGAGAATAAAAACTCCACACAAACTGAATTCTTTATTCAAAGTTCTTGTTAAATACTGCATACTTTCATCTAAAAATAAGTTTACATAACAATAATAAATAATGATATCTATATCAAACATGAATCACATTTACATTTGAAGTTCTTGTAATTAGTATGCAAATTTCAAATTAATATTTATCTTGTCTGAAATTAACTTAACATGTTCATAAATCTCATGTCAAATGTAACGCAGGATTTGCACAGTTAGCATGATACCACTTTATCATTTTTTCTTTAAGAAATCAAATATACCCTTTTTTGTTGGCATTGTTTACTCAGCTGATTGCTATGAACAGGTATGTTCATCATTAAATGAAGAAACAAAATTTTAGGATTGCCACTGTACAAAGCAGCATTTTATGTCATTTCAATGTTCCGTGATTGAAACGTGAAAGAACCTGTGGTATAGTGTCACAAACAAGACAACTTGTTGTCGCTGTTACTGTCCAGTTTCAGCTCTCTGAAGAATATCCTTTCCCACTCAGAGATAATATTTTAAGTTTTCAAATAGAGGCCCATGTCTGCAATTATTTCCAATGACATGCCATTCAGAAGTGTTTCCACTGAGGGATGCATATCTTGCTTGCTCTCCTCAATCACAGGGTTCATAGACCGACCATTGTCAGAAAAGTTACATTTAGCAAAACAACTTTTGATGGTGTATGCATCAAGAGCATCCCCACAGACCTAATCCACATAATTGGATTTAAGAACAGTTTGTTTTAGCTACTTCAGCTACAGTAGAGCACTAATCCATTTTAAAAAGAATGTGTTGTAGAGTTTCTTTTAATAGTTCATTTTTTAAATTTTTAAGTATATGATTCCTGCATCAAAATGGCTGTAGTTTTGCTTTGGTATTTGGAGGCAGAAAGACCAGTTTTATATTGCTGAAATGAAAATATGGGTGTGTACTGCAGTTGTCTACAATAGGCAAATTCTTTCCACTTCACTTTATTGTTCACAGTTGCAAGCTAGTTATGAAAGATGTCTGACATCATACAAGTCTTTCTATTGATTCATAGGTGACATCCAAAAAGCTTAAATGTATTGACCTGAAGCAGCTTGGGTTAGGTAACTTTCCCTTAAAGAAGGAATTAAAATTTTTTCCTGCTGCAAGACTTGCTAGCAATAACCTTTCCTTTGCTTCCTCCACCCCTAACTGCAAACATTTTAATGCACAAGTGACTTGTCCCATAGTCCTCTGTTAAAAGAAAAAATTTTCATCAATGTCTAAAGTCACAAAGCTTATACCCTCAGTGACATGTGGTTGTCTACTTTTTTCCCCAATCATCAGCTGTGTTGAAATTGGCATCAACTGATTTTCCACCAAGTACACACACTGTGATGTGAATTTTTAAGCTCTCCAGCCTACGATTAGATGCAGTAAAGTCATCATAACTTGGTTCTGCCGAGACAATAATTGCTTTTCCTGAATCAGCATTCCACTTACTGGTATCATTTTGTTCTTGGCAACATAAAGCCATTTCCGTAATTGCTCATTTCAGATCCGTCATGCCTTATATTTCCTCTATGCCAATGCATCATTCCGACATTTCTATCGGAATCATATTTTTTTCCAAACACTGAACTTGGGTTTTCTGACATTGAAGCTGGTTGATATTTTGTGAGTGGTCTACACTTTTTCACTTTTTTCAGTTACATGATTTCCATCCATATTAGAATCTGTCTCATTTTGACTAGCAGTTCTAACATAGTTTTTAAGGTGTTATCAGCGATCAGTTGTAATAACAACTGTTATGGCTTCGATCAAGCTTTGGAGAAATGTGGAAAATATACAGATGTATTCAAGCAGCAAGCAGGGTGAACCCTACATAAGTTTGCTCGAGTCATAACAAAAAATAAAGGTTCCTGCAGAGGCTGAAAAAAAAAATACGCCAACAACACTAAACTAAAGTCTCTAACTTTTCTATTTCCATAAGCTTGACAAAGTCATGAGGTTAGCTCATTTTTGTTATATTACTGTTGACATATTTTTATGATTTTGTGGGGTGATTTTGTTTACTTATAAAGCGACTCAATTGTTGTCCTTCACCCTGCCTGCTGCTATTGATAGTCAAGGGGAGTTTAACCAAAGATTTTATCTAGCCCTACACGATATCTTGATCTAGGATCATGTAGATTTATCGTTATAAATCCAAACGGAACAGATTGTGCTTTAGAAAAGAAATTTTTAAATTTATTTATATCCATGTCCCCTGAACACCAGGTATAATAAATATTCTGCAGGGTATAATTATCTACTCCATTAAACACAACCAGAATATTACAGTTATCTCTGGTCACCTTAGGTATTTGTGTGTATCGTTGTGTAACAAATCACGTCTGTATTTTATGTCTACCTCGAGAAAATATTCTAGCTGGATTAGATTGTTTGTCCAACATCACATCATCATATACTACGAGATTATTAATGAATCCATCTAAATCATCTACAGACGGGGCTTCATCTATATCTGTAATAAAGTCAATAATATCGTCACCGTCTTTATTAACTGATTTTGCTTTCTCATTAAAATCCTTAAGTACTTCGTAACAATGCTGATCATCTACAGATGGTGCTATTAAATATAGTTTGTTCCATCTCAACCACCCCATTATTAAATTTAATAATAATTGTGTTTTACCTCATCCAGATGGACCTATTATAATCATTCTTCTCGAATTTGGTAATGCTGGATGGTGCTTCACTGGTTCCTGTTTTTGTGTAGCCGAAAAGTCAATTATTGTATCCATATTATTAATAACATGAGTCTATATTGTGTTCGATGTAAATCATCTACACCTACCACTGGATTAACAACAATAATAACAAAAATAAACGACATGCATTAACAGGTAAATGAGTAAAATGTACACAAAAATATAAATTTATCTCGGGGACAACAAAGATAGGTGGGGATATTGCTGCTTCTTTAGGAAAATTACCTGGATTACCATGGGCTAAGTATGTTGGTGAGAAACACATTCCTGGATAAATTACTGTGGTCCTGGAACTCGTCTCGATATCAGACTTGATGATCAAGATCGACCAAGACCAGGAGAGTATCCAGTAAATAAAATTGATCAAGCATGTCATATTCACGACGTTGCTTATAAAAGTAAAGATTTGCAACGACATCTCGCAGATGTGAAATTGATTTATGCATTAAATTCTATACCTAATAAATCTCTCAGAGAAAAACTCGCCAGTTTTCTAATAAAATCCGCTACGAAAAGTAAAATAATGTTAGGGGCTGGTAATTAATTGTATAATTATTATAATGGAATCCATTTATTATAGCCCAAGAGGGTATTTGAGAGGTAAAGCAGCAATCACTAAACTTGCTAAAGCAGCAAAAGTTTCACGTTCTGTTGCTGCAAATTGGTTAGCACGACAGGCAATATGGCAAATTTATTTACCACCACAAAAAAATTCAATACGCACATTTTGATGTCAGTGTTCCTAACGAAGTTCACCAAGCAGATACTTTGTTTTGTACCAAACGATTCTATTAAAACGCGTGGACGAAAGTCACGCACGTACAAATACGCATTGACTGTTGTTGACGTTGCAAGTAGATATAAAGAAGCTGAACCATTATCAGCAAAGACAGCCTCTGGAGTTGCTTCTGCGTTTGAGCGAATTTATCAACGTGGTGGTCTACGATGGCCACAGCTATTACAAATTGATCCTGGCAGAGAATTTTTTGGTGCAGCGTCATTTTTGATGAAAAAACATAAGGTTACAATCAGACGAGGGCATACTGAAATTCACCGTGATCAAGCAATCGTTGAACGATTTAATCGAACACTTGCTGAGCGGTTAGTTGGATATCAATATGCGAAGGAAATATCTGCTAACTTTAAGTTCGGTGAGCGATCTCGTGAATGGGTTGCAAGGTTACCAAGTGTGATATCTGTATTAAATAATGAAATTACTCGTGCGACTTCCATAAAACCTTCTAATGCAATAACAAAAAATATATACCACGTAGCGATGAATACGGACAACGTGGTCAACAACCAGTATTAGATAATGTGATTGTGAGATATTTATACGAACCAGGGGAGTTGGAGGGTGGCAAAAGACGAGCTACTGACCCTGTTTGGAATGTGACCACACATACAATTTCTAGCGTGGTTAGATCCACAGGAAGACCTGCTATATACAGACTAGATTCTACTGCCCCTCAGCGTGGATTTGTGCGTGAACAATTGCAGATAATTCCTACAGATACACAATTACCACCTTCTTCACTTATGTAAATTAGCACCTCTTCGTCGATTGCATTCAAGACAGGTCAACATCACATTTTCACGTGTGTGACCAAGATCACTATTTATTCTGTCTACGGTAAATTGTCTTGGATTATTATTCGAATATTGCCATAACATTATTGTGTTACAACTTGCATAGTTATTATTCTGCAGTTGTTTTAGTTTTATAATAAATTCAGTATCAATATCAAAGTCCATTTTTTTTGGTCACATTGCTTATAAGACGCTAATATTTTCTTTATTACAACATCGTCATTAGTAATTTCTTCAGTTATCACATAATCTGTAACAACCCTATGTAGTTTAGTTATTCGTCTGACGCGAGATACTGCAAGATATACTAAGTTTGACCACTCGATCCGGTAATCTACAATCCAGATATTTGTATCAGAGATAGTTAATCCCTGCGACGAATGAATCGTTATAGCGTATCCTAAAGTCCACGGTGATTTATCCATATTCAATGCCCCTTCAACTGTATTATTGGTTACTAAAATAATGTCATTCAATATCAGATTTTGTAATCCACCACCAGGAATTTCAACTTCAATATTCTGTCGTCGAGTATCTGCTGGGCGATAACATAATGGTACGGGTAAATGTGAAAATTTTTCTTTATGTAACGTAAATAATTTCTTCTGCAATTCATCACGAACTATCTTTCTGCTTGCGACTATCAAATAAGTAGGTCTCCATAAATACAAAAGATCATTCATGGTAGTTTCTGGAATTATCTCACGCATTATCTCACATTGTATTTTATCTGGTTGTAGTCTGATTAATCTTTTAAGTTCTTTCAGCAGTTCATCAATAGCTCTATGGTCATCATGTATTTCTTCATAATAATCTATATTATTCTTTAGCCATTCATGTGGAGACTGTCCAACAAAAGGCGGTGGTTGACCATGGTCACCACACATAATCACAGCAGTGTTTTTTGTTAATAACCATTCAAGGAATGTTTTTAGTGTTTCTAACGACACCGTGCCTATCTCGTTCCATATTATATACTTAGGTATATATTTTTCACCAATTTGCTCAGGAGTCCATGTATCTCCACACCATCTAAAGAAACTATGATATGTACATGTTTTTACACCTCGTTCTTTTATCTCTCTGGCGAGTTTACGTGTTGGTGTCAAAACAAATATATCTGAACTATTAATAATAAATAAATTAATCGCACGAGCTGTTTTACCTGACCCTCTACACCCTTTAAGATAAAGTCTTATGTCTAGCCACAGGATCGTACACAGACGGTGCAGATGATTCTGATATTTGATTATTATTTCTGTAATATATTTCCTTAATTTCAACTGCAGCAAATTCAGAATAACTGAGTATATTTTCTTGCTTTATCCTCCATGTTCCCCACTCACCATTACCGAGTAGCAGATTTAATAAATCCTTATATTTTTTGTTTATATAAAATGAATCCGTAGCGACTCTAACAGCGTAACGAGGAAATCTATTTATCATCGACAGTAGATTTATAGAAACCTAGGCTAGCATTGAAGATCTTAAATGAGTAAACTGCGGTGAGTCGGCATCAAGATAGCTCACAATAGTACCTAGTTTGGTCCCATCCGATAAAAAAAGCATTATTTCGGTTTATAAATGTGTTTCTCTCTGTTGTATCAGCGATTATAAACTCTAACACAGCAGCGTCCATAATCAATCTTGTACAGTGTCGTTTTTAACCGTTTGAACCACCCTGAGTAAACTTCCCGATTATCTATCTAACGAGATCTTTTGCACGCTTCACATTTTACTCGTCTCTGCATTTACATATTTTAATAATGTTAACTTCGGCAAGATCAGGATATTCTTACCTGACATCTTCTATATTAAATCTGTCCGGTTCTGGTAACCAAACTTGCTTTTGTGGACAATAGAATATAATTGCTTCATTTACCTTTAACGATACTAATATTCCAACATCAAGCATATATCTTAATAACACTATTGGAGTCCAACATTTTTTTGAAAAGTGTTTACCAAACCAAACATAAGTAATTGGATGGAGATCTTTTGCGAACTCGAATGATTCTATATATGCAAATCCGGTTAAGTCAAAATCTGTTAAGGGACCATTTATCGCAACTCTGGTCATGTCATGTGTGGGATATCCAAATTTGTTAAAGTATTTAAAACACTCACCATATCCAAAAAAATTTCCAGGATAACATCCAGCCATATCGACTGATATAACATCACTATAATCGTATTTAGTATTCCATAATCCACTGTGTCCATATTCTATGCAACTTTTTGTATATCCTCAATAAATTCTGATCTTGTATGTTTTCATGAATTTTTTTCCTGAGCAAAATGGGCCGCAACAGATGGTACGGTAAAACAATTATTCAGTAGTTGTCTGAATTTGTCATCGTCAGAAGTATATTTTAGTGCGAGATTTCTCATTTCTTCATAAAGAAATTCTGTACGATAAATATCAACATTGGGTCGTACAAATTGATCATGATAATCGTGTTCCGAACTCTGAAATAACCAAACAGATACAGGTCACTTTTACTCATATTTTTAATAAAATCAAATACATGACCGTTATAAAATTTAATCATTCTATCTCGTGGAAATACAGTTACAGCATCAGTCCATGCATGTGCATTATGATCAATGATTGTTATAGGGTTTCCATTTTTTTTTTTTGTATATTTTGGTTTATACAATATCTCTCCTGTTAGGGTTTTTACTGTTATTGGAAATCTTAATAACTTTTATAGCTTAGCAACATCCTTAATAGATGCACCAGTATCTTTAACGGTCTCTGCCCATTCACATTATTTTTACGTCCTAAATCTGTTAAGCATTTACAAAATTCTCAGTAATGCGCTCCGCAACACAGTTTATTCTTGACTCTGATAGTCTCATCGGTTTGAGATCCGCAATATTAGCTTTATCATTTATTAAATGCAATCCATATACCACAGCAGTAACTGGATACCCTCGCTCAAAATACGGTCTATCAATACCAGTCAGTATTCCAGGTTTGGATTTGTTACTTAATAATATCGTTTTATTATTTCCAGACTGTATATGAATGGGGTCTCTTTTATCAAGAATTATCCAAATATTATCGTATGCCTCCACAACAAATTTTATTAAAATAAGATATTTTTGATTATCAAGGTGGTTAATAATTACTTTTCCCCGTCTATCGTTCATCATATTAATGATGTTTCCAACTTTAAAAGATGACCATACATAAACAGCACCGTCCTCACGAAATCCCTTTTTGGCCTCACGGATACGTTTGGTTATATCTGTATTTGTTAAAGCTCGATCTTTCATCGAAACACTAAATTTATATCCTAGTAGTCTGTCAAGGTCAAATCTAGTAGCAGATGGTTCAATTGCTGATAATTCCTCCATCATTATAATTCAGACAATTATTCAAATTGAAATTATATATATATATATATATATATATATATATATATATATATATATATATATATATATATATATATATATAATGATTCAAACTGAAAATAAGTGTGTTTGGTTGAAAATGAGACATATTTCTTATTGTGATAAACCATGCATAAACACAAACAAATACTGTAGTTACCATATGCAAAGTATCAGACATGGAAGTTCTGGACCAAAGCCCTGCATTCAATGTTATATTGGAGTTAGAGGGAAAACACAACTTTGTGCAAATTGTGGAGGTAAAAAATATAGGGAACTTAAACGCTATTATGACAAAAAAGATACATCGACTGGTAAATCCTCTATAAAGACAGAAAAGGATTATCTAACCAGATTTCAAAAATAATGATTTAGACAAATAAATATTATATATATATATATATATATATATATATATATATATATATATATATATATATATATATATATATATATATATATATATATATATACATAAATGGAGCAAAAAGAATTTGCTAGACATGCATTATATACGAATTACGAGGCGTTCAAAGATGGCGTTATTAAAAACTGTAGACTAAAGAAACCAGTTTGTAGTATTGATAATGCTGGTTATTTTAGATTTAATATTAGTAAAAATAAAAGATATCTATCACATAAATTTATATACGAATGCTTTTATGGGGTCGTTAAAGATGGGATTGTTATTGACCACATTGGTGGATCTCCGCACCATAACGAGTTTTCGAACCTGCAATCTATTACGCAGAGTCAGAATTGTAGACGTGGAAATACTGGTATTTCTCCTAAGACTTCTAAGTCGGTAATATCTACTAATATAGTTACTGATGAAAAAATTGTTTTTAATTCTATGTATGCAGCCGCCAAATATTTTGGTATTTGCATACCTTCAGTTAAGGTTTTAGCTGATCATAAACGAAAATCTGCATATTCAATAAAGTATGACCAAAAGATTATATTTGAGTACGTATAATAACTGTGTGCTCTTCAAAATATTATTTTACTTTATATAATGTTCGATTCTATCAATCTTGCCAAGGATTCTAATTAGCTATACTCACATTTATAGGTCCACCTTCACTGTCGCTATCTTAAGTTTCGCTGTCATTTATCACAGAATCAAATAACATAATCTTTTTCAGTCGCATTACTCGACTGTCTATCATTTTTTTCCTTTCGTACTCTTGAGACAGTGCACTTTTATCTTTTCGATTGAGCGCATAAGAGGCGTGAATAGTCCTACTTGTTTGTCATCTACAACAGCTAAAAATTCTAGCATAGAATTATAAATTGACTTAATGAATCTGTAGTTAGAATTTAACGTTAACTTATTTTCACATTTTCTCTGCTGTAATAATTTAAAGTCATACATGAGTTTTTCAGGACTAAGGCAATCGGATATCTGAATTCCTTCATGCTTTAATTTTTAATAATAGAAACAATATCAGCAATATTCTCACTGTTCATTATATATATATATATATATATATATATATATATATATATATATATATATATATATATATATATATAATTTTTAAAAAAAACACAAAACATATAATCACAACACAACCCCATATGAACTCTCAGCTTGCTCTCAGCTCGTCATATAACGTGCTGAAAAGCTCAGGGGCATTTGAATTAATCCCCATGTGATCTCCTAAGGTGCCAAACAACATCTTAGTGAGACCAGGGGGAAATTCTTAAGACAAACCCCATTTTGAACCCTTCTGTTGCTCTTTGACATCAGAGCAGGTTCAGAGGTCACATAAGGACGGCACACAGACCTCATTTGAACTCCTCGGTTGCCCTATGACACCCGGGTAAATCCAGAGGTCACATAACGATTGTATGAATGTTCACATGTTCATCTGTATATATATATATATATATATATATATATATATATATATATATATATATATATATATATGAAGATGTGGTGTTGATATACTTATCTCTAAGACCTTAATTCCAAGGACGGCACAAAGGCTCCATTTTGATCCCCTCTGTTGCCCTATGACATCAGAGCAGGTTCAAAGGTCACATGTCACGATTGTATGAACATGAATATATATAGATGAATATGTTTTTTGATTTTTGTGGACGGCACAAACATAAACTTTGGGGAATACCTACATCCAGCAGATTAAATACACTAACCCTAAAATAAACCCTGTGAGTGATACAAAAATGTACCACGCCACTTAGTGCAATATCGGGTGAGTGTATATAATCGTTCTGGACTTCGACCCCTCTTAGAAAGACAAATTGGCATCAAATTGCCAATCGTCACCATCCTGGCTGTCACGGAGATTAAAACCCCCACAGCCACACGGTTTAACCACTAGACTATGGTCTTGTCTTACATACTTCTGTTCAAATATTTAATATATACGTAACTTATGTACAAAAATGCACAGGAAAATAAATGTGTTAGAGTAGACACTGAACAAATATTTATAATTAATATAGAATTGTATTATGAATGTGATTTAATTCTCAAACATAATACTGTAAAATATAATCACGTTATATTTTCTTCATTAAGAGTTGTCGTCCGTTAGGTTTATTTACAAAGATATAAATAACTTTTGACCTAAATAGCAGCGACAGTAAGTTTTACGTAAATCGGCTGAAATTTTAGGTTATAAAGAGACATCTGTACCATTATCTTTCTGTGGAAATTTTTGTTGTTCGCTAACACTTAATTATTTGTGAATGACAGATAATTAAGTAATAATTGTCTGAAAAACGATGTATTTTGTTCGACATTAAGCATCAAAAATATATTACATTTTTGAAAAAAGGTAAATAATTTATATATTGTTCAACATAGCTTCAGAGCATAGTTATCGCGCTTTGTTTTGTTCCCTTATAAATTCAATTAAATATCTATTTTTAATATTACTAATAATGAGTACTGAAGAGCCTTTCTCAGCCAAAATAACTCGAGAACGACTAGAGGCAATTAAAAAATATCTATCTATTCGAGATTCTGTTAAAAAAAATACAATTGCGTCAGGAATCTCAAGATGAGTTTGAGGATGAAACAAAAGTTATTTAAACTGATTGTAGAACCAACAAAGAAAATTGTTACAGCAACCGAAGCAACAGAACAATCTCTTGCAACATTGCCTGCCGATATTGCTCGTGCACAAGCAGCTCAACCATTACAACTGCCACCACCCGTTCAACCTCCTCGACCACCAAGAAGCAGAACTAAGATAATAGATAAATTTACACCTGAAGGTATTTCTGCTATCAGGGACCCAAATCAATTATTTAATATTGCCGCATTTGGATATTATGGAAGATAAAAATATGTAAAACCAGAATATGTTAAATTTCTAAACTCTGCAAATTGGATCAAGGATGTATATCGCATCGCTACTAATACTCCAGAAATCAGATCTAATGAAGAATATATAGCTTATAACGAATTTGGTGAAAATGCAAATAAATATGTAAAAAAGATTGGACAACGAGAACAAGAAACAATGAACCTATTGCAATCACAATCATCATCAACACCACAACGACCACCACAAGTACTACCACAACAATCTGAACCACCATCACCAGAAAAACCAGTATCACAATTACAAAAACGACTACGAAAAAAATCATAACAATATCTAGAACAATAATAACTAGAACTAAAACAAAAACGACAACAGGAAAAACTACTACAAAAAAAAACACCACCGAAACAAACTGAAGAGGAAGAAAAAGTATTTCAAGACCCTGGTGCAACTGGAAGAGGTCTAGGTAGTGGTCTTATTACTTGTCCCAATAATGTTCTTGCTGATGTCGATTGACTAGAAATTCTGATTGGAGGAAAACGAGCTGGTAATAATTCCCCAGAAATCATAAATGAAGCTGCAGATATTTGTAAAAGATTATTTACAGGCGGTATAATGGACAATGATGTGTATCAGTCTCTCATTAATGAAATCGCCGATGATTATTATAGTGACTAAGTCACCAGACTAAGTATGTAATTAAACATAATGACTATTTAATAAAATGATAGTACATAGTACTCAACGTGGACCAACTATGGTCAGGGCAATTAACTGTCAAATACCGATTTACAGAGCAACCTACGGAGATGGGTTAGGTGATATTGTGCAGGGTCTGTTTAGAAGAATAGCCCCAAAAGCAATACCAATTGCAATGCACCTGGGTATGAAAGCTATTGATGTTGTTCGTGAAAAAGGTATAGGTGTTGCTGGTAATGTTGCTAGTAAAGCATTCTCGGCCATCAAAGATAGACTAGCACGATTAATACGCAGACCTCAAGCAGTCCGACCTCAGCCGGTAAAATTACCTAGCACTGAATTAATGCCCGCAAATATTAGTAAAAAAATAAATCAAGTCGCTAATCAAAAACTAGCGGAGTTGGTTGATATACCCTTATCAGAAAAAGAAAAAGATATAACCGCTAGTCTAATGGCAGGAAGTGGTCTTCGTTTTAGACGATAATAATTATAATAAATATGTTTAAACGTATAAGTGATCCTGCATTTGACATGGACGCACCGGTTCTTAAAGATGAGTCTGTGCGCGATTATCAGTATTATTCTTATGACGCCTGAATTCCAGATCAGCGTGGACGAATTGAATTACAGGTTCAGGATACAAGTAGATATTTCTTACCCGCTGGAGCATTTATTGAGGTCGAAGGTGAAGTTTTAAATAACGCTAATCCGGCATCATCAGCAGCATATGCAGCCAATGATAGTGTTGGTTTTGTTAATAATGGTATTATGGCGTTGTTTGATAGCGCTACATACATGATTGACGGAAAAAATATTGAATCAATTCAAGAAGACGTTGACGTTGCTACAACAATAATTGGTCTTGCAAGACACAGTGACGATTACTCAAGATCAGCTGGTCCATCAATGATGTTTGTAAAAGACACCTCTAATTCTCCAGAATACCAACAATATGAAATAGGACGACCAAGAAATTTTGCAAGAAACGCCGATGCGGATGTACAAAGTATGATTATTAATGTAGATCCAGATTTCAACTTAGGATTTACATCACGTCGAGCGATGTTAAAAGGTGATAGGAGAACATTTTCATGTGCAATTCCACTGTCAAATATCTTTGGATTCTGCAGACATGTACGAAAGGTTATTTTTGGAGGTAAACATACAGTTGTACTCGTGCAAAAAAGCACAGACGATGACGCAATATGGAGACCCACTGGTGATCCTGGTATTGTAGTACTAACAAAACTTTCTTTGTGGATGTCAATGATGACCCCCTCGATATCTGAAGATGCTATCCAGTGTAATATTAACGGTTTATTTACATGGCAGATAGCCTCTTAACAATGTGCTTCTGCACCAAGACACATATTTATTGCATTTCAAGATACTGCATGAGTAAATGATCAAACGCGTAGTATCATGGCATTTGATAATCTCAGTGTTTCTGAGGTTTCATTATGAATAAATGGACATCAAGAACCAACCATCCGAGGATATTTTGTTAAATTTCGATCAAAATCATGTAGCACGTGCATATCATCGTCTTATGTCGTTTATGGGGCGTGATCAAAATGTTGATACTGGATTACAAATATCACAACTAGATTTTACAACTCTGTATTCGATTTATTACTTTTCACTAGAACATTTAGATTTAACCAGACAGTCAGTAGTTGATATATATTTTCGAGCTCGTGTTAATAGAGATGTTGGAGCTATCCCTAATTATAGAGCAATTGCTGTTATACTCAGCGATAAATAAATGTTACTCGAAGGTGTTGGTGGACGAATAAGAGTCATTGATGTGCCAGCAGAGAACATGTAACACGTAATTAGATCAATTATGAATATTATAAATGTCATACAATCACGCTAATGTCACCCTGACTCCTGGTCAGGTCAAAAGACTGCAATCAGCATCAAACAATAACTGTGGAATAAAAATATCGTTGAAAAAGGAACAGATGAGGGGTTCAAATAAATTATCGTTGACCGATCGTCAATTCAAAAACTTTGATGAAGCAAAAAATTCAAACAAAGGCGTCAAACTTAGTCTTTCTGCAGGCCCTATCAAAGATACTTTTAAAACAGGTGGAATATTTCCCCTTCTCGCAGCTATACCAGCATTAATAGCCGCTGCAGCCCCTGCTGTTGCAAAAGCAGCTGCATTAGGCGCTGTTGGAACCGCTGCTGGAATGGCATTAAAGAAAGCAACCGGACGTGGAATTAAAAAAAGGAAAAAGGTCTCAGATTACCAGGAACCCCGCCTTCATGGTACGGAAATGGTCTAAGACTTTCAGGGGCGGTTTACTGATCTCGCCTTTGTCTAATTTTGATTTACTCGATGCTGCTAAAAAAACTAAATAAAAAAATTTCAGAGGTGTTTTTATGCGCGATCAATTACCAAAACAACCGAACAATACTGAAACCAGTATTATTAATCTCGATAAAAACTCTGTACCTGTCACGCATTGGGTAGCGTATGCATTTGATCCACGTGGAATTATCTATTTTGATTCATATGGATTAGCGCCACCAAAAGAATTTCTTCATTATGTCAGTAATAATACTGCTCCAATCTGGTATTCAACGCTACCAACACAAACATTAACTGAGCCACCAATATGTAGTCGTGAAGTACTTAATGTGCTTGATGCTGTATCCATGGCACCGCAAGGAAAGCCACCTCATAAAGTATTGCATGAATATACCACATTGTCACATTTGAACAGACATCAGTAAATAAAATGGTAGATATTTACGGAAGATCTGCTCGTGGTAAAGCTCAGCAGCAAGGTGATTTATCTAAATATGCAACCCTCGATCAACTCAGAAATGAGATTGATGATCTATTAAATATCACGAGTGTGGATCAAAATGAAGTGGTTGTTTTTCAGGACAAACGAGGACGAGTAAAGACAAGCAATATACAACTACCAGACGTACTTATACGAATTCCTGATGCAGTTGCTGATAATATCGTTACTTTTACTGATCAGGGTAAAATACAAGATTCCGGTAAGTCAATTAACGATTATGTCAGGAAGATTGGCGGTGTATTTAGTGGAGACGTTATTATGAACAAAAATAAAATTACAGATCTTGGATATCCAACTACAGATAGTGATGCTACAACAAAAAATATATGTTGACGATCAGGAATCTAAGTACGTATTAACTAAAGGTGGTATAATGCGTGCATTTCTTAATATGAACTATAATGGTATTAGTAACTTAAAAACACCAGCATATGAGTTTGATGCTGCTACAAAAAAATACGTCGGTGATAAACAGATTCCAATCATCAATAGAATAGCCAAAATCGAAACAGATTTTACCGGTCACGTGAATACGTTTTTGAGTTTTCGCAGAAACATAAACAGAATTAATAACGAATTTTTTGAAAGTTCACAAATGTTGATATAAAACTTACTGATATTAACACAAAACTCAACGACATTATTAGTGGAATTCCGGATATTGTTAAAAAAAAACAAGCCTGATTAAAATTCCTCACAAACATATCATCAACATAGTGTACGTCGTCGGATCAGGCTTAGCTACATGGACACAACGAAATAAAACCATCAAACACACCGCGGAGGTCGCTAGTATATATAGGTTGTCTGTGTTTAGCGCTGCAGTATTTAACATACTTACCACATCTCCATTAGTTAATAAATTGTCTAGAACTGTATCTGTAATATTGGATAAATATTCTGAAGAAACGTTCATGTTGGAATCATCGGATAGAAGTTCTTCCGCTAATTACTGGTGGTGTCTGGAATTTGTAACTAAAGCTCCAATTTTAATTACTTAATTAAATATCAACGTCATTAGGTATAATGAATCCGATGACAGAGTCACTCATTGACGTTCAACAGAGTCACTCATTGACGTTCAACGTCACAGATATAATCAGGCGTGTAAAGTGTCAGACTGAACTAAAAAATATCATCGACGAATACACGTTGAAAGTAAAAAAAAATATCGCAGACGCATGGTTGTTATCGATGTAGTAGTTTACACGGTTTCTGCTGTTGTTGCTGGAACCGGATTATTATCATCATCAACGTTAACTATGACTGCTCCTGCGGTTTTAACGATTGTCGTTTCTACAACAACAACATGTGCAGGTATTCTCAGTATTATCGCTAAGAAAATATCTACATGCACGAAGGATAAATTACGCGAGTACATGATGAAATTACACACAGCAACAGCCGCCTATACTAAATTATGCTCACATCTTTCCTTGTACCTCAGTGATGGTAAAATATCTGATGAAGAGTTTGTTATGATAATTAAAACCTACGATGAAGCATTCGTGATGGAAAATAACGCATCATCTAGTGACAATAACGAAAGGATGGAGAATTAAATAATAAACATGACAATAATGTCTTATTCAAGAGAACTATTGCAGCAGATCGTCACTAATACGACGCCATCAAAAACTATGATATCAATAAGTTCGACCAATCCTGAATTCAGCGTTAACTTTTCAACTGCAATTCCAGTAAAAGAGATAGCATTAGCTCAGTTACGTGTTTATTATAGCTGGCCTAATATTAGATCAAAACCATTTAGTGGACTACAGGCAATAATTCATTAGTATTCGCAAATAAAAATAAACCTGATGGAACTCCCGATTTGCAAGTAGTTAGTATTCTAAATGGCAGTTATCAAAAAGAGCAAATTAATGAGGAATTAAGTCTATAACCAGAAAAAGAGTCAAAGATAGCAATTACTGTTTACGAACCAACATTATCGTCGGTGATTGAAATACATTCTCCTGAATATGTTGTGGATATTTATCAAAGTTCGATTAGATCAGTGTTAGGATGGCCTGAAGTCGCACCGGTTTATCAAGGTTCACCAGAACCAGCTAAAAATGAGTTTAAAACGAGTGAAAAAAATTCATTAAAGATCCAGAATATCGAGAAAAAAAAATCCATGGCATTATATAAAATTTGAATTTGATCCAAACAATAATAATCATTACTTTACCGATTTTGACGGTAAAAGGATCCCACAGATAACTAGATCAGCATTTAATGTTAATGTAGAAGACCCCAAAACGCAACATACTAAAGAAATTGTTGATGAAGAATTTTTAAAAATATTTTAGATGCTCCTAAGCCTGAATATGATAAATCTTTTAATGATTTAAGAAATTTACTTACTTCATTATCTCAGCATTATGATCATAATGTAAAGCAGCAAATAATTGAGTTAATAAAACACTTAAATGGTATATTATTCGATTTATATATCGCCAATCGAAGTATTATAAACATTGCAACTGATCTTAGTAGACATACTTACACACGTCCAGATTCTAAACAATTATTTCTTGATTATTATAAAATAAAAGAAAAAGACTTACAAACATTTATTATACCAGTTCTAAATAACGCTAAAATGAAGAGATCATTAAATGATCTTATTGAAGAATATTATCCGAGAGTAAATGAATCGTGGAAAAAATTAATCCCGTTTCCAACTGTTCTCAGATATAATAATGACCCATATGGAACAAGACGTCATATTTCACCTAATATTGTTAATATAACATCTACCATCACACTGAATCTAGTATGTGATGTAATTGACAGTAGCTTTCACGTTAACCTTTTTAAGTCTAATCAGGCTCAGCAGGGATACATATATTCGTCCAGTATTCAATCACCCTCAGGGTGGCTTATTGTATCTGAGCCAATAAATCAAGTCTATCTGCATGTACATTATTGTCAAGAATGAATTTCAAACTCAAAAATCAGGATGGAAATATAATTGATTTGAGAAATGAAACTCTATATATTAATTTATACATATGCTCGTAGATTGGTCTAGATAAAATCTTTGGTTAAACTCCCCTTGACTATTAATAGCAGCAGGCAGGGTGAAGGATAACAATTGGGTCGCTTTACAAGTAAACAAAATCACCCTACAAAATCATAAAAATATGTCAACAATAATATAACAAAAATGAGCTAACCTCATGATTTTGTCAGGCGTATGGAAATAGAAAAGTTAGAGACTTTAGTTTAGCATTGCTGACATATTTTTTTTCAGCCTCTGCAGGAACCTTTATTTTTCGTTATGACTCGAGCAAACTTTTGTAGGGTTCACCCTGCCTGCTACTATTCAGTACTGAATCTTTTGTTTTTTTGGGTTTAACAAAATATTCTGCATGGCAGCCAGTTTAACTGGTGGAGGAAAAACTGGAAAGAACCACCAATCCAAGGGATGCTACTGGCAAACTTTTTCACATGCCCACACAGGTCAAGCCCAAGACTGTAACCCACACAGACAGAGGTTTTTGCCCACTTGGCCACACATATAATTAGCTTGTCCAGAAAGAGAAAAATTTTATTTTGAGACAAAAGTTAAAGGCTTAATTTATAAGGACATAAAGTAATTATTTTGATAAATTAAGGTTGCAACCAGCTGCACCTGGGTGAACAAATAATGGCACTGTGTGTAGATGTAATCACTGTAACATAGAAACAGAAACAACATAATTATTTAACAATAACAATTGAATCTAGAAAAAAATCAAGAAACTCGTTTTCAAAGCCAAAAAGCTCAATGACCTCCAGGTATTACAGATTAACTCCAATGTCAAAGATTTCAAAATTTCACTTCGAGCTCTTGTTTTGTATTAGAAAAGTTTTTAGTATACTGGGCCATTCTTGGATATTATAAAATGATTATCAAACCCAACTCAAACTCGACTCCAATTTTGGATGTTCTTATCTTAAACAATAGCGAATCAGATGTCATAATTTTCAGTCAACCAATGAAAATTTGCACATAAAATGAGAGTTTTAAAGATTTAATAAATGCTTAAAATTTAAAGATTTTAATTCAATCAAATTTATATGATTTTACTGTATTATGTCAAATTTTGTTTCCAGGTTTCTTTACTATGGGTCCAGCTTCTTGATTCAAACAATTTCAGGGCAGGAATTGATTTCAGTTTGGTCAACTGGTTGAACTTTATGGAAAAGAGCTATTTGCATTATTTTACTTCAGCTTTTGTGACATGATTTGATACTTAACAGCAAATCTATCAAAGACCAATGGATTCAATACTGTAGTATCATTTATTTATGTTCGACTCAATTTTTGTCGTTTTGTAAAAAAAAAAAAATTTTCAGGCATGCTTAAATTGATGGTTTTGCCTGTCAAAGTTTGCATATTAGAAGGTATTTAATTCTGTGGTTTAACCTCTGGAAATACCCCATATAATGAAAACAAAAGAATAAGACTGCCAAAGCAAACTGCGGTTGCTTGAATGTTTAAAACAAACTACCACATCTATGAGCACAAAGCAGAGACTTGACAGGTTAAATATTTACATCCTGCTTTTGTCCAAGTGAATAACATCAATGGAAGTCAATGCAGCCAAGAATATTATAATAATTCTACCACCAATATGAGCACAATTAAAACATTACAAGATCAGTCATTTACAGTGTATTTTCATCCAAGTACTGAACATGAAAGAGAGCAGATGCCACCAATGTGCAAAGATGCTAGCTAAATTGAATGACTGTGAAATCACTCCATTGTTTTTGCATGTTTTGTGTACAGATCAACTTCAATCACTAAACTTGACAATAGTACAAAGAAAACTTTTTAAAAAAACCCACTTCCACAGAAGTGGAAGATGTTACTGTAAACAACAATGAACTGTATTACTGAACCTGGCAACCTCATTAGTAAAGCCAAGTCATCCTGAATGGAAAATGCATCTCGCACAACAATGAGTGAAAGCTTGGAAATAATTATTAGCAGTTTTGAGAAAGGATGATTTTTTTTTAATTCTGCAATTTTGGGATTATTTACACGATAAGTATTTAGGGCTGTTCCATTAAAACATAAACCCCTTACCGGGAAGAAAGCACTTTCAAAATCAACCAACCCACAACAGAAGCAATTTTTTTAAAATTATGATCCACCATCAGATATATTTGAATAAAAAAAACACTGCCCTCTATAGAAGTGTATTTTTTATATAATTTCTGGCTAAGGGTTAGTGGGTGGTAGAAACGAATTTAATATTGGGTCGGGGATAGAAGCAATTTAAATAACAGCTATATGAGGTAGTCTACTGAATTCTTATAGATCATACACTCTATTGTATATTTTTATTTGTATTCATTCATTATAATCAATCTTTTGTCCTTTTGTTCATTTGTCTGTCAACCATGTATGCATCTGATACTGTGAAATCACACAGTTTCTTGGTGGCTTATAATTTGTAGATGTCAATGTTCAGTCTCATTAATAACTACTAATTTAATGTCCATGAATATAGATTTTACATTAGGGATTTCTATTCTAATACAGAAATCATGAAATTGTATCCTTACTAAACTGTGTTTACAAAAGTGATCACTGTTTTGCTATTTTTCTTTGTTCTCAGGCATGCTACTTTTGATTAGAATAATAGTTAATTCTTGTATTGCTTTAAATGTGTGGTCAGATGCTATGATGCCCTTAAATTTTTCAATAAATGTTTTAGTAAACTTATAATCATTGATTTGTCAGAAAAAAATCATTAATGCCTGTGAAAGTGATGTCACATTATTTCTGCCTACTTTTACACTATATCATTTCTTGTAAGGGATCATCCATAAATGACATCCGCAAAGATGGGGGAATGGGGGAATTTTTCAAATGCGGACAAGGGGGGTTTAAAGGACCTTTCAGATATCCGCATGATAGTATTTTTCATTTTGATATTCTGGGTTGAAAAGCTGCTTTATACCTACCGCATGTAGTCCAGTATGATTTGCCGACGTCCTTTATGGGGTATACCCAAGTATAAATTATTTGTTAATTTCAATTTCTATGATCTGTGCCATAGAATATATATGAATGGATTGGCATTAATACATAGGTCTGTCCCCCAGTGCCTGAGATTGATTGCATGCCCCACATATCAGCCCTGCTAGATGGGGATGTCCGCAGCTGGGGTGGGGTGGGTTTAAGCCACACGCGAACAAAAGCAGACAAGGGGAGGGGGTGTAGGAAAACAGGTATTATTTGCAGATGTCCTTTATGGACAACCACTAAGAACAATATTTCAGTTACCCACATCTTATTTTTATGCCTTTTATCCGAGACTAATATAAAGTTTTTTAAGAAAAAGAAATATAGCTAGTCAAACATTTTTATATCATATATTTTTAAAAATGGATGAAAGTCAAGGAATAATTTTTTTCTAAGAGTATTCCTAAAATCATTATCATTGCAGTTAACTGTATTATCAACAGCATCATCAGTAATGGTCTAGCAGTAACATTCTGCACTTTTAATCTAGTTGTCAAAGGTTCTGTCTCCCACTTCTAGTCTTTCATACAAGACTTATACATATGGTCTGAGGGACTTTCATGGCAGAGTATAAGATGCTTGTCTTGTGATACAGATCTAAGGGGTTACCAAGGCAGAATGGTACAAGATGTTTGTTATGCGATCACTTGCCTCCAATGTGTAAATGAGAATGTTGCTAGTTACTTGTGGAAGGTCAGTGGTTCTACGTAAATGGTGTTTGGTGTCTCAAAAGTACTTGGATTTTCTTCAGCAGTAAAATTGGCTACCATATATAGATTCTCTTCATCAGACAATGGTATAAAGGTCATAATGATATATCAAAACCCAAGAGCTTTTGTTTAAATGACTTCGGCTTTTGAGATAAACATCAAATCAATAGAGGCCAAAGTGTGCTAAGGTACTTGCTTTTACAGATCACTTGTACATCTCACAGAGTGAGTTTTTGTCATAAATCAACCACTCTGGGTTGGTGGTTTTTCAGGGTTCTTCCTTCACCTAATATGCTATTAACCCACCCCTTAAGAAAATAAACCAAACTGAATCAACCAACTAATCAACTGTGGCAACAGAAGCAAAAGTTCTAGTCCATTTTTGCCACAGCTGTACAAGTTTATAAACTTTGACTAGTAATTTTTGTAGACCCTTGAATATTATCAATTATGCCTTTCTGACAGTTACCTAAAAGTCATCATCAGTTGGTACAAATGGATTTTTCATGGTAAACATATGAGATGGAGAAGTCTTGAGCAATCCTGCATCACACATTGCCAACAACTTTACATATTATTGTCACTTAAAAGTTTCTCTAGCAATGTCCATTGTTCCAACTAGAAATATAATAACTTATTCAAGCTATATTCACCAATATCTGGAGATGTGCATCTGTAATAAATATTTATAACAAAAGAATGAGAATGCATCAGTGTTTTTCAATGATGCATTTGAAACAACAACCAGAATCAACAAACCAAGAAATGAAATTACATGTATTCACATCTCACAGGCAAAAGTACAGTGTTTAATCATAATCTGCCAAGATTTTCAAACTTTAAATTTACTAAATTTTTTTCTAATCATGCTGATTCAGAGGACATAATCAGCAGAATGGACAGAAACAGATATAATCAAAAGGTTAAAATTGATCTGAGTAGCTAAATTCACGTGGTTTAGTTAACTGTACATCTTTTGTTGTCTTCCCTTTGATGTAATTTCTTACTGAAGCTGAGAAAATAATGTTGCACACATCAAAAAAGAGGCACACTTCTACTCATTACTGTTGTTATTATAGTTCTCAATTCCAGCCGGTTCCTATGATCTTGTCCCCCCACATACTGTTTGTTTTGTTTATGATATGTATCTAATTTTGTCATTTTTCCTACCATTATACTGTTTGTAAATATGCATATTAATGTGAAATGCAATGGGGAGACTAAATACAAAATAGAAATCTTCTACAGTTCTGGATGTATACTGTTTGGATTCCATGTTTCTGCACAAAACTCAAGACTCTCTATACTAATTCAGTTCCCATTGTAAACCTGTGCAAACACCATGATATTAAAATTCAATAACTTAAAATTTTGAGTGCTCATGATCACAATTGTATCAGTATAGACACATCTATGAAGACAGATTTTGTGAAAAGAAAACCATAACAGCTGTACCAATTTCTGGATTGACACAAATTTGAAATGTGTGCTTTCTATAATTCACTGAAGCTGCTGATTTCAGTAACGAGTCTTCCAAACTCAGGTCTGTAAAGAAACAGAAATTATGTTAATAAAACATTGTTCATAGCCTTTATCAGTTACATGTAGGACAAGCTCTCAAAAGATTCTTTACACTAAAATCTTACTTTTATTATCAACCAGTCAGGGACAGTCAAACCATGTATACTCTATTATTTTTTTTTATTGATTTATCGTATCGTTCTTTTTCTTTCATATCTGCAGTAATGCTAGTCCTTCAACAACTCTTAATGGTTGTATGCCTTTTTTGACCATTCTGACTGGACACACTGTAAGATAATGTTTAAGTAACAGAAATACCATGGGATAACCAGAGACAGATAAAATCAAATAAAATGGTCAAATTATCTACCCTGAAGGGATGCAGCCAGGATTTCAGGATTAAATCAAAGTTTTGTGTGTGTGTGTGTGATTTCCTGTGAGGAAGTGGTGGCAGGAATAGCCGTTGTTAAATATCTCCCTAACACTTAAATATCTGTCACTCTTTCTTACTGTTCCACTCTGTTAAGGTTTTATTGAAATCAAAATACTCAAAAGAGATGTCATCTTTAGTTGTATAGTGACTATTACTGTGATGTCATTGGGCATGGTCACATGGTTGTGGTAGGGTCTTGGTTGGGATGGCAGAAAGACCATAGGCTTAGTCCGTATTTTACAGCTAATTACAATGTTGTCAAAAGAATTAAAAATTGTCTAACAATTCAGTTGGATTCGAATTATATATTTGATTCATACTTAATGAATAGGTTCTAAAATTTATGTTTATTTTAGAGCCATGTTCCTCCTTCAAGATTTGAATATACCAAAGGTGAAATTAGAACAATTGCATCCTAAATTATTTTCATGGCTACTTTAAATGTTATATATTGTGAGACTTTAATGCAAGAACTCATAGGTTCAGTGATGTATGGGTTAAAAAATAAATTCCTTCCCAAACAACTCAATTTGGTGTAGATTACATTGTTTTGTAATGATACTGAGAATTCTTGATGTGTAAAATTTGCACAAGAAATGAACAACATCAGATCAGGGAATTGATACCACTGGGAAAAACTAATAGGAATATGCAGAAATAATAATAGTATTATTTAAATGGAATATGTGGTTACAATATGAGTGTTGGTTCTACAACTTTGTAAAATACATCTTGTACAATTGTTCTGTTGTTTCTAACAAGACTGTAATATGGCAATAATTTTTGCACACATGAAGTTAACCCACTTTATACTTTAGTCTCATACTAATTAATAGTTTTAGATTTTACAAGACTATACACATTTTACCTTTATCACACCTTTAATACATGATAACAAATATTTAGATTGTAAGAAAATAGAAGTTACAATTTTAATAAAAGTATTGGTACCAGTAAAACTAAAGGAGATGGCAAAAAAGAATCAGGATGAAACAGATTAGTAGTGTTGTAAAGAATCCATATATCAGAATGACATCAAATATTTTTTTCATCAATTTCATCATTAGTTAATGACACTGCATCAAAATGTTATGTACTAGATAACAGTAATCCAACTTGTAATACAAATACCAAATGATGGCTTGGAACTAAGTGCCAAAAGGTCTGCAGAAAATATCAACATCCTCAAAATAAACACAGTAATAACCAAACACAAACAGGACAAAATTTATCCATTTTGCTTTGAGTTTACACAGTTCAGTCAGTTTCTTATGCTTAATGTCATTTTTACACATAGAGAGCATGTGCTTTATTTGGTAATACCTTTGCATGATATGAAAGTTAGTCTCGTTATTCTTTTGTTGCCATAGTGGTTCTGCCAACTATAGATTTCAGAGATCTTGTAAATGCTTAATTATGCATATTTGGATGCAAACTTTTTATCTGGGGCACAGAAAATCACCCAAACAGGAGTCTTCAGTGTATGCATGTTTTTGTTGCAAGGAGGAAACTTTTGCAGCAAAATAAATATGTTCTAATCACTATGAAAACTGAAGCAATGCTTTTATTTTAGTTTGCTGCTGACTTGTTTCATCAAAGGTCTCTGGCTTGCTTTGATGAAGGTGCTTGTGTTATTAAAAGCGCCACTAAAGGATCTTTTGAAGGACAAAACAAACACCCATTTGTGGAAACATCAAATAAATTGTAGAACACTGACACAATTTTTTAAAAAATTTCCTTAGTATCAGTGCTTCAGAGGTTTTCAATGATGTTGCAGCAAAACTATTTGTTCTGTAGCTTTTTTATGTTTTTTTAAATTGCTGTTGTGTGGTTGATTTTAGTCATTTCACGTTTCTGTCCTCAGAGGTGGTCGATTGTAGCTAGTCAGTTGCATGGCTAGTTAGATTATATTACAGCATACAGTATCAAGGCCAGGTATCAGCATAAGTGGATTATGACATTACAATTAACTGTTAGGGTGGTTTGTTAATATGAAATAAGGATTTGTTTATGTAACAATTGATTCCAGTGCCTTTTTATATCCAAGTTTATGGCTTCCTGTCATGGTGCCTTTGAATTTCTCCACTCCAAACTCAAGACCTTATATACAGTATTTATCAGTCAAAAAATGTTGTAGCCAAAAATATGGCCAGATGGTATATTTTGTCACCAATATGTAAAACATAATTGCAATTTGTGACATTGGCAAAACCCAGCACAATCACTTATTGATTTAATTTCCGGTTGTTACTGTATAATTATTGCATGCTAACTTGAAATCAAGAGACTTGGAAAAAATGCTGTTTGAAAATTTAGACCAGTATTTTGTAGTTAAACAGAAAAATGATGAAGATTTCAATGAGATTCAGAACTGTGCTAAAGTTGCTATAACTGACAGTTCGGATTCAATCGTAGCAATATGTAAGAAAGTACGTGATTTCTGGCTTAGCGAGGACTGAAACTTTTGCTGGTGGGACTGCAACTTTTGCTGATGGGAATCCTATTTGTACGAAATTAAGAGTCCTGGACACCTAGTTTTAAAATCCTAGCGAGACCCCTGGATCTACACACTTAATTATGTTGTATGGGTGTTCTCTGATGTTCCATATGAACATTGATATGTTGTTTCTAAATATGATCCTCCTTCTCTGTGTATAAATATTATTCTGTGCTGAGAACTCCCTTTCATTGCCTGCTGTCTTAAGTGCATATGCATAACTAGCCTGAACAAGTTACTGTTCTTCATTGTTGTGCAATTTTCAACATCTCACAGGTATGGCCCCATGGCCATGGGTATTCACTTCAATATATCTGTTCCAAAATGAAAAGTTTTCACCAATATCAACTCTGCCAAAGATTCATTTCCATGAATGAGTGCTTTGCTGCCTCTTATGCCAGGTTTTTTCTTTTCCATAATGCTATATTAGGGTTTTCAAGTCCAGCATTCCGATAGTCTGCTTGTTTAGACATGATTATCTTGAATAAATATAACCACGGGAACTGGCATCTTGTTCATCCAATATGTACATTGGAGAAGCACTCAACATCAATTTTGTGCTCAAAATCACACACCAGTATTTCCAGTGACATTTTCCCAACAGACTGAAATACATGAAATTCATTATCATCATAGCTATTACCAATCAAATTTAATTTATCATCCATTCGTGTTGAAAAGAAGTATTCAGCTATTGTAACGTTTGCCTTCCTGAATCTAAATGTGGCTTCAAAGCGCTGCCATATTGCTACTGGCAGCGTGAATTACGTTGAGAAACACACTTTTAAAGTCAAAAGTTTAATAAAAAATGCATACTGCTCAAAACACGTTTTATATCCGTGACCTTGACATAATTTGTGGAACGCATATTAGTTTTAAAGCATACAAATTCATACAAATTAGGTGCACTCATGTGTTCTGATATTATTTTCCAAACCACTTTTTTATTCACGTTAGATTGCTAGTAAATGTGATTCTAAATATATATTCCATTTTTTTCCCTGACATTTACACCTGCAATTTCTCATTTTGTTAACCCAACCCTCAACAGAAGTGATTTTTCTAATCAACCTTCCACTGTCAGAATCAAAATAGTTTGAAACACAAATTCCTACATAAGTTTTCTTGAAGTGCTGTCCCTGGGAGGATATATTTTACTGGAACCTACCTTATGTGTACAGTAGTCCCCCTCTTGAACGTCCCCCCTCACCAGCAGCCACCCGCTCCTTACGGCCAGAATCTGAAGGCACCGATGAATTTGTATTCAAAATTACCCCTCATGAAAGGCCACCCCGCTAATGCGACCAGTATATTTTTGCAAAAACATAAAATGTACCCCTCACAAACGGCCGCATTTTATTTTGTAAAATGTATCTAGAACAATTTTTTTTTCTTCTAATTGTGTTAAGTAATCCGATTTCTGTTACCCGAGGTCAGGTTTTCGTTCTTCAAAAAAGTGTTCTACATGTACCACTAAGGTTAATATTATATCCTTTACACCTCACGAAAAGCCACGTTTTTTCCATAAAGCCGAGAAAGACTCAAATTTTAATCCATACATAAAGGCAATCCGTATATCTTTACTGCCTGTTATCATAAGGTGTCCGGTTTATCCACTGATAATTGTTAAGATTACACTTATTAATTGTAGTAAGTGGCAATATTGATGTACAATACAAAAGTCTGCCCGGAAAATGGTTTGATAGCCTTTATGGCTTCCCTTTGCGAGATGGTGAGCTTGTTAACTTACATAATTAATGGCTATTACACGACAATTGTAAAGTTTATAAATCCTAACGTCCGCGATATGCTATTGTTCGGATCAAATCTGCGTACATATCCAAGCAGTTTTTCGCACTTAGAGTAAAAAAAAAAATATAAAAACAATAGGGTACCAGACTACGACTAATGAATCACGTGACAACCGCTGTCTTTAAAAATATACGGCATCTTGTTTAAATGCAGAAAAAAAATTGTTTTATCAGTCTGGTAGTTGCAACATGGATGATTAAAACTGGACATAATGTCAAGATCACACGGTCAGCATTGACTAAAAATAGAAACAGGGTACTAGACAAAGACCAAAAAATCATGTGACAACACTTGTCGCTTCTTTACGAAGAAAGCATTTCATCTGCTCCACAAATGTGTCGTCTGCATAATTAAATCGCATACAGTTAGCAACATCGAATAAATTATTACCAAACATTAACATGTCCTCACGTAAACGAAGATGATTATTTCAGAAAACGTCAGTTATTATAGTCTACGATATCTGGGGAGGGGGGACTGGGCAAACAAATTTAGGTAGAAAAGACTCGAATAAAACAATTTTATGTTGAAAAGACTCGAATAAATAACATCGTAACCGATAAATTATTTAGCAGCAGTGGGAAAATGGAGCAAATGGAAAGAGAATTGCATATGTACCAAGATTCAAATGACGTTTTTGAATGGATCTGCAATGTGCATGACAACACCCGCTCGCATATCACACTTTCGCCAAGAATAAGAACTATTAATGCATATTCATTTGAAATAAGTCAATTATCATAGCACAAGAACCGTTCAATAGTAAATGTTGGTTTTAAACGAAGATATTAAATGCTTTGAAAAATGAAGCTTTCTTACTACGTACATATACTTCTCACAAAAAATTTAGTCCCCCTCTGGAAAGGCCACCCGCCTTATAAGGCCACTTTCCGGGTGCAGAAGGGGTGGCCGTATAAGAGGGGGGACTACTGTACCATAAAACTTGATACTGGCTTTATCCTAAAATCTGAGAAGTGTGAACTTTAATACTTAGCTATAACTCAGTGTTTTAAGCAATAGTTCTAGTATTTTACAAGCTTCTTGATCTTTTGGTTTAAAAAAATGAAATGTTTTCAGGCCAATTCAAATTTGTTCAACAGGGTGTGCTTGAAGGATCGATTTGAATAAGTATCAAATTTAAATAAGTATTGAATTTAATTTTTATATAGTATTTTATAATTGTTCTTTCTTTATATTTCAATAATACCAGTGATTGAGTACCTATGTTTTTCTCATCTCTCTATTATTTTTCTGACATAAGGCAGTGGAAAAATTACAGCTACCATATACCTTGTCACATTTGCATTGGAACAATATAAAATGCTTTATTATTTTTTTACAGGACAAAATACAACAAATATGTGTAAACTAATATTTTATTACCAGATTACTATACTGACAATATATCAAATACAGTAAGGAAAGGGGGCTGGGTGGTTGTGTCATCACATGGTTAATTAGAGGTAGGAAAATCTCACCCTTGCAGCCATGGGCTCAATTTGTTGGCAGGAATTTTGAAGGTATGTCTCATTCATGCCTGTAGTTTGACCCTCTGATGGGTTTTCTGTATCCCTCATCAATGTAATCAACTAATTACTTTTCTCTCCTTGCCATTTCAAAAATGTTATGGCTGACAACAAAAATCCTCTGGATAAAATGTAAGATAATATCAATTAAATATTGTGCATTTGTGTGAGATAGCTTTTACAGAGGGTAAGCTGTATTACACTGTAAAGAAATTAGAAAAAAAAACATACTGCATACACTTTCTTACAAGCTGAATCTAATATGCTAATTGCACGGACTTTAATCTTTTATAACATAATGTACCAGCAGAACTTGGATTGTACAGTTGCTAAGGAGTAATCAGTAGAACAGACTGTGATCTACTTGCACAGTATATGACAGCAGCAAAGGGTCTATGATGTTTGTTTTTAGACTTGCAAGTATATATGGTAAATATCAGTAAGAGTTATTGGCACACATGATGCTGGACTCGTGATTGATACAGTTACCCAATGAAGGTCGGGTTAATTTAAAATTAACTTACCAAACAACCATAAACTATATTTTCTGAACGTGTGTACTAAATCACTAATATGGTAAGATCCTTAGATAAACAATTTAAAATGAATGGCAAAAGTTTATCATTTATCTAATATACTGTTTTTAATTTCCTAAAGTGCCAGCATTCATTGGTACTGCATTCATTTGAAAATTAGGTTGATTCCTAAAGCAGCTTGGTTTCAATTTTTTTATACAATTTTGGAGTTTTATGTTTGATTGGCACCATGTAGCCATTATTGTTGTTGTTTTTGTTGTGCGGCTTAATGCCATTTTTCAGCACACGATAGGCTATACATGGTGGCCAGTATTAATGGTGGAGGAAGAAACCGGGAAATCTGCGGAAAGAACCACGACCCACGAGAAGCTACTGGCAAGCTTTCTCACATATCTACATTCGCCGAATCTTAGACTCGAACCCACGCAGACAGAGGTGAGATGGCAGTGATCTGTAACATAGAGCGCTTTAGACCACTCGGCCACTCGGGGCCCCTAGCCATTATTGTGCTGAGGTGATGTTAAATGCAAGCACATAAATACATACCAAGAGTCAGAATATGCAAAACATATACAATTGTTCAAAATTGGGTTCATGATTAAATGATATTATAACACCAAAACTAAATGGTAAATCTGGCAGCATGTCACCAATATCACATGAGTAGTGAAAACCACCAAGGCTGCAATATTGACAGGACATGTACATGTTGCTTAGCTTGGTTTACTGCCCCTAAATGTTCACAAAATAATGAAGAAACACATGACTATCAGTGATACAGGAACTATCTGTACCAATGAGATAATATTTTGTTGTTAGTATGTGTAGTAAATATTTTCTGTTAAATCTTAAATAATGGAATATTTTCACACTGAATGTGGAACCTCTAGAAAAAAATGAATTTGATACTGTTTGTACTGAACATTACACAGATACATTGATAATGCTGACAACAATTTTTTTACATGATATTATATGCCTTCGAACTATATGTTTGTTAACTAAACTTTTGATAAGTTACACTGTATTTTAAAGAAACATAATTTCAAATTTGTAAAAAAACTTTTCTTTCTCATCACTGCAAAGCCTACAAAGTGCATGTCCAGGAAGTATGTCTGGTTGCAAACTTGATTTTATATCACATACAGAACAACACTATCATGGTTATCTGAAGGTTGTTTTCCTTAAATGGTCAGATACATTCAAAAAAGGCATCTTACAAATTGGTGATAAAAAAATTTTAAAAGATGTAGAGCAGATGAAACAATTACAAGCTGAACAAGGTTCTGCTTGCATCCTGTCACTTATAAATAGGCATAAGTTCCAAGCCTAATGTGTAAATCGAGAATGAGACTGAGTTACATATCATTTAGATTCATTAACATTAATTTGATTATTGAATGTAGTATACACATTTTAACAATTTTAACTATCCAAATAAAGATTTTCACAGTTTTGGTCACAAAATATGACCTTCTGTTTTGTCAATGATCTTTTGGCCACCAAGAAGGGATTACAGCCTTCATTGTCAGTGGGTTTCCATTCTTATCTTTCACATGTAAAGTTTCTGTCACATCAGCCAAGCGAAGTAATGCTAAACCATATAATCCTAAAGAGTTTCTGAATTTCCCAACACTTTTCCCATTTCTGTCCAAAACTGTCTCCCCAGGTTCAATTTGCTCTGTTGATACTCTGAAAACAAAAGAAAAAAGTACACTTAGTACATGTTGCTTGCAGTATTTAACACAATTTTCATTACCGTTTCATTCCATTTTGATTCAATTCACAAAAAATGTGGCTGCTAAAGTGTTGGAAACAGAACTTAAAAACTCAGCATGGTTGTTTTAAACTAAGAATATATATTCATAAAATGAAAAGCAGTCACCTTCAAGAACAAAAATCACAAGTGTTGCTCCAGAAATAGCATTATCAGTGCTTGTGGGTTTATGTGCATTTTCTTGTACAAGATTGTTGTACTAACTAAATTCTGACTAGTGGTGGGTATTGTAACAAAATATTACAAAGTGGTGTTTCATTTCAGAGAAGCTATAAGGATGAATGCCTATTTAAACACCTCTTCCAATACATACTTCTTCCGAGATGACAAAATAAAAACAATGCCATAAACTGCACAAAAACCATTTGACACACCGTCAAACTTCATTTTGAATTGCTATTCATGCCAAAAACATCAATGAATTTACAATAACTGACAGACCTGGGAGTTTCTGTGTTAATTTTTTTTTATTACATGTTAATTTTGGTAAACTTTTTCTCAGAGATTGAAACTTATGCTGTCCAAGTTGTAGGAAGAAGTAACTGATTGCAGGGTCTGAATCCTAATGCAGGGTGCGATTTATGAGAACTTAAAACAATTTAATTCCCCCTTGCCCTTAAAAGAAAATCAACACAATCAGCATATACTATAAACGACTTACCACAGTTGTGAAAGTTTTCACAAACTGCTGAATTAAAGTCAATCTTAAAGAAATAGCGATACCAATAACCAAATTTATAAGAATTTGTAGAAAATGTTGACAAATTTAACCAAAAGAACACTGTTCCTGGACACAATTTCAGATATCTTCTTTTGCAGAAACCATACCTTACTATACAAAGACCTCCCTCAGCCTGACCAACAGGTGTCAAATACACAATAGTGACCAAATGTGCCAGTACATATGGTTACAGCACTGAATGTAATTCTGTTTAAGAACATTGTACAAAATTTACTCATGCATGAAATATGGTTATTACTATTTATGTACATGTGCATGTATATTTGTAAAAATATCTGAGACTTCAGAATAAATGATGTATTGAGAGATTGAAATTTGGTGGTGTTTTGTAGGTTTATGAACAATATTATTAAGGTATGCAAAGGAAAAAATGTTTTATAATTAAGCAGTGCAGGTAAACTGAACTGATCATTTTACATGCTACACAAAATGGACTTTTTCAATCTTCCCTTCCAGTACTTAAAAGAATAAATTGGTTTTCCAAATGTGATAAGAAGCTATCTATAAAGAAGAATACTTAAACAATTAAAAAATGTCATGGTCAGTAGTTGCTTGCTCAAGCAATTATGAATGTGAAATTTGGTGTGGTCTTTCTGCTATGCTTATATCTTTGTAAGTATTTCCCTTACTTGTCCAGAATCACTGGCATGAGTCTCTTCCTAATGACACCTGTATGGTGACTTCTTGCAGTCAGCTCCTGGCCAAGATAACAGCCCTTGTCAAAACTTACTGAAAAGGACAAGACTGCATTAAAACATTTCATGTCCATTATACAAGTTTTTAAAATGTACTTCTTGTAATTGTGCGAAGTCAGATGTTAGTATTAAGTGGTCTTAAAGATTGGGAAAAAAAGCAATAAATAGCACTAGGCAAACAATACTGTTGTACAGGCAGTTCATGAAAGGTACTTTTGCAGCAACAAACATTAAACAGAGATAGCTTACCATAAGTAATGCATGCAAATTTTGTTTCACTTGCCAACTGGATATCTAAACAGAGGTTAGACAACCTAGAAATTCAGTCAATTTACCTTAAATGTTTTTTGCCTGATTTGTTTTTTGACCCATTTGCTCATATAGATTTTACTACATACAACAATCTTTCTCCCAAGGAGTTTTCTCAACAGTGGAACCGTTGTGTAAATTTTTGTCAGGAGAGTCTAGGTTTATTAGTTAATATATGAAATGAGCATTTTATAAACCTGATAATTCAGTAATAAGCCAACCTGATTTAATCAACATATCCACTGTGTTGAAAATTCTTGTTAAAGGAAAGGCCATTCAGAAGAGTGTATTGTTTCTGTGCTACAAGTTAACAATGCTATCATTACGGAATGAATCTTAGAGAACCAGGATAAAGTCATCAGCCTTATCTGCACATGAACATGTTGGACCCAGAAATCATATGGCCAAGAAAATAGATTATAAAAATTGTTAAAGAGACCACACATGCCTTTATGTTAATTTCTGTTTCTAATAATTTACATTTCATTCTGCCATTAAAACTTCATGGTAAACCCGTGGTTCCTGCCCCCCCCCCTAGATCATGGTCCAAATCATGTTTGCATGGATGTTCTGGAGGGTTGCCCAGATTTTATTTTAGGGTGGCAAAACTTGTCAAATGTGGAAATGGTTACAAGGCTCAGCAAAACAATTTTTTAGAATTATGGCCAAAAAGGGTTGGGAATTGCTGGTAAACTGATAAATGTATTTGACTAGAATAAAATGCATCTTGAAGAAATATATTTTTCTCTAAAAATTGGTTTCTTCAAAATACATTACCAAGTTATAAGATGTCAGGATATTAGGAGATGGAGGGATTTGCATCACATTGCCCCATGGCATGGACCCAACCTCCTAATTTATGACAAAGAGGATTCAAGTCTTATGTGAGAAATTGGCAAGGAATTGTGGACTGCCTAGGGACACATTCCCACATATCCCACAGTAGAGTAAGCAACATTAGAAAGCTGCTGAGGAATCTTTGAAAATAGCGTGTTACACTGCTGATATTTGTCCAATGAGAACAAATTAAGCTGACAGAGATGACAGATCCATTAGACAGAAGCTGGGGTATGTTGTATACCGTCCCAAGGCTTTGAAAATGTCAGTCAATTAACATTTTTGCTCAGTGTTAGACTGGTAAGGACTGCCCAACTTCATAAGCAGAGAAGCACAAAAAATTTCTGTTAGTTTAAGTTAACTCCTTGAAGGCAGAATGGATAACCTAAAATATTCAGGTCAGAGGACATGATGCCTTTCATTCTTGTAAGAACAAGCAAGATCTCTCCTGATGAGCTCCAGTAATCATATCAAATACCATAAAGGTTTCTGGTGATTCCATTGGGAAGATGGAGCCATTGAAGATGGAGATTAATAAATGAAAGAATGATTTCCCCAACAATGGAAATGGTTCTTGGTAAATGATGGGGTCAACATAAATACAACTGATTCATCAAGCCAAAACATGGTCAATGATTAGGCATGAATTTGATTCTGCCTACTTTGGTTTAGGGAGCAGGTTTTACAAAACAGGAGCCAGTCAGGCAAGTAGTTTGAAGAGAAGTTTGTCTTAACATAATAGGTTCCATTTTAGACAATGTGTCAAGAACTTCACTTGGGAAAAGTTGAAATTGGTTAGGAGAAGAGGAAGTCTTTATTCTTACCTATGCCATCCTTTCCACTGTGGTAAAATGTTTTAGAAACTGGAAGGGTCTGATCGTGATCAAGAGCCAGAGGAGGAAGTAGAACTCTGTTAGTAATAAGGCTTTCAAAGGAGTAATGTATCCTGTTTGTATCATTGGATGAAAACTTTATTTCAAAGTAGTAGGCCTTCTTGCTCAGCACTTCTGTCAAACACTTGTTTGCAGAAATGTTTCTTTTTTAAGGGCTTGTTTGATATGAACAATTTGTGCATGTTTTAAGCATTTTTTAGTTGTTAAATGCATGTTGTTTCTGCAGGTATGGAAATAACTAAGAATCTCAGCCACTACATTTGATTTTCCTCAGAATCATAGCCATTAAACTCAAGAGGTTGTTTGTCAAAGATTCCTCTCAATTGATGGAAGTAATGCAAATTTGTATGCTCTATAATTCCTTTCCTGTAGAGTTGTGGTAAAGGCAAACTCATTTTAATAGTTCAAATTCAATAAAAGGGCATTGACTGCCTAGAATTTCAGATCTAGAATTGGAGACACAAAACGTTGGGATGTTGGTGTGCTTCATTTTCAAAAAGAGATTCTTTCAGGGTCAAATGCAGATTTGAATGAATGACTGAGAAGTGGATGGACCAATTTGTGTGAACTGGATGGTTTTGCCTGGATGCAGGATCCAATTGGACACAGAACCTGTATGTTGATTTGTCATTTCTGACATGAAAAAAATCCTCAACAAAAAAATAACAGATATGGGTATTTGGTTCCCCATGCCACTGAAGGTAACTGACAGCAGTAGAATTAAGAACCAATATACCATTTCCTGAGAACATTTCCCATGAGTGAAGACAATTCCTAATGACCTTTGTCTTCGGGAGGTTGATGTGCATGGAACACTCCTGATGGGACCAAATTCCATTCATTTTTTGGTGATGGTGTCCATAAACACCATTATTTCCTGAGAATGAACCTTAAACTGAATGCCAAGATGTTCTCCTGTTTGCAGGAAAGGAGGCTTTTATTATCTCTGACAATAATCATTTGGTCCAGTTGGCAGTTTTACTGCTACAAAAAGAGATGGATCATCTGCTGGGGAACAACCAACCATAAATAAGATATACAGCAACATTGAGAAGGCTCACGAGTCAGATAAATTCCCATGCTAAAATTCATTTTTTATAAGCAAATGGAATGTACCGTGAAGAATATCCTAAAGATATATTCCTGAGAGATGCAAACTTGATTATGAGAGGTCTAGAGTTCCATGCCCAAATGAATAAAATGCATCTTCACTAGCTCAGGTTCCAACATGTTAACCTATCTACACTTTGGTGAATTGATCAGATATTTCAGTTCTTGGTCCTAGTGACATCTATTGGATTTTATGAGATGTGTCCCTTAGTATATAATACCAACTAACCAAGTGGTTTAAACACTCTACATTGGCTGAAAATGTTGGAGGCAATCAACCTCAAAAGGATACTTTCAAAGTTAAATATCAAAAGAATGATTATGTAACAGAGAAGCCATTACACTTACAGGTATATCTGAGGGAAAAAATTCATTTGTGCAAACAGAGACTGGAAGATGGCTTATTTATGAGTGAATTCCAATTGTGTGCACCTGTTGACTTGATCATGTAGGAACAGTCTTCAAATTTGGACAACTTGATTTTGATTGGATGCAGTGGCTTGTAAAATTCACAGACCTGAAGCACTGAAATATGTGATCAATCCACCAAAGTATAGATAGGTTAACATATCTACTCTTTGGTGGATTGATCAGATATTTCAGATAAATAACATGCTGAAATGGAATAAGATCTGTCCTGCCTGTTAAAGAATCTGGTTCAAAGCAAGACAGAAGCAAGGGATATAACATCTTGTTATAAAGTGTTCACCTTGTGTTTTTGGACAATGTTATCCAGGTAATTTGATGCTAGGGCCATGGAGGTGGTTCTGAAATGTTACATAATACATTCTACAACTTTGGTAAACACTTAGGGACTGTGATTTGACTGAATAGCAGCTCTGAACTGGCATTCCTACAATTGATTCTCATAAATTTTCACAAACACAAATTGTCAGTGTGAATACGAATATGAAGATTCATATCTTTATAAGGCCCAAGTTATCAATAAAGCAGGTCTCAGGTAAGCCATTTGTCCTCTTGTCCTGACCAGATAAAAACTGGTGTTGCTGAGGAAAAGTTCACAAATTACTCGTCCCAGTACCGAGTAGATGCAGATCTATACCTTGAGAATACCTGTATGAATATTCTACTCTGACTAAGCACTGATGTTCAACATTGCTTAACAGCTCACATATGCCAATTATCAATTACTTTTGCCTATTCTACTTACTTCTTGTCAGTCCAGAACCTGTCATAAAGGAAGCTAACTCTGTTATTTTACACAAGTACCAAATGCAAACATTATACTAAAAGGAATCTGAATTATGACAATAATATATCAGTGGGTTTAAAACTCTTTGAATTCATGACCCCCTTATATAAATATAAAATATGAGAAAATAATTGCAGTTTCATGCCCAGCCATGGATCTATTCATTTTATAACAGTATTCATATTTATAGTGACATTTCAGGCATAATTGAAATTTTCCTTTTCAATAAGCTATCAAACATCTAATGAGTCATTGTTATGTTTGACCCGGTCACTAGTATTTTCAAGTCGGTGTAGTTTAATTGATATATTGTCATGTGAAAGTGAAGACACCAGCAGATATTTTTTTAAGTATATAATTGCTTTTTACAAGAAAAAATAATGCTATCTTATATTAAAAAACATTTTAAATATTTCTGCTGATTCCAACCAACTTTCAAAAAATGCTTGTCAATGTAATCTACTTATAAAGTACATAATGTCAAAACTACAGCTGATTGTTCATAATTTATTTGGAGTCATGATGAAATAACCTAATTCTTTTAGCCAATCAAGAATCTTCCAATGAATTAGTCTTTAGAAGAGGAAGTTTGGCTGTTGAAAAGTAAAAAAGGTGAAAATTGCAGAGATGGCTGGAATTTTTCTTTAAAATTTAAGTTAGTGGCAATTTTCATGTGAACATTTGTAAACATATATGTTGGCATGACACTGTACTAATAAAGTTGAACTGTGTCAAAACATACTGGTGACCAGGAGCTAATTTAACAATGCTTGACCAGATGAAAGATACAAATCCGACTTCTGTCCAATGGCTTGTATAATGTTTCAGTCAATTGCTTTTCTTGTGGCAACTGCCCTAACCTTGTGAGCCAAAATGGGTAACAATTTCATTCCAGCTGTGGTTATTTCTCAATATATGAAGAGCGAATAACCCACTCAATCCAGGATGAAAGGTCTGTACTGATATATCTTTCTGTTCTAGTTTGAGAGGCAAAAGTAAGTGTGATCTCCACTGATGCAACGGCTCTGTCATTTTTAAGATACCACCTCAAAGCTCGTACTGGATCTTGTAGATGGTCTTGAGCTGAGGTGTCCATAATAGACAGTGATTTCATTACAAAAGTCTGGTTACCCATAGATGGAGCCTGTTATTGGCAATGAATGAGGGTACTGTCATGAGTGAAGCTGACCCATCTTGTCAGAACTGCATGCAATTTGCGTCTACTGATAAGGCTAATATTAATTTGTTGTTTCTGCCTGCCATAGATAATGCAAAGGAGGAAGCAAGTCTTGTAAGAAAGGCAAGTCAGTCATGCCCTTGCAAGGGGGCTGGTAATGAGTAATATTAATCCTCATGCTGGAACTGTAAGAAGATGGGTCCACCAAGAAATGTATTGCTGATTTTGCCTGACAACTAAGTAGAGTGGAGGCAGGATTTATATAAGTGAGTTAATGGTGCAATCAAGAGCAGTTCAATTGGTGTCTTGTTAATCCCTATGAAAATTCCTCTTGGGCAAGGGTCCAGTGTCTTTGGTCAGGTGAAATCCAAATGAATGGAAGATCAGACAAGTCTTTGATTCATGTGACATCCTCCATTCTATGATAGCACAGTGTGCTATTGATCATGGAACAGTAAGTTTAACTGTGATGAGTGCTGTTTCTCATTGAAGAGCCTACAAAGTTAGCTATTATGGTATAGATGTCTCTTTTTGGAATAAAGTACTTTGGTGTGAACCACTGAGATTATAATCAATTGCCTTCCTATATGGACCTGGTTGGTCCAGTAATTCCTATTTTAATAGAGTAATCAGAATGAAGATACACAAGGCTACTTTTGGTTCCTGTATCACATTCAAAATTCAAAATGGTAGATGTATATAAATTCAGTGATTTCAATGTTAAGGAAGCAGTAATTGGCCAGGCTCTTGGGCCCAGGACAGGTGGGGCAAAATTTGGGACTGTTGTCATTCCACCAAGCAACTATTGTCCATCATAAGTCGATCCCATTGAGCAAGTATCATATGAGACTGAGAGATGAAAAGGCCATTACATATTTATGAGTTCCTGCTTGTAGATAAATGAGCCTGCCAATACATTAGTCAGCCTAGGAGATGTCAAAATGAAATCTGGATTGTTACTGAGGACACTACTTTAGAATATCCCAAACAATAATACAAAGGTCTGGGTACTTGTTTAGCTTTGCTGTTTGAGAACAGTCACCAAAAGGAAGTTATTGGAAGAATGAAAACTTTATTGCCATGTCGGTTTGCCATCCAACAATGACAGGCTTTCAAAAAACATAATGTGGATAAAAAAAAAGAACCTAAAAAGACCATACTCATATCTCATTCTAAAAAGGTGGGAGACTTGCTCCCCACAGACCTCTTTGTTCACATTCGTGGTGATCATGACTGCCAGAGGATGTATTTGCAGATGTGTTGCTGATGTGAGCCCAAAGTGCCTTTTAAATGCAACCTCAAATGGTTGCTGATTGAGAGAGTTGGCCCAACCATCAAGGCTTGGCCTCTAATTGGACCATACGACAATTTTTATGACGGGCCAAAAAGTGACTAAGGACTAAGATTCTACTGCCATAATGAGCAAAACTTGGCTGGTGAATGAAGACTAATGTAGATGGATTGCTCCAAAGTTGCACAGAACTGGACATTGCCTGAATTCAAATCTCTTTCCAACAATATATTCTTCTTGTTTGAACACAGAGTCCAGACCAAGTTGACTGAATCTAGAAAGGAAATGAGATCTAAGATGTTCTTGTTGATAAGAGATTGAGAATAAAAGGAGGGTGACACATATAACCATGTCCTGCTCTAAAACATAACTAGCCTGTTGTTGCAGCTTGTTGCAGGTGATACACAGAACTTCTAAAAGAATGTTTGAGTGGAGTGAAATCATATCTCTTGCAAGTTCAGACTGACTGTGCAGTCTTCACAATGGACAAAGTTAGGACCTGGTTTTGTATTGTATCGAAAACCAAGAGCATAACAGCATTGACTGAATGCATTTAGGCTGAAGATCAATTGATAAGTAAAGCATTGTAGCTGAAAGAGCTGTGAACAAAGCACAATGAATGTGATACTGAGACCCCAGGAGCTAAGGATGGAACCTCATGACATCATGGTAAATTTACTCCATTCATTCTTCTCATCAGGATCTATGATACGGGTGGGAAGATTGCCCTGCATTTATATCAATAAGACAGGGATGCTCTCATGGTATGCTGGTGAAGATGATTTCTATTTCACTTAGTTGTAAGATTATTTTCCAGTGTCATGCATTTTGGGGATATCCCTGTGACTTTGTTGGTTGATTTGTAAATCTTCATGCTGTACCTGAGACTGAGAGGAATGGTAGTACATTTATCAACCTGATCAATAATGAAGAGAATAGATGATGAAGGCTGTGAGCATATCTTGGGCCACAATTGGTCTGTGAAGCAGAGGTAAAGAGCACAGCATCATTTTCCCACCCATCAGTTCATGCCTGCCATTACAGTTATATGATGTTGTGTCCTTGTTATGAAGTAGACGATCCTATAAACACGTCACACTTATTCCATTGATTAAACTCATAGTATGCCTTGAATTAATGCTGTGACTTATCATGGATAATGATGATGCCAAGGGACCAAACAAGCCGTTTTGTATGGCCAAGTCAAGTCAAAACCAAAGTAGGTATGTCATCTGTGTTGGGAGAAGAGTGTCTGATTCATTATCTTGGGTTGGGTTATGGGATTTTTATCCATGTAACCAGTTCATGCATCTGATATGCAAGAGTATTTTCTGATTGTTTGCTTAGCTGTTCCCTTACTGTACAGCAAATTAGAATTGAGCCCTGCAGTGGCAAGGTCTCTAGGAATCACCAACAATGATGAACCTTGTAGTGGTGACCTATAAAAATTCCAAATGCGGAAGCAATTGAAGGAAGAATCTTCCATAGACAATTTTCACCTGTCAGAACTAAAGACCCAGCAGGTAATGTAAAGAAATGAGTAAAGAAGTCCAATGGGATTGGTAGAGGAACTTCACTTCAATCCTGCAAGGCAAACATTTGCTCATCTAAGTAAAAGCAAGTAATTGGGGAACTTGAATGCCAGTATTGTTGTTTATATAGGTTGTGAAGTCAATGTCTCCTGCACTACCTGCATTGTAGATGGAGAAGAATGTCAATGATGATGGCCCACTACACTTGCAGCACTTATGAGTCTGATCTTGTTACTTCTTACATGTCACTAAAAATAGTCTCTTGGATAGCAGAGGCTTGAGAAGGTGAGAAGAGACATCTTTAGAAAACTGAGGTCACCAAAATGGATACTCAGATGAATTCGATAATGAGCAAAATAAATGATTTTGCATCTGATTGGTTGAAGTTTCTACTACCCTGCAGGCTTTATTTCTAATCTGATTTTGACCAGACTTGGAATATATGTTTATATAATTATGCTCTGGGACAAGTTTGAAAGTGAAATCCATGCATTGAGGTGATCTTGCATATGATTGACTGAGCTTGTTACTCCTGTGGAAGTCATAATTCTGACCTGATTCTGATTGAACACGCACTATAGGTTTCTATCATTAGGATTTTGAATGAGTTTAATAACAAGAAAGATCTACACATTTGATTGGCTCAGCTTGCTACCAGCCTGTGGAAGCCATATTTTTGATCTGATTTTGATCGCACACAAAATATATTCTTATATCATCAAGATGTATCCTATAAGGAGTGATATCAACATGCAATAATGAGGTGATCTTTCACATGACTGGCTGAGTTTGATAACCATCAGAAAACAATATTTCTAATTTGATTTCAAACTTGGAATATTGGCTTATATTGTCAAGCAAGTTCTTATGCAAGTTCAATAAAGAGTGAGATGCAAGCATTTTAATGGGCTGATATTACATATAATTGGTTGAACTTGTTACCATTCTGGAAGCCATAGTTCTGATCCAGTTCTGATCAGTCTTAAAATATTGGCTTATATTATCAAGCTATTAGATGTATCTGGTGCAAAGTGGAAAAAGGGTTAATACCTTGAGATCTTGAGCAGTTTCTAAAGTTAAGTGGAATCAATGCAGGTTAATGTGATGATCTTGTATCTGATTATCTGCGCTTATGAGAAGAAACCCTATTTTTATCTGTTTGGTTTATTGTCTTAAACATCATTGATCACTTTGATTATGAGTAAGAGACTGTGCATACTAATTATACCTTTATCTTAAGAATTTTGTTATCAGTATAATGTAAAACAGGTATAATCTGCATAATATAATATTTTGAAAATAGTTCACAATGTATGTATTCTAACAATACTGCATAAAACTGCTTAGTTAAATGGTCAAATGCCTTGGAAGTCAAAGAGCAATATCAGGCCAACTTGGGACATTTGTTCATTTTTTAACTTTACTTTTGATTCATACCATAAAACTGTTAATGTGCTGAGGTATTGTAAAATGCTAATACATACATAATTATTAAGAATTCTTTTCTTTTTCTGCTTCTTTCATGTATCCAATAAATCTAGTTGATTAACTATCATTAATTTATTGAAAGCAGAATATACATATTAATTAATTCAATAGTTGTGGCCTATAAAATGAATGCTTTAACTGATTTATAGCACCAGCATCAGATATATCCTCTGATTTGTCACACTAAACATGTGTTTGGCTTCCACAAATTTTACTCATCTAAAAAATATTTTTAAAATTAAATTTAGACTTGTTTTAATTTAGATGCATGCTAAATGTTTGGTGAAAAATTCATAAATTTAAAGCAAGAAATAAGATAGATAATGAAAAATTTGAAATTTTTATAAAATGTTGAGATGTTTAATAAAAATTTGGTCACGTGTTGCACTGTAACAATGGTTTTAAGTACACATCCAGAAGTTACAATCTAAAACTACATTGTGTGCTAAAAACACAATACCACATAGCTTATAATTTTACCTCCATTCATAAAGACAAGGTTGCTTTCCAATGGAGTACAATTTCCAGGTGGAAGATCTGTAGTTCCTTCAGGAATACCCCACTCATATCTCCTTTCATGGTATGATGTTTCAGATGACTCTATTATATAATTCTTGCTATAACCTGAAACAAAGATTATCAAGGAATGCATCACTCTATAATTCAGTCAAACCCACTTATCTCAACCTTGGTTATTTCTGTTATTTCGCCAACCATATTAAGTTGACGTTTCTGAAGTAGAACCGCCAAATTCTCTCTTTGTTTTAGCACTTTCTCATGGGTTATATGGATTCTTTTATGTAGCTGAACCCTAATATCTTGAGTACAAAAGAGGGCCAAATTTGCCAATTAATGTCGGTTATCTCGATCCCCATGACCAATCGCTGGCGATTTTTTCCCCCTTATTTGTGACAAAAATGTCCCATCTGGCGACAGACATTTTGGTTATTTAATTTGTACAAACAATCTTAGCCTTTGACTGGATAAATAAAAGGGAGAACGGAAGAAAGCTACAAACTTAACTAAGTAATGAATAGGAATCAATCGGTACACATATAATCCTTTGTTTGTATCGACAACCCCATCTTAGCTGTGCATTGTTACATCATAATCTGCTTATTCTGACCTATGGCCAAGTACTGCATGTTTTGACATTCAATACCTACAACTGACCGACTTCTAAAGACAGATAAAATTAATGGAATGGCTAATCCTTCTATTTGTTGGTTGTTACAGACACTTAAACTCAGCAAGAAGAAATAGCAAACAACAAATAAATAACTTTGCATAATTAAAATCATTATTTTTTTCTCAAAATACAGGAGTGAAAGAATCCCTATATTGGATGTAAACTTATACTACAGTAATATATATGGTCCAAGATTGCCAGGTGTTCACTATGTAAGTTTCATTCGTGGAATGAATACAGTCTTCCGATTTTTTAATTTATATGTACTTCTTGTGATTGGTTACATTTATGCTAGCTTATGACTTGCCAATAAAATTATCATACTTGGTTAACTGCGCATGTGCTGAGTTCACATAGCACCTGATGATGGTCCGTATGGTCATTCACTCCAATGACAAAGTTCACTCACTCTTGTTGATTTTGTCTGAAGGATAACATGCTGTAGCTATTCTATTTACGATACTTTTCAGAGCTGTCAGAGTGAAATGACTCGCAAATTTAATTTTGACACTAGTTAGCTTTTTGTAAAAACGAACTACACCCTGCACATTTTTTATTTTTTTTTTATTTTTTGAGCGATCTTTGTGTTTGCAATGTTGGAGAATATGATAAAGGTTTGTATCAAGAATCGATGGTGGTTTGTATTGTATACTGGTAAATCTCTGCTGTTAGTTGCTGCACATATGCCTTTTGTTGTTAACAAACATGTATGTATATTTTTTATAACATGCCAATCGCTTTATTAAACAGATCACGGCAATGCTGTTGTTTAGAAAAAAACATCTAAAAATATGTGCATGTACATTCTTATTTACCAACGCACATCATGTACATAATGAAATTTAAAGCACATGTAATTATATTGATGTCATATTGGTTTTTGTTTATCTCGATCATTGGTTATCTTGATGCTTTTTGGCAAACCCCTAGGCCGATGACATAACCGGGTTCGACTGTATCTTTTAAAAAGAAACTGATTGGTTAGTGATTTTAAATTAGCCACTATGACAGTCACACTGGATGTCAGAATGGCACCATTTTCATTTAAGAAAACCAGACACCATCAGAAAAATTTCATTGAAATCCCATGTCATTATAACCATCCATTTAGGAAAATTTGTGACAAAATTGTCAAAATGTTCATTGTGGCAACCATATTTGATATCATATTTGCACCATTCAGAACCATCTAGATATCAAAATCAGTCTTATGGTAAAAATCCCATGTTAGTATGGTTTTCAATTCAGCTGCATCAATAACAAGATTTTCAAAATGGTTACCACATGGTCATACAGAGTGTCAAAACAGCACATTTTCATTTAATACCATCACATATAATAAGTCTCCTGGTAAAATTGTCATGCTGATATGACTTTCTTTTCAGAAGAAGTATCAATAACAAGATTTGTGGTGGCCATACAGAATGCCAGACCAAGCTGATATGACCATCCATCCAGATGAAGTAGCAATAAGATTTTCAATACTGGATGTCCAAGTCATACCATTTTTATTTAAGACCAACTATACAGAATAAAAAGTCTTTTTGTGATTACCTCATGTTGATATGATCATCCATTCAAAGAGTAAGAATAACAATATTTTCAAGATGGCCACTGTGGTAGCCATATTGAATATCCAGATCAAACTATTTTCACTGAGAAGCAACTACAGAGCATAAAAGTCCGATAGTGAAAACCGATGTTGATATGATCATCCATTCAAAAGGGTGGCAATAACACAAGTTTCAAGATGGTCACTGTAGTAAGGACATCTGAGTGAAACCATTTTCATTTAGGACTAATTAGACATCATAAACAATCTTTTAGTGAAAACTCCATGTTCATATGACCATGCATTCCGGAGGAGTAGTAAAACAAGAATTCTTTCATTGCTAAGAAACCATTTAAAAAATTGTTTCTTTATTAATACTTACTTGTTAATAAGACATTAGGAGTGCACTCACTTCTTTGACAATCCAGTCATTAAAAGGTAAAAATGATGTCTTCCACTTAGATGAGTTTAGAGAGTGGTCTACCCTCTGGGAGACAGACTGGTGCCAAATACTGTACACTGACATCTTCTACTGAAACAGGTATCCCATCTTAAAACTGCAGGGAGAGCTTTGGAGGGTGCCCATTTTGTTATTGGGTAACTATTATTTAATGGTGTCCTTAAACAAGTCCTGGGAATATTAATTGATCCCAAACTGCCAATATCTCTCTAATCTTAACAGATTCCCAGATCTTGATGATTATATAAGGACTGGAATACATAAAATGCCCCCATGATAGCTCAACCAAAGTGCAGCATTTGTTATTGCTGTTATTCATATTATTATTATTATCATTATTATTATTACTTTTAAGTTGTCTATTGTTTATCCATTAAATTACTGTTAAATTTTAATTTTATGTACAGTTGTATGTACATGATCATGATGATACATACTTCATTAACTGTAAAAAAAATCTCAGGCAAAGGTTGAACCAGCTTTAAACGATTTTAATGACCTTCTTGTTCTTCATTTACTGATTCACCTGTCAAGTCCTGACCATCAATATCGCTTGTTGGACTTATCTGTTTCAAACAATATGTACTGACAGAAAACTTTACATACTGCTTTCATAACTAACGTTCTGATACTGGGTTATGTCACTGAAATTGAAATCAGTCTGAACCAATCGCTCTTAGATTTGTATCTCTGTACCTTATAATTTATGATAATGTAAAATAAATATGAATGTTTGAACTTTACTTCATAAATATGATAAAATATTTGCTACAAACTGGTTTTCATTTTTCTATAACCAGCAGATTAATGAACAGCTTTGGTTAACAACGAAGTGAAACACAATGAAGGGCTTAGTAACTGAAAAGTGTTTATGCCAAATAAAAAATCAATTCATCTAATAACATATTATAGAAATGGTCTTTCCAGATTACAAAATCTAACAAACATTTATCCCTGAGTATGTCTTTTTTAATAAAATTTTTTACAACTCGTTAGAATCAACATGATATCAACTGCAATTTTTAGTACATCTAACTCTTAACAAATTGGTCTCAAATTTGCTGATTATCTGATCAAAATCCTGGGAGAACTGATTTCATCAGGGACAGCTGTTGTTTAGAAAGAAAAATAAACACTAATATTTCAAGATTACAGCTCAGAAAGCTTGGATGGACACCAGTCTAATGTTGAGTAAAGTTGCCTCAACACTGAGAAGACACAAAGCTGCATGATGCATTGTACATTATTTTACTTAACCAATTCCCAATTCTTTAAAAAAATTATAAAAAAAATCTTTCCCCATGTATCAAAACAGATCAGGATCTCTTACTTCCCATATGTTCACTGTGACAGATCTTCAACTCATTAATACCCAGTTACAGAAGAAATGAGGCATACATTACTATTACCATTGCATTAAACAACACTTATTAAGGCAATTTAAGAACACCTATGTTCAGCATTGTCCATTAATTTTTTCAAATTTTTTTAAGGAATTTATTCAGTACCTGCAAAGTAACAAAGATACTCAATTACTATTTTGTTTTAAGTGATATTATGTCATGCACCGCCCACTATCCAAAGTCATATAGTGTATTCACTGGCACTCATTTCTCTCTGATGGTACAAAAGGAAAAATTCCTGATCAAAATTTGTTCAGTTACTTATCAAGGACAGGTTGTTTCAGCAAATTTACCTGTCCCACCTGCATTTTCACTTGTTCCAACATTTCAATCTCTAGCCTAGAGTTGATGTATTTTAATAAATTTTAAAAGAAAAGAAACAATGTAAAACATATTATTTCTTCAGAGGCATAATTTTTTAAAGTTTTGTTACAATCAATGTATCACATGTATAATATATTTTGCTCCAATATGGTAGCATCAGTACCCCCATCAACAAAAATAAAAAGGAATTTACTAGAATTAGGATCTTCCCTAATGTTTTCTTTCAAGACTCAATCATCTGGCATAACAAAGTCTGTTCCACAAGTCATGAGACTTGCTTGATTAAATGCTGAATTTTTATCTGCATTGGAATATACAGTGGCTGAATTTCCAAATTGTAACAGCTTGGGATATTGTATCCAATAACTGCAAATAATCTTTTCTTCAATGTCAATAAATTCAAGCCATAGATAATTATCAACCCAATGTGGCTAAAACTTTCCTTGTAACTCATGAACATGTAAGTTATCAATGACCACTTACTTTAGTATTGCAGCATGTGAATGAAGAAGCAGAGTCAGTCATTTAGAATGCATGAACAGCCAGATAAAGTGATTAAAGTATGAAAATTTGAAACCACCTAACTTATTTTAAAATAAGAATGGACACTTGTCCGGGAGTAAAATTTTCAAAAATTTTACTTCTACAACTTCAAAATTATATAGTTACAGACATCAGGCTTTGGTATTTGATCAGCCCTGACCTTCCTTTCTGCTAAACAAAAGTTGCCAATAATTTGTGTTTTGAAACACAAGCCTTCATTATATGATAATTTTCTTATATTGTATTCATGCTCAACCAATTGCAGTTTATATCACTTTAAAGGAGACATTCAAACTTTATTCACATATACAAATTATGCTTCTAACTGGTCATTAGACAATTTTTAACTTTTAAGTTTCTCCATTACTTTGTAGGATTCATTCCAGAAATGGACAAAAGTGTCCCAATGGTCCTAAAAAGCCAGAATGTGAAGTTATTTGAAAAAACAAACACTTGCAAATATCCCTATCTGTTTTTTCTTTATTCATGAAATTCAAACACTTATTATTATAGACACTTGCATCTTGGACTTGTTAATTTCTGGAATAAAATATTAATTATCCCATCATTATCTACTTTGAATAAGTCACTGGATAGTCCAACTACAGCTTGGTGTTCTAAGATTTCCTTGTCTACTAAAATAACCATATCAATATTTTTCTGTTTGAGACACAGTTATGTTAGTGGACAAGGAAATTAGAAAACTGTCCAACAGTCTGACTAAAAAAAAGATGAACAGTGAACTATCCAAAATGGTTGACTATTGTCAAGCCATGAATACAAAGCAAAATTATCAAGACTTCAAAATGAATTATATCACATGTGTGGTATACAGCAGAACTAAATTAATTTTCTTTACCACATTCAAAGTCCATGTAACATCCACCAAATTACAGTATTTTAGGATAATATACATTTCCCATTGACTATGGGATTCTATATCTGGCCACATGATGTCATATGATTTCACGTCACTTCATGTGAAATATTGAATTTTCTATTGCCTTCAGCATTGGTAACTCTCTGCTTGGGTATAGTGCCTAAGCTGATACTATAGGAGAACATTTCCCATGGATGAAGAAAATAATAAACTAATAACATCTGTTTTTTTAAAGAACAGATGTGTAGTCAACATCATCTTACTTTTGTCTGAATGGAGAATAATTCTTCTTCCAAAGGACAATACTCTTGGATCTTTGGTTTCTATGACAACAGATTCAGATTTCTCCTCTGTATTTGTGTCTTCATTTAGTAGAGTAGCCAGAACAGATAACTCTTCACTCTTGTTTGTAATTTCAACCTGAAAAAATAAAAAGCTTTTAATTTATGAAATTATCAAAAGCAACTGCATTAGAGTCCCTTAAAAATTCTTCAAAAATGTATTCATGTGTCTTACTTGTTCATTATTAATTACTTACTGAAGTTATTTTGCAGAAAAACTCTGGATGACAAGCAACCCATAAAGACACCTGTTAAGTCTATGAGACAGTGTTCCGACCAACTTTCGTTAGAGATATGTTGAATGCCAATTGTAAACAATAGCCCATTTGACAATATGAAGTTGTCTTGTGTCCTAACTGCAGCTCAATGGAACTGATAAAAAAAAACAACACATAAAACATATCTATGAACTTAACTGATAGATGTACAAACCAAATTGCATCAGTTAAATTCAATGTTTCATGAGATATGCTCTTTGCAAGGATCCATTGGAGTGGAATTTGAAATCTAATGAAGGCTAGTAAATTGCTTCAAAAATGGACCTGAACGACAAAAAACAAAACCTTAAAAGGCACATCTGCATGCAATTGATAAATAAAAAAACACAGAATTATGCATAAGAGCTGCAGAACAATTGGAAGTGGTGGGAATGGCTGGCTTGTCAGACAGACAAATGGACAAGAGATAATTACAACAGCTCCTGCATCTTGTAGGGCTATAATAATGACACCACTCTCCCCTAACCCATGAATCCAGCTACAGGTCATCATAACTTACTATCCAATATGGAAATCTCTCTGCAAAATTTAAAAAATAAATCGATGCTTCCCTTTGACCCTTAACAGAGAATTTCTGAGAAAGAGTCAAAATCAACACACTTCTTGTACTGGACCACTATTTATGCAAATATACATAACTTAAGACAAGAATATATGACTGACATTTTTGTATGCCTGTTATAGGGAAAAGTGTATAATGCTATGTTTTCTATTCACCCATCTGTCACCAATTTCATATCTGCATAATAACTCCATCTAAAATTTCTAAGCTATGTGGGTGTCTTAAAACAGGTGAAAGGAAGAATCCTACTTATTTTGGGCTGAAATGGTCAAAGTGGCTAAAAAAAAAAATATGGTTTCAGAACAGTTCTGAACCATCTAAAGTTACCAAATTTTGTTAATGGCTTGCACTTGGGATAGGAAAGAAGTCTATAGATTTCAAGGGTTAGAAGGTCATGGTCACTGTACTGAAAGAAAAATGATTCCTGTACAGTACTATCAGTTCCACAGCATGCAACCACAGAAGACATGGTAGCTCTTTTGGTAAAGTACTGGATGAAATAATGCAATGGATATGGGTTTAATACCTATCCAGATCATCTTCAGGCAAGGTACTTAGTACCCACTTCATTAATATCACAAAGCCAGTAATGTGTTAAAAGAGCCTTTAAAACCAATAAAAAACCCAAACCAGACACAAACATGGACAATACTTTTGGATGGCTTGCGCTAGGTGTTAGAGGATGCATATTGATTTATGTGTCAAATCGTCAAAGTTTACAGTTGCTGTCATTGTAAGAAAATAATGGCACAATAGCATTAGTTTTGTGTCATAGACCTGGATCAAGCTTTGTGGATGACCTGTACTTCATGCAAGAAAGATAGGTATTGATTTGGGGATAAAAAGGTGAAAGGTTAGTGTTTGACTAATAGGTTATCAACCATGTACCTTCACTAATTTTGGTGCATGTCTTTCATGCTAGGTAAGAAAGAAGCCAATTAATTTTGGGGCAAAAAGGTCAAGGTTGAAGTCACTGTGACAGAAAGAAGAAAAACTGGTTTTGCACAATAACTTCAGTCCTATATCATGTACTCTTATCAAAGTTTGAAATGGACATGCCCTTAAGGTATGGAAGAGGCCTACTGATGGGTCAAAAGGTCATTGTTAAAGATTACCATAGGTCAAAGAACAATAAGTCTGTGAAATACCTTTGCTTCCAGAAAAGTTCTGTGAGCAAATTTTGTAGATGCCTTGCACTAATGGAAATAATGAAACCTATAGACACTAGGAATAAAGGTCAGAGGTAGATTCATATTAAGCATAATAAGAAAATGATGATTTCTTTACTGTAAGTTTAGTTTATTAGCAATCTCCAGTATCAACCATAACTTAACAGTGACTATTAAAAACACAGCGTAGGCATATAATGTGCCACTAATGACACTCTTGTTGCACCCAAAAGTTCTAAAAGTAAAGCAAATGCAACAAGCAGATGGATTCCTCCATTGTTTTAGCATGCCTTGGCAACTTGCAAACTGTTATAATAGGGACAGTTGTGGATCCCCTATTTTCTTATAAAAAAATCTCCCAAAATGAAATCACAATCAAAATTAGTCTATGAAATCTTGATATATCACTTGTTTTATTGAAAACTGCAGTTGATGCATCAAAATTTTTAATCAATGTCATGAAATTAGAATCTTTTAATAGGCAATCATTTAACAATTTTCTTTACAATATTTTTAATACACTATAAATAATATATGATGAATTATAAATCAATAAAATGCCAAATGTTTGGCAACACTTTATCAAATAAATTCTAATTTAATGTCTGGTCTAGTAAACTTGATGTTTCAATTTTATTTTTCAATTTCTGTGTAATAATTATAAATATGATATGCTCTATTTTATCTGAACAACAAAAATGTCAATCAAATGTATAAGTAATACCTGCATGCACGTTTGTGAGAACCTAAGTAAGTGCAAACTGTATTTGGATCTGTTTATGCTTTGTTACAATCAATTAAAGTATATATGCTTTGTATATCATTTTAATTAAGTCTCTGATATTAAATCAACTAAAGATAAAATAAAAAAGTTATGACATATACATAGCTAGTGGTCATGGTGATCTGTCGAGTTAACTCATTTCAAATGATAAACTGAGCAATATTTTCAACATTATTATGTAAGTAACATATAAGGATATAACAGGATAAGCTAAAAGTGTTTATTACTTACAAGATAATCAGTATCAATATTTTACTGGAAAAAAATGTGGACACAAGTTTTGATGTAGTTTATTGAATGAATGCCCATCTTGTTAAAAAAAAAAGAATCTAGATCAGTTCTGAGTTAAAAATACAACAAGAATGTGTCTATATTCATTACAAAAAGACTGATGGAATACACATTCTATTTGCTGGTACACACAACATGACATGTACTGAAACCTCTTTCATGTTTTTATGATTTATTTAAATAAGGGTAATTTATAGAAGAAGAAATAACTTCACATAAGAACCTATTTACTGACAACCATTCCTAACTTAATGATAAAACAAGACCTTTTCATAATATTTCACAGCTACAATGGTCAATTACACCATTGCTTATGCTGCAGTTTTTGTTTTTTTACCCCAATGTGTGTAAGTTACCAAGACTGTATATAAGTTATCAAGAAAGTGGTGTAGATAGATTCCACAGCTATTGGGCATCAATATACTGATACTTTCCATAAACATTGGCTAAAACCAACCAAAGAAGATTGAGGCTGTTTGGACTGAATATTCATAAAATTATGTGTAATTACTGCACAGTGTTGTTCTAATAATAATAATCAGCATTTAGATCATGTACATTTTATTGGGCTTACTTTTAACTGAGAGAGAGAGAGAGAGAGAGAGAGAGAGAGAGAGAGAGAGAGAGAAAGAAAGAGAGAGAGAGAGAGAGCACAGAAGGAAAGGCTAACCTTTTTCCTCAGTTTATATTTCTTAATCAGTTTCATTATCTCCTCAACAGCAGTGACCTCACATTCCACTAAAAGACAGTTTTCTCCCACACTGTGGGACACATCGTACAATATCAAATCGTACAAAACACGACCCTGGACATTCAGCAACATAGAATACTGAGATTTCTCTGAAAGCCCTAACTGTGTTACATCACTGGTAACCAGGCCCTGTAGCAAGGGGACTGCATCAACTCCCTGTAACTGCACCAGGCCACGACTCTTCAGCTTGTATGTTTTTGATAATGATGCTGTGCTGAATAGACAGTGCTGTTTGGTTCTGAAAACCTGCCCAAAGATATTTAAATTAGTATAAGATGATGATTTCTAAATTACTAGTACAAACAAATACACAAAACAAAATAAAACTAATGTTACTACAAAACAGACTATACATGTAAATTAATATTATTTACTACATTAAAATGACTATATATAAACAACATTTAATGAATTCAATATCCTAAGTAAATTCCTAAAAATTCAAACTCTAATCTTTAAGATGGGTTTGATAACCAAACAAATAATTACTGAAGCAAAAAATGTAAACAAGTATCAAGAGGTATTCATGTTAGCTCTGATTCATTGTCGTACAATGAAAATTATGCTCAATTGTACAATGACAGTGCTAAAAAAGCTCTAATAGACATATGTCTGGGGCCCCTCTAATTTTAGATCTGGCCCATCCTGTATACTAAGTGAGGTGCCCATCGGGCTTGTCAAACAAATAATTTAATTTGCCTGAGAAAACGCTGATAAAATGTGTAAATGTATTTTCAACATCATGACATATCAAGGCAAAATCTAAATTTTATCACTACTGTCCTACATGAAATTGAGATCTAATGTTAATCTAATTAAAGGATGGCACGCCATGCTGAAAATACAACTTTGTACTCAAATAACCCTGACAGAGTTGTTTTGAGAAAACAATTTTCAGTAATCTTCAAAATAAAAAAACTAAAACCCCCCCCCACCAAAACAAATAAAAAACCCCACTACTCTTGGTATATGCCCATTACATATAAACCAACATTTCACATATTTGATTGGCTGACAATTGCTAGTGATATGTATTTGAAGGCTGCACTGGATGAGCCCACTGTGCTAATTTGCATAGGTTGGACCAGGAAGTGGAACAACCTATTAAAGGTAAATCAAAAGATGATAGATGCATGTACAAGAACAAAAGTTATTACACATTATTGCCTTGCATGAAAATGTTTAAACCATTTTGTGCTAGTTTATGAATAGCAGAAACATTTCTGTGAAGTCAGATTTTACTGCATATATAGAATGCAAAGCATGATAATTTTAATTGTCAGAATAATATTCAAGAGTAATTCATTTCTAAAGCCAATTTGGGAAGAAATTAGCAATCAGCAATGCCCAACAAAAATAAATTTCAGAAGTCTTGTTTGACTAAGTTTAAACTTTGTGAAGCACACCAGCAAAACAAAGAAAAGAAAAACGATAATTCTTTGCACATACTCCAAACAACACATTAACATCTGTCAACTTGGTTCTGACCAGGATTCACTCAGAGAATCCAGCAGAGAAGTTTGAAAACCAGGACCATCCAATCCCAAGTAAGTGTAGTGATGAACACTAATGATACTTGCATTGTCTTCAAACCCTTTGAACCCTATTGAATTTATATTCCAATTGTAGTTATTGCAATATTGTGTGACAATATTAAAAAAGGAAAAATTTTGGGAACATGGAGTGCTGGCTTGTGCAATTTTAATCACAGGTTGTGAGTTTATTTAAGTCACAAGCCAGGGGCCTGTGTCTAAAAAAATCATTCTTGGAGCACTGTATGGTAAACAGCAATTAAACATGGTTAGCATGCTGGACTCCCTTGAATCCTTCTATAAGAATGTATTTTACTTCAATTGTCTCAGCATGATATGACATTTTTTTGTGTTGATGTGCCAATAAACACCAATCAATTTGTATCTATTACAATAAAGTGTAATAGTCTCTAGAGAAGAATATAATGACAGTAAGCAACCATATCTCCTTTGCAAAAACTTTACACCATCTTCATTTACACACTTGTTTCCCTTTCCAGGCATTTTGATAATGCACCCATAAGGTTAACTAACCATGTTCCATCTGCACATTTTCAGCTTTATTTTTTGACAAAAAAATGGATGGGGGATTTAGAAGACAAAATATGAATCAGATAATGTATACCTAACTTTTATTTTAATTCTCCATCTTTTTAACTTACCTGACAATATTTCAGAATATGCCTGCATGTCAGTATAGTTCATAAAACCAATAAAAACTAAAAAACCAATGAGAATTTTAATGATCTTGTAAACCTTAAACCTATAAATGCAGAACACAAATATACAAATGACACCTATATATAAGAATATACCTTTGTGAACAAGTATACCTCAAATATTTTTTCTTATGGCACTGAAGCAGATTTAAAAGTCTATACAAAAATTGTTTTGGATACATACATTAAAAATTATGAAATATTTACAAGACTCTCCTCATGAAGGCAGCCAGAACATCAAGACAAAACTGTTTCATCCCTTGACTACTTCACAGACTAGTTTCACTTCTTACCCTTGCTTTCTGATTTATGATCTGTGACTGACATCTTGTGCACATGTACAGGTTGGCCTTTTGAATTATTCTGCATAATGTCAGACTATTCACAGGAAGCATCTCAAATATCGGCTCTGTTGGATAAAGGTATTATCCTATATTCCTAAAAGGTAAAATGAAATCTAACATCCAAATCCAGCAACCATATACAGCAGTATCTATTATTGTTAATGACTTCAAAGAAGAAATTACAATTTATCCTCATTAATTTACATACAAATGCTTACCATATATATTTGCTTATAAGGTAATATATGCTCTGGCAGATCAAGAGCTTTGTTGTTTGCAGTTTTACCTGACTTATAAGCAAGTAAATACCATACCTTTTTGGGTGCTACTGCAGTAATTTTAGACATTAGGCTAGTTAACATTAGTTAAATACGCCTGTGCTTTTGACTTGTGCCCAAGCTAATTAAAGTCTTCCAAATATTTTTGACAGCCAATGAAATGTATCATTGTAGGATTTTTTTGCAACAAGTTGTTCTCTGCTTTTTTTAACTTTTTTCTAACATGACCATATCCATATGAAGACATAATCCTTACTGAAGGATCTACATACTATAAAGACAGATTACTGGTGTGCTTGTTTGTAATTATTTTGACTGATTTCTTTATCCAGACAATAAGTATGATCCCTCTTCTATTGATCCGAAGCATTAAACACTCACCAATGTATTCAGTGGATACTGACATAGGATCTGAATTGATGATGCATGCATTGAAAGCAGCATCACCTAAAATCCCAAACAGTGTGTGTTTATCTGTCTAATGAAGTTTATATCACCTAGCATTTGCTCGTGCTTTGAGGTGATGCTGCTAGCAATAGGATTTTCAATTCCAAAGAAACTGAGTATATAGTTGTTCAGTTCTGACAAGGATTTATTACTAAAAAAAGATTTAATACTATGAACCAAAAGAAGATAATTTATACTTACCATCTGGTTACAATGATCAGTCACAAAAAAAATTGATCAACTGTTCCACAGCACCAATCATGTAAGACAAAAAAATTATTTAAAAAGTGTAGAACAACTTGTTGGTCTAGTTTCAAATTGACAATAATAATATTTTATCTTCATTTCTCAAGTCTTTTTCATATGCCTTATGAGTCTCATATAGGCAACTTTATTATGCCAAAGATGAAAACAGAGTTATTTGCACAATTATACATGATGTGAACATCCAGGTTGGGAGGGTCTTCCCATCCATCTCTGAAATCTCCCATGTAAACATAATTATAAAAAATTTAATTTTCTATTTTTCACACCTTGCTTCCAGTGGAATATATTGATGGCAATGCGAGTGTGAGCTGGCTTAAGCAGAGCAAGATAATTAGTGCTAATTTCAAACATCATAAAACAATGTCCCATTGATTCTGTTGATAAGAGTCAGTTGGCTTCAGCATCTGAAGTTTGCTGACATTGATTATTCTATGAATCATCAGAAGGATTAATTCAATAAACTGATTATAGTTTGATTACTAATGAGCTCAATCAGAATCAAACAAGGTCAGTTTGCCTTCAGTGTTTAAATTCTGATGATATTTCCAAATGTGCATCATCTTGCACTACTAACACGCCAAACCAATATATTACATAAAATTTAATGATGGATAGAAATGGGAATATTTGTGCTTGGAATCAAGTTCAAAAGGACATGAACATACATTCTGCCATAATGCTGATTTTAAAGTCTGCAATGGTGACACTAATGACAGTATGCATATTGCATATTAAATAAATACATCAATGAAATCCACATTTTCTGAATCATTGAAATATGGATTAAAATATTCATGCAAAGAGTAGAGACAATGTTTGCTAATATTAAAGTCAATGAGACATGCCACAATGACATAATCACTGTTCTCATTGAAAATCCTCCCTCTTGTTAAGGGCTATTAGCAACATGAATTGGCTTAACATGTGGGTGGGTGTGGTATAGTAAAATATCACATATATTAAGTAATGAGTTTAAAGTTTATATTATTAACTTTATAAACTGTTGTTTAAATGTTTGGAGGCAATGTGTTTAACTAAAATAGGCAATTAAATATTGTATTTACATGCAATAGATCACAGCATTGAGAGAATATGGAGCTATTGCAATGTAATTATCCTGCAGCATGAAGCCAATCACAATGCAATGAGCATTACATGTTTCATATACATTGGTCCTTGCATACATGTGGCAAACATCACAACACCAATCAATGGGGGCTGGCATATTCCAGTCAACCTGGTCTCTTGACTGACAGTCATATTACAATGATGGTTTGTCATACATTCCATACTGAAGGTACAATTGTGGTCATAATTTATAATAGCAAAGAATTACAAAACATTCCTGAAATACATACCATAAAATTACTTTTTTGTTTGTTTATATTAACTTCTTTTCACTGCATCATTTATGGCATGTACTTCTTAAATATTAATCTACCAAAGTTTATATCTTCAGGCAGACATCTCGCTAGGATTTTAAAACTGGGAATCCCACCAGCAAAAGTTGCAGCCCCCATTTAGCCAGGCATCACATACTTTCTTCCACTTGGCTACTGCCACATTCGAACCATCAGTTCTAGCAACTTTAGCAATTCTGAATCTCATTAAAGTCTTCATCATTTTTCCGTTTAACCCCAAAATACGTCTAAATTTGCAAACAGTATTTTGTTCAAGTCTCTTGATTTCAAGTTCACTGACAATATGTATATGGCAACAACTGGAAATGAAATCTATAACAGTGATTCAGTGATTTTGCTGGGATTTGCCAATGTCGCAATTTTGTTTTACATATTGGCAACAAAATATACCATCTGGTGATATTTTTAGCGACATTTTTGGCTGATAAGAACTGTATATACAGTCTTGTGTTTGGAGTGGATAAATTCAAAGACACCACGACAGGGAGCTGCAAACTTGGATATAAAAAAATGCACTTGAATCAATTGTTACATAAACAAATCCTTTGTTCAGATTGACAAACCACCCTAACATTGCACTGGTATATCATAATCTGCTTATGTTTATTTCTGTCCTTGATATAGTATGCTGTAATATAATCAAAATAACCATGCAATTGACTAGCTACAATCGACCACCTCTGAGGGCGGAAAAGTGAAATGACTACAGTCAACCACATGGAGGCAATATTTAAAAAAAAAGAAGAAAAAAAACAGAAAAAAAAGATTATTTGCTGCAACTTCAATGAAAACTGACTACCTCTGATGCACTGATATATATATATATATATATATATATATATATATATATATATATATATATACTAAGGAAATTTGTTTTTAAAAATTATCTCAATGTTCTACAATTATTTGATGTTGCCGCAGCAATAACAAATGGGTATTTATTTGGTCCTTAAAAGAAAGCCTTTTGTGGCACCTTCATTAACACATGCACCTTCATCAAAGCAAGCCAGCAACCTTTAATCAAAGAAGTCAGCAACAAACAAAAATAAAAGCATTGCTTCAGTTTTCATAGTGATCAAAACATATTTATTTTGCTGCCAAAGTTTCCTCTTTGCAAAAAAAATGTGGGTATGGAGGACTCCTGTGTGGGTCATTTTCTGCATCCCAAATCAAAAATTTGTATCCATATATGCATAATTAAATGTTTTCGAGTTCTCTGTGCATCAGTCTTATATTTAATGTTTTTTTTAAATTACTAAAAATATTAATTAATATTATTAGTAAAATTGTACTGGGTCTTGTTTTGTTCTTGTTACCCATCTAATTATAATAAAAAGTACTAGCCATTAGCTACTTATCCTAAATAAACCGTATACATATGCATAAATGGATGTGTATTTAATCTGCAAGTGTGAGAATTATCCTTGTTGTGGTATGTGTATCCGCTATTGTCTGAGAAGGCACTTACAGCAAAACAAGAGTGATAATCATAATCAGAAAAAGACAAATTTTAACAAAATTATACATTGATCAGCTAAGCTATATGTGTAATTGCATTCTTTACAAAAAGCATTCCATTCAGTTCTGGTGGATGTCATGACTGTCACAAATCATGATGTTTAAAAGAAGAGCAGAGTGACATGCTTAATAGCTTATGACTAATGATGGTAAATAATGCATACATACATGTATATAGCCATGTGCTTTTTTATATTGGATTGCACAGTATGCCAAATGTAGATATTTTGCCTTAACTCATTAAAATACCATGAATGTAGTCAGAGATTTAAATTCAAGATTCATTAATTAATAAAGTTCAGAAAACTGAATTACCAAATGTGGTACAAATGATAGGTCAGCATGCACTGAAAGAAAGAGAATATGAATATTCCTGACTCTTGAATTTGGGGAACTCATGTTTGGGACTAAAATTATGGTATTATTACTACCAAAATAGAGAATTGTGTTACTGTCTTCATCATAACATGTATATGGCCAATACATGCTTTCATACCTTTTTTTAGGAACTACAGTCACGGTTGTTCAAGACTGACTAGAATCCATTTTATTTGCAAACAGTATGTGCCAAAAATGAGTTCATGTTCAATTCTCCAAGTATTATTCAAAATTCACTTCTCAATGCCACAAAACGTCTTATTCATAAGTGTCAGTCGCATTTCATTTTGACTACACACAGACTCTATATTGCTGTACACTGCATCAAACCCTGTGGACAAAAAAGGTATGGAATTGTTTGTCATTGTAAGTTATTTTTTTTTCATATACTCTTTAATATTACATGATACTTAATTTTAAAAAAATTGGATATCATTATTACCATAAATTTTAGCTATTTCTTCACAATCAGACTACTATCCCTTACCCACCCATACTGAAATGTAAATTACCAATAGGCCTCACGTCAAAACTCTTGACCAAAGTTTGCAGATCTTCCTAGTCCTTCATGTAAGACCTTGAAACTGATATTTATGTTAGGGCAATTGGGTCTTGCTAACTAACGGGGCTATGCAGCAAGTTTTTATGTAAACTAACATCGTAAAGAAAGTCAAATTTTCAGTATTATCTCAGATAACTGGCAACCAATAATGATGCTTTTCTACAAAGTAAAGTCATAATGTTTTAGTCAGACTTTACTTACTCTTTTTTTTTCGAATAAATTAAAATTCTCACAAAAAATGAACCTGTTTTAAGGTTTCATTGGCCTACATTTCAGTTGGCAGATAAGTAATGAAAGCCAGAAATGCTACAATTGATTTTAAATTGAAATATTATTTTTTAACAAAATGAATAAAAGATATTATGCTTATTGAAACCGTAAGCTAAGCTTCATTTTGTTCAATAAACATATACCCCAGAGGAACCAATTGAACATACCTCAGCATGCCTAGACTACTGTCACATTTCGAAAAATTCAAATTTATGTCAACAGAACATGAAAATGCGTCCATTTGCTAGTTTCAGATTTTGATCCTACCAGGATAAAAACAGCACAGTAAGTATATTTATTACATATCAATTTGTGGAAGTGTCCGTATGGGCTGCCAAGTATTTGAGATATGCCTTGAACTTTGACTACTCGTTCTAATATCAACCGAAATCGGAACACTATACAATTCTCCTGTTTGGGATGTAAGACGTTGCACTAAAACAAATAAGACGTGAGAGCCTGGGACGCTGTATTATAGCGGTATGTAATGCTGTTATCAGTACACAATAAAACTGATCTATTATTGCTACATTGTTACAAATTGTAAAGTTCTATGATTTTCCCTCTATTTCTATAAAAGAAATTAGTCAATTCAATTGCGCTAATGTAAATAAAACCTCATATGGGGGCTGACCCAGATTACCGTGCCATAGGGGAACAACTCTATATTATCATGGTATTTACCTAAATTATGTATGGTAGCATGCACATATTATGATAAACACAAATTTCAACTTGGTGATAAGATACAACGTCCAAGCTTGCACTGGCTGAAAATTTTCACCAAAATAGAGGATTTAATGACTAAATTGAATACACTAATGTCAGCTAAGTTGAAACCCATGATAATTTTAGTAGTAAAGAAATGTGTATCACTTTGACTGAATTGAGTGCAATGTGGGCAGAAAACTCTACATATATATGAATAAATCAATTATTAATAATATCATTATTGAAATATTACTAATTTTAAAAGTAGTTTAACTATTATTGCTTTCCTATTTATGTTGAATAAGTAGGCTCATTAGCAGCATTGTGTCAATTAGGGTCCATACTGGCTACCATGAAATCAAATTGCAACCTTGATCTTGCAATGACATGTATGTCACTATCAGGGTATGACCTATATTCATCTAACAACAGATGATACACTGAATAAATTTCGTAATCAAATCCAATGCAGGTGTAGCAAGTTTGACTGGAGTTTTGTTTACAGTGATCAACGTAATTGCATGCACTTTACAAAAAAAAGTGGTTCATTTTTTTTTTCGTTGTAAACTTATAAAACTGTTGACATTTTAGAAGAAATTGCGCTATAAGATATTTGCGTTCTTACTGGCTACTGCTTTACATACATAAACAACCGCTAGACGACGCGTGACCAAAATTAATCTGAAAATTCCATTTGCCGCGATAATATTGCATTGGACTATACGTCTTTACTTTGTAGGTCTACATATCTCCAGAGTTCTCCTAACTTATCTATTCTGTCACAAGTATGCGCAGTGGATCAGATTAAAATGAAACCTGGTTGTTTCAAAATTGATTTAAAATGCAGTATTTAAAAAAAAAACAAAAAAAAAACACACAAAACAATAAACATTGTTCACGTGAGGAGTTCATCATTTTCATCCCTCTGTAATTACCATTATTAGTCTAGGTACTACCAGCATTCATTCATATTTCATTGCAATACAGAAGGTACAGTACCAAACATGAAACTATACAGCTGACACGCTTTAAACTCTTTAAAACACAAATATTCAACAATCCATATTCGTCTGTCAAACATATTTTCTGACCGGTGTTGTGAAACATTAGTATCCGGTAGGTATAATGTGCAAAAAAAGACTCCTTTTCGTGAAAATGATCGGTCTTTTTCGCGAAAAGGATTTACCTTCTGGGAAAAGGAAAGAGAATATTTTTACAAATAGTTTCAATCAATATTTGTACTTTACAAATGAAATTATTTTTGTGCATTAACTCATTTTATAATGTATTTAATATATCATAATCAATGAAATGTGTTTAAAAAAATCTTAAAAAATAAGATTCGTCTACGAAAAAGACCCAGTACGATTTTACATATAGTATCAATTAATATTTATATTTCACAAATTAAATTATCCTGTGTAGTATCTCATTTTAAATAGTGTTTAATATATAGTGTTTAATATAAATTGTTAAAATAAACCCTTTTGCAGAAAAGAGCCTGTAAATAATTAACAGACTGAGAAAAAGGACATAGCACTTTTTGTTAACATATTCAATCTATATTTCTAATTTTACGAATTAAATTAATTTGTGTATTTCCATATACAGTAACCTCAAAATTCGTCTATCACGAAATTGAAATGAACTCTGGGTTCTGTTCCTTGCCGATTTTCCTGGTAACGTGATAAATTATTCATATAACAATAAAAAAAAAAGAAGATTCGTCAGTCAAACCAAATAATCAGGGTGAGGGTAGGGATGGGTGGGTGGATGTACATTTGTCGCAACTTAATGGGACTTTAAAGTTTAAAAAAAATAACGTTTTCAAAATTTAAAGTTTTTCTGTACATTTTTAAGATTCAAGTAACCTATATTTAAGTGATCTTATTTGTCATCCTGAAAAGTTATGCACTTCATTGTAAAGTGAATTAAATCTCATTTTTAATTACCTCATCGATAATAATATCAAGATATCAATTCTAAAAGAAAGAAACGAAAATATTAATTTGTGTACAACATATTGAAATCTCTAGTTATTGGAAGATAAAAACATCCAAATTTAAGATAGTGCTTTGATATTGATTGGAGTGTAGGAGAAGCGTGCTCCAATCAATAATTCATATCCTGAATATAATAAGGACATTGAAATGAATTTAGATTAGGCATTTATTATTGTTCAGCTTTCACTTGGTAATGGAAAAAGCCTAATTAATAAGCCAGTTCAATAGTTCAACAATCGGATAGAAGCGAAATAATGTTTTATCTCACCATTCAATCAATGAAACCTTATTAAATTTCGTGTGATGTTGGGAACAAAGTAATTGATAATCACCCTAGGGAATAATTAAATTAATTAAGTTCACAATGTGAATGACCACTGGAAGGTTATGGACATGATCCAAAAGGTCGTTACTTGGAACTATACCGTCCACACACTCACACTCTACCCCCCTCACTAAAACTTGATATAAAGTTAAAGCTGTCCTTGGAAAGCACGCAAGAACCACGCGTGATTTTTAGAAGGACTTCTTTTGACCTTGGATGAAGCGCTGTTAATTGCCAGTTCCAGGATATAAAAATAGGTACTGGACTGGTTATTTTCAGTACGATTCCATGCTCTAGAAGTATCATGTCTATTTCTTACAGGTAAGAAACTTATGCTTTATACTCGCTTTTGGAAGTTAAAGATTTTATAGTGAGTTGTGGTATTCTTCTGAATTATTTTTATTTCATTAATATAATGTAATAGTGAGTTCTCTTTTCTACTATGAAAGATTTTACTGATTTAATATTTTACTAAATTGATGTTCATTGTATTTATAATATAATATTATTGAGTTCCCTTCTTCCACAATCATAATGTAATGAAATATTTTACAGCTTCGCTGTTCATTAGTATTTGTTTGAAATAATTACTAGCTTCATGTTATAATTTTATTGAGAATAAATATATATTCTTTAAATAATAGGTATAACACTCACAGATCTTTTTTAGGTCGTTACCTTACATTAAATAAAATAAAATACATTTATTAGTCATTGAATTTTAGGCTCTTTGAATATTTAAATCACTTGTATTCAAAAATGCAGAAAAATGAATGGACAAATGAAATAGTAGATTGTGGAAGAACTATTTAATAAGTATTGTAATATGTATTGTATGTAGTTTCAACATAAATAATTTTACATGTTGTATCTTTAGAATATGTATCTATATATATGTCAATAAAGTACGATTCCAGGCTCTAGAAGTATCATGTCTATTTCTTACAGCGATCCCACCTCTTCGCAGCCAAGCATTCCCCACAAAAAGATGTAACCGTATCTACACCATTATAAGTAACACCTTATTCTTATGAATGCTGAACTTCCTGCCTTCTCGTAATTAGACACGAGAAGAAGGTTATGATAGAAACGTCTAAAACAACAACGCCAGAATTTCATATCATAATATAGTGGCGAAAATCCAATCCAATCCTTTTCTATCATAATATATCTATCGATTACATATGTTTTTCCAGGACGCCAACGCCAAGGAATCCGCATCATTGTTTATGTATTTTATAGTAACACGTATATACTGCGCTACATACCCCGATTCTCCACCAATATATTATGATAGAAAAGGATTGGATTGGATTTTCGCCACTATATTATGATATGAAATTCTGGCGTTGTTGTTTTAGACGTTTCTATCATAACCTTCTTCTCGTGTCTAATTACGAGAAGGCAGGAAGTTCAGCATTCATAAGAATAAGGTGTCACTTATAATGGTGTAGATACGGTTACATCTTTTTGTGGGGAATGCTTGGCTGCGAAGAGGTGGGATCGCTGTAAGAAATAGACATGATACTTCTAGAGCCTGGAATCGTACTTTATTGACATATATATAGATACATATTCTAAAGATACAACATGTAAATTTATTTATGTTGAAACTACATACAATACATATTACAATACTTATTAAATAGTTCTTCCACAATCTACTATTTCATTTGTCCATTCATTTTTCTGCATTTTTGAATACAAGTGATTTAAATATTCAAAGAGCCTAAAATTCAATGACTAATAAATGTATTTTATTTTATTTAATGTAAGGTAACGACCTAAAAAAGATCTGTGAGTGTTATACCTATTATTTAAAGAATATATATTTATTCTCAATAAAATTATAACATGAAGCTAGTAATTATTTCAAACAAATACTAATGAACAGCGAAGCTGTAAAATATTTCATTACATTATGATTGTGGAAGAAGGGAACTCAATAATATTATATTATAAATACAATGAACATCAATTTAGTAAAATATTAAATCAGTAAAATCTTTCATAGTAGAAAAGAGAACTCACTATTACATTATATTAATGAAATAAAAATAATTCAGAAGAATACCACAACTCACTATAAAATCTTTAACTTCCAAAAGCGAGTATAAAGCATAAGTTTCTTACCTGTAAGAAATAGACATGATACTTCTAGAGCATGGAATCGTACTGAAAATAACCAGTCCAGTACCTATTTTTATATCCTGGAACTGGCAATTAACAGCGCTTCATCCAAGGTCAAAAGAAGTCCTTCTAAAAATCACGCGTGGTTCTTGCGTGCTTTCCAAGGACAGCTTTAACTTTATATCAAGTTTTAGTGAGGGGGGTAGAGTGTGAGTGTGTGGACGGTATAGTTCCAAGTAACGACCTTTTGGATCATGTCCATAACCTTCCAGTGGTCATTCACATTGTGAACTTAATTAATTTAATTATTCCCTAGGGTGATTATCAATTACTTTGTTCCCAACATCACACGAAATTTAATAAGGTTTTATTGATTGAATGGTGAGATAAAACATTATTTCGCTTCTATCCGATTGTTGAACTATTGAACTGGCTTATTAATTAGGCTTTTTCCATTACCAAGTGAAAGCTGAACAATAATAAATGCTTAATCTAAATTCATTTCAATGTCCTTATTATATTCAGGATATGAATTATTGATTGGAGCACGCTTCTCCTACACTCCAATCAATATCAAAGCACTATCTTAAATTTGGATGTTTTTATCTTCCAATAACTAGAGATTTCAATATGTTGTACACAAATTAATATTTTCGTTTCTTTCTTTTAGAATTGATATCTTGATAATAAGTTATTGTAATACGGCAATCCAACATCCAGCTATACTGAAAAGAATGGAAAATTAATAATTGTGGTTAAATGGCAAGGATAGTATTGTTTATATGTTTTTTAATCAGGTAAATTAAATGCAATAGAACCTCAACCAGGCAGAAAATATATTCTTACAATCTACCGTCTCTACCAAACGCCCAACGCTTTAAAACGCCGGTAAAGACCATTTGAGGAGAAGTGTAATTTGAATAGAAAACTGTTCGACATTCTTGGCGTACATCCCGACAAATGTGTCCATTGTTGCTTATATTGAAACATTTCCTTTTAGATAGTACCATGGGCATGTCATCAATAAAGACAAGAACATCAAATATATAGGAATGAAGCAATCAGCAAAAAAGAATAGTGATTTGGCATTTATAAACATTCTGGATATTGACCTTTGCACTTTTTTCTCTTGCATTTATTTATTTATTTATTTATTTATTTATTTATTTATTTATTTATTTATTTATCGTGTGCAGTACATGCCCAGCCATTTAACAGCGTCATCATCAGCAAGGTGCAGAGCAATTTGTCCACCGGAGAACTTTGTCAGTGGACAGCTGTTCACAATGTTTGACATGGTCTATTAGAGCTCCAAAGCAGCAGGAAGAGTCAGTGGTCTGGCCCCATCGAACAAGGTTGACTGCACAACGATTATGTCCTGTCCAGAAAGGGCTCAGCGTTGTCCACAGATGACGTGGAAGGTTGAAGCCGGGAAGGCAGACAGATGGCTCAGCCACGAGGGAGTGGTTTACAACATCTGTCAAAGACCACTCGACACTCCATGTCAAAATAGCTGTCATATCCCATGGCAACAAACCTAACCATATTGGACGTCAAAAGTCAAGCGGATTGCTGGATGTGAGGTGATGTCCAATTACAGTGGAATTTTCTCACTGGCATAGACTTTGACGAACACTTTTGTGGTTGCATCCTGGCGACGCAGATGTGCAGGATGAATGATATTGAGTTAGTCCGAGTACCGGCAGCCATGGTAAAGTGGTCGAACGTAGTGTTACAGAGATTATGCACATTGTTTTGTTGAGCTGGACATCAACTTGTTGGCCTTCACAAATCTGTCCCGTCTGATCAGGAGTCAAATTGTATGGACGGATTTTCCCAAAGGTTATGCATGAATTAGGCATCAAAAAGTTTACATCTTCTTTCAATCACCGTGAAAATGAAGGGGCTTTGGAAAATATCATTATGTTATATTGCTTTGATACAGGAAAAAAAACTGTTATGAGGGTGTTCATTTCCTGTTGTTTGATGTTATGGAATCAGTTAAAGAATCATTAAGTTTTGGTCCTTTTGAACTTGGCTTTAGACATACTATCCGTGGTGTAACAAGTTTATGCTCTTAAGATAAATAACATAAAAGAGTGAAAGACAACAAGCTTTGCAAAATTTAACAAATAATTTAATAATCTGTTTCTCTAGAATACAAAGCGAAAATGAGAAAAAAAGAACTTACAATATTGCGAATCCCGAAATTATCCAAGAATTACAGACAAATGTCGTAGTAATTTAAAATCCTGAATAGAATTCCGTTAAAAGTCCAGAATAAGTCCCAAAACTGAAAATGACGACGTGTCTGTTATAGCTCCTAGTGCGTTGTTGAATCACATAAATATAATTCCGGATTTAAATACATTATAAATTGCATTGAATGTGACACACTTTTATATTTTCAGACAAAATAATCCCTTGAATTCAATAATTTTAATAAATAAAATTCAGCCCAACCATAATAAACAATTTCAAGGTGCTAGATCTTAAACCAATTGATAACATTCTATAAGTTATACCATATATAGTTTTCTACTTGACCTCAGGTTACAATTAACATTTTCTATTTAAAAAAATCACCTAATGGAAAATAACATAGAATAATCCTCATGTTTACAAAACAATATCATGGATTATTTATAAATCACCTAATTCACAAACTCGAAATCCTAGACCCAAATAAATATCTTCTTCTTCTTCTTCTTCTTCTTCTTCTTCTTCTTCTTCTTCTTCTAATAATAATAATAATAATAATAATAATAATAATAATAATAATAATAATAATAATAATAATAATAATGTTTTAATCCCATACCTACAGAAAATAATTTAGCGATGTATTAGTTTTTTGCAATTAATAAAATAAAAAAGTAAATTTGGGTCAAGCAGAAATTAACTCAGTTTTGGACAAGGTCAAATCCAACATACAATGTTACATTGCAATAGCGTGTAATGAAATAAAATAAAATAAAATTAACAATCAAAGCAAATTAAATATACATAACAGTGGACCATTGAAGTTATTAAAATGAAGCTTCTCCAAATGAAGATTCCAAGTGTTATGACTTTAAGGTCTTAAATTAAGTTACAGATGAAAACCAACAACTTTTGTTAAATTCAATAGTTTATCTTCCTAGAATGCAAAGTGAAAAGTTAAACATGTGGTGAAATAATTCCTAAATGGTCGTAAAAGTTCCATCAGAATTATTCTGAATTATGTCTAGTCAATTGTTCTGATGTGCCAATAGTCTGGAATAGTTTTAGCTACTAAGATGTATCTCAATGATATAATCTGTATCCCCGATTGGCCGATTGGTCTAAAGCGCTTACCTTTACGGATCACTGCCAATCTCACCTCTGTTTGCGTAAGTTCGAGTCCAGACTCGGCTAACGTGGGTAAGTGAGAAAGCCTGCCAGTAGCTTCTCGTGGGTCGGTGGTTCTTCAATGGATTTTCCAGGGTTCTTCCTCCACCATTAATACTGGCTGCCATGCATAGCCTATCTTGTGCTGAAAAATGGCGTTAAACCCTACAACAACAACAATCAATGATATAATCCATAATGTCTTTAAATGAATTCACAGCAATTCCAAAATATTTATCTATTAAGAAAGTAAGAACACCTTGTACATGCAATTAATAATTAAAATTAATAAGTCCTCAAATAATATTTGAATACAGCTAAATGATTCCACTACGACTGATGTTTAAGATAGGAATATTTAATTTTCAGGTTAACATTTTTGTATAAAAAAAACCCTAAGATACAACGTGAGAACCAAGATGAGGGTAAAATATTCATATCCAGATCATTCTATGTTGTCAACTTACGACCCTGTAGTTTAATTGTGTGTATTAAGGAATCAATTCTGTATAAATCTTGTTATTTCATTTTTATTTCATTAAATGTAATTAACAATATGATTATAGTAATATCAGTCTAACATGTTGTTAAAAACATCGTGTTTACTTGAGTCGTAAATGTGACTCATGTGAGCACGTGCTGTGTAATATGACAAATTCATTACAGGTAAACATTCAGGAATAGCTATGAAAACGATTGGCTCATACTTGGTCAGGCTTTCCTAATGTCTAGAAGTATTACGAAATTGCATGTGTCCTCCGTGCGCGTGTAATTAAAATTTAAACAACATATTAGCTTCGCTTACATACGGAGATATTTTGTAAGACATATAGAGTCATACACAGTCGCAGTCGTACAGACAGAGTCGGTGTTTATTGTAACATCTTAGCGTTGCACAAATTCTATTACCTTAAAACAGGTATTTTTGTGCTAGAAGAAGTAGTCTGTTCGTATGTTAACGTAGTACAACTTGTTTTGTTAGAGGAGTTAATTTTATTATTTTTTTTCTGAGTAATTGTTTTCCTGGAGAACAACATTACTGTTTTGGACAAAGACATTTTTTCGAAAAATATTCTAAATTGGAATGGAACAATACAAACTGCTTTACTGTGTAAATTCTGGATTTTTCTGTTAGCCTTCGTCTGACGTCATCATCCGCCATTTTGAACTGGAACTGAACTTCAGACTGTATTTAGAACTTTTTACCGGACTTGTGTTTATCTTTAGAACAAATAGAACAAACAATATGGATTGTTTCTGTAAACCGTAAGTCTTGTTTAACATATTTACATTATTTCATATTTTAACGTTTTCTAGGAAAATAAATTAATTTTGTTAAAATTTATACAGCTTGTTGTCTTTACTCTTTCTTTGTTACTTTGAACAAGCCGATACGTAACACAAGGTTAGGTCCTTGGCTGTCTGTCAGGTGACCTGGTTTTTCTAGAGGGAAACCAATGACCTGAACTAAACCCCATCTAAATTGTTAGCAAGATTTCTTCTACATCTGCCAAGGTCAAAAGGCCACAATTACATGTTTACTAAATCAAATGACCTTGATCAAACCCACAATTGACAAAATTAGTTATTTAATGTCATCATCCATAATGACACCTGGAAAGAAGTAAAATTTGTTGAAATTAGTTAATCAGTTCATTGATGTAAATTTGACAATTTAGGTAAAAAGGAGTTTGCTCCTCTTGTGCTAAGTTTTTGGGATATATTGTGGGAAACAGTTAAGTTAAGCCTATGGAAGTTAAAGTCCAGCTATCTCTGAATTCCCTGTGCGTGTCAATGAAAAGCAACTGATGCAATTTTTATGTTATGCTGGATATTACGAGATTTTGCTAAATATCTTTCAAAAAAGATGAATTGCTGAATAATATATTGAATAAGTTTCATTGGTCTGAGAAAGGTCAGGAGGCTTGAGATAAAATAAAAACCATACTGAAGAGTACACGTTCTTTCAACTCCAATTTTCAGTTAATCTGTTAAAATGTCTGTTAATGCTACTGATGTAAGGGTTGGTGGAGTATTGATTCAAGAAGACAAAACTGTTGTGGATCATCCAGTATGTTAGCTTACTAAAAAAAAAAATAAACAACCAAGAGGGAATGTTAAGCTTGATATTGGCTTTGCAAGACTTTGAAGTATATACTTATTATTAGTTTAGTACCTTTTCTGAATATTGTATGCAGTGACCATGATCCTCTTAATTTCCTTAACAAAATTTAAAACAATAAGAGATTGTTAAGTTTGAGTTTGATTTTGCAGGAATACAACATTCATATTAGGCACATCAATGCAAATCTCATTGCAGGCTCACTTTCACATGTATTTAAGTAATTGTATATATATATATATATATATATATATATATATATATATATATATATATATATATATATATATATATATATATATATATATATATATAGAATACAAATCATATGGCGAATAACAACCCTTAACCCTTTCAAGCGTACTGGATCTACCAAGGGATCACGTGTGTCAGGGATTAATTAAAATAGATGCAATAAACTGACGACGAACAGTACGAAACTAGTAACTAACTAGCCTAAGCGCTTTCGACTCTTAATGAGTCTTTTTCAAAGGCAAATACAAAACATATATACGATAAACAAATAAATAAACACAAAAACGTTGTTCTGTTTTGTATTTGCCTTTGAAAAAGACTCATTAAGAGTCGAAAGCGCTTAATGAGTCTTTTTCAAAGGCAAATACAAAACATATATACGACAAACAAATAAACACAAAAACGTTGTGTTTGTAAACCTCTACATGGCTGTCTTCACATGTGCTAAAACTATAAATACAACCAGCTTGTATAGACTAGTTGCGGGAAACTGAAAACGTTGTATAATTCCCTAAAAGTCTACAAGCCAAAGCGACATCTATTTTTACTTTTTGTACATATGTAACGCAGATTATATCCTGGATATTTGATTCTATACCGGTTATTCTTATAGTAAATATGATTTGTAGTCTTTATATATATATATATATATATATATATATATATATATATATATATATATATATATATATATATATATATATATATATATATATATATACATACATACATACATAAGAAACATATGCATATGAGACAGAACCAGGTATCAAACCAGTAGATTAACAAGTTGTTTATCAGTAGCTTGACTTCAAAAATATTTTTTAGCTACATAAATTTTACTTTTTTTCAAGGGGATTGAAAACAAAAAAAGTGTCTCTTTTGCCATAGTATTTATTCCCTTCATAGTATAAAAAATAGGAAGTTCTGAACATAAATTGTATTTAGATTATGATTTTACAATAATTGATAAAATGAGTCAACATATCAATTTATAAAAATGGAAGAGTTGTTTATCTTACAAAATAAAATTCAAAGAACTTTTAATAGCATCCTATAACATTTTTAGTTTCCTTGAAAAGGTTACTGTCTGTCTGATGACATTCACTGTGATTACACTTAAGAGGCTGTCATTAATTATCTGGTACAGATTTCCCACTGAATCATTTTGTATTTTTTTTAAGAATGGATAATGTTCTCTGTATCAGCATTAGAATGCAGTAATGACAGGACAACTATATTTATTCTGCAAAGAACTTTTAGCTTCAATTTCCTGTTGCTGGGTATGAAAGGCTACTGACTGCTTTCCAATAATCTTTCAAGTTATGTTCATTTCATGGACGAAGTTCCTGATTTGGACTTGAGATGAATTCCCCAAGGTTCCTCCTCAAAGAATTCTTTGTCTTCATGGCTAAAATAAAAAATCTGTTGAAAAGTTTCACCATTGTAAATTAAGATGATTTAGACTTTAAATAAACATTGAAATATATTATATTTATCTTTTAATGAATGATACCCAAACTTTATCCTTTATTATCTTATAAATAAACTTTTAACTGATATATTTTATATGGGGATTGAACTGAATGTATGTACAGGAAATACAAAAGATATATACCTTAGAAACACACAATGCAAATCCAGGAACTTAAATATTCATTTGCAGATCTTAAAAAAAACTCTGATATGCATACACCATTGAGTTTGTAATATTTCATAGTTGGTGGTTTCTTAGGATTGGGAAATAGCATATGTTTCAGTATTTTGCCATAAATTGAAAAAAGCTTGAGATACCCTTTAATATTCCTCTAAAAGAACATCCTAAACAATAAAAAAAATTAAACATGACAGTAAATCAAAATAGTTACTTTATTGTGTCTGCCTAAATAATTTATTGTGGTCAATTTACATCTCCCTTCAGGCCATGATTGACCATTTTTCATCAAAGTGTCTGAAGAAATCATGGCCACTTTTTATTCCTTTATAACCTGTAACACCTCAAAAGATAATTTGCATTTGACCTTAAACTTCCCATATTCCAACAATAAGGCACTTAACATCTTGTTTACCAATGTCAGCTGTTCTGAAACAATTGATCTGTCATGTATGAGGACTCATGATACTAATTCATTTCCCATAGTAAATCTATGCCAACACCATGATATTTAAAATTCACTAACTTTAAATTTTGGAATGCTCACGATCAAATCTATATTTTCAGTATTGATACATCATGGACGAAAGCTTCTTTGTAGAGAAAACCACATTAGCCGCAATATTTTCTGGACCTACATGTGACTGAAATGTGTGCTTTCGATTCCATGCCAGAGTCAGGTGATAATATCAGCAATGTGTGTTCCAAACAAAAGTCTGTAAAAGGACTGAAGTTCCATCAATAAAAGAATATCTCTAATGTTTTTTTTTTTGCAGTGACATCTATGATAAGCTCTCAAAGATATGTTTTACTAAAATATAACTTTGTTTTTATTGTCCAATCCTAGCAATCTAAACCATATATATTCTATATAATATTCTATTTTATGCTCACACATTGCAAGACCAGTGTGCCTTTTCCCATATTATTAGTACCTTGAGTCCATTACTGGTCATTGTAATAGTGGAACATTTCCAGTCCCTAGTAGACAAGTTCTGGCTGGTTGCTCTAATGTGCTAATTGAACATATCAAAATGCCATGTTTGTTTTTTCATTACTAATAAAAAAATTATCGTAACTTTCAAAAGCAGTAGATTTCAATCAACCATGAAATAGTGTGTGTTGTAAATGGACTTTAAATTGGTATTTTTGCATACCACCAGTAGAATCATATGTGTCTATGTAATTTTAATTATCATTGTATGATATGTATATTTGATTAATATGTAAAAGCGAATGTTATACATCTTTCTTTATCTTTATGATGGGAGGTGTTATGAATATTTAATTTGTATTTTGTGAATGTCCTGTTTTGTAAACAACATAACCAATTTTTGTGTATGAATGTAGATTATATATTACTTTTTGTAGATAAACATTTACATATATATTTGTTTTCTCCTTTTTAATTCCTAGTTTACTTGTTGTTTGCCATGTTCTTTACTAAAGTTTTAGTATCATACCTGATCTTGTTTTGAACAGGGAATGTTCTAGAAATCAACATTTGATCCTCATTCTGGCCCTCATATTTTGTCTTAGGTTTTTATTTACAGGATAAGTAAACAAATTCTTTATTACAATTTTAATATCTAAGTAGTGGAATCCATCTTTTATTTGTATTCAGTTTTAACTTGAGAGAATTTATTTAAAGTGTTAATTGAAATTACAAAATATTCATTATCTAAATCATTGTTTTGGGATTACTGTATATTCATTTAAATACATTTTGGATTATGTAATTGCCATACATTAAGACTGTTGGCATATCAACATTACTCCAGGCAATTTGTACATCAGTATTTTCAAGTTCAGCATTCATTTGGAACACCACTAAAATTAATTAGGAATACTCCATACTTTTGGATTTGTGATAGAACTTTTAGGACTATTTGGGATTTAATTCACAGCACTTTAAGTTATTTTTAAATTTCACTTTGTATTCATTGGAAATAAATTATTTGTTGAATTTAACAAAACTTATTAGTTTTCATTCTTTTCTGTTACTTAGTTTAAAACCATGAATGATTGGCTGTCTTATAGCTGACTGAGTATGTCATATGCTGAACATTTTTATAATTTCCATCCATTCTGGGCCTTGGACATTTGAATCCCTTCTGTACAACATTTTTTGTAACAGGTGAATTCTCTGGTAGAAATGGCATAATTCAGAATTTCTATAAATCTAAAGTTGATGAGTCTATGGACATGGTCTCAGATTTGATCCAAGTATATTTTGTAAGTATCATTTTGCATGATCTTTTACAAGGAATTTGTAGTTTTAATATCAGTATTCATACCCAATTGATTGGCACCCTTTAAGGAAACTTAAAAACCCTTAATGTCAAAACAATTTGTGGATAATTTGGTAAAATTCTGTTAAGTGGTTCTTGAAAAAAAAGTCGTTCATGGGACTTTCCTTTTTAATAAAATTAGCCATATTCAATGTAAAATCATTATTTGTATAAATCTAAAATCCCTCGTTACAAAAATGCTTTCTATGGAATTTAGTTTCTACTTTTAATAATGGCAGCCTTCTTTTGGTGGTTGTTTGGCAAAATTTATATTAATCTGAATTAATCTTTATGACAGGATGATTTTAGTACATATTGGTAAAATTTAATTCTGCAGTAATTTCAATGCTTTTTCGTCTATAAGTAACAATGATCATATTGTAAAAACCTGAAAGGTCTCTGTCAAGGCAATTTCTTTCAAATTTTATCAAATTCAGTTGTGTTAAGAAGAAATTATTAAAATGTGTAAATTTGAAGTAAATGATGCCATGTTTGATGCTGGATCAGCATAATTTGCATAATTGTGATCAATTCTGCTTGCATTTTTATTTTTCATTTTAAAGACATTGATTAAATGATTTTCAGTGTATAGTAACTCTGATATTGGACATCAAATTGATATAATTTGCATAAAAGACACGATACTTTTCATCAAGTGTGGTAAGTTCTTTTGCTTGCATTTTTTATATCTAAGATGACATTTAAATGATTTTCATTGCATAGTAACTCTAGCCATATTTGACAGCAAATTTATATCATTTTCATAAATTTTGAAGCCCTCATTATCAGCCGTCTTTCTGTTAAACTTGTCAAATTTTTCCTAAGCTGTTTCTTTCAACAGCGTTTCAAAAGTCATTGACTTTTTTCAGCAACAATGGCCATAATCAGTGGCATAGATCTGTATAACGATTTCCGTAAACGTTGATCAAATCATGGTTCAGCACAATTTATATAAATTTGAAAGGTTGTCATGATACATTGTCAAGTTTGGTAAAATTCTGCAGAGTACTAGTTTTAGAAGATGTTGATTAATTTTTCTTCCTTATGTACACATATGAAAGGTCTTCAAACAAGATGGATGACCATCATTTGTGTAAAACAAATTAGTGCTCTAAAGGGTTGTTTCATTTAACCAAAACAATACTAAAGCTGAATGCTTCACTCTGGATCACTAAATGTGGGTATAAATCATTTTGTTATTTTCTTATTTGTGAAGAGTTTTATCAGAGGAGAGGACTTACTTCTATGGAAATAAAAAGTAGAGGACCACCTTTATATTTCTGTTGGAATATATTACACACAGTACTGGATTAAATCCTGTGGAGGCCTCATGGCAGTTGAAATCTTGAGCCAACACCCCCTGCAAATTATATCCTAATACATCATGATCAAATCAATTCAATATTATTTTGATCCATAATCAGGGGCTCCTAAAAGGTGTGGGCCCCATAGGCTGTTAACTAACTATTGGGTAATCCGTCACACACCTCAAACAGAATACTAAACAGGGATGTAATACAGGCTCTAAAAACCTTGTGTTCATTTTTTTGTTGCTTCTTGTTTTAATTCATTGTTATTAAACTTGTTCTTCTCTTCAGCGTTACTCTATTTTTCTACAACTTTCTTACTATTGCGGGTACATATAGTAACTTTGTGTTGATGAACCTTGTTCAGCTATGGGCAAACAGACTTAACTATTTACTATTTTTTTACTTTCATATATATATATATATATATATATATATATATATATATATATATATATATATATATATATATATATATATATATATATATATATATGCAATAAACATTTTTGTGTTTATTTGTTTGTCGTATATATGTTTTGTATTTGCCTATGAAAAAGACTCATTAAGAGTCGACGAAAGCGCTCTGGCTAGTTAGTTACTAGTTTCGTTGTCAGTTTATTGCATCTATTTTAATCAATCCTTGGTGGATCCAGTGCGCTTGTTATTCGCCATATGATTTGCATTCTTTATATATATATATATGTGTGCTAATGCTCTTCACTAACTCTTCCAATGATCTTCAAGGGTTAAGATCTTTAGAAAAGTTTTGCATAAGAACTAACATTGTTAACATTCCTGAACTGTTTTGATGTGATATGTCAACTGAACTAAAGAGCAAGAGCATTGAGATAGTTACCTAAGAGCATCTGGCATTACAATAGAAGATTTTCTAGGAAACTTACTGGTTAATGCTCTTTGCTAACTCTTCTGGAATCCCAGTACTTATCAGGTTCCACAATAATATTTTGCAAACACCATGATCTTAAAAATTCAATAACTTAAACTTTTTGAGTGCCGATGATCAAACTTATATTTATTGGAAAAGATGAAACCTGGATGTCTGCTTTTGTGCAGAGAAAAGGATATCAGCTGCGGCATTTTCTGGACCTGCAAGTTGCTGATTTTAGTAATGAGTGTTCCAAACTCAAAACTGTTAAGAGACTGAAATTCCATCAATAAAACAATGTACTTTTTTCACTTACAACCAGGATAAACTCTCAAAAGATTCTTTTTCCTAAAACATAACTTACATTATTAACCAATCCTGGCCACCCAAACCCATAAATAATGTATTTTATGTTCACCCATATCCAGGCTGGTTCCCATTTTTCCATACCATTAGTACTGCCTATATCCACCATTGACTTTCTTGACAGCCCTTGGAACAGTAGTATAATAAATACATAAGTAAACAATGTTCATGGTTCTGCTTGTCAAAAATTACATTAGTGAATATTACATTATATTGGAAGTTAATTTTCACTTTAAGCGCAATGGTTCAGTTTAGGCAGCATTTAAATATTTGAGCTTTATTTAAGAAAATCAAAAAAAATATTAAAAAATAAAGCTGTCTGATATGAGTAATCTTTTTTAATATTACCATTTTAGTCCATTTTATTATCTCTCTTCAATTTAATACTGAAATATATTACCAACCTTGTCATATTATGTAATTAAGGGGCTAAAGGTCAAGGTGACCATATATATGTACATGTATTGTTACAGAAAGAGATTTAAATGACAAAAATTACCTAAAATTCCTCCCAGAAGCCACACAATTTAAAATTACAGTAAGGTCTATTACAAGTCTATTAAAATGCAAAATATGAAATTTCAAAACATTGAAAGAATTTAGTGGGGTGTAGAGTCTTGAGAGGTCATCCCCATTAAGCATGGTGGAAGACATCTAAGGGGATGTCCTTTAATTGTCAACAATTTTTAGCAATATTTATGCCTCTCCTTGTCCACAACTGTCAAACTATCAGTGACCCCCCCCAATAAAATTATGTCAAAAAAATCCCCCTCCCCATAACTAACAATATTTTATACAGCTGGCTTTTATGCTAAAAAAAGAATTATGGAAATTAAAAGGTATACAAATAAATGTTAATACATTTTTTACTTGTTTAAAAGATTTGAAATTGTCGATATCACTTTGGATTTATGAAAAAATGGAGACTTTATTTTCCTATGTTCCTATTTTTTGATATAGTAAATTTATTATCAAAATAACATTGTTGACGTCAATTTATCGAACTCCCCCATATTAACAATTGTCAAATTTCTTCACATCCCCTCCCCTCTATTTTGTTGACATAATTGATGACCTCTATGTGATCATATCTGATGCGTTATGTTTCAAAACACAACTAGGAAATATCATATTGCTTATTGTAATTACTCTAAAGATGGTAAATTATACAAATTTTATATATGTATTGCTTAGATATGAACCAAAGTGCAAAACACTCCACCTAAAATAGTCAAATCTACACCCTGTTCCCCCTACCTTTTCTTGGCAAAATCTGATATATCTGAATATGTGTTTAATATACCACTGAAAGTCACTCTGCTATTTACAAAAGGCATTACTTTTCCTTAATATCCACAAATAAAACCATGATTGCAATTATAGTATTGTTAATTACACCTACATATGTAGAGTCACTGTATTGCTGTAGCTGTCTATAGGAATCATGGTACTAATTCAGTTCCTATAATACCTATGCAAACACCATGATATTAAAAATTCAATAACTTAAAAATTTCTGATTGCACATGATCAAATCTATACTTATCAGTATAGATGAAACCTGGATGTCCGCTTCTATATAGAGGAAAAGATATTTTCTGGACCTGCAATTGTTTCAAACGTGCTTTTAATTCCGCACCAAAGAGTCAGGTGCTGATTTTAGTAATGGGTGTTCCAAACGCAAGACTGTTAAAGGACTGAAATTCCATCAATAAAACATTGTAATTTTTTTCATTTACAACTAGGCCAAGCTCTCAAAAGATTCTTTTTCCTAAAAAATAACTTACATTATTAACCAATCCTGGCCACCCTAACCCATAAATAATGAATTGTATGTTCACCCATATCCAGGCTGTTTGCCATTTTTCCATACCATTAGTACAATGTGTCCTTCTACTGATCTTCATAAGTTAACTTGAGTATTAGAAGAGTTTTGGAAGAGCATTTCTAATTCTCATCCCATACGAACTATGGTCCGATACCTGAACCATATTGATATGTTAACAGACCTGAATAGTGAGAAGCATTGGAAGAGTATTAGCTAGTACCTTGCAAGAATTAAATTTACTATTGTGTCTTGTGTTGTTTATTTTCACAGTTTTAAAGGAGCTGGACTGATTTAACTTTGTGATTTTCCATTTGCATGAGAATCGCTACAGATGGATTCTATTTAATGAGGAGCATAAGTCTTATTATTACCATATATACTTGTTTACATTTGTAAGCCCTCTATCTCTGTATGCATTCTTTAAATTTGGTCCAATTCTGCTGAGTGTTTTTTTTATTTTTAGAAGTACAGTAATGACAGCCATATCTGACATCAGATTGGCACCACTTGAAGACTTTTGAAATGGCTTCATACTTGGATGATTTCATTAAAATATGATTAATACATGTATCTGTTTAGTTGTTCTTCTTCATAAGTTGTTAAAAGTGATTTTCTTATTTTTATTTTACTAATAATCAAATGTGAAGGGAGTTTGGCATCATTTTAACAAAATTTGAAAGAGCTTCATGTCAGGATGCTTTTTGTCCAATCTGGTCAGATTTTGTTTATCTCATTCTTGTGAAGAAGTCATTTAAAGGCTTGTAGTAATGTAATGCAGTACATTTAGTAATGTAGTAATTTGTAGTAAGTGCAGCGTAATTCTGTTTTATCCGTTTTAAGCTGAAATGTAGGACATGGCTGTATGCAGTACTGGGTTTTAAAAACATGTCACATGTTTTTTTGGGTCATTGCAGCACTTATATTAGCAAAAGTAATTCACCTCCCCCAATTATGTATATACACACATAGACTATAGGATATATTCCTCAAAATGTATGTATGACAGCATGTCTGTGTATAATTTACCACCAAAGGAATAAATTCACATTACAATCATTGTCTACCTCTTTATTAATCAACACAGGTAAGGAAACAGACAAAATTATGAAAAATGTAATGTTATTTACAATTAAATGATACCAAAAATGTTAAGTTTGTTCATTTTTAAGATTTTTACAGCACATTTTTATTGCTTATTTGTTAATACCTATTGTTCATGTGAATTAATTCCATTTAAAACAATCAGTGTAAACATGTAAATCAAAACTATCATAAAATATAAATAATAACAAATCAAATTATGTCACCTTTTGAACTCAAAATTAATAGGATTTTCTTATACCATGTGGAAATGATAAACAAAGTTTGTTTATTATAAATCATGGAGAAATTATTTTGTGGAAATCATTTATCTTTTAATTCATGTGATATCTAAGCTATGATTCTTGCTTCATTCTAACACTAAGTACACGCTATCAATAAAGTCTAGTGGAGTAAGTGGAATAATCAAAGTTACTATGGAAAATAGAGAAAGGAAATATGGACTGAGAAAGTCTTGGCATAATTTGCTCTGCCCCATGGCACACATAAATAGTATGATTATGAGTATTCTTGCAAAAAAACTAAATATTGCCATGAAAAAGTAGATTTTGTTTTAACAAACCTCATCTATCAGATAAAAAAGAGGATATAATCTTTATGTTTGAAAATAAAGGTCTGTGTGACCCCATGAATATTTCTGCAAACAATCTAAAGTAAAACTTCCAATCAACCTCATCAATGGGACTGAGGAAAACTGGTCTAAATTCAGAGGACAAGGCCTCTTGCGTGTTAATGTGGAATTAATTTTCATTAGATTTTTATGGGGGTCCTAGATGGATGAGTGGTCTAAAGCACCAATCACAGCCTCTCATCTCTATCTATGTAGGTTTGTCTTGGCTTCAGCCAATGTGGGTATGTGAGAAAGCTTCTTTTACCAAATCCCTTTATTCTTTTTAACTGATGACTGTTGAGGCCATCTAACATTCCTGAGCATATATAATTCCAAATTAGCTATTTTTGTGGTGGATGTTAAGTTCAGCACTGTATAATTTTGTAAAAGACTGACAACACTAGAAGGCTTTTGATGAAAAACCCTGTGCCAATGTAACTGTCCATTCTGGAGTACAAAAGCGACAACGATTTTGAAGCTAGTCATCATGGCAGCCATATTTGGTAAAAGATAAGCACCATTTTCACTTTGGACCAACTATATGTCACAAGTTGTTTTTTTAGTGGAAACCTTATGTCAATATGAGCATAAATTCTGGAGAGGTAGCAATAAAGAGATGGCTACCATTGTGGCCTAATTGAATATCTGATCAACATCATTTTTGTTCTGGGCCAACAAGATTTCTTAAGAATATTGATAAAACCCCATGTAAACGATTTGCCATTTAGAATGAGTAGAAATAACATTTTGAAGATGGTTGCCATTGTGGCACTATTTAAAGTTAAGATGTGTGCCATTTCATTTAGGGCTAGGTTGATATAATTAGTTTTGAGGCGAAAGCACCATGTTAACTTTCTGTTTAGCAATAACAAGAATTTTAGAATGGCTACAATAGCAGACATACTGCGTGTCAGATCAGAGTCAACTAGATATCTAATGAAGTTTATGAAATCTTTTAGTAAACAGAAAATGTCAATATGAATTTCTATCTAAGAGAAATAGCTATAACAATTGTTTCACAATGGCCACTGGCAGCCCTAATGAATGTCCCAGCAGAATAATCTTCATTTATTATTATAAATCTTCCATTGAAATTCACAATGTTAATGTCAATCCATGTAGATGGATTAGCAATAACAATATTTTCAAGATGGATACTATGGTTGCCATATTGGATATCAGAGCAGCAATATGTAATTTTTAGTCCTAAAGTGAAAACCCCATGTCTATAAGACTTTCCTTGTAGGAAAACCAGCAATAAAAAAGATTTTTAATGATGGCTGCTGTTGCACATTGGACATCAAATCAGAACCATTTTTTTAAACATAGTTCCAACTAGACATCATAAGAAGTCTTTCTATGAACATACCATGTTGATTTAACCATGAATCTGGAGAAGTAACTCTAAGATATTCAAGATGGCTGCTGAGGCAGACCTACTGGATATCTGAGCGGCAACATTTTTATCTTGTAGCAACAAGGCAAAATGATAAGTCATTTGGTATTTGTACAACTTTTCAAATTAGGACCAACTAGATATCAAAAGAAACCTTTTGATGCAAACCCAAAGTCATATAAATCTAAGAGTAGAAATAACAAAACTTTCAAGAGGGCTACCTTGGTAACAATACTGATTTCTGATCAGAAAAAGTTTCATTCAAGACCAACCAGACCAAGACACCAAAAGAAATTTTCAGATGAAAACCTAAAGTCAATATAACTCTATCTACGAGTAGCTGTAACAAAAATTTCAAAAGGACTACCATGTGGCAATACTGAATTTCTGATCAGCACAATTTTCAAGACCAACTAGACCAGTGGAAACCCATGTTGATCTAACTTTCCATCCAGGGAAGTAGCAATAACAAGATTTTCAAGGTCGTTGGTGAGGTGGCCATATTGAATATATGGATCATTTTCATTTAAGACCAATGAATGAACTTCAAGGAGATATGTTAGCATATGTTAGCAATAACAAGATTTTTATGATATATCCATTTTCACTTAAGACCAATGAATGAGCACTTCAAGGAGATATGTTAGCAATAACAAGATTTTTATGATATATCCATTTTCACTTAAGACCAACTAGACACTTTAGGAAGTCATTTGGTATGTGACTTAGATTTTTAATGTAGCATTAAAAAATGTTCAAATGTACTGCAACGATGTCTGCAGTATGGCAGTTTGTAGTGATTCTAGCACTGGGGTATTGTACCACAGACATGTATCATGATATCAAACCCAGTCACATTACCCTAACATTAGGCTGACCTATCATAACACTAACCTCTTAATGCTGAGCACCTAGAAAGGCAGCTGTTAGTACCAATTTTATAAGTCTCTGGTATGACTCAACCTGCAACCTCCCACATCCGAGGCAGATGCTCTAACCACTAGGCCACTGGAGCAGTCCAATAAGTCATTTGGTGAAAACCCCATAAATATGATCTTCCATTCAGGAGGTGTAACTTTCAAGCTGGCTTCTGTGGCAGTCATGTTGGATATAATATTGATACCATATGGGATTGAAAACCAGTCTTAATTCTGAATTTGCATTATATACAGTGGGAAAGATTAAATTACAGATAGAAATTGCATTATATACAGTGGGAATACATCAATCTCCAAAGATTGTATGGTGCCAGTCCTATGTGAGGGCCAGTTTTGTCTATAGCATGGCTACAACTTCGATGGCACAGAACCTAACCATAGTAATAGTATGGATGATAGCATCAAGTCTTTAGCTCAAGAAAGTGTGTACACACCAAAGTGAAACAGATACAAAATGCTCATGACTATAATGGAGTTATGGCCCTCTTTCATGACTATAATGGAGTTATGGCCCTCTTTCATGACTAGCAATAAAACTACACAATGTTTGAACTAGAAAATATAAAATGGACATGGCCCAATTTTTATTTATGATTCAACTCAAACATTACAACATTTGGACTAGTTCTGTGCTTTTGGCATACTTTCAATTTCAGTCAAGCTGCAGCATACAGAAGATATATTCTCTCTCTCACACACACACACAAAGTCCAACATCAAACTGCACAGACCTAGATCTATGCATAATGAGCTGGTAGATCTGGATCTATGCAGTTTGCACTTTGTTAGGAATAATCAGTAGAACAAACAACATAAGCTTATTTTATAGTAAAGTATATTTTGGTTGTTACATTAGTAATCTTTCTATTGTATTTCTATGCTTTTCCTCAACCCCCTGATAGCATGAGGGCTAAATCATTTTGGTTTAAACATCAATCTCCAAAGTCTTTAGCTCAAGAAAGTGTGTACACACCAAAGTGAAACATACAAAATGCTCATGACTATAATGGAGTTATGGCCCTCTTTCATGACTATAATGGAGTTATGGCCTTCTTTTTTGACTATAATGGAGTTATGGCCCTCTTTTTATGACTATAATGGAGTTACAGCCCTCTTTCACTCTATTCTTAAGTCATTACATACCTACAAGAAAAAAAAAACATATTTCTTCAGTATGGTTATGTAGTACTTTTCACACCATATGCTGATTTCCGATTTCATGAATACATGCAAAATTGGTCCAAAAAGAAACTTGCCTAAACATAAAGTGTATATTGTTAACCAATTATTGATACAGACAAGTAGTATGCTGCAAGAATAAATCAAAATTTTTCATGACTGTGCAAGCTTCACAGAAACCGACCTAAAAGGTACAACATTGATGCATGAATGGTCATAGTGATCAACTTAAAGTCACAGTGACAAACTTTTTATATCAGTATAGTACTCTCATGATGTATGTACATATAAAGTTTTATTATGGCATAAATTTTTCCTAGAAATTAACCAAAATTTAAAAAGTTTATACATAATCTACTGAGCAAACAAAATAAGTAACAGTGACATACTTTGGTATTGTGGTGGTGTCCTCCTTAAGATCAATGTACTTTTCTTTTTTATTACTTTTCAGGTAACAATATTCCAAAAACTAACCCAAGGTGTACATGATCACAAAAATTTTGTCTTTATGATCTATGTTTTGCAAAGTGGTGATGTACTCTCTCAGAGTGCATTGTATCTAGATAGAATGTCAATTATCTGAATAATTGAACTATTAAAATGTCCCCTGAAAATGTTAGTTATTACAATATTCTTTATATATATATATATATATATATATATATATATATATATATATATATATATATATATATATATATATATATATATATATATATATATATATATATATATAAATGAAACTAATCTGCTAGTCAAGATGAAAATATAGAACAGATTAACATATTAACATAAATCAGAAACAAACACAATCTAAGTTCATGCAGACAGTGGTAGTATGTATAACTAAATTATCTCTTTAAAGTAAATTTAAATGTAACTTGTAGAGACAGAGGGATAGAATGAGATAAAAATAGAAAAAGTTTATGCTTACACCTATCACCAAACAAATACTGTGTAAATATATAAGTTGTCCTACAGAACTCGAGAGCTAATTAAGTATGACAATAAAAACTCAACAGTCTGATCAATGACATCCTGAAGTCCAAGTATGTGAAATTAAATGTCTATCAATAACTGATAGTAAATAAACGAGTGATAAAAGTTAATCACCCATTGGCAATCCATGTCAGCTGAATTTACCTTGATCAAAGGCTTTTGAAATTTGTATTCACATGTACACTTTATTAATCAATGTATCTAAGTAATATCGGTATTGTTTATAGTTTTCAAAATGTGTCAAATTTATTTATCTACTTTTGCATATACAGTAAAAGGTGTCAGTATCGGACAATTTAATCGTGATACTTCCATTCCATTCTACTTTTTTAAAATAATTTGATCATCTGGATATTCCAGACAACATCTGTCCCATGACGAGTTTTGATGACAGATGGTTTATGTTACTTTTTTATGACTATAATCAACAGTACTTTGATAAGCGACCTAAATCTGAAAACTCTAAAAGGTCCATGAAGAATGAAAAGTAGATCATAGAGACCTATTTCTGGTAAAATGATGATGTATCTTCACGACAGTACAAGCAACATTATTCTGCAAACTCACCTGAATGTATAAAATGTGCATTGATGAAGCATAGAAATACTGATACATTAAGATCACATACTTTGTTATAGTGTGAAATATACCCCATGATGTATGCATATATAAAGTTTCATGACTGTAATGAAATAATGTCCAAGAAAATGAGCTAAACAGAAAGGTATGCATTTGTCAGAGTCTATGTCACTGATAAGGGGGATACTTGAGGTATAGCATAAGTAGGGGCACACTAGGGGTATAATATATCATAGATTCTTCTGCACTTTTGTGCAAGTGAGATAACATTAAGACTAAACATACCATAATGTGATACATTACTTTTATTTATGATCACTTGAAGATGATATGGCAAGCTGTTTCTCAACCTGAAATCAGCTTTTACATATTTCAGCACAATTACAATTACCAGATTTGCTAATAAACTTGAACTGCCATACACATATAACATGATTAAACTTCGAATAGTTCTCATTTTATTTTCTCCATTCTATTACATCCTTTAATAATCATATTTTGCTGTTGCTGCAAACAATGCTGTCATGCAGGCAGAGCAAATGTATGAATATTGATCAAACTGTTATGATAAGACCAAGAGTGTAACCTAATAAATTTCTTGGAAAGTACAGATGGGCTTATTGTTATCAGAAAAATATATCCATAGTAAATATTAGGCAAAATTTAAAAAGGAGATAGGGGTGGGCTTATCAAATAAATCCTGTTATTTGACAAAATCTTCATGTTCATAAAAACACAAGCATTTATATAAAATCAAGTAAAGCAACATTAGCTGCATCTTAGAAAAAAAAAAGATGTAATCAGTAAAATTTGCTTACCATCAATGATATTATCTCATAAAAAACATCAAAGAGAGCAAAATATAGCAGCACAATCTATTTGTTATAATTTTGGAATGTATAAATATTTTGAAAAAAAAATTGGCTATGTAAGCTTGAGGTAGGCAAGATTCATCCTTTTCTATAAAAATCAAAATATGCAACATTGACATTACTGTATTCTTAAAAATACTGAAAGCATTCATAAACAGTGAAGGAAAATATAAGTATTTGTTATTACATAAATACATTGTAAATTATGTTGCTCTAATTCTGATATATAACAACAGTAATAGATTGATATAATGAAATACCAATAAAAATATTTTAAGTTATCCCACATTTATAATGAACCTCATTAATGTGATTCCGATATAATGTGGTAATACAGTGGACCCCATGACCAAAATCATTACAGCATATAATAACAATGGTTGACTAGAAAACAATGTGCAACTTAGTCCTATATCTTCATTTTCTTTTCAAAAACCACCAGTTAATACATTTGGATAGTGCCTTCTACACCAGTTCAGTATATTATATGCACACCTTATTAAACACTTGTAGATTCCAGTCCTAAACCTCATGCACAATTTCATCATGCAGTGTTTATTATACACATTAAAAAATACATAATGCAGCTTTCCCTTATTTTAATTAGGTAAACAGGGTCCATCACTGCTTTCTGTACCAAACTGATGTAAACAGGACATTGATGAGATATGGAACCATGATATAATTAAAACTGTGTACAAGAAAACTGCATTACTTCGCAACTGATTTTATTTTAATTTGTAAAAATCATAAAAAAATGTGGCACATTACAAATTAGAAACAAAGACAAAGAAAATTTGAGCAAAATTATAGTCATGTAATACTACCTGGAGAAAAGCACATGTACACCTGCATTAATTTATATCCATATACAAATTACTAGCAATACTCTTGCACATTTGATTCAAATAATTCCCCTGTAGAAGGAATAAGAATGTTGTTCACACACACAAGTTCTTTTTGTTCTTAAGTTGTGAATAAAGTTGTTCACTGTATTACATACAGTAGATTGCAGTAATCTTCACTCTTTAACAAATACTATTCTCCATTAATAATATCATGGTGTCACAACATAATATTAACGATCACATTGTAATCTCATTTAATAATATCATTGAAAAATGGATGTCTTTAAGCTGTAAGAAACCAGTTATTGGGAGTAAAATATGTTTCTTCAAATTTTGTGATGATATTACCTTTGTGTACTACCACTACCAATGAAAGCTAAAAGTAATCCAGCTTCAAAAGTGGCAGTCAAATCTCCCCTTAGTACAGGGACTGGCACCAAATCCAGTGAATACTATGGTGAGCAGATATCATATTCTCTAAGTAGGATATAACTGCATGGATGAAGGGAGGGTGTAAATTATAATTGGGCAAGTATGATCAAAGAAACCTTTTACTTCAGAAATTGGTTTCTTTTCCAATACATTACTCCATCACAATATATATGAGAATTTGTAAGAGATAGATGGAGAGGCCATCTCCAGTTCCAATGGTATATGAGGTGGCTTCAAGACTGAGAACCCAACTAAAAAATAATTTCCATATGCCAAGATATGGGTTTAGAAAAAGGGAAAATTACCTTTGCAAATACTGTGTAATTTGTCATGTTGTATCCTTAAGAAGTTGCTAAATGACATAGGAACATCACCTGCCATACTGCTGTTTATCATTAAGCCTTCCGTTATGAAGAAGCTGGAGAAAGCTAACTCTGACCTCTACCCTGCATTTTGTATAACGTCAGGAAACAGTTTTGAATGCAATAGACTGGCCTAGCTTTATAAGATTCAATGAAGCAGGTTCATCTAATGTTGGGTCAATTCTCTATATGCAGAGTGGATAAACCATCTTATCCATGATAAGAGCTTGCACTGACCAACTATAAAGCCACCCACAAATGTTGGTACTGTGTATCAATAAGTACATCTATACTTTATACTGTTTGGCTATATCGGATCTAAGCATTCAAAGAACAGATATTTCTGTCTGTGAGTATAAAGCGTAAATGGTTATGAAACTTCAAAAGTAGCAACTAGTATTACATAATACTATATGTATCAACATAAACCCACATCAATGAATGACACAATGAAAAACTTAAAGTATATGTCAAGCGGCACATATCCAAAAATAGTGTTAATTGTCTCATAAGCTAGAAATGGCAGAAAATACAGTGGGGTGGGGTGGGGGTTATAGGGAAATTAATAAAGCTAGACTCTTTAGACTGCAGATGTGAAATCTCATCAAGAGAATTCTCTCATGTTTACACAGAAACTATCAGATAAAACATTCAAGCAAGTTCATTAAGTTCAGATTCTTTACCTTATAATTTTCAGTTAATTGGGTTTGGATTTCTATAATGCAAAGCTCAAGCCTAGACAATCATCATGTTGTCATGGAAAAAAGATAAATAAAAATGATTTTATGGGTTTAGTGTATGAAATATTAAAGAGTACAAAAACTTACATGAATGACAGCATTAATCTCATTACAAAAATGTCATATCTGATGTATCACACTTTTATAACATCCTGTAATAATTTTGGTTGACTTATCTTTGAACAGAATTAATACAATAACTCAGAAATCCTTCATGATGAAGGATGTGGACATCACTTAACCACAGAAAATTAAATATATACACTATGCAGAATTAGAAAATATATACCTATTTGGCTTTTTTTGTCTTTTGCTTCATTTTTTGCAGACAAGTCAAATTTTATATTAGGCACTGGCTGAAACTCAATAATCTGGCACAAAAACATGCAAAACCATTTCTTTAATGTACTTCTAAAAACATGCTACAACACTGGAAGTTAATTTCACTTATATTTTTAGAAATTTTGAAGAAAAATCTATTTAAGTCGTTAACTCTGCCAGAATTACTCCTGCAGGGAAGGATCCAGCATTTTTTGTTAAGTTATGCAATGAGATGGCCTGTTTTGCTTAAATTGGTTAACATTCTGTTTTCTTCTCTGAAAAGAGTCTACTTTTAACTGGAAAAGGGTAGTGTCTTAACAACTATGCATTTTTCTCTTGTTCCAATGACCTAGTACAACTGAAAGTATTTAGATCTTAAAATTCTTTCTTCAGTATGTTGATAGGTTTGAATCATGCAACTGTATTATATAAAACATCTGCATGATGGACATGTATTTTGACTCTATTGTCCATAATATTCATATCCAATCACCAATATAGTCACTATCAGTATTGTATACTCCAAAATAGTGATTTAAAAATATGCAAACAAGTAAACAAATATCTGACATTACATTGATATCATGGCATAGTGGTCCCTCTCAATAAAACCCCTTAGTACACTGCTGACCACCTAATATGGGTAACATCACAAATTCCTTTACAATGGACAAGTTTTATCATTACTACTTTATTTAATTTCATTTTAGTTCTTGGTTCATGAAACCTAATTATAATGTGACTTCACACCATGCTTTGCAATGACTCCCATAAACAGCCTATCAACAGGAAGCACTATAACTAAAAATTACACATGTTGGTTTTGTCAGCATCCTCCAATTCTTCTGCTAGACTTGCAGATTGTAACTTGTCCATGTTGGCTAGAATCTTGCTGACCTCTGCTCTCTGACTTGCAGATATGTGCTGGGTAATGTGAATAATGGAATCCATGGCAACCTCAGGATTGTCTTGTACCAAACTGAAAAAGGGAGTAATGTATATTAGTGACTCTGTATTTAACTAGTTCTTTCCATGCTATACAGGGATAATTATACATTAAAACACCAAGATTTAAATTATTTATAGGCATGTATTTTAGCAGTGGAAAATGTTAGTTAGCCAGTGATCGTAGACTGAGATGTCAAAATTAAATCTGATCAATTTATTATTACTATAGTCCATTTCCTTTTATTAAGAAAATATTCCACCATTAAATAGATTTACAATTATATAAGTGAAGGTACATGTTTGTACTGGACAATGCTAAAATACATTTTGTTTTGAAGTTTCTTAAAAACTTTGCAGAAAACGGTTATAAAAAAAACATTTTATATCATATTTGAACTTCCAGCATTTTTGTTAAAGGTGCATATAAAATGATAACTTATTCTCAACTAGACAGCTCTGCTTTTGGATCATGCAACATGATCCCCTTGGGATCTAAGAACACACTATTTGAGCCCCCACCCCCTGTATGGGAATTAGGAAGATAACCTCCTTTCTGATTTGATAAAATTGATATAGATTAAAACCTTCCTTCTGATTGGACATAATTGCTAGATTCTATGTCCAAGAAAATAACCCACAGGTTTTATGCTGTATTACTGATTAATCTGAACAAACTGCATCAATTCAGATCTGCTGGCTCATTATCTAATGGACCAGCTAAATCTCTGCATTTGGAGTTGACTTATAAGTGAGTACAGACAGTTTTTCTAATGGCATTCTGAAGAATATGGTGGATCCAAAACATCTAGTATAGTTTTAAATGTGTTAAAGGATCAAAACATGAATATTTCGTGTATGTGTTACATCCCCAATAGGTCCTGACAAGATGTAGTAAAAAGTCTATTTGCAAAATACCCGATGCTAGCTGAAAAAAAAATTCCCCCACACACATGCACACACACAATCCCTTCTACTTGCATAAGTGCATGTTTATCTACAAAACCCCAATTAAGTAATAGAATACTTTTTATTACATTCAATCACCACAAGATGCGACTTGCTATACAAAATTTCTGTAAATATCATCCATACACAAATACATGAACTCACCTTCTGACTTGCTGAAGTACATGTTCCCTCTTCAGACACCTGATGTTCTCAGACACAACATTTTTGCCATTGTTTTCCTCTACCTGATCAGTCAGCCATTGAACCACAGCCTTGTCATCCTCCCATAGGTATGCCTGACAGGCAGGATAAATAGATAATACAAATGTCAATTCATTTACTATACATGATGAAATATGATGAGAATTATTAATCATCATGAATGAAACAGAAGTATGGCAAGGAATTACATATTCTTTTTGGTAATTGTGACTGTTTCTAAATCATTACATAAACATATATAATTTTACATTAAACCTTTAATTTCCCTGCAAAGCAAAATGTAACTATACAGTTTTATATTGGACCTATAATTTACTGAAAAATTGCAAGTAAGTATACAATTTTACAGTGGACCTTTACATTCACTAAAAAGTTGCAAGTAACTATACAATTTTACAGTGGACCTTTACATTCACTAAAAAGTTGCAAGCAACTATACAATTTTACAGTGGACCCCTACATTCATGGTATGTAGCATTGACAAATATCATGAAAATTGGTTATCACACATGTAAGCATGAAGTATGAGTAGTGTGCAAATTGGAAATATCTACTGGAATACTTACAAAATATTAATATCCTTTGGATTTTCTTCACACTGTTCATTCATATCCTGACATATCATTGTGATAAGATTTGTTTCTAGTTAGATTTAATTAGTTCCTTATATTGTCTGGGTTAAAATGATCAAAGGGTCATTGCCTATAGTGTTAGGTAATGACAATGTATCAACTAAAAGTTTAACTTTGCTTGAAGAAAAGGAAACAAAAGACCAAATGTTGATATCAGACATGGACTGGTGTGGCATTAGTGATATTTATGTAAACAGTGAACTCATCTCGAAAGACCACTTCTATGAAACTTTTCATATCTCAGCTTATGAACAATGGCCGAAAGGTACAAATTAAAAATAAAGTTTTAAATTTAAAAAATGCCGAATTGCACAAAACTTTAGAATGGTATCACTGACATAATTTGTATCATTGATGTAATCTGCATCATTGACATAATTTGTATTATTGACATAATCTGAATCATTGATGTAATATAAGATACAACATCTTTGTGAATCATATTTGCTGACATACATTGACAGTTCCTTGGTCCTCCACAAACCATCGACTCAGCATGGAGTTGAGCTGACCATCACTAAGGCTCTTGGTAAACTGGCTCATCTTGGCCTTCAGATTCTGTTCTAGAAGACGTCTTTTCAACCGCCAGTAGAAAAACTCACGACTACGAGGCCAATCCAATACATCCTTAAATAAAAAACGAATGTACAAATGCTTGAAAGGCAAAGTTACAATTAACCCTTACTTTCCAAAGGGTTACAGTTCATTTAAATACTATGGAATAATGAAAATTCTTTTGAAACATAAATAATTTCTTGGTTAAAACTAGCATCTTACTTGACAACATAGATGCTTATAAGTTATGGTTTAACAATCAAGGGCAAACTTCCAAGTACAATGTAGGAGACCTACATTAGTTTAGCTGGATTGTATATGACAAAATGAAAAAATGGCATCTGTAATCTGTACCACTTTTCCCCTTTAACAGAATAACTGAAGGGATTGTTGAAAGATTTTGGATTTATATGATCAAATGTAATTTACACCAGGAGACAAACAATATAAAAATATTGCAAATACTCAGATAAAAATATAAAGAATAAAAAAGGCAGAAAGAGTAAAATACTTAAAATACAAGGTCAACATTTTCTATACAAACCAAACTCAAAGATTGTGTGGCTTTTTAGCCCTTTGATACATATGTTTAGCCCTTTGATACATAAGTTACCCAGTGCTGTGAGCTACACATAGACCTGTTATGCAGTGAAGTGTATGTTACGTTTAACAGCAATTTTAACCATTTTACGTTTTTGGTACTATGTATGGAAAGATTAAGAGTAAAATAGAATCATTATAGCTGTATAACTATTTTTCACAGAAGAATTTTGTACGTGCTTTAAAATCTTGAAATGACGCATTCACCATCAAGTCAGTGAAGCTGCGTGACTATCCGTAGTTGCCATTTCTCATACTCAAAATTTACAAGTTCTTTGCATCTACATCACTTTTTCCAGCTGAATTTGATAATTTATAAAAACTAATGGCTTTCTATATAAGTATCAGAGTCTTTACCTAAGTTACTGAAGCTTTCAATGCTGTGATTCTAATCTTGAAAATTCTAGCAAGTACTGAGCAAAGTCTGCAACTGCTATTTTGGAGAGACACAGTTATGACCTACTTAGTTTAAATATCAGAATTTGACCAGAACATAAAACAATGACCACGTGATCTTACATAATGGTTGTTCACACCAATGAATGTAGTATCTAAAAGGGGGTTTTCCCCAAAGGTGGCGCTACGAAAACCCGCTCAAAATGGCTGCTGTTTACAGAAGTTCACAAAGCTCTTGTCTGCAAATAGGGTAGAGTTGTCAAAAGGCGCTTGTATGAGGTAAAGGGTTAAGTTCAATAACTTCTCAAAACATCGTAGAATGCTTCCTACACGAAACATTGCTAGCATTAGCTGCCCAGGCCAACATGATCAAGGAGGGTTCATCAAGCAAGCTTATTCTCTATCCCCTTAGCTTTGTACATTCTCCACATTTGTTTTAGTAACAGTTTCTTTGGGTTGTAATATCATTAAAACATGAAAGTACTTTCTTGTCAAACTCTGCTTTTTCTTTCTATTTAAAGAAAACATGAGCCCAAAGCTTGATAATGGCTTACATAACTTGACAGTTGATAATTTCAGGAATCAGTATTCAGTATGATTGGGCCTCTGGCCCTTAAAGATTTTCCAAAGAAGGCACCAAAAGTTGACATTGGTTACATGAAGATTAGATAATAAATTCAAAATTTATTATTGATAAGAGAGATGAATAATTTATCCTTCACAAGTAAAGAAGGAGAAACTAGTGTCAGTATTACAATCACTATGATTTTATAATACTTTTAAGTATCTTTCTTGTTTTCAAGTAATAACTATAGAGTCATGTTGATTTTGTTCACCATTTATGTTGCAATTTTTACCCCACATTATTTTGACTAATATTCCATAGATTCAATGCAAACTGATTCATTATCAATCTCAGGGGTCTGTTCGGAATCTGCCATGTTACCAAAATTGCTAAGGAATCAAGCACAAGTGAACCTGAGGGTAGTTGGATTTTATTTCAATATAACCAACATTACTACTAATTTTGAAAAAAGTCTTGAACATTCCATAGTTTTTAAATTTCAACTTCATAAACTAAGAAATAAAAACCATTCACCTCAAGAACATTTTAACTTACTATATAAGTTGTAGACAGTTCTGAAATGCACGTCAGATTATTTTTTATGGTTAATTAATAAATTAGTCTAATTTCGAATGAATTCCTCAACATAACTGCCTGGTGAATGCTTTTGTTGAATGATCTTTGAAAGAACACATCTATTATGATAATGACAAAATTTTCAGCCCTATTTTCTTCTTGAACAGATCTAAATTAGTTAAAAAAATTCACGATTCCCAACCCACAACCTAAGGATGAATCCAATATTAAACCAATCCAACCATGTAATTTGGTTACTTACTGAAATGGTCCCCTTCTCCTCCATGCGACCTGCCGTGTCATGAAGGTCAGCAAAACTGACTGCCACTTGGTGATACATTGGAAGCAACTCTTCCTCCCTTTTGTTTAGCTGCTGTTCCAAGCTCTTTAACTCCTGTTCTGACAGGCTGGGGTTGTGCATTTTCTCTGCAAGCTTAATACATATAGGATCCATTCGTCGCATGGCCTTCTCAAGATCCTTTTGACGGAACTTGATTTCTACAGTTCCTTCTGGCTCAAGAACACCTCCTCTGTTGTTAAAAAAAGACAATAACTTTAAAAGTTTTCATGAGACACAATTTCACTTAAAATAACTACCGCAGCATTGTTCTCCATTAATCTGTATCATGTCAAATATACTGGCTACTAAGATGAATTCAAGTGCAAACTACACAGACCAAGATCTGCCATCTTGTTTTGTGCCAAGAAGATCTGGGACTATGCAGTTTGTTTGGAGTAATCAGTAGAAGAAACCACATATATCAGTACATTATACAAAGTCGGATGAGGGTTGGAGCTGTTTGCAGCTGGACTCGACTATTATGGGAGTATATATGGTATGTGCAATGTAAATACAGTATTATAAAGTGAAAGCTGTAATTTCAGAGGACCAAGTGAAAGTTTTATGCATTTTCGATTTAACAAGGTTCTCATATTACATCTAAAATAAAATGAAATCAATTGCTTCCTTAATTATCAAATATACAACATATATTTAGTACCCATATTACCTTTATTAGTACTATGATCATGTTCTTATAAACTTAGATACTAATTAAGCTTCAACATTTGTTTGTACTTTTATGTACTTTACATGATTTTATATAATACTGAGAGAAGATTGGTGGAAAATTGTTCAGAGAGTGTGTGAATCTTGTTTTAAGATCAACAAGAGTTAAAAGAGACTGATGCTCTACTGTCTAATTTTTCCATCAGTTCAGGACCATTTCTCTTTTTAAATGCTGAGTGCTGAAACATCTCTGATGTTCTGGAAAGATAATATTTTCAAATTACCCTCTGTAGCAGTCATATTGGCTTTAAGATTGGCACAACTTCATTCAGAACAAACAAGACATTCATTATCGAAAGACTTTTGGTGGAAACCCCATTTTGATATGACCATCAATTTAGGATAAGTATCAAAAAAATTTCAAGATGGCTGCTGTAGCAGCTATACTTGATGTTCGAGTCATACTATTTTCATTAATAGACCAGGATGAATGTGTCAAGTTTCATGGCAAATCGTTTAGGAGTAATGATAACAAACTTGTGCTAATAGACAGATGGATGTCAGACAACAAATAATCTGGCATATAGTTGGTCACATTTTGATCAAGTTTCAGTTTATAGTGTTTGTTTCATTGTAAAAATGAAATCTGGGAACAAAAATTTGTTTTGGCTTGCACAGCCATGAAGTTTAAATTTATTGAATACTTTTTATTGAAATTAATGGAGAAAAAAGTCTAGACCAGAAATGTGTTTTGGTTTCAAGAGGATTTGGTTAGTGAAGTTTTTACTGTATTACTTAATTTTTCATTATAGCTAATTTAATTTTAAAAAGGTAGATATGGCAATCATAGACTTAAACAGGTAAAAAGATCAAAACATACAGTGTTTTAAAGTGATGATACAAAATCAATTTGCCGATATTACCTGCTCAACCTGTCTGCAAACATTTCCATTTGTGTTGGATTAATGGTGGGGTCTACAACCACCCAAGCTCCACCCCTGAGCTCGGCGTAGGGTGGGATGTAAGTCAGCACTGGTTGCTTGTACTCGATGAAAGCATCCACTATGAATGAGCCAAACTTCAACACCTGGTCATACATATCTGAAATGAATCATCACAAGATGAATAAATCAAACAAATTAATTTTTTTTAGCAAGGACAACTTAAAAAAAAAGAGTAACTCGACCACTGCTCATTTCATCGTGAAAATGATCAAAAGAACCAATCATAATTATTATTAAAAAACTATAATATATTTCTGCATGTTGGTAGCTTTGGCTCACAAGAGAGGTGTTTTCTCAAGTCTGTCTGGTAAAATGTTTTAGGACGATCTATGACAAGATTTCTTTGTTATATGCAGTAGGAATAATAAAAACTGTTTCTTATCAAACCTTATATATAATGCAACAATGAGTGTGTGTGTGTGTGATTTGGACTTTTTATGTAGTTGTAATAATTTTTCAGTCATATTGCTACAATGTCTTCTGTATGGCAGTTTATAGAGATGTCTAGTTTATAGTTATATTTAGCACTGGGGCATCATGACACAGACATGTAGCATCATGTCCCACCCAGTCACATTATCCTGACACCAGGATGACCAGTCCCAACACTAATCTCTTAATGCTGAGCACCTAGCAAGGCAGCTGTTAGTAGCATTTATACAAGTCTTATTTCTATGACTCAGCCAGGGTTCAACATCTCACATCCAAGGTGGATTCTCTAACCACTAGGCCACCAGAGCAGTCACAACAATTAAAGAATGATTCAGTCTTAGACATTTATCATATGGTTTCTACATGCATATGGAAAAGGATTACAAAATTAATTGGTTATAAGAAAGCAATACATTAATTAAGTTCCCTGAATATCAAACAGCTTTAAACTTATAGAGCAGAATGCAAAGTGTGATGGAAATGTGAAATACTGAATCATGCATGACCATAATGATTGCAAAAGTGATAGAATGGATGAAATCACAGGTGAACAAGTGGATGGAAATGTGGTTACTATGCTCCCAGATCAACAAGTGGATGGAAATGTGGTTACTATGCTCCCAGATCAACAAGTGGATGGAAATGTGGTTACTATGCTCCCAGATCAACAAGTGGATGGAAATGTGGTTACTATGCTTCCAGATCAACAAGTGGATGGAAATGTGGTTACTATGCTCCCAGATCAACAAGTGGATGGAAATGTGGTTACTATGCTTCCAGATCAACAAGTGGATGGAAATGTGGTTACTATGCTTCCAGATCAACAAGTGGATGGAAATGTGGTTACTATGCTCCCAGATCAACAAGCGGATGGAAATGTGGTTACTATGCTCCCAGATCAACAAGTGGATGGAAATGTGGATACTATGCTTCCAGATCAACAAGTGGATGGAAATGTGGTTACTATGCTTCCAGATCAACAAGTGGATGGAAATGTGGTTACTATGCTTCCAGATCAACAAGTGGATGGAAATGTGGTTACTATGCTCCCAGATCAACAAGTGGATGGAAATGTGGTTACTATGCTTCCAGATCAACAAGTGAATGGAAATGTGGTTACTATGCTTCCAGATCAACAAGTGGATGGAAATGTGCTTACTACTATGTTCCCAATTTTCTTTGAAACAGTGAGGAACAAAAATAGCAGCATAGTTTTCAATGCATTTCTGGAAATAGGTATATTAGAATATTTCCTGGAAATAGGTATATTAGAATATTTCCTGGAAATAGGTATATTAGAATATTTCCTGGAAATAGGTATATTAGAATATTTTCTGGAAATAGGTATATTAGAATATTTCATGGAAATAGGTATATTAGAATATTTCCTGGAAATAGGTATATTAGAATATTTCCTGGAAATAGGTATATTAGAATATTTCCTGGAAATAGGTATATTAGAATATTTCCTGGAAATAGGTATATTAGAATATTTCCTGGAAATAGGTATATTAGAATATTTCCTGGAAATAGGTATATTAGAATGACATCTCCTAGAACAAGGTATATTAGAATATTTTCTGGATTAGGTATATTAGAAATCACAATGTGAAGATGATTTAGAATCATTTTACAGGAACCTCATTTATATGGTGCCATTTCAAGGTGGAGGTTCAAACAAGGTAAAAATGAATTTCACTATTAAAAGAAAGCAAATGAACTTGTCTGCTCTGTGAATCTATGCAAACGACAAAATGCTCTTAGAAAGCATGTTATTTTCTGTTTCAGCTTTAATGTTGCTTACAACTCAAATCCCATGAACATACTTCATTATTTAGAAAATTGCGTGGGAAAATCAGAGATAAGTATGATGGATGTTTAACGTGAATCATAATAGAATGCAATGATAACGTACTGATTTAATTAATGTGGAGATACCTTTAATATATGGCATCATAGAAGACATTATCATACCTTTCATTCCACCTGAAAATCCTCTCCAGTTGGCAAACACAAAGAGAGGCAGTTGTTCTCTGTTGAAATCCTTAATAGCTTGGGCAGTTTTGAAGGCAGAGTCAGGAAACCACACCTGGCCTGCTTGTTGAATAACCTGCATTATAGTAAGTTTATAGAATGAGATCAAAACTGAAATTATATTTCATACCAATTTTGTACAATAATACCAATTAAGCTTTACTGCACTATCTTCCAATGATTGAAATTATCTACTTAAAGCATATATTACCTTAAGCATTCAATACCTAAGTATACATTACCTAAAGCATAAACTACCTGAAACATATCAAAAGCATATACTACCTAAAGCATATAATATCTAAACCATATACTATCTAAAGCATATACAACTATCAAAAGCAAATACAACCTAAAGCATAAAATACCAGCACATTTTTTTTACTGGCTGAAATCATCAGAAATTTGTACCAAAAAAGCAGACTTGTCCTAAAATACCAATATTGAAAGCATAAGTTACAAACAAGGCAAAGAAAGAAAAGAAAAGAATATTATTGTTTAAATCTTATAGCAGCTTAAACATCTACAACAGTATATATTTACTGTATTAAAGTTTAGCTCCTTTGGCAGAAAAAGCAAAATATATTTCCAGCTATACAGCAAAACTGGACCATATCAGTCTGTATATATGCATAGAAATTAACACATAGTACGACATGGCCATTATCTGTATGCATACATGGTGTTTAACATGTTAAAACATGGCCATATTAGTCTGTATGTATGCATAGAAATTAACACATAGTACAACATGGTCATATCTGTATGTATGCATGGGGTTTAACAAGTTAAAACATGGCCATATCAGTCTGTATATATGTTGTAATTTAATTGATTAAATGTAGTTTGAATGATACACAGTGCATCCTTCTCTAGCCCCTTTTCAGACCCCTCTTTGTCTACTAGGGTTTCTCTACTAGACGTGATGTCATTAGTATATATTAATAAGCTAGTAACTAATTTAGATATGTTGTCATGATGAACCAATCAGATAACTGAGTTTAGAGCATGTGATCAAGCATTATCTGTTGTTGTATAGATGCAGGATGCGTGCAGAGATGTGTGCTTTTCAGTGAACTGTTGATTGCGACATCTAACTTAAAACATCAGTGGAAAGATGACTGAGTCTGGAGCATGTGGAAGGTGTACCTTCCAGTGTGAATTGTCGATGCCACAGTTAACTTGAACAATTTATCAGTAAAAAAAAACGCCGCCCACATCCCCACCTTGTCATTTATTTGGGGCATTTCTCGCATGGCATACTGTTCCAGTTCTGTTTTTGGGTGCATTGCCTAACTTCAGGCATTCATGGCTTGGCTATGGGAAATTGGCTGATGTCTGTTTTTCATGGCATCCTCAGGATCAGACTTGTCGAGTTTCGGTTATCATTGTCCCTATATACCTCGTATCAGCCCCCTTGTGGCTCCTCATACAGGTGTCGGACACTCTTCACAACCCTACAAACTCCCACATGCTCTCGCCCTGGGATGTCCTCTAGAGCAATTCAGAGTTTCCCATTGCCAAGTTTTAAGTTTTCATTCATTCAAAAACTTTACTTTTGAACCCCAATTTGTGTCAGTACTTAAATGTACTTGACTATTATGCCCATATACTAGATACTTGCTTCCTATGGTGCTTGAATGGAGTATCAGCTAATGTTTGTTATCATAGCATCCTCAGGATCGGACTTGTCGAGTTTCAGTTATCATTGTCCCTATATACCTATATGCCAAGTTTTAAGTTTTCATTCATTCAAAAACTTTACTTTTGAACCCCAATTTGTGTCAGTACTTAAATGTACTTGACTATTATGCCCATATACTAGATACCTGCTTCCTACGGTGCTTGAATGGAGTATTGGCTAATGTTTGTTATCATAGCATCCTCAGGATCGGATTTGTTGAGTTTCAGTTATCATTCTCCCTATATACCTTGTATCAGCCCCTTGCAGCTCAACATACAGGTGTCGGACAACTTTCACAACCCTACAAACTCCCACATGCTTCCTGTCCTGAGGTGTCCTTTAGAACAATTCAGAAATTGGCTGGTGCAGTGTGCTGTGACATGATTTGCCCCCATTATGCCAAAAAGATTATTTTATATGTACAATAAAGTGTTTATGAACCTGTGTATTGTGTGTTATTTAAACATGGGGTTTAACACATTGCACAACATGGTCATATCAGTCTGAATTAATGCATTGGGTTTAACACAGTACAACATGGCCATATTGCTCTTTGTATGTGTAGGGTTTAACACATAGTACAACATGGCCATATCGGTCTATGTATGTGTAGGGTTTAACACATAGTAAAACACTGCCATATCGCTCTATGTATGTGTAGGGTTTAACATATAGTACAACATTGCCATATTAGCACTATATTGCCATATCGGCATAAAACTGACAATACAGTGCTCAGGATCAAAAAAAGTATCATCAATTAAAAAAAATAGGTAACAAAAAAGGAAAATTACTTAAAATACCAAGTCAGGGTTTTAATAAGTAAACCTAACTCTTTTAAAAAGCCCAACTTCTCATCATGAACATAATTATTTGATGCTCTCCAGCTGTCTCCATCAGTTGCATTACAATATATGGTTTGGTGGTATTAGGTCTATTCTACATAATGAAGCCTGCTGGGGAATTGACCATACCATATTGAACAAAATTGAAACATCAAAATAAAAACAATTCTTTTTTTTATAATATTTAAGTAGTAATTACTGAATTTATGTTTTGTATAACATGGATTCAGTTAAATACTAACATGAGCTTCAGAATCTAGATTTGCTGGGTCAGCTGGAATTGTAACTTCCACTGTTCTTGTCTCTACACTGATCACACCAACTGGGATACCTCCAAGTCTGAAATGCACAAACAGCAGTTATTATTTGTTTTCTTTCAAGATGCTACCATGAATTCTCTTTATATATAATTGTTTGCACAAATACGAAAAAGCACTTTTAATTTTTTTTTACTGCTTGCTTTAGCAGAGATGCCAATATATAAGCATGTTTATCATGAATTCTAGCATAAATTATTTGGAATCTAGGATGACCATCAGGAAGTGTTAACCTGTTTGTTAAAAGTAAAAAAAATATCTATACAATCATATTGCATCTTCCTTTGAGCCTGGATGGGACATGATGTTACATGTCTGTGGTACGATGCCCCAGTGCTAGATATCACTAAAAATGGCAACACTGACGACAGGGTAGTGATATGACTGAAATATTGTTAAAACTGTTAAAAATCTGAATCACACACACAAACATCTTTAAACCTTACATGCCTACAATCTGCAGCTGACCTACACATGCCTATCAACAGCCTGTCTACAGTCAGCCTATACATACCTATAATCAACCTATACATATCAACAGTCAGCCTATATATACACAAATAAATTGTCAGTTCATACATGCCTATAAACAGTCAGCCAATACATGCCTATAAACAGTCAGCCAATACATGCCTATAAACAGTCAGCCAATACATGCCTAAAAACAGTCAGCCAATACATGCCTATAAACAGTCAGCCAATACATGCCTATAAACAGTCAGCCAATACATGCCTATAAACAGTCAGCCAATACATGCCTAAAAACAGTCAGCCTATGCATATAATATTCTCTGAAAATGAACTATAATGGGAATCTGTCATTTAGGATTTTCTATGTAGCCCCTATTTTTGATATACATTCTTAAAATGTTCTTGATCAAAACTACAAGAGATTTCAGGTTTCTGGGTCCCATGTACCAATAAAATTTAGTTTAAACAAACATTCATATGAAGCCAAAGTATCCAGATGTGTAAACAGTTGCCTATCTGAGAAATGAAGTCATAACAAGCACTACCAGACCTCTACCAGAAGAATGATTCATGTCACAACAAGAACTTTAATGGTTAAATTAAAATTGTGTACTGTGTAGAAAAGTTTTATTTGTGCCAGTTCTTGTGCATCATTACTTTCCAAGTGCATGAATTTATACACAATAGGCATGATTTGCGCACTTTGTCTGCATCTCTGAATATGATGCTAATATTTACTGTGACCTTATTTAAAACTATCACATATGGAATCATACATCCAGACAATGATGTTTGTGTCTGATTTGGATTTCAAATGTAGCATTAACAATTTTAGTCATATTGCTACAATGTCTGCAGTGTGGCAGTTTATAGTGATTTTTAGCACCAGGACATCATGCCAAAGACATTTAGCATCACCCAGTCACATTATCCAAACACCAGGCTGACCAGTCCTAACACTAACCTTTAAATACTGAGTACCATGCAAGGCTGCTGCCAGTACCATTTTTATAAGTCTTTGGTATGACTCTGCTGGGGTTTTACCATGCAACCTCCCATATCTGAGGCAGAAGCTCTAACCACTTAGACTACTGGAGCATTCCAGACAATGCTAATAATCTGGTTATTTTATAAGCAAGAAGACTTATGGTTTTGATCTGCAGTTGTATTTATGTGTTTCTTAATAAAAAAATCATCTCCTGTACAGACTGAAAAGAAATTAAGATTCTGAGCTCCTTACATTCTCTCCTCCTCAGTTATTTGACAAGAAGCATGTTATCCCTTCTGTTGTGCTATCATGTAGAATCACCATGACAAAAGATCAGAATACAGCATAAGCCAATTACAATTAAAGATGGATTTACTAAACCTATCCCATAAATTAATACTGTATTTATAAATCTGAGTTGCCTCCCTTGAAGTAAACTAACATTCTTGTATATCTATATTTTATTACTAACTTTGGTAAGACCATACAGTCTGAGACTGTTATTAGTAATATAAACTATATTTAGAACAGACAATATCCTACAGACACAGAAGATTGGAATCCCTCCAAATCAAAAACAATAGCTATAATCATGGTATATTACATATCCCTGGTACAGGCATGTACAACTTCCTTGAGGGTGTGAGTCTAAATACCCCTGGTGCAGGCATGTACAACTTCCTTCAGGGTGCGAGTCTGACAGTAATTTTTAAATGCATCTTACATGATGTAAATTTGACTTGATAAAACCAAGCTGGATGTAGCTCACCTGCCACTGATTGTACATGCCTGCCCTGAGGGTTTTATGTTTTAAGAATTGCAGTGAAAATGTTGTCCTCAAGTTATACTGCATCTAGCATCATGCTATGCAGTCACAAATACACATTATTGCTCTGATTTGAAATATTTAAATATTTTTTTTATTATACCCTACCTGGCTCGTCCAACTACCACAGTCTGTGCCCAAGGTTGTAAAGTCTCCATGAAAGAGTTCTTGTCAAAAAACCCACTTTGCCACTCACCCTTCCTCTCTGAAATTAAAAGATGAGTAAACAGTATTATCTAATGACTGCATGTTGCTAACATTTAACACAAAGTTAAACTGGCCATAGTTAAGTACACAAATACAAGACATGTTTATGTTCAGGAAACAAATTTTATTTATATTAAACTTGACACTGTAACTGCCTTGTACAAGAATACATGTAGGTTATAGACAATGAACTTGCATTCAATTTTAAAAGACTCTTTCAAGCCTTAATTTGATTAACTTCAACAATTAATGCATCATGATTACTGTAACATACCAGTAAGAATTCTATTTATGCATATACCGTACATGAAAAAAATGTAATTTTAATACAACTAGTCCATTTCATGGTTTAAATGAATCATAGTATATCATGTAATAAATGAAAGTAATTAAATTTAGTTTTCTGAATTTTATAATTGGACTCTTAATATAAATAAAACAATTGAGAACCACAAATATCGCACCTGGATGGGGTCTGCCACACAACATCCATCTTGGATCATAAGGGGCCTTGGTGGGCAAAAACTCTATATTTCTCTCCACTGGGTCCTGGATCTTTATAACTGGAAGTGGTGCTCCTTGGAACTGGGAGAAAATAAAACAGAGTCATCTGGGGATAGTAAATCTACAGTTCCCAATCTATGTAAAGATTCCTACTGGAAGTACCCTTTTGTTCCAGTAATGTCAATTGTTTTGCTATTAATGCTAGTTGATTCAACTTACATACAGTAGAAACTGTCTTGAAAGACCACATATTTAGAAAAAAATTATTGTTACTCAAGAAAGGTCATAATACTATCAATAAATCCATACATTATGAATTTAGTTTCTTAGGACAGGAAGTTTTACATAGCAGTGGCCTTTCAGGACAGGTTGTACTGTATTACATTGTGGCCATGTATCTTACACTTTGGTTCCATTGTAAAAAAACAGAATACTGAATGCAGAAAATACAAAGTACCAGATGGTACCTCTACAGGACTTGCCTGATGTGTACCAAATCTGGTTGAAAACATTAATGTTTGGGAGCTATGATCCAGAAACAAATTTTTTTACAGATAGATGGAAACAGCAAAACCTATATGTTTTAATGCATACTGTGAGGTGGTGGTGTTTGAAGTGTCAAAGGATGGGTTTAAAAAGTGATTTTAAAAGTTGCAACTGAATATAAAAAATTGTGGCTGTTTTCTCACCAGGGAAACATATTTGTTAGAAAGGGTGTAGTACAAAAAGCTTTTGCATCAATAGATTGCTATATATTTGACCTGTCAGTGACAAAACTGTAAAAAGCATTTAAATAATATAAAAATAAAAAGTTTTGCTGTCTACTAGAAAATCTTTTGGTATGAGACCCATGAGGCATGATCTGATGATGTCATAGTGTAATATTCTGAAGATTGAAATTTATCTAAATAAATATGAAATGTTTGAAATATTTAGAAAAAACAGGTATTAAATATCTGGAGGGAGGGAGGGAGATAGAGAGGGAGGGAGGGAGGGAGGGAGAGAGAGAGAGAGAGAGAGAGAGAGAGAGAGAGAGAGAGAGAGAGAGAGAGAGAGAGAGAGAGAAAGAAAGAAAGAGAGAGAGAAGAGAAGAGAAGAGAAGAGAAGAGAAGAGAAGAGAGAGAGAGAGAGAGAGAGAGAGAGAGAGAGAGAGAGAGAGAGAGAGAGAGAGAGAGAGAGAGAGAGAGAGAGAGAGAGAGAGAGAGAGTTTCTTTTTCTTCATAACATACCTGTGGAATATATGACAACCATTTCAGGATTTTGAAGCATCCCTCAAAGTCATCAGTTGCTACATCATGACTTACACCATTGTTGTACATGATCTGTATCCCTCCCAGCTGGTTGTTACTTGTATATACTTCACGACCCAGAACCTAATATGACATTACAACTGCATCAATAACCTAAAGCAATAAAGGATCACAAGTACATTAATTTCATACACGAGAGTCTCGCAAAGAAACTCATGCTCTATTAACTGAAATGAATTTCCAGGAATATGAACAGCTTCTTTTATTTAACTGTAAATGTTGAAACCATCTCTTATATTTCTGAGCAACAACAAGATTCTCATGCAACTCTCTATTCAGGGGAAATAGCTATAAAAAGATTTTCATAGATGGCTGCAATGATCAACATATTAGTTTTCAGTTCTGCACCATTCCAATTTGGATCAAGCTCATGAAAATCCATGTTGATATAACGCTCCATTCTTCTGGAGTGTCAATAACAAGCTTTTGAAATGGCCACTGTGGCAGCCATATAGACCATTCATGTGGCACCATTTTCATTTAGGACCAACAAGATCATGGGACAAATGCATGTGTGTGCAAGATTTCATGAAAATCTGCCAAGTAATTTTGAAAAATTATAATAACAAGCTTGTACTATTGGATGGATGGATGATGGACAGACAGATGAAAGACAAAGGACAACAGTCCATTTCATAATCTCTCATGGTTTTTGACCAGTATTGCTAGCAGAATCCACTCATAACAAACCATGGGCAACAAGTAACAAAGGGTATGCAGATAACAGTAACAAATGAACTTTAAACAGTAATATTACATTAATAACAAATATCCTGATATTAAATTACTTTTCTCTCTAAATCATGTATTAATAAAAAATCATTTATTTTCCTGAATATTTTTTCCTGAAAATTAATATCTTTAATGCAACACACAAGTTTAATGCTATTTGGAAATAGTCAAGGGAGATAAGATTGTAATATATCGCTGCCTGCCAATAAAAACACCATTATAATATATCACATTGTTTTCTTTCACCAATAAAGAATTCTGGTTGCGTTTCCATTGTTTTTTATTTGGAAAACTATGAATGTTCATTGTGTATATACTGCAACTCACGATGAGTATGAACTGGAATTTAATTGATATAATTACTGTTATTTAATTTCTGCAAACTCTGTTCAATCTCATGTACTGTCAAAGATATAATTCTGTTTGATCGTTTTGATTAAAGAATTAACAGAATTGACTTATTCAAGCCCACAAAATCTCAATCACAAGAAACTGATATAAGAACATTACCCAGTGTATGCAAATTGCTGTTTGAAGTCATTATATAATGATATTGTTTCACAATTTAAAGATTGTCTTTAACAAGAGAAATCATGAAATGATATATCCATTCATATTACCTTACCTCTAAAATCTAAAAAGTCCATTTTATGGGCTTAACTAAAGAATTATGAAAGGTAGACAAACTCTAAGGTATTAAGCGAAGAGTGGGGGTGGGGTGTCCCCATTATGCTAGTTGGATTCTAGGCCCTACCCCAGAAAACATTTGGAAAAAAAAGAGGTGAATTCTGAATGGACAAGTGCAGGAATGCGGATTACAAGTTTACATATTTCTTTTTATTTCAAGATCTCTGTTTGCAGTTTTGTGTTTTGTATACAAGTAGCTAACCTGCATATTTCCTTTAAAAAAAATGCAATCTTGATAATACACCAAATGTGGAAATGACTGACCCAAATATGAGGTAATCACTTGGAGTGGTTCAGGAAATTAATTACAGAACACCACTAATTATAACATTAAAATTCCATCTTAATTGGGGTTATTCATGGGCTTTATTGAATTGTATTTGGTATCTGGAAAATTATTTTATGATAGAAAACTATTATAAAATCTGGAAATATTATGTCTGGCAAATGGAGGGTATGGTTATTAAGTTAAGTATGGCATTTCTGTAAACTCACTAAATCCAAGGTACTTTTTATGCACCTGTTCCCCTGTACTGATTTTTGCATGCTTAAGTGGCAGAGGGGAAAAGTTCAACTGATCAATTGATTAAACAACTTTCTATTTTGAGTGTATTTACAAATTATTTACATCTTTTTTCTTTGTTTACATTTAATACAATGTAGATGCTCATCAATATTACATATATTATCAAAATTACTAATTTTAAAATTTATACTTTTATTAAAAAAAAATATTACAAGAAATAAAACTATAAAAAAGTAATTTTTTTGCTTAAAAGAATAAAATACCACAAGTAATCACATAGAGGTTGAATCCAACTGCAAAATGACTAGACCCAGCTCTGCAATCATGTAATGCATTAGCAGTTTTGTTAAGAATAATTAATATATGACCCTGAACTGTTGGTATATTCATTGATGGCAGATCAGGGTCTTTGTTGCTTGCAGCTGGACTGGACTTTTAAGTAAAGATATATGGTAAATCTTCTCTATTGGACTTTATCACAATTTGGTGAATGTTATTAGCATTATTTTTGTTATATATGAACTTGAATTTTTTTAATGCATCTCACAGCACCATCCCTTGATGCTGTAAAATACTGTTACTGAATTATCAAAAACATTTCAAGTACAAATTTACATTTCTGTTGAATTTATACTAGTAATTATAGCCATAGAACAATTGATACAAATTCTGATTACTAAAGAGTTCCATTACATTGGTACTTTCCAACTAACTTTCATTATTATGATATAAATTATATTAATGAAGCTCTCACCTTGTTGAGGGCACCAGCTCCTGTCAGGATGATATGGGAATTTTCAACCTGTATAATTCTCTGTCCCAGCCGAACCAAGTAAGCTCCAATACCAATAGCTCGGCATGTGACCTGTGACAAATAAATTTATTCTGAATGTTAAGCTTCTAATGATGCAATTAATCCAATTCATTACCTTAAAAGAGTAAAACTAGCAATCTTTGGTACTGGCTACATTTGTATTGCTACCTCATTCACACTGTCATCTTTAACTATTTATGTCTTGGATGGCTTCAGCCTTACAAGGAAAGCTATAAACAAATATAAAACCAGAATGGTGAGTGTTAAAGGAATTCCAATCAAACTGATTAAAGATAAATAGACATGAATATTAACTTGATTCTGAGATCTACTCTTTGCAAAAAGATCATCTGCATACAGTGGGCCCTCACTATAAAGCCACTTAATAAAATACAAACCTGATATAACCCACAGGACACTGATCCCATCAGTCCCACTTTTGCAGAGAGGGATACATAAATCAAAACTGGTAAAAATTAATGAATGCATATACTTGGATGTACAGTTGCTTGGAAACCAAATCTATGGTAAACTGTGGTGTAATATTTATCAACCAGTATGTGATATCTGCAATTTGTAACACAATCTATTCATTAATTTAAGAGCAGCAGATGGTTCCGCCTTCATTGTTAATTCCTAACAATGATTAAAATCTTGATATGTAAAATTCAACTGAATGGATACCTTCAAAACATTTCCAATCTGTAGCATGTCAAATATAATCCATGTGTCCTCTTTATTTTCATTTCTTCTGGGCAGTAGTTTCCAAATTGATTTTAGTCAGTACCTGAATGTCAATCCCATTGTATGTATATACCAACAATAAATTTTTGTATTGCACAACCTGTGCATGAATAACAAGCCATCATGCTTACATGTATAACATAGAAACCATAGGTAACATCTGAATAAATGACTGGATAATGATAATAACAACCAAAGTGTGTTAATTTTACATTCACAGTAGAGTATCTCTGTCTTCAGGCTGCTTGTCCAATAGACTAGAGGCAAGCAGCTGTTTGATCATGATTACAAATTTGAACATGCATATGGAGTGCCCTGAATGTTGGAACCCATGAAAACAAAGACCTTTATCTGTTTACTCCAAAAATGATGCATATAGATCTTACTTTACATACATGCCATATGATTTATATAAGCATATACATGAAGTCAATTAAGAAATGCACACTCACAGCAATTTCTGTGGGTGAATTATGTCCTGTTATAAGTGAATGGGAAATCTATCATTTAGTATATATACTCACAAGCCGAATTCAACTGCAACCAGCACATTTCTGAAGCTGCCTTTGAATCAACTGCCAGCAGATCAGGGTCTATGTTGTTTGTTTTACTAATTACACCTAGCAAACTGCACAGATCCAGATATGCTGGTGCATTATGTGACACCAAATCTGGGTCTATGCAGTTGGATGCAACTTATAAATGATAATATACTGTAATTTAATAGTGTTTCTCTTTGGATACTGCTTCTTACCAAACTGATAGTAACAATGTCATCATAGGCCTGTGAGGTTTCACCAGCGATCATGCCAGAACCTCGTAAATTTTCAACTCCAAATCCGTCTTCTCTTCCTGAAAAGGGGGTAAAAATGATTGCAATAGTTATCATTTTCCATAGCTTCATTAACAGGATTAAAACATAGTGCACTTAACTAATTTATTGGTCCCTTTTCTACAAATATATGCACCTACACCTCAATGTAAGCCAATACACTTTGGTTGTAATTCATGCACTGGAATTTTAAACTGGGCAAGGATTTTTTTCCATTAACAAAAAAATGTAAGAAAGGCCTGCAATGTAACTCTATTAAAATTAACCCTAAAATTTAAATCATGCAATACACACAGTACAATAGCATATGCAAGCAACCTACACTCATATGATACGTAAAAAATAATTTTAATTCAACTAGCGTGAACCAGTAAAGGATAAATCAGTCTCAATGATCATGCATGCAATTAGTAGCCCATATGAAATTTAATTATGACAAATTTAAATACAACTAATTTCTTGTTGAGCCAGATAAAACTGTTATCTTTTCTGTTGTATGCCAACAAATGAACTTTGCCTCCATATTTAGACACAGATAGCAGCAGAGGTTAATAAATATTCAACCATGGGTCTACAATTCTTCACAAACACCATCTGTAATGGTGTTTAATGTGTGAATACAAAAAAATCTTATTTAGGGTAAATGGCATGTATTTCATCTGACTTGTGTTCCAGATGAGTGATCTGTTTTTTTTGAGGCAAAACTTATGAGAAACATTCTGATTCATAGTTTGGTATAATCAACAGAATATATCTTTATGTAGCAAGTCACTTTTTGTGGGTACAGTTTTAAGAAAATTTAGTTTATCAACATGTACATTAAAATATAAGCATTTACTAACAAGGATCAATTAAAAGAAATCAGCTCTTAATCACAAAAATCTAAAGAATGTTGTTATGTTCATGGTATTCATGAAAAAGAAACAAGATAAGTCCTGAAGGAACTACACTGATAACAGAAAATCATCATAGCTGGATATCACTGTCAAGGCTACTCTAAAAGCACAATCGAAAGGACATGTAGTTGTATTTGCTACATTAATACACATTTAAGCATAAATTACCATATAATACATAAAAAACCCCAGCAACATCACTTGAATTTTAGGATAGTATGATAAGCCAATAAGCAATATAGTTGTCATCCGAATATCAGAATGGAGCTCTGGGTGGCCAAGTGATCAACAGATTACTCATATTTTACCTCTGTCATTATAGGTATTTTTGTCTCAGCTCAACCAATGTGAGAAACATGCAGGTAGCTTTCAGAGAGTCAGAGATTCTTTCCTGGCTCTTCCTCCAAAAAACCTGGCTGCCATGTACAGCATGATGTGCTGAATAATGGCAATAAAGTAAAAACTTAGATAAGTTCTTGGCCCTGTCTATAAGTGAAAAATTAGGAAAGTAACCTGGTTCATTTGATGTCATCACTGCTGCTGAAACACAAACTTAACAAAGTATAGTATATACATATGTACAAAGTCAACAAATGTACACACAGATGACAGTAAATGCAGCCTTTATGTACAAAGTCAATGTACAAACAGTTGATAGTACCTTTACAAATAAAGTCAACCATTGCACACAGTTGATAATACATTTGATAGTACCTTTACGTACAAAGTCATTCAATGTACATGCAGCTGATAGTACATGAAGTCTTTATAAACAAAGTTAATGTACACACAGTTGATAGTAACTTTATGTATGAAGTTAACCAATGTACACACAGTTGATAGTAATTTTATGCATGAAGTCAACCAATGTACACACAGTTGATAGTACCTTTATGCATGAAGTCAACCAATGTACACACAGTTGATAGTAACTTTATGCATGAAGTCAACCAATGTACACACAGTTGATAGTAACTTTATGGATAAAGTTAACCAATGTACACACAGTTGATAGTAACTTTATGTATGAAGTTAACCAATGTACACACAGTTGATAGTAATTTTATGCATGAAGTCAACCAATATACACACAGTTGATAGTAACTTTATGCATGAAGTCAACCAATGTACTCACAGTTGATAGTAACTTTATGGATAAAGTTAACCAATGTACACACAGTTGATAATAACTTTATGCATGAAGTCAACCAATGTACACACAGTTGATAGTAACTTTATGTATAAAGTCAACCAATGTACACACAGTTGATAGTAACTTTATGCATGAAGTCAACCAATGTACACACAGTTGATAGTAACTTTATGTATAAAGTCAACCAATGTACACACAGTTGATAGTAACTTTATGCATGAAGTCAACCAATATACACACAGTTGATAGTAACTTTATGTATAAAGTCAACCAATGTACACACAGTTGATAGTAACTTTATGCATGAAGTCAACCAATGTACACACAGTTGATAGTAACTTTATGCATGAAGTCAACCAATGTACACACAGTTGATAGTACCTTTATGTACATAGTCATTCAATGTACATGCAGCTGATAGTACATGAAGTCTTTATAAACAAAGTTAATGTACACACAGTTGATAGTAACTTTATGTATGAAGTTAACCAATGTACACACAGTTGATAGTAACTTTATGCATGAAGTCAACCAATATACACACAGTTGATAGTAACTTTATGCATGAAGTCAACCAATGTACACACACTGATAATACATGCAGCCTTTATGTATAAAGTCAACCAATGTACACACAGTTGATAGTAACTTTATGCATGAAGTCAACCAATGTACACACACTGATAATACATGCAGCCTTTATGTATAAAGTCAACCAATGTACACACAGTTGATATATGTCCAAAGCCATTCAATATACATGCAGCTGATAATACATGCAGCCTTTATGAATTGATTAGTTTTGATTATCATGGTGTTTCCAAACTGGGCATTTAAAAGTGCCTGCATCAGGAAAAGATAAAATCCAAAGTCATTTGAAAAATTTAAAAATGTGGTATATTATCTGCAGCATAAACAACATCTAGTAGTACTGGTGCAGGAAATTATCAAGATTTTACTTTGATATAATTTTAGATTATAAGAAAAAAGTTTTAAAAAGTTTTTTTTCTTACCTTAAAAATACTCATGACTAAAGCTAACTAAGCAGTTTGATGCATGGGTGTTTTCTTCCCCATTTATTCTTACAGGTATTTATGAAAATAATTTTCAATATCATCTAGCATAATTAATTCCTGTAGCTAACTTCCAACATAATTTGTATTGCTGGTTAAAAATCCTGAATATGTTTTTCTAATGAAGAAAGTAGAACAGTTACATTAACACACCATCCTTAATGTATACATCCAGCACCTCATGCATAAACTTCCAACCAATTAATTTTCATGCAAATGCATGTAACATTTCATAGATTAAAGTCTAAGGAAGACACTGCTTTGTACTGAGATGGACAATTAAACATATTTCTTTATATCAAAACACACAGTCAAGGAGATTGCAATAAGTAGAAATACAGCACTCTCTCATTGTACTGCTGTCCCTGGTCGTCACAGATCATACCAGATTATAGTGAAGCTTCCTTATAATGAATTACATTAGTTATTATTTCACCACTAAATATAGTAACCCACTGTAGCTATAACCCACTTTATAAAAGGAACTGTGTTATGATAAAGTCCCTTATAACAAGAGAATACTGTATAGTTCATATAATCATCACTGAACACATATGATGGATTAAAAATAACCATTTGATAGTACTAATCCTTTTTTGAATTCCCTGCAAATTAGAAAGATAATGCATATAAAAATTTGAAAATCATATTACCTATGATATCTGTAATCTTGTATCTTGACTCTCCATCATCCTCTATTAACTCTGCCCGCACTGCATTCATCGCACTTACTTTCTTGAAGTCATCTGGTCTCAGAAACAAGTACTTGAAACCCTGTATGGTAGGATGACAAGAAAAGGCTGATAGTTGTGGTAAAAAAAGACAAAGTGAAAGAAAATATTTAAATTAAAATATTTACAGACCAATCTAAAAAAAAAGCCCTGCACTTTGGTCACAGATATTTAAGTGATGTGTATATGGTATTTGTCTGATATTTAAGTGATGTGTATATGGTATTGATATTTAAATGTGTGTATGGTATTTGTCTAGTATTTAAGTGATATGTATATGGTATTTGTCTAGTATTTAAGTGATATGTATATGGTATTTGTCTAGTATTTAAGTGATGTGTATATGGTATTTGTCTGATATTTAAGTGATGTGTATATGGTATTGATATTTAAATGATGTGTGTATGGTATTTGTCTAGTATTTAAGTGATATGTATATGGTATTTGTCTAGCTATAGGACCATTAATTTGCTACCACAGGCACAAATCTAGACAGTCATAGACTTAAGCAAGGGTCTGAAGCTGGGACAGAAGATACAAAATATTTTGTTGCATAAATACAAATGTGATAACAAACATGATTTATTATAAATTGCAATGACATTATTCACTGGTACTTATATTACATCCAATTTGTTTCTGAAAAAATGAAGTATGAAATAAAGTTTGCCAAATACTATACAACTTTATTTTTACATTTACTGCAGTTGTGGTTATATATTTATTGCAAACTTAATCCTGCCTTTTGAATTTTATTAATTTTCTATATTCTCAAAGCATACTGTTTATAAGACAAGATATGAAAATAGTTCTTCCATATATTTGGCAATCTTGGTAAATGCATTCCTAATGAACAAAAATGATAGGAAACAATGAATTTAAAGGAAACAATGCATGGAAATAATAATGTAAAATCAGATGAATTTTTGAGACCATAAATAAGAAACAATGAGACAAAAACTGAAATGCAAACATGGATGGAATGTGGACAGAACACAAACAATCACACAAATGAAATGCAGATTTGGTAAAATGATCTATTTCAGAGTCTGTACATTACAATACCAAATGTACATGTACCTTATCTGGATCATTGGGATCTTCCCATGCTACCCTGAATAAGTGTTTAACCTCCTCAGCCAGTCCAATTCTAGCTCCACTGTTGGCTGAGATGTAGATTCTGGGTACACGCTTAATGCGAGCCAGCTCTGATGCTTTCTGTAACATAATGTAAGAACATAAAATGCTGTGGCAAATTTTGCAGACAAGACCATCAATCACTCCAGTATACTGTGTAACCTGAAGCTAAATGTAAATGAAGGACAAAATATTTTGCAAATATTTTTTTTAGGTGGTAGTACCAACTAAGTCAACTAAGTTTTCACTGAGTTGCTTTTTTTAGATCCGGGTACTGACAATTTATATAGGATATTTTATCAGTGTTCATTTCATGTCATCAAAATTTATTTAAAAAATTTGAGCTGTTAATTTTCTTTGAGCATTTTCAATGCACTCATTTATTCATACATATGCAATAGTAAATTATATGAAGACAGAAAAAACTTTTTGATTAGAGAATGTATGGCAAATGTTTATCATGGAAATCACTAATTTATTATGTGTAATAAGGGCTTCAACTGTTTTTCAACTTTTTCTCATCTGAATGATGTTAATATCCTCAAAGATTAGCATAATCCATTTTGAGTCTAGTACTAAGATCAAGAAATTCCAGTTGAAAGGTTACATATTTAAACCTTTTGTGAGGTTCTGATGAGAATCCTGCAAAACAATAATAATGCAAATCAAAGGCTGACTTCCTTGTCTTGGTTTTAACCATGCACACAATTATTTTTAATAATAAATTTGTTTTAAATAGATCTTACTTTAATCTACAGGTATAATGATTTGTTTCATTACATCCATGAAGTCATAATGAACATTATGATTTCATTAGCATTCATATTATCATACCAAAACATCATCAAATGGTCACTTAACAGAAACGAGACACCTCATATCTGAAAGATAAGGATGAGAAACCCACATTCATACCTTGAATAGAAGATCTTCTTGTGGTCCAAAGGAGCCAATTTTGTGGGTAATGTCATTGGCTATAACAATGATTTCTCTGCATTCAGGGTACTCAGGAGTCTTCAGTGTCATCTGCCAGGCTACCATCCCAATCTACAAAATCAAAGTATTGAAAACACTGATGACTTGGAGGGTTAAAGTGATGCTAAGTTAACTTAGATCAAATGCAAGGACTAAGTATTGTGATGATGTCATTCATGGTCCCTTTTAGTATGGTTTATGGTCTCCTCAAAATAAACTTGATATTATTTTCTATATTTGACAATGTTTTTAACTGTTCAGTCACATACCCAAACAATACAGAGAAAGCTAACCTTAAGCTTTCGTCCTCACGTTAAGGTCTTCATCAGCAGACTGATTTAATCTCTATTGACTGTTAACATCGCTTGATGAAATGGCAAGTGATGTCCCATCAAGTGAAGTTAACAGTCAGTAGAAATTAAATCAGCCTGTTGATGAAGTCCTTATTGTGAGGACAAAAACTTCAGGTTAGTTTTCTCTATATTGTTTGTGTATGTGATTGAAAATTTATAAACACTAACAAATATGAATAATCATACTGCAGAGTTAAGCTGTCACCAAAGTAAATATTATGTTTCTAAATTTCTTTTTTTTCTATATGCCACAACAGAATTTGTATCAACATTTGAATCATTTGAAAAATTACTGCAATGATTTCCTTTTCCAGGTATTTTCAACTACTGTTTCAAGTAGCTCCATCAGTGGAAAGATGTCCAAGGGAAATAACTATTGTGGAAAAATGATGAATTCTCAAAGCCTCAATTTTTTGACATTATTTCATGAAATGTTCCCCTAAAATGGGCCAGAGGAAAAAGTAAAACTTAGTGCAAATCTACAGCAAGCACACAGGTAGCCTACCAAGCAGTGTGAGAGAAGTGACAGCTGAACAAACAGATGGACAGACAGACAAATATGGGCGATGACAACACTGCTCTTTGCTGTACTGCAGAGATAATAAAATTCTCTAAGCAGTTTAGAAGGAGATGCAATAATAAGCTTAATTATTTTACAAAATTCTCCTTATTCACCATTTTTCAAGAAATTATCCCAAAACTGGCCAAGAAAAAAAACCCAATTTTTTTCCAGTAAAATAAGTTTCTTCAGTAATATTTACCCAAGCATAATGCCTTAGGGAGAATTATAACCTCACAAATCTCGCCCTACTTGGCTAAACATTTTAGGTAAGAAGCTAAATGTTACCTGCTCACGTTGGTGGCAGTTAGATTTCATCTAGACACAAGGATTAGTGTAAAATCCAGTGAATACTTTGATTACTATTGAAGCAGAGTGCATGCTCTCTAAATGGATGTTAACTGTGGAGAGGTTGTGTATTATGATCAGTAAAATATTCCTGAAGAATTGGTTTCTTCTTCAGATACATTGCCTGATCATAAAACCTTAAGAAAATAGGTGAGAGGAGAAGGAAGTATCATCCCCTTACCATACCATCTCTGGTCTCCTAAAGTATATGAGGCAGCTTCTAGATAGATAACCTGGCTAGAGGTCAGACTCCATAAGCCAGGGTGTAAAAAGAGAAAAAAAAAATCCCTTCTAAAAATCAAGTGAAAACTGGGAAGCCACTAAACAACCAGGAAAGGAAACCTATATTACAGCAGTCAGAGGCCTCACCAGGTCTAGCTGAGCCTTTAGGAATGAAAGACCACACAGGTAAAAGATGGAGACCCCTACTTTCATTCCATGGCCAGGGAACAGTTTCACTGTATCTCACTGATTCTGCCCACCATTGCTAGTGTGAATAATAGGCAGATATTACAGGAGAGGTAAGCCAATGAAGTCCATGAGGTTCAAATGCTGTCGTATTAAGCTAGGCACCCACAACAGATTCCACTTTGAGCAAAAACGCAGAGTCAACACCTTTGAACATACCAATTTCCATAATGATGAAGTATGCCTTAAATCATGGAACAGTAGCATTTCATCATAATTGGAGCTGATTTACATCAAAGAGCAAAAGTAGGAAGTTTGAGGTATTGATGTGTTAAGCGGTGCAATGTGTTTGTGCTGAAATTATCAGGCAAAAATTCTCCATTTTCTAAGAAAAATACAGAAGGCTGTCTCACTTGAGTAATTTTCTCCATGATTTGCTGAGAGAACTAGATTGATGAGGTCACTTATAAATTTTTTTCCCCACTTGAGTGAAGCAATCATGATAAGGCAACACTCCAAATTCTCTTGCATTCTATATAACCTAAGAATCAGAGGTTTTTGATGGTAGAGTATGCATCCAAACCAATCCAATCTATGGAAAGAGCATAGACTTCCAAGGCCTTCGGATCCAGGAGAGGTGAGACAAAGGATGGGAGTTTTGCAATCTCCTTGTTACTAATAGATCCACTAGTGTTTGATCCCAGTGGGCACATGTGTTTCAAAAGCAAGGGATGAAACAACCATTCTGCTTGAACAAGATGATTCTTCATGGACAGTGAGTCTTGTAATCAGCCTGTATTAGGACAATTCATGGATCTGTCATTGATGTAAAGGTCTAGGAATTGTATTCCCCCTTACCTTCTGAGATAATTCACCATAGTTGAGTTGTCTGATAGAATAAAGATGCTCTTTCCATTTAGATTCTTCTGCCACCAATGGATAGCTTTACTTAGGGCTTCCATTTCCACGATATTTATTTATAAGTAATAGATGACCCCGAGTCATCCACTCTCCACCTTCTTTCTGGAATGATTGAAGGGGATGTACACCCCAGCTTGTTGTGCTTCTGTCCATACAAACCGTTGACTCATAGGTTGTACCTGCTGGTTACAACCTGATGTAAGCCAAGTGTGGTTCTCCCAGATGGACATCTAATGCAATGTTGTTCTAAGAAGCAAAGCTTTGGCTGCCATTGGGACAACAGTATTATTTGTAATTTCCCCATCATAGGCGACCTAGGACAATGATGTCCACTGTCACATTGAATAAACCCCTTACACAAAGGGTTCTAGAGCTGAGAGATGGTTCTCTAAAAGAACTGAAGGTAGCTTTGAAATGATCAGCACCTAGATACAGTGGCCCTATACTGACGATAGCCCGACATGGGTCCAATTCTGGATAAAGACTATGTGGTTATGATGCAGAAGTCCATGTCATGCTACCAGGGTGGGATAAGGAACATTGGATTCCTATCATCTGTCTTTTTAAATGCAAGTCAAGGCTGTATCAGAATATGTGATGGCTATATGTGACACCAATCTGATGACAAAGTTCAACTTGATGAAATAAAGCCACTGTTTCCTTTTTGGAGCCATGTTCATAGGACTTACTAGCAACTGTCATTTCTTTGTTGTCAAAAGAAAGAAGCAAGAAGAGTGGGAAAATTGAGATAAAGTAGACTTCCCTTTAAAGAGAACACTTTTCTAACTTGCTTTTAAGGTAGAAAACATCCTGCATACTTGAATGTGGATTGTGTTGCTGCTCAGTCTGTTGAGAGCATGCTACTCAGCAAGTGTGGAAGTAGTAACTTGTGTATTTAGCACCAACCCCTTATCAAGGGGAGATCATTGTCTAACTGACATCAATGTGGGCAATAATTGTTAGCTTCTTTGCAATATAGTGCCTGGGAAGGCTGGATTTATGAGGCAGTAGCAGTTCTTTCATAATGAAAAGGTAATATATTTTAAGACAGTTTCAATAAAATCTTCCATGCAGTGGGAATAAAGATGTGCTAACAAACAATTTCTAAAATATCCCTTTCTCTTATAATCAGATAAATCCTTTTTAAAAGTTGGCCCTGAGTGAAAATCTTACTGTGCAACTACATAAACCTAAGGCTGCATTATTTACAGTGTAATGACTTTGTTTAGTTCAAATACATAAACCTAAGGCTGCATTATTTACAGTGGTAATGACTTTGTTTAGTTCAACTACACAAACCTAAGACCTAACGCTGCATTATTTACAGTGGTAATGACTTTGTTTAGTTCAACTACATAAACCTAAGGCTACATTATTTACAGTGGTAATGACTTTGTTTAGTTCAAATACATAAACTTAAGGCTGCATTATTTACAGTGGTAATGACTTTGTTTAGTTCGTTGCCTGTAATATTTACAAAATTGGTAAATGTGTAAATAAAATGCATGTGCAACTCATTAAATCCAGGATCTACCCATTCCATCAAAATTATGTATTTCCACATTTCCGCTTTAAGGATTGTTTAGTGGGATTTTTCTGTTAATTCTTTTCTTAAATTATCATTTAACATCATTTTAACATCAAAAGTGGCAACACTAGGAAAAGCATAAGTTGACAAGAACTGGTTGTGGCACATGATACACATCAGGTTAATTTACTGGTAATGCCAATAAAACTGTCTCTAGGTGCAAGGAAAGATTGCCTGTTAATCTGTTGTGTTTGAGCCTTTGATGTTCCCTTGAAATTACATTAATTAATGAAATAAAAACACTGCAAGAACCTCTCCATTATGATTAGCACATTTTAAATTGATCAAAGAATGTCTCCAATTTTCTAAAAAGTAAGATTATTATGGTTAAATTAAAAAAAGTAACAACAAGTTGGGTGCCCAGAGTAAAAGAATGGAAAAGTAGGGCCAATAGAAAGCCAGTACAATATGACTGTAATGCAAAGCTGCCAGAAATTTTCTTAAGTGGTCATGATTGTCATTGGGGGAGGGGGTAAACTATACCATATGGTAGCTGATGGATGACATTATTATAAGGTGTTTAAACACCTAATTTAAAACAAGAACTTTATGATTTTGTGTGGTTTCTGTAACAATAAATGTATAAGGTATCTGCATACCCAACTGCTACTCAGCAGGCAATATTCTTCATTGTTTTGTATATCTCTTCTTCAAAAAAGCCTTTGTAAACTGAAAATTGAGGGATCACAGTCAACTTGTGCGATCTTTCACCAATTATTTCAAAAGCTGCAAGACTTAGCATTTTTGTCAGAATCATGCAGCCTAGCAGCATCCCTGGGTAATGTATCTGAAGAGTCATTTTGTGGAGAACAAAACATCCCCAGCCCACAATTTGAACATAAACTGAAATGTTTATCAAAGATCAACTTATTATGAACAAATTTTCCTAAAACAATGGTTCTGTGGAACTCATCTCACCTGCAACAGAGCTAATATGTATTTTGTTCGACTCTTAAAACATTTTTTATTGATGATGTGACCAGCACAAGTTACATTAAAGCATTAAAAGTGCTACTTTTTATATTTCACATATACTCTGCAGCTAAGACAAATATGCAATAATCTACAATGGTACCTCATTTTCACCAGGGTTCCTATTCTGCATGCAAATTCTACCATGTCCATCTAACACCAATTCAGTGAAGGTCACAAGGTCACCTGGTATTTGATCATTGGCAACATTTTCATTTTCACATTTTAAGCTCCAGATCTTACTCAAAGCCTTAAATAGAAAAAATATAGGCAAATAAGACAGTAATATCACCTGATATAGGATGCAATGTTCCATTTAGACTCTAGCAAGCCTTGCAGAGCTTACTCAAAGCCCAAAATAGTTTAAATGTTCAGTCATTTGGTCAGAACATCAGTTGGAATATAATGACTTACACCAAATTTGATGAACTTCCAAAATAGCCAAAAATACATAAATTACCATATCTCTATTTTTCTTACCTTCAGTAAATGGACTAACCATATTTACTGGTATATCTATTTTTACACCATCAGGCCATGTCTATCTACTCTGAAATGAGCAATTTTGTGGAAAGGGCTATTTTTAAATATGTGTCAATTAAGTACATTTGATATTTACTTTTCACTTCAACAAATATGTATTACCTCTTTTTGCATTAAATGATTCATAAATCTTTGAATAATGATCATACACTGTTGGTAGTGTTCCAAAGTTTGCTTTATTGTTTAGAAATGAAATAAAGGATTCTTTCTAATCCAGTTCTTTTCCACCATTTGGCAGTTAAATGTTGTCTGTTCAAAGTTAGAGTGAGTTATCTAGCTACAATTGGCCTGGGAAATATGTGAATTTAAGCAACAATATGTGCTATGTTAAATTAGACTGTCTAATTAAGAGGAAGTAATATGCCATAATATTTAATCAACTAGACAGCTTGCCTAATACAACATATATAATTTCATTCTTTGTAATAATTTATGTTTAATGTATTTACATACAATTTTTATCAACAACCAAAATTGTGTCTCTAATAAGGAAATAGAATTTTAAAAAGAGGCAAATAAGTTATAAGGAAATCTTCATGCTAAAGATAGTGAAAGGTTATGTTGCTTCTGGCAATTCATAAACTGTAGGATCTGTCTTTGTTTCAGGTTTTTAATTTTGCTTGTCTCCCATCAAATATTTCCTATGAACAAGCCATGTATGATTCACATATTATGTATCATCCCTTACTTGTCGGAACATTTCTGGGAAGTCATAGACAAAGGTGGTGCCACTTTTTTGTGCTTGGTATCTCTTAAGCTGAAGATGGTCCTTGGTTACATATGGTGTGCTGACAAGCAGGCCATGCAAGGGTCCCTGTTTAGTCCCATAAGACTGGAACATCACCTGTTAAGTATGAAATTCCAAGTAATCTTTATCATCCACATTCTGATTATATTAATTACTGCATTATTCGCATCGTGAGTACATCTCTCAAAATTTTTATTACATTTTCTACAATAAAAAGTACATCTCCTTAAATACAGTGGGTATCTCCTAAGATACAATGTACATCTTGGATATAATGTATATCTTCTAAAATAAAAGGTAGATATCCTTAGATACAATGTACATCTTAGATACATCAGATGTAATTTACTGCTTACATACAACACACATTTTTGATACAAGTTACAGCTTCATAGATAAAATGAAGTCTCCTCAAATACAATGTACATATAAATAGATATAATTTATATCAGATATAATGTACATCTTAGATACAATGTACAATTCCTTTGATACAATTTACATCCACTTAGATACAATTTACATCTAAGATTACAATATACATCTACTTTGATATAATTTACATTTATTTTAAACAATGTACATCTCCTCAGATACAATGCACATCTTATTAGATACATTGTAAATCTCTGATACAATGTAAATCTTCTTTGAAACTTTATTTGGATTATCCCAATTCCTAATAATGAAAGTTATTTCCTGGAAATATCAGAATAAATTAAAAATTCAAAATATAACATATTTAAATGACAATCCCAACTGAAACAAAGATTTTTTCTGGAAAGTGGTATTCCACAATAAATTTTAATAAAATGGTAATTCAAATATTTGGAAGAAATGGTTCGAGTCAATACAAGTTAGGCATAATTGGCTGCTAGAGAAATAATTATTTACTATCATCTAATGTATATTACTTAGAAATGGTTCATTTGGATAGCCAGTTGTAGTCATGCATACTGTTTCATGAAGTTCCCTGTAAACAGATATAACACAGACAATAATACTGACTGTACATCCAAGCTGCAATTCATTATGATATTCCTTCTCTTCATGTATATTCTTTACCTGTCCTGTACGCGAGTCTGTGATCTCTCTGTACATACTGATGTTCAGGTAGTAGCCACTCTCATTGGTCAAGAAGAGACGGATTGGGAAACTGGTCCCTGATGAGGTAATCCTATGAGAAGAGGAAATTAAACTCTACAATATTTTCAATACTAAGAATTCAGCAGACTTGACAGCAGCATTTCTGTCTTCTCTTTATCTTGTTTATGCTACAGTCTCATGTTGTTGCCTAGTTTATTTTAGGCACAAGGGTGTCAATCAGGGGGAAGATACTTTTAGAACTATTCCTATGATGATGAAATGTGTCAAGGAAGTCCCAAAACTAGCCCTCTCCCCAGTTAATTAATTTTCACAAGAAAAATCGTTCTGCACATATTTACTTAAGGAACTGCAAAATGCACAGACCCAGAACAGGTATTGCATAATGTGGGTCAATACAGTTTGTTAGGATTAATCAGAAAACAACATAGACCTTGATCTGCTGGTGCAGTATGGAATAGCTGATACGGGTCTCCATTTTTGTTAGCTTATGAGTGAGTATATATGGTATTCATTTTCCCCCAAAATGAGTTTATCTCTGAAATTAATACCAAGAAGAGTAGTCGCATTTAAGTATCTGATCAAATATGTAGCAATGCTATGCTTATAATAAATCATGATAAACTAAGCTATAAGTGAAAAGGGTGCTGGGAAAGGCATGTTTGACAAGTGTGAGTGTGGAGAAGACAATTTGTCTTCAGGCTATTTGTCACTGTTCTCTTACTAACCTGATTGTGAACTTAAGTTCAGCATGCAGGACTCTCAGTTTTATCAAACGACTCCCATACCTCATCACCATACTGCGTACTGTGTCCTCCAACTACAAAGGAAAAAAAAAAACTTGAAAAGTTTTAGTTAAAAACCCAAAGACAAAAAGTCTTCGTCTCACCTGCAAGCACTGCTACAGCATGTATTGATTAACATACAAAACAATGTTATCACAAATACTTTCACAGTCATGGCGTCTAATCATCTGTTCATGCTGACAAGACGATAATATATCATTATTACACTTGGTTAAACTGGCATTGGATACTGATGTCTAATCCATAATTCCATATCTCACATTTAGAACTATTTAGGCATCTGCTCTGATATCTGAACATCGATATACACCTAGCTGAACTTTTATAAATCAGGATTTGTTCTGAATTTTATTCAAATTGTAAAGCCAAAAATATTTAGGATTGCAAAAGAATGGGCATGTAATAAATTGCAAAAGCACATTCATGTTTTGATTAAAGAAAGCTTGTTTGATATAGCATAGGAAAACTACTTGGCCCAACATGTTTGACTGATCCTTACACTGCATCAAATTTGTTCTCCATATTAAGTCATAACAAAACATGTAGTTTTGTGTATATATTGTTTTAGTGACAGAGATCTTCAAGTTAAACAGCAAATTTTTATCATGAGAAATTTTGTTGCATTGTGTATATGTCTGAATAATCCCATTTTGTTGGGTGTGAGTGACAAGAAAGATCACATAATACAAAAAAACAAGAGTACTGGCAAATACACATGAATACACCCATTTTCTGAACTTTAACTTTTTCCTACCAATGACCTTGACCTTTGTGCAAGAGTATATGACAACTGCTGACATGGCTCCAGTTTCAGAAAAGAGGCACAAATGGTTTAGATATTACTTACCTGGTTAGTTGACATAAATCAGAATGTGAATGCAAATTTATACATGCATGGAAAACTGACATATTAGCTACAGTTTCATTAGAATATCTTCAATGGTTCATATAACTTATTATGGACAAGGAGACAAGTACATGCAAGGATACATGCCAAAGCATTAATTCTCCCTTGCTATCACTGGACAGAGAATGCAAAATGCTATCTTGTTATGATATACATATATATGGGCACAGTTTCATAAAAATATTTTTTGTGGTATGAAAGTTACAATCTGAACAAAGATATATCACGTTCATTATTTATTACATTTTTCTTTGCAGTGACCTTGATATTAATGCGGTCATGGTACACTACATACTGCCCAGTTATGATATATAACTGCACCAAGTTTCATTAAAAAAACTTCAGTGGATCAAAAAGTTGTACTCTAGACAAGGATTAAAGTCATATAATTAAATTTTTTCCTTGCTTTGACCTTGTTCTTAATTCAGGGGGAGTGGCTATGGAACATGACACCATCAATGCAAGATATATGAAACTGGCTAAAGTTTAGATTAAAATATTTTCAGTGGTTCAAAAGTTTTATTCCAAACAAGAATACAAAAATCACCAAATTGTATTTTCCCATGCCATCACCAATATCCTGAGACAGAAGGCATGTGTATGGCACACATTATACCATTTTGTAATGGAATATATAAAGTTTCATGAATATGTCTCCAAAAATTATGGATCAGAGAAGCAAATGACTGGATGTATAGATTAATGGGCATTAATGTAACAACTACACCTGTCTTAAGACATGCAAATAAAAATATAATTTCTTGACAACCATATATCAAAAGGATACTGTTTGTAATTGGCATATCATTACACAAATACTGTTAATTCATATGAACTTATGTATATGTAATTTAATTACTTCTGTGTTAGTTTTAAATTTATTTTATCTTATTTCATCACATATTATTGTAATGATAACTTTATTCACTGGAGTTGATATGTTTTCTGGGAAATTCAGTTCAGTTTGTTTTGACCTGATAAAAAAATAATTAGTAGAAACATTGTATCTTTTTGTGACCCTGATTCACTGCCAGTTTTGAGTTTGTAGTAAACAACTTTATTATTGAATCTTTTAGTAAGATTTATTTAGTATAATCAAATTCATCCATAGCATGCTATATTTGGCATGTAATGTTTCTGCATTCCTTGAAAGTGATCACATGACCCCATACAAGTATTTGTTCTACATTGTAGTTGGGTTTAAAACTCGTGTTATTAAAGTGATTTTAGCCATTTTTGCATTTAACGGAGCTCAAAGGTGTTTTTATTGGCATCTACTAATTTATTTTTATTTAAATTCAATTTTAAGTAATTTATTTTCCCTGGAAATTAATAGTGCTCATTAGAATTCTTGGACAAAGACATTTATTATTCAAATTCCAAACTGGAATATTATTTTTGGTTATTCTACAAGGAACTGTTAACACATCAGGACTAACAGGTTATATAAGATGTCATTGCTTTTCATATTGGAACTTCATTGGATTGAAACTGTGACAATTCATTGGTAGTACTTTTATTTATTAATTCTATGATTATTTTTGGATTAGTTTCATAAACTGTAAGTCATTTTTTCATATTTTTACATTGTTTTGTAGGCAAATAAGTTATTTTACAAAGCTTGTTGGCTTCACTCTTTTCTTTGTTTCTTTTGTATGAGCCTAGACAAGTAACATAACTCATATTTCAGAAATCAAAATTGCTGAAATGTCCTTTTTTATTACTGCAATTGTGAGTAAATACTCTTAAGAAAACTGCTCAAACTTTGATATGGTGCAGTGGATTTATTCTTCTGTATATCACATTTTTTTAAAAGCAAACAGTTATTAAAGTTTCTAATTCACTCAGCAAAATGACTGCCATTCATCCTAGAAAAACACCAGTTTTAGACCAGTACAAAGTAATATTACCTTTCCTGGATCTGAAAGGGTGAGGGTTGGAACAAAGTTCAAGAAGATGTGATTGCAGTCTGTTCTTTTGGCCTGAAAGAAAAACAACTATCATGATTTCTTTATAAAAATGCAGATATCCATAAAATAAAAATGCTAGTTTTTTTTCATGACAGAATTTATGGAAACTTCTAAAACAATGCTTAACTCTCTTGATGTAACTTCTTTAATAGCATAATTTAAACGAAAATGTGTGCTTTATAAAATGGCTGACCTATCAAGAGGTAGACAAAATGGTGAAAATATTCATGCACTATTTTAGTGTTTGGTATGGTGGTCTCTTTTAAGGGAGGGCATCTTGAAAAGCGATAAGTGCCAAATACAGTACATCACTACTGGTCACATGCTTCATTATAACTCCATTGCAACAGACTGGCAGACTCTGCCTCATTATAATATGGGATCACTATTTGGTACTGCTGACAATGTGACCATGACATGCATTTACAAACATTGTATTATATCAATAATAAAAAGTTGGAAGCAATTAGCAAAATAAATAAAAAGTTGAACATATTAAATATAAGCAAACTAAATGTCTTTTACTAGTTTATATTTGTCAAAAAATTGTGAGTTATGTGTTCAATCTTGATCCCCAAGTTTCAAATGGTCTGATCTATCCTTAAGTTCCTTATATGCTGAAGTAGCAATATCCATTTATCTAAGTAAAATTTACTCCAAACATTTTTAAAATAAGATATTTATGTAATAAGAACATACTGTAGGATGAGAGAAGGCAACTTCTAGAGAATCCATGGCTTCTAGCAGAGTTTTCTCCCCCTCATTGTGCAGGTACTCAAATGATGCCTCCTACAGAAAATATATGTACAGTGAATAGCATTGCCATATTAAATATAACTTTAGGTTATAACAAAATTATATTGTTAAAACTACATATCATTATATCACAAGAGACCAGAAATGACTCTGCAACAAGCAATTTAAGAACATCATTGAATAAAGAGTTTACAGTACCAAACACATGCAAATAGTACCTCTGAACATCAAGACTAAATAAAGGGAGCACTGTCAACTGCCATTTTGATGCTATTTAATAATGATGTGTTTTCATACATGCTTTATGTGTAAAAGAATGGCATAGGTCATCCCTGTTTGGAAGATTTTGTTTAAATTTTTTCATATTTAGCATGGAATTGAGGTTTGATATTTGTGGCATATGTATGGAAATATTAACCGATGATGTATGTGGTATATATATACACATAATATATGGCAGCTTTACCCATATGTGGCACATTTACTAATGTGTGACATTTATACAAAATATGTGTGACATTTATCCATTATAAGTGTGGCATATTTACCCATGCATACCAACCATTGTTAATTGTGCATAGTTAATATGGTACACTTTCTTCCAACACAAACTGAAAAGATTTATGCTAACAAACATGTACCCGATTGATAGGCAGACAGTAAATGATGGATAACAAACCTTCCCATAAGCTCTTGGAGATAAAACTTGACTTACATAAGAAATGTGGCCTTTTTCTGCCTTGATCTTTGTTTTTGATCCCTTTCATTTATACCTAAACTTACTCAGTACCATATATCGGATTGTGCTGATGTGCTGTGAAACCCCAAACACATAGATGGCACTAAAAACTTAAGTGTTTAGAAGATCCTGTGATCAGGTAATAACTCTAAAAACACTGTAGGAAGACAGTGATTTGTCAAAATGTGCATCCTCTGATGATGATGATGATGATGATGATGATGATGATGATAACATTTCCCAAGTCTTGGGGCAATCCACTGAAATCAGTGAGTCTAAGAGATCACAATACTGTCAGACACTACATCCAAATCAAAAAGGCCAATTACTCTATACACAGGTGATGGCCATATTACCCAAGTTCCATGGCAAGATGAGCAGACACATATACTGAAAGATGATAATTATATAAAAATCAGTGATGTGCATTTCTTTGATAAATTAAAAGTGGTCTCAAATGAAATAATATAAGCATCAAATGACTTTGTAACAAAGAACATCATACAGTAAATCAGTGCTAAAATGGAATAACTACCTTAGTGATCAGATCCGAGTGACGAATGATACATCGTACAAACAGTCTGTAGTCTGTTGTGTCCTGGCCTTTGGCAACTTGCTGAGAATGAAAGAATTATTTATATAGTAAAAGTAAAATTAAAATGTAAATTTGCATAAATTTAGAAGAAAAAAAATCAATAAATTCAGAATATGTTTTAAAATTTACTCTTGGATAAGATGTAATAAAGAACCATTTTTAAAAATTGGAAGTGCTGCAGGCCCCAAAATTTTGTTTTTGTGTTTGACTTAACTTTTAAAGTAGCAGATAAAAGAAAGCTTTGACCAAGTCATTTACCTAAGCCAGGTATTCAAGTCATTTACCTAACACAGGTATTCAAGTCATTTACCTAAGCCAGATATTCAAGTCATTTACCAAAGCCAGGTATTCAAGTCATTTACCAAAGCCAGGTATTCAAGTCATTTACCAAAGCCAGGTATTCAAGTCATTTACCAAAGCCAGGTATTCAAGTCATTTACCTAAGCCAGGTATTCAAGTCATTTACCAAAGCCAGGTATTCAAGTCATTTACCAAAGCCAGGTATTCAAGTCATTTACCTAAGCCAGGTATTTAAGTCATTTACCTAAGCCAGGTATTCAAGTCATTTACCTAAGCCAGGTATTCAAGGTGCTGATGTTGGAGTAATCAAGATTTGTTTACCACATTTCATATATGTAATGATTTCTATAAATATCAATAAATGTTTTTCAAAAATGTATTTGTCGCACAAAATTAAAAGTTGTGAATTTGTTTAATGACAGTTTTCTCCCTGCTTACCTTGGCCTTGCCAAGGTAGACGTGCATCCTGTAGTTATCAGTAGGAATGGCTTCCAGGTCAAAGTTCCTCATCCTATTGATCTCAAGCTGAAAAGCTAGTCCAGGCTCCAGGTGGCGGTAAATACCATCCTCCAGGAACTAGAATAATCAAAGGAATGGAACATTAGTACTGATGAGAAGGTTAATTGATTTTTATAGAAATTTCTTGTTGGTTTTATGTTAGTTTAAGTTTTACATGCTCATTCATTTTTTATAGCCTCTTATTAGATAGTCCTCCTGAACTTGAATAATCAAAAGAAGATAAAATCAGTACCAGCTTGTTCCATTTTTAGGCATCAATACAAACTGAAAAATACTGTAAAATATAAGACAAAATATGTTCACTGTTTCTCAAGAATTCTTTTTACACAAGAAAATAAAAAATAAGAAAAATGTGTTTCACAGCAATATATCAGTCTTTGACAAATTGTCTTATTGCCTATCCATGTTACACGCTTTTGACAAAAAGTTGCATTGTCAATCCATGTTTAAATAAGTCTTAATTAAATTAATTTATTGTCTATGTTTATATCAGCCTACGACAAATTGGCTTATTGTTTATCTATGTTTATACCAGTCTTTGACAAATTGCATTATTACCTATGCTCTAACTCATTACCAATTCAAAAACAAAAAGAAAAGTCCCTAAAAAGAACTAAAGCTCTACTGGGTGTAAATAATTTCCTGGAATTCAAGACCATTTCTTTGTTGTAACTGCAGAGTGTAGAAATCATTATTGATATTTCTGAGTAATAAGATTTTTAAATTGGCTGCTGTGGTGGATGTCAGATGGGCAACATATTCATTTATGCCCAACAAGGTGTCACAAAAAGTCTTTTGGTGGAAACCCCATGCTGACATGATATTCTGTTTTGATGGTGCAATGATAAGACTTTCAAGCTGGATGTCATTCTGACCATATCAGTAGTATCGGATTCTATTTAGAACCAACCTGACATCATAAGAAGTTGTTTGATAAACCCACAATGATAAACTGAGCAATCTTAGAGAAGTAATGATATTTTAAGTCAGCTAGGAGCCATTTTCATTTATAACCAATAAGACATAATAAGATGTTTCTCAGTGAAAACCCATTGCTGATGGGACCATACCTTCAAAAAAAATACTGATAACAAATATTTCAATATTGCCACTGTTAAAGTCAAAGTGAATGTCTGAATGGTACCATTAGAACTCACTAGATATTCAGTAGTTTAATAAAAAACCCATGTTGAAAAGACCATCCATTCAGGAGTAGTAGTAGTAACACCAGAACAATAACACCAATACTGGTCACCAGAATTACACCATTTTCATTTGGGACCAACAAAGTCTTCATTGTGAAAACCCATTGCAATATTACTTTCCATTCAACAGAATCAGCAATAAGGTTTTCAAGGTGGCCAAGATAGTCACCAGTCTGATCATCTGATTGGAATCATATTTTCATTAAGTATAAACTAGACAAGTCTTTTTTTTTATTTTAATAATCCCATGGCAAGATTACTTTTTGATCAGGATGAGAAATGATAAAAAGATTTCCAGAAAGATATATTAGTGGTATAATCGACATCAGATTGGCACTATTTTCATTTAGAACCAACCTGTAAGCAGTGAAACTGCCATAATGATACAACCAGCCATTCTGAAGGAGTAATGATAACAAGATTTTTAGGATGGTCACTGTGGCAGCCATCATGACAATCTGCCAGTCATCATTTTCATTTATGACCAATCAAATATTTAAAGTCTTCTAGTAAACAACCCCATGTTAATATTTACTTTAGTAGCAACATTAGGATTTTCAACATGGACATTGTGACTGCCATATTGTAAATCCACATTTTCATTTAGTACCAACAATACACCATATGAATGAAAATCCCACGCCCCATGTTTATTTAGTACCAACAAAACACCATATGAATGAAAATCCCATGCCCCATTTTCATTCAGTACCAATAAGAAACCATATGAATGAAAATCCCACGCCCCATTTTCATTCAGTACCATTAAGACACCATATGATTGAAAATCCCATGCTGATATGACTGTTCATTCAGGAAAGTAGTGATAACATTTTAGTGATGGATGTTGTGGCAGCCATTCTGGATGTCTGAGCAGCACCATTTTCATTTTTATAGAATGAATGTGTGTCAACTTCAAATTAAGTAGTTTAGGATGAGTAGTGATAACAAGATTATGCTAACAGAAGGCTGAATGTCAGACAACAGACCATCCAAAATTTTATCTAACTCTATTAACCATACTAACAAGAGTATTTACAAAAATATTGTTCATAATTTCCAAACATTTATACAAAGAAAAACTTGCTATCTTTTGCCCTTGAATCAACTATAAAAATAAAGATTGCTTTTCTAAAATTAATTTTATATGCCATTTACACACAGAAGTGCTGTTTATGGCAAGCCATTTTAAAGAAAGGTTAAGTCCATCTGCAATAGAAATACCCATTTATTTTAAGGTGTTTTAGAGAAAGAATAATAGCAGTACAAGAATATTACAGAGATTAGAAGTATACCTTTAAATAATTGCTAACATGCACATGCTGTTTAATGGTACCTATACTACTCAATCTGCAAAGTTCATTTTCTATAACTTTTCTATCATGCCAGTAAAAGCGAAGATACAATACTTCATCATCATCATCATCTTCAATCCCTTAACCCATGAGGTTATCGGGGGTGCCACAGTTGACTTTACAACCAATTCTCTCCATCTTTTCCTGTTCTCTACTGTTCTTTGGGAATCTGCAAATCCCATGCCTGTCCACTCCTAAATGTTGTCTTCCTACCTCTTTTTCTTCTGCACCCTTGCACTGTGCCTTGCAAGACTGTTTTTGTCTGTCCAGATGTTCTTGAGACATGTCCGACATACCACTTCAGTTTGCACTTTTTTACAGTGGCGAAGAAGTCTTCATAGGATTCAATGGCTCATTGGATCCTCTTGTGGATTTTTGTTGGTTACATGGTCATTGTATGAGATGCCCAAGATCTTTCATTATTATTTTCATTTAAAAGGTATGAATCCTTCATTGTAGAGCTCAAGTGACCACCCATGTTTCACAAGCATACAGAAAAATGGATATGACAATTGAACGCATAGCCTTTTTTTGGAACCAAAAGCAATGTTAGTATATTTTCATATTGGTCTCAACCTTGTTATCGCTGCTGTTGTCTGGGCAATCCTGCAAAGTAGTTCTGGTTTGGAGCCCTCATTAGTGACAATTGATCCCAAGTACTTGAAGCTTGCGACTATTTCCAGCTTCTGTCCACTGACCTTTATTTCTGCCATTGGTGTTGTTTGTTATCAGGGTTTTTTTTGCACTGTACTCCATACAATATGTTGTGGAGGTTGTGTCAAGGTGCTCAACTAATTCATCCAGTTCTTTTTCATCTCCTGCTAAACCATCAATATCATCTGCAAAGCAAAGGTTGTTGATTGTTCTTCCTCCAATGCTGACAGTGTTATTGTGGTCATGCAAGGCATACTCCATGATCCTTTCCAGGAAAATGTTGAAGAGTGTAGGTGACAGTATTCATCCCTGTCTGACTCCACCTGTTCATCGAAACCAATTTACTCTGCTGCCATTGTTGAGGACAGCACTGGTGGCTTTGTCATAGATGTGCTCAACACCTGCACCAGGTTTGAGCACATATGTACTTCCTCATAGTTGCCGGTAAGGCTGCATCCATATCCTATCAAAGGCTTTTTTCAAATCTATAAAGACATGGTATATATTCTGCTGATGATGAAGGTATTTTGCACAAAGAAGTCTGAGATTGAAGATTTGTTTTGTGGTGCTCCTTCCTGCCTGGAAGACTGCCTGTTCTTCCGCAATAATTTCCTCTGCTTGAGGCTTTAGTCTGTTGAGAATTATCTTCAGCATGACTTTGCTCAGGTGACTGAAAAAACTGATGGTTCTACAGTTTTGGCATAGCTGTAGGTTTCTTTTCTTGGGGAGTACAATGACCAAGGACTGAGTCCATGTGGTGGGCCATTCTTCTGTCTGCAGTATCTTTTTGCAGATTGTTACTAGACTGTGACTATCTCTTCTGCTCCTGCTTGAATGAGCTCTGCTGGTATGCTGTCAATGCCGGTTGACTTTCCTTTCTTTAGTGACCTAACTGCTTCTTCATGAAAAATGGAGATGTCATAAATTTCTTCTAAGTGAAGGCAATTTAGTAGTGCTGGATCTCCTTGGGTCTTATGATTGTACAATTCTGAGCAGTATTCTGTCCAATGCCTGAGGATCTCTTGGTCTTCCATGAGGCATTTCCATGATTTGTCTTGGATGCTGGTAGTTTTCTCATGTTTATTGGTTATGAGATCTTTCACAAGTTGATATGCCATTTTGCTGTCATTTCTATTTCATACAATACTTATTTAAGATATCAATGCTTGCTCTCAAACTTAACATAAAAATATTAGATGTCAATTTGTACCTTTTCTAACTAAAATGTAAAACATAAGCAAAGAATATGGCTAACACATTTCTTTAAGGATTTCTGAATTTCTCTACCATAATTTATTGGCACATCACCAACATTTGTGATAAATGCAGGTACTCAGTAATCATTAATTATTTAGCCTTATTCTAATGATATACCACAATGAAAATTCTATACTTACATTAAACTTGGCTCTGTAGGTAAAGTACTTGGGCAAAGTTCTCTGCAAACAAAGAAACAATGATGAACAAAGTCATAGAATTTTATCATAATGCAAAGTAAAAACTATCATGCCATGCAAAGGCATCGGGCTCTGCAAAATCACACATCTTAAGCACAAAATGTTTTAGTATCATTGAAAATAAAACATGAACCTAGCAGAAAACTTAAACATCATATACATCTTTTAATGAAAACACATGACAGCATAACCTTCCATTTAGGGGCAGTAGCAATAACAAGATTTTCAAGATGGACACCATGGTGACTACAATGTATACTGACAAAAAGCACCATTTTCATTTAGGACCATTGAGGTATCATAAGAAGTCTTTTATCAAAAATCCTATGTCAATACAACCATCCATTCATGAGATGTAGCAATAACAAGATTTTGTTACAAAACATTGGATGTCTGAGATTAATTTTATTCAGGCTAAAACATCTAAACATCATAAAAGGTAATTAAGTGAAAACACTATGTAAATAAAACCATCTGTTCTGGAAGAGTGGCATTAACAAAAACTTCAAAATGACAATCATGGTGACTATACCTGATGTCAAAATGGCACTTTTTATTTTGGACCAACCAGACACAAGTTCTTATCAAAAACACTATACTGATGTAAACATTCATTCAGAAGCAGTAGCAATTAAACAATTGGCACAAAATATTCACTTAGGACCAACTAATCAATGGGAGAGAGGAAGGAAGTGATAGTGAAAGAAAAGAAAAAAACATCAGCCTAAATAAAGAGAATAACATACATTTTTGCCAATATACTTCCTGAATGAAAAAAGAACAGTAAAATTGGTTATAGCATTTCAGACAGTACAATGTAAAAAAGTATTAATTGAGAAAGGTTTTATCTAAATTCATTTATTTTTTTTAAAATGTTGATGTACTTGTCCGTGTCAATGATGCTGGGCATACATTTAGTAAACAATTTATACTGGCATGATTAAGGTCAGAACTCATATGTAATGGTAATACATTTTCAAGAAACAACATACTGGATTATGAATGCCAAGTCTCACCTTTAGTAACAATAATTTCAAGCAAGACTAAAAAGTTACAATTTCTCGTACCTGTTGAAGAACAACAAAAGTGATTCTTCTGATTCCTTTCTCTACCATGACAGCTTTCTGAAAAAGATTTTTAAGTGCTGAATCTTTCAGAGATTGTTAACTGGAAAAATTCTGTTTTAACCTGGAAAATCAGCTCATTTACACATTAATACAAATAACCTTAGAAATTTATTTTTGGCTACTCAAAGGATGTTTGCTTAATTATGCAAGGCAAAGTGAAAAAATAAATCTGTAAAACATGGAAAATTGTTGAATGGCTGAAAGGATTATCAGGTCATGTACATTATCAGGTCATGTACATATTAATAAAAAAACATTTCTTTAAAATACCTCTAGCAATTTTTCCAACATTGTGCTCACACGGTTTTTGTCCAAAAAAGCACAAATCTTTACAAAACATAATATAATGGTCTTAAAATCTAATCAGATAATAAAATACCAAAATGTATCTGTACAACTCAAGCAAAAATTGTCATAACTATGATTACAATGTTTTATGCCAAAAGTCCAAGTCCCAATAAATTCAAAATGTTTCCAAAATTGAAAAGCATATACGCAAAAAGAACATACCAGTCAATAATCAGGTCCCGAGACAAATTTTTTTGGCTCAGTATTTTTGGAGCTATCTTGCTTACAAGAAAGTGTGATCGAAGGAAGGAAAATACAAATCCAATGTTCCCCATCCATGTGTGTGTGACAATTACAACACAACTGTTTGGTAGTTATTAATTGCCCTTCCCCCATAATATATTACTACTATATCATGCTAAAGAAACTGGAGCTTTTGGCCTTTCCCAAGGTCACATTAAGATTGCTGACCCAGGCCAACATGGGTGGATACTGAACCTGCAAGCACTGGATTACAAATCCAATGCTTCATCATCCTAACTAATGATGCAACTCCCTAATACAACAAGAATGTATAGTTAAGAGCAATTGAGTCAATTCCCACACAATGACCTTTTCACAACATCTTTTGTCTCCCAAACTTCAAATTTCAAATTGCAAACTTCATTATTGCAAATAGGATTCTTAGGGCAGGGATAAAATAATAGCATATATTGTGTTAACAGTACATAAACAATAAGATAATCTTATTTGCTTCAACAGCTTTGCTACATTGCAGTCTGCACTGAAACATCACATTTTTCTGAGACACCTACATCACTGCAATACACATTTTATGTGCTCAAGTCACTATGAAAACTTTAACATATCTGAATGTCTGGTTTCCCAGATTTGAGCTGCAATATAGAATTTTCTATTTTGTGTGCACTCATTATCTACCAGCATTTATTACAATAAACACATTTTCTGAATTACCTTTCATTCAAAAGTATTAAGTCACATCTTGATTATATGCAAACATTTACCTCAAAATAAATCAAATCCTCCTTTTCATATGTGGGAGGGAACTTTAACTTCAAAAATATGTTACACTAATAACTGTTCAACACTTTACATTGCACCTTGGCAGACTACCAAACTGTTTTCATCACCTGATACGCTGTTTTTACATAGCTATTCAATGCCATCATCTAGTTTTATTACCTTCTGCAACCATAATGCCAATGCTACTGCCAAACAAACACAAAGTTTGACCTCAACTAATAAAAAATTGGAGGTGTATTACTTTATTTTTGGATGCAAAAGTGTGACCAGGATGTGCATAGGGACAAGATTTGGAGAACAAAGGATAAATATTGCAGGAAACTCATCAACCTGTGCTCCATGTACAACATGACTTTTTGAACTACAAGGTGCACATAACTTTTTTAAGTTTGTACAGTATTAAACTCTTATGCAGAAACCAGTCCTTTGCCTTGGTTGACAGTGACTGTAAACTTTAACTGCTAGACCCGTACAAAGACAGGTTTCTTGGTATTTCGGTAGCTACATATATATATATATATGAAGCTAAATTGAGCTGAATTCGGGTATTGTGTAGTAACCATCTTCCTTGTCAGTGAACAGTGACCTTAACCTTTGACCTTTTGACTCTGAAATAAAGTGACTCATACTTTAAAAGACTACATAAGAAATTTAGTGAAGGTATGGTCAACAAAACTGAATTTATTGCATAGAAACAACAGGTGACATTAAAACAATCCATAACATTATATACCTTTAATTAATTCTAAGTTACTTGCAAAATACTTCTCACCACCACCACCACTGCAGACATTGCATACCATAAACGTCAGAGTAAAAAAAAAACAAAACAGAAAACTTGGAAAAATAGCAATGGAATGCAAAACAGATCATCTACACATGCACAAGAACAGGCATACTCAGATTCCTTAGTGGGTTTGGCTTAAATGTGCTAGCACTGGTTTCATAAAATGTCCATCATGATAAACTGGAAAATAGCATTGCTATAAAATTAATAGTGTTTATGCTATGTTACTAAACTGGATTCTGCACAGATCAGACCTGCCTACAGATGTATAAATGGCTTTAACACAGATCAGACCTGCCTACAGATGTATAAATGACTAACACAGACCAGACCTGTATATATATATATATATATATATATATATATATATATATATATATATATATATATATATATATGTATATATGTATAAATGGATTTAACACAGATCAGACCTGCATACAGATGTATATATGGCTTTAACACAGATCAGACCTGCATACAGATGTATAAATAAATTTAACACAGATCACACCTGCATATGGATGTATAGTTTTAACACAGATCAGACCTGCATACAAATGTATAAATGGCTTTAACACAATCAGATCTGCATATGGATGTATAATTAGTTTTAACACAGATCAGACCTGCATACAAAAGTATAAATGGCTTTAACACAGATCAGACCTGCATATGGATGTATAAATAGATTTAACACAAATCAGACCTGCATACAACTGTATAAATGGACAGAAGCAAAACAAAATGCCTCATTATCACATAGACATCATAGAATGATTGCACACTGACTTACCTTATCTGTGCAGAAAGTTTGGAACATTAGAGAATAATCATTGTCCTCTAGGCTCTCTGAGGAACTTTTTATGGCAGCATTAATTATGTGCATGGGCTCGTCATTTGTGTCAGGGACACTCTGCAAACACAAGAATGAACATGCTGGATGAATAGAAAAGATTAACCCAAAAATTCAAAAGATTCCCTCCTTGCCAATCCACAATGATCTTTGAACTCTTTAGCTTCACATGGTATGTAACTGATTTGGCAAAGTGGAGATAAATATTTCCAGAAAGGATGTGTACTTGGATGAGCACTAACACTGGCTTAGAGAACTGTGTTGTTTTGCAATATATTTTGATATTTTTGTGCTGAAGAAAATAAGCATACCTTGATAGCAATACTTTTAATCATACTTTGGTATTTCTTTTAGTCACAATTTAGTTTTCAATGAAGACCTACAAGCTGCTTTTGCTGACAGCATCTACAAAAGACAAATTTGTATCCTTATGTAGGTTGTTTGGTAGTTTATTGACAAATATTAAAATGCTTTAAAAATAATTATTTCGGAAAATATCTGATAAGTCAAACATCTTAGATGGTCTGAGCATAACTTATCAGCAGACACTTGCATTATAAAATAATTTATCAGTAACTGGAGCTATGATGGAACAACATTGCTTTTTAAAACATTCATCTTATTCTACCATGAACTTATTTGCTAATTGGGAATACAGTTACACCAAAAACTTCATTCTTTTCAAGCACAAAAGTATCATATAAACATCGCTTATCAAATTTGAATTTGCATTTGACTACAATGATATGTAAAAATACAAACATGCACAGATATTAATTTATTCCTTTTGTGTGTCTATGTGCTTGCAAGGATCAATTTTGGATTTCAAAACATAGAAGTGTTGATGGTCAGGCATATATATGCATCATCATTAGTGATTTGGGTAAATATTCACATTAGGTTTGCTTATCAGCTGTGCTTCATGATATTTCATTGACTAGCACATAAAATCTATCTGCAGTTAATAATACTTTGTTGTTTGATTGGTTAAAAATATATTAGGTTATTATGCAAGAGCATACTCGAATGCACCTAGTATAGTTCTAAACTTCAGTCATGTCGGAGAGATCACCAAATAAGTTTGTTGTCATTAATTTTTTTTACATTATAGAACATGCTTTCATACTTGCTTCTGTCTCAAGCATTACTGTCATTATATAGTTTTCTCTCAAATGCCTTTCAATCTTCGAACAAGGTAATTAATTTGTATTTATTTTTGCTTTGAGTAACTCATTATTTAATACAACAATAGTTCAAGACAAAAGTTACCACTTCATACTGGTCCAGGTGCATTATGCTGCTGAACAGAAAAAACAGAAGTGGGGAGATAAGATTTATACACAAGTGAATGAGTCTGGCATTCTATATATTATATTACAATTTTAAATGAGAAAGGTTTGCATTGAACAGGACTAAACAACATAACTTTGTGCAATAATTAGTTATCTGAGAAATTGTATTAAAGATAAAACTACTGTGTGGCTACCTATGTAATATCTAAATATGGCATTTCTAACAGATAATGCCTATGTGAAAGAAAGCTTTAAAGTGGATAATGTACTTGGGCCTTTCTGAGTAACAACAATCTAAGTTGTGGCTTTATTCATCAATGTCAAATGCATTATGCTTCCCTCTGCTAGATAACAAAAAGTGTCCAAGTCACAAGGAAGTGTATATGTCAGGCTACTATCCAAATGACTTGTAGTGTGTTCCATGCAGACTGATCAGTAGCACTGTCAATCACTGATCATCACCAGATGCAGATATCTAGCTCTTTACTTCTTTCTTAAGTATGTTTTATACCAGAAATGCATTATTAAATTTATGAACGAATGTAAAATCGGACACTTCTATTAACAAAAAGGATTTTAATTTTGGCATGTTCTATCTTACAGATCCAAATTTTAAATATCTATGGGATTTATTCCATGATCTCACTCTAATCATGCAGATCTGGGTCTTTGAAATTGATGTATATATAGTCAAAAAGTCTTACCTGTATGGAGATAGAATCCTCCCTGCCCGACTCAGATTCATCCATCAAATCAGGGCTCTCTGGGGGTGTCATGTCCAAGAAGCGTTGTATAATGACATCAAAATGCCTAGAAATATAGTAAGAGATGCTTTTATATGAAGGACACTTGCTCAAAAAAATGTGTGCAGAAATCCCAATGAAAGTCCCTAAGTATACCAGCAAATTGTACATTTCAAAATAGAAGCATGTTGAGCACACACAGAGAACACTTAATTTTGTCCTGAATGTGTATTCTTGTTGTATATAAAAGTCATTCTACTTACTCCCTAAACAATACAAAATTCTAAAACAATTTTGAACAAGTTCAAAAAAGCAAAATGGGATGAACTGACAGCATGTGAATTGGAAATAAACGAGAAGTGGAAAATAGAACAAATGCAGAATACAAAGTGCTATGTACAAAACACTGCAGAGTTAAAATTAGAGTGTCTGTCTCGGATGTGGTAGGTCATGGGTTCAATCCCCATCAGTCATACCAAAGACTTACAAAAATGGTGCCAACAGCTGCCTCGCTTGGCACTCAGCATTAAGAGGTTAGTGTTAGGACTGGTTGGCCTGGTGTCAGGATAATGTGACTGGGTGGGATATCATGCTACATGTCTGTGGCATGATGCTCCAGTGCTAATCATTATAAACTGCCACAATGCAACAACGTAGCAATATGACTGAAAAATTGTTAAAGCTACATTAAAAATCAATATCACACACCCTAAATGACATACACCATAAATGCAAAGCAGTCAGCAATAAATACTAAACCATTAATAATAAATGCCGATAAAAACACGTTAAATCCTAAAGTTGAGAGGTAAACCATAGATCAAAAATGGTCAACCATAACCAATAAACGAAAAGAAAACTAATGAAACCACCATAAAAAAGTATCATTTCTGACTTTCGGTTATATTGTTAATTCCAATGAAGATGGCTGTAATGGAAACCTATAGAATATGAAGAAAGCCTACAATGAGCATAAAAGAAATCTTCCTATATTGTTAATTCCAATGAAGATGGCTGTAATATAAAAAAAAATTGAATGAAGAAAGCCTACAATGAGCATAAAAGAAATCTTCCTATGACATAAATGGAAGTTTTAACTCAAAATTATGAAGACATTGCTTCTCTTGATTATTTTTGTATCTTTATTCCACTTGTATAATAATACAATTTCCAAACATTCCATAAATTATTATTAATAAGCAAATGTCAGTTATATGTGCATGCTATTTAAGTTATAACTGGTTACTTTGAGATATCAAAAATAATAGTCATGCTGATAACAACTGAGCATAAAACAAGAAGCTTTCACAAAAATATATTCCTTTTGCTTTTTTCCTCATTCTAAATATTTTAAAATTAAACTTTATTTAGTGTCAAGGTGTGGAGATCAGTTGATGAGAGTAGATGATAACACCATCTGTCTACGTGCAACAGAAAAAGCACACATTTAAAAAAAATTACAAACTATGAGATCATGTTCCTGTTACTTTTCCCATAATTTTAGATAATAAAGAAATGTTGCCTGTCCTTGGTTTTTCTTGTCTAGAAACTTCATCAACATTACTGTGTGAAATGATCATGCCCATGATTGACAGAACTTCAAACTACCAGACATACATTGGTAAAAATCTGATGTAAAAGATGAGTTCTGTACAACAATCAGCGTTCTTTTAGTCACTGTGACCTCTGCTTTCATATTTTGAACTGAGACTATTTGATTTCTTCCTTTCTTCATATGCAAACCATGTCCAACATTTGATAACTACTGATGTTGGAGAACAAGTATTTGTGAAGAAACAATTTTTCTTCTTTCACTTGACCCCTGACCCCAAATTGACACGGTTCTTCCATTTCTTCTTTTACTTGACCATTGACCCCAAACTGACATGGTCCTTCCTTACTCCAAATGCATTAAATCCTTTTTATTCATTCCCAGTATAAAACCTTTAAGTTAAAACAATAATGGCTGTGTCAATGATTTCTTTAGAAAAATGGTAGGATCTAAAATTTTGACAAGTTTAGCCTTCATTTTATATCAGCATCTAAATGATTTCAGCAGTATCTGCCAGCATTGATTGCCAGCTGTTCTTGGCTCCAATATTCAAAACTTACGTTTTAAAGTCCTCAAATGATGAGAAGGCTCCAATGACTCCCATTCTCTGACAGACAGGTGGTTCAACATTCTCATCAATGATGTTTATATCATCACCAAAACTTGAGATCTTTGGCACTGAGCTGTCAAACCTTATCACCATCAGGCTGAAACATGGGAATCAATAATTTTATTAAATAACTCAATGGATCTGTCTACTGTAGATGTATGAATCAGCATTTAATGATATGTCAGCACAATAATGGTATTTTGGTGCCAATTAAAACTAAAGTTATAAACTTGTTAAAATAAATATTGAACAAAAATATGGCAGATAAATCTTTTAAATAAATATCAACTTCTGGTACTGAAAAAAAAAGAGGTCAAAATATAAACATTTTGTAAATGGACTATAAAATAAAAGATAAAGGTGAAACAAAATCCTTAAAATATAGGTTCAGAAACGTATTGCACACTATACCAAGTTTAAGTACATAAGGCAGTTCTTTCTATACCACAGGTTAATACAAAAATGTTTTTCACTGTACCATGGTTATGTACATAAGGCAGTTCTTCTTATACCTTAGGTACAAATGTGTTTCTCACAGTACCATGGTTAAGTACATCCTTCAGTTCTTGCTATACCATAGTTTGGTACAAACATGTTTCTCATGTGATTTGCACAAATACGACTGGCCTTTCATTGGATATAAATCCCACAGCAACATAGCATCTATCCTAAGACATTCCCAAGCAACTTCATGGGGGGTGGTGGATATTAGGTGCAATTGGGGCCCAAAATTATGATCAAAAAATATTTTTTTTTAACTGAGAGGAGACACATAACTAAATGGGGGAATGACTCAAATTTATTGATATGCTACCAAACTAGTAATACCTTCTAATTCAGATTCTATGCTGATTTTACCTGATATAAAACATTCACAACACCATTTCTTATTTATGCACAGGGTTAGATTTTTAATGAAAAAGAATTTCAAAGATTTTCCTCACTGGTTATACTGGCTATTTAACAAAGACCTTATATTTTTTAAAAGAATGTTTAGTTCCTTTTGTTTTGGTGTATGATTGATAGGTATAATTTGGAGTGTAGCATATACAACTTTGCCACAGTTCAGATGTGTAGCTATAAAAAAAAACTGCTAGCTCTGCTTAGTAAAATCATGTCAGAGGTAAACTGATAAAGAGCCAATAACAAATGTTACTTTTTATGCATTTTTTTTTAATTCATTGCACTTTCATAAGCTGGTATTGTCTGGCCTGGCAAAATTTGTTTTCACTATTTCAATACCTGCTAAAGATAGTGTCTATTTTGATTAAATCAGATTGATTTTTTAAAAAACACATGGAAGCAGCCATTTTGGTCTACTGTATGTATAGATCATGTCTAATTTTCTATAAGCCCAATATTTAAAGAAATTTCAGTCACAGTACATGAAAGTAAAGAGGTATGCCAATATTCTATCCATTGTACTTTACAAAAATCACCTTACACCTGTCACTCTCTCAGAAGTACAAACTATCTGCAGAGTCATCCATAACTGTTAAAGGGGAAGTAAACTGAAAGCACACTTGTGTAACTGTTTAAGAGGAAGTAAACAGGCCACATGAAAAACCCTTAGATTCTGAGGACTGCAATATAAAATATAATAGGTAACACCTGAAAACTTATTCAAGTATGACTGATGAATATTTTTGTGAAAGATCAAACCATTTTAGTAAAATAATGAAATTCTTAAATCTTAACTGAATGAAGAAAACAAAAATGATGGATGCAAAAAGCTAGCATTCCTAAGTGTTTCTAATGAAAGTTAATAGTAGACCTGAAATAATCTCCAACTTGTACCACTAATCCTTAAATATGGGTAAAACCATTTATACCTCTGTACCACTATTCCTTAAATATGGGTAAAACCATTTATACCTCAACTTTACTAAACTGATTTTTGACTTGTATCATTTGAGGTTAAACACTAGTCATTTCATAACACCACTGTTTTTGCTTAAATTATTTTTTACTTGTTTCACAAAAGCTTAAACAATGGTAAGCTGTTAATACAACATTTCTGCTGAAATGATCTTTGACCATAATCACTAAACACTGGCAACACCTATTACACCAAAGTTTTTCTGAATTAACCAAACAAAATTCAGTGCAGATGAAAAACTTTGTGGAGTTTGAACAAAGCCCAAAAGAGATGCACTTACCGATTAGGGTGGGACCTTGGTAGCAGGAAGCGGAACTCAACAGTGCAAACATCATCATCTAGCTCTCGATGCTGTAGACAATTAAGTTCATATGCTATGTAGGCCCTCCTGATGTAGACCTAAGTGTAGATATACCCAGAAAACATTTTAGTACAAACTTAAGTCTAATGGCTTTCAGCCAATTGCAAACAAGTACAGTCTGCTTAGCTGTGCAAATGCAAGTGTTAGGCTAAATGAATATAAAATGCATAATTTTTGGAAATCCTGGCAAATATTTTGTCATGGCCATACTGGATGTCTGAGTGGCACAATCTAAATTTATTACCAACCAGACATGACGAGTCTTTTAGAAAAACTCCATGTTGATTAAGGCACAATTTTCATTTAGGACCAACAAGGCATCAGATGAAGCCTTCTGGTAATAAATGCATGTCAATATGACTTCTTTTTCAGGAGTAGCAATAATAATAAGATTTTTAAGATGGCAATATATCAGATCAGCAGCTTTTCATTTGGGACCAACTTGACATCATAAGACGTCTTTTAGTGAAAAGCCCTATGTTGATATGACCATCCATTCAGAAGGAGTGGTAATAAAAAATGTTTCAAGTGGCCGTATTAGACACCAAAATAGACCAATTTTCATTTAGTATTAACTAGATATCATAAGAAGCCTCTTGGTTGAAATCCTATTTTGAGTGAGTTTCCATTCAGAAGTAGTAGCAATGACAAAATTTTCAGGATTACTACCATGGTGGCCATACTGGATGTCAGAGTGGCATGATTTACATTTAGGGTCTACTAGACATTATAAGACATCTTCTGCTGAAAACCTCATGTCAATGTGATTTTATGTTCAGGAGACAATAACAAAAGTTTTCAAGATGGCTGCCATGGCGACCAGATTGGCACCATTTTCATTAAGAACCCACAAGATATTATAACCCCATTCTGATGTGACCATCCAGTCATGAACAGTAGTATTGAGGTTTTCAAAATGACTTCTGTGGTGGCCATATTGAACGTCTGAACAGGACCATTTTTATTTAGGGCAAACTAGACCATGGGATTAATGAGTTAAACACTTTCCTGACAATTCTCCAAGAAGAAGATGAGGATAAGCAATAATATATTTGTGTGAGTTGATGGACAAAAAAAATGATGGATAATATATGAAGAAACATTCTGCAACCTCTTCTGATCTTTGACCAGTCTAGCTGAAAATTGCAAGATTTATTATGATTAAAATGAAGTTCAGTGCCTGTTTCAACATGTTGATACCAATGCATTAATACTGAAAGCATGTCAAGAAGCAACTAGTTTATGCACTAAATATATTGCACATTCAGGATTCTTCTAGCTCGTGTATAGTGTCAGACTTTGTGACTAATTTCAAACACAGTGAAATCAGAACTTTCAGGGAGATACCAATTTTCATGACTTTGTAGCTGGTACAAACCACACATTAAACCAACAATCAACCAGAGGAGATAATAGGGCTTATCAATTCCACCAATTAAAGTACAATCAAAATGTCATTTGTGATAAAACTACATATTTTATCTATAAATAAAAAGGTATAATATCTGAATTGCACAATGTATTTACTACATTTTGTAACTAATCTGCATTTACTTTATGTTGTTAACTTTATGTTGTTAATGATAATGTAAGTATTATACTTGTGCATGAAAAATTGGGAAAAACTCTATACCTTACATTTACCTGTCAAGTTGAAGTATTTCCAAATGTTACATCAAGTATTTTCCCTCATGCTCTGGTAAACTTTTAGCCAATAATGTGTTCAAAGTACTGCTAAAGCAACAAAAACATCTGCATTTGAAACCTACACAAGGACTGTATTAGATCTAAACATTCATACATGCACATAATAAAAAAGAGGCATGCAATAAATAAATGATGTGCACAAGAGATATTTTATAATAAGTTTAATGCTCATTGATTTCTTGTTGATTGTACTGGCCCTGAAATGGGTAGTTTTAACAGTGAAATGAAGAGAGAACACAGAAGAAATGCAAATATTATATTTTGGTACACCACTCAATCTGATAACTCACGAACCTGCTTCTAATGAAACAAGGTGTGAATCCATTTTTTTTACTAGAAAATTGATCCCTTTTTGATAACTTGAAGAATAATCGTGATAAAGGCTGGTAAATGAAAACACTGATAGATCACCCACTTTTTGGTCAAAAACAGAAGATAGAACCTGGAAACTTTAATCAACATGAAATTATCAACTATTAAAAAAGTCAGAATTTGTTATTTTCTTTCCAAATAATATTCTTAGTACACCATAACTGAAGATATTCAAGGAAATTTTGATCAATGAAAATGTCACTTCAGCCCAGTTTTGGCAGTAAATTATTATTTAAATGCCAATTAAATATTTATAATGTGAAATATGTGTTTTTGTTCTAATTTATTTTAGTTCCTCTAAGTGTAATCATCATAAATGCAGATTTTATTTAAACAGTTTAAAAAAATGTGTCAATCTACCACAACAACAATGTCAGTGAGCGTTTCTCTAAGAACATAATTAGGTACCAGCCATGTTTTGATAACTGACTTGCAGAAGTATTTGTTGTAGTGTTGCACTGAATTAAAAGATGGCTTCCTTTGATTTACCACAACTTTTGAATCAAAGAAAGGAGGCGGAAAAAAAAAAAGTTAATAGGCATGTAAATCCTACATACTTAAAATCAAGCGGCCCAGATCATAAGTTAGATGAACTAACTTCAGTTGATTAAATGAACATTGTTATAAATGTTACTGTGTATATAACATAATTAAACTATTTAAAAATAACCAACTCATTCATAACTGATCAAAGTTGGCAAGGCAATCAAGCAAAATAAATACTTTGCAAAATAAAGAGCAAGGTTTCACAGACACTGAACATTAAGGGCAAATAAATTTTGAGAATTCCTCAAACAGCACTTAAGAGATATCCTCAAGGATGATAAGTTTCATTATTACTTTCAATGAAATCATGACATTAATACTATACTAATTGAACAATTAAAAAAAACTGACTTTGGATGCAGACATTTATCTCATGAAATAAATATCACTAGTTTTAAAAAAAAATGGAATCTTGTTTGGTGGTGTATCAACAGTTAGTCTAGTTCCCTGCTACACTGGCTCCCTACTTGGCACTATAATATTAAATACCACTATGGGAACCAGACTAATTAAAACAAAAAGCAGTTATGTAAAACAAAATGTTTTTGCATACATGTGATGGTTGTTAAAGCCAGTAGGATTAATGTTAATGATCTTTCACATGCTGACATTTTGAAAATAAATATAATCTATGTAGAATCACAAACAACTTCATTAGAAAAAGTGTGTTATTAACAATTATCTACTTAACTAATGTGATTGTAAAATTAGAATTATCATTAAACAGCCCAATTCCCTACCCCCCTCCCCAGCAGTTTTCTTGATATCTAGTGGGATTTTTTTTTATAGGTCCACCGGTAAATAGCAATCTTGACTACAGTGCAGTCTGTATTTGTGGAACCCATTGCATGCAAGTTATCAAGGGAGAGGTGTATCTATACTGTGAAATTATTTTATCTTTTTCCTTATTCTCCTGGAGTTTGAATTATGCAGAAGAACAAATCAATTGTTTTCTTCAAAGTTAATCCAATACGCACATTTGTCTGTATTTTAGATTTATACTGTAGCCTTAAAAATTTTTCAGTCATATGGCTATGATATCTGCAGTGTGGCAGTTGATAGTGATATATAGCATTTGGGAATCATGCCATATATGTGTAGCATCATGTCCCACCCATTCACATTATCCTGATATTAGTCTTAACACTAACCTCTTAATGCTTAGTGCTAAGCAGGGCAGCTGCGATTACCATTTTTGCAAGTCTTTGATAGACAGGGATCAACCTGCAATCCTCTGCATCCATGGTGGATGCTATAACCACTTAGGCCATCAGAGCAATAAATCTGATGAAAGAATTACAGCACTGAAACTGCCTGCACATGGCATGTCTTTGTGAAATATTTTATTTCTTGCACAGTAACTACATTATTTCTAGCCTTATGTAAGAAATAACTAATGCTTACAAACTTAATAGTTCTGTTATTTGATTATGTTAATAAATTAATTTCATTTAACATCATCACATTGCTTTCATCCTTTGTCTCAACAGGAAACACAAATGAGAGACTGGCAACTTGTTTATCTACTCTGTTCAAATATTTAAAACCCTGTGTAAATAATGCATTATGGTAACATTTATGACTATTATGAAACCAATCAAAAACATTACTGTATCAAGTTTCTAATAGATTTACTTTTCTTTCAAACAAATGTGTTGTGTTTTTTTGTTAAGGTTTTCATCTTTATTCACGATTTTTGATACTTCTTTGTCAACATCAATAAGCAATGCTTCACTGACTGCATGATACATCAAAGTAATCCGGGCCAGCATAACATTGCATTATCTAAATGGTAAATATAACCATTTCAAGGCCAGTATAATAGGCATTCAAAATCTAACTTCTTTCAATCTCAATGGCTCAGATTTGAGTGTGAAGTCATCACTGAGGTGGAGGATGGAGGCATTGCAGAAGCAACAGAAAATCTTGGCTTAGCAATCAACTACCCTTGCATATATCACAACCATAACCCAAGACAGCAGAGTGCAAAGCTAAATGTGTTATCAGTAAATCTAATGATGATATAATAAACCTACCTCAAGGGCTGACATCCTGACTAGTTTGTTGGGATGGAAGAAAAAGTCCTGTAGAACATCATATATGGCTGTTTCTGAATTAATTAGTTTCTGTAAATAAAAAAATGAAATCATTAAGACCAAAAATTCTGAGAAATTAATTTTATGAGCAAAAGTTTTTCTTTTAAAATACATACCTAATTATAATATCTATTAACCAATAAAAGCTCTCCCAAGCCAAAAAATCCCCAGCTTCTTCTTGCAAAAAATATTGAAATAGGTTGATTACCAGGATGGTAGTTACACTAGAGTAGTCTCCCCATGTATAGAGGGATTGTCACCAAATGTTTTAATTTGTCAGTCACTACTGAAGAGGATGTACATGTTCTTCCTGGGATGTAATGCAACCAGTGCTTGATAGGGAGTGCCAGTATTATGATTAAGTTAGTATTATTGAAAAATAAAAAGGAAAACATTTTATTGACCAAGCAAATAGTTTAAATAGTTTCTTGATTTGCTTTATCTACTTAAAAAAAAATCACTTATTATGACAGATGTCTCACATATACATGGATATAAGTAACAAAGCAAATATAGCTGCTGGTGTCAATTAAGTTACATTTTTCCATTTATCATTAAATTGACAAAAATTAATGTCATGAATTCACAGAAATGTTCTATTCATTTTCAGCTACAACTTTTAGCTAATTTTTGATAACATACAAAAATATATATCTTGAATTGTTACATCTCAAGAAAAAAAGGATGCACATGTACAATCCTGATCTTTTTCTAGCAATGTATAAACAACAAATAAGTTCTGATATTCTGGATATAGGGGATACAGGATTTGCTAAACCCAGATTTTACTCCAAAACTTGATTTCTTCTTCAAATTTATTACCTGATGTTAATGTTGTAGGAGTAAAAGTTGTTGTGGGATATATACCCATACCATGGAGTCTACCAATCAGCCAACACATTACAAGCAACTTGGAATCTAATTGAGAGATATGAGCCAAAGTTAATAGAGATCAATGAATAGACAGTCTTAAGAAAACAATATTGTTGCTTCCACAAATCCAGCAAAGTAGACTCACCTTAATCATTACAAGGTTGAGGACTGACCCAGGAAGGGTCAAGTAATGATCCCACCAGGTCATATTGAGCCCTTTGATATAAAAGGTTTCTCAGATAGCATCTAGAGAAAGTTTATCAGACTCTCTCTCTCATAACCTAAATGTTGTCAGAGAACAGTTTCATTTAAATGCCATGCAGGTATAACTTTATGACCCATAATTGCATAAAATATTCACCTGATCTTAGTTTAATACCTTGTAGACTCAGTGAATAATTCAGTGGAACTGGGATAAAACTTTCAGCAGAAATATCATCACCTTCTGTTTGATGCATAAGAACAATTGGGATCTCCCTCTCTTTGTTGATTCAGCATGTTCAAGTACCAATTCAATGCACTAATGGGATCCAGAGGATGCCCCAGGTGAAATGAGTTCAAATAAAATAGACAAAAGATTGATTTCTCATCAGCTGGAGCATGTTCTGAGCAATAAACCGGCTTCATCAAGAGAGAAACCATGCCAATGTGGCATTACTGATTATGTTTCATGCTGACCAGGCTAGAATTCCACTGATTCTGTCTACTAAGGATACAACAACTATGACACAGATATTGTGCAAAAGATGAGTCAGCGTGCCTTGTTCAACCATTAGGAGATCAGAGTTCCATTTTGGGTAATGAGACAAAATTGTAAGGTCTGAAGTCTCTGTTCTGATCTATATCTCCCTTTCCAATGATGGTGAAACAATCAACCAGACATGCATGGTTGGCATTTATGGGTTGGAATAGTAAACTTTTATGCATAGCTAGTTGTTTAGGTTAAATGCAAAATGGCAGAATTTCCTAGAAAATCTCTTCTGCTATATTCTGGAGGCCAATGATCCATCATTTTTCTCACTTGCTGGGAACAATAATGATTGATTTGTACTCAAGATTCCCTCGTTTTCTGCATGGAATTGGGAATAGAGTTATTGTGGAACAGGCATATGCACCAAGACCATTCCAATCCAGGGAATGATGTGTACTACCAAGGCTTTCAGATCTGGAATTGGTAAAGATGATGTTTGGAAGCATGGTGCTGCAACACATAGCAAAAAAGTTGAGGTTCATATTGGGCTGATCTCACCTGGCACACATTTGATTGAAGACCAAAGGGTAGAAGGACTATTTTAACCATTTGATTCAATAACAAGTCTGCTTGTACAATGAGTTTGCTCAGACACTTTGTCTGCCTGGACACTTAGTTTACTTGGATACATTGTCTACCTGGATACATAGTTTGCTTGGGATGTCACAGATTTGAACATGGATTTATCAAATATGACACCACTTTTAAAAACACCCAAACCAGCAACAGGAATTGTGTGTATGAAAAAAATGTTGGTATTATAAATGAACAAAAATGTAAATTGGTTTTCATTGTTATGTACAGTACTGCCCATGGTCAATGATTTCAGGCTTGGTGATTTCTACTCAGTATTGTAACATGCACAAAGCCATGGCAGTACTATTTTTCTTGCTACTGTCATAGTGCACAGAAACCTCATCATGAAAAAACTATCCATTAAACAGAAGCAATCTTCAGCTTGTCAGCCATTCCAAGGAGTTGTTGTACTTCAATGGGGTTGTTTAGCCTGGATATATTTGGTAATGGAAACTTTGGCGAAGTTGGTTAAACAGATGACACTGACTAACTTACTGTAAGGGGCCAAAGATTCTGGACCATCTGGTCTGTGGGGTAAGGAGGCAGGCTGGCAGGAGATGACTACATGAGATTATTGCTCAATCATTCTCAATGGATTTGGTGTATTCAGAGTGTTGATGGGATGTCATGAAATAACATAATTGTTGATGAGCAGTAAGTTAGATTTTTCACCTAAAATTCAGTGTCATTATAATGTAATACAACATCATGCTTAGATGAACAATACATTAATTATACTTGCTGATAAATCCATACATTAATTAAATCTCTTGTAAAATCTAAACATTCATCTGAACTGTTGAAAACAACCAATTGTGATATTTGTTGATGAACTAAACATTGATTTTCTCCATTGAAGCATGAAATTCAAGATAAACTGTTAATGAGCTTAGTGCATATGTGTAGGCTAGGTGTTTCAATTATTTAAGGTACAGACATGCAGGCAGTTTATTTAGTGACAAGGCAATTGGAGTCGCATACCTTATCCAAGGTAGCCAACATGAGCTGATGACAGGATTGGGCTTTCTGTTAAGTCTGGCAGGTTGATTAATAAACCACAAAGGTTTCTGCCTCTATCTTTTACAATTTCGTATGGCATGTTTGTGGTCACATTAGGCTTATTATACAGCCTGGAAACAGCAAGGAGCAGTGGGGCCACAAAATATTAGTTATGAGTTGTCTTAAGACAGCACAGACTAGTTACAAGCAGAAGTATTAAATTAAAAATGATGGGATAAGAAGAAATCTTTCCAATAGGAGATAACACTTATCTGAGCTCTGTCAAGGTAGGTACTTTTATTGCCAACACAAGCTAAAAGACATGGCCAATGTCCTATTTCCCTTGGTGGTCTTGATTTACATTGTAGTCAGTTTTCTAATCTGTTATGGGCAGATAAGTATTTGAAGAAAATATACACATCTAAAAGTAGTACAGAAAACTCTCAAAGCAGCACAAAATCTTAACACAGTAACATCTCATATATATATATATATATATATATATATATATATATATATATATATATATATATATATATATATATATATATATATGCATGCTATGACTGTTGATGCTATAGTAATAATGGATGTGCTAATGCAGCTGAGATAAATGTTAGTGATATGCAATGTGCTAACAAAAATTTTACAATTATACAAAATGTGCAAATGCAGGTACACAAGATCTTGCCTGTAGGTTTTCTGGGTGGAAATCCTGGCCATACATGTCTATTGCTGACAGGAAAAGGCATTCCATCTGATTGTGTCTCAGTTCATATGGAGGCTGGTGGGCTTTCATCAGAACCTGTCAATACAAAAAATACTACTGTCAAAAATAAGTTCACATACTACACACTTACTAAAGCAAAATGTCAAGAGACATGAATCCAAGAAAATCATAGGTTGACAAATTTATAAATTTTAAATTGTGTAAAGGGGGCATGGAGAGAGAGAGAGTGTCAGACTCCAGAGAAGGGAGATCTGAATAACTAATGATATTGCACTATAGAAAAAGCAAATGTTTTAGTAAATAATGTTTCTCTACTAATACTTACCTGATCACATTTGATAATTTCTCTGCTGCCTCCAAATTCAGAAAGACAAAAAACGTCTGTATATACATTAGTAGCATAAGCAAGAGCAGGAAATCCTCGGCATGCTACCTCTACACCTGCCAATCCTTTACACGTGATGCCAATCCTCTATGCATGATGCCAATCCTTTACACATGATGCTAATCCTCTACACATGATGCCAATACTCTACACATGATGCCAATCCTCTACACATGATGCCAATCTGTTACACATGTCAATCCTCTACACGATGCCAATCCTCTATGCATGATGCCAATCCTTTACACATGATGCCATTCCTCTACACATGATGCCAATCCTTTACTCATGATGCCAAGAAAGCATCATGACTACACTACTAAAAGGATGAATTCACTTGATGTTTTAGCACAACAAGAGACAATTTGTTTATATAATTACATGGGGGATCACTCAGATTATGCACTTGATTATCTTTCCACTATCAAGTTTCCCATATGAATCCAGTGAAAGTGGCAAATTCGTATATGGGTCTAAGGTTGTGCTTTCATGAATAGGGAGTGGTCACTGTTTGAGCAGCTACCTCTAACCCAACAAGCTTCAGTTCTTTCCTTTGGGAGGCCATTTCACAGAATGGAAGCTTAAGAAGGCAGACTGGGCATGCCAGTTAGCTGACTCAGCAATGTTCAGAGTATACTGATTTAATAACTCCCTTTAGCCAAGCTATCATTACTTATTGGTTTATGTCTTGCATTCCTGCCTTCAGCAGTAGAAATAGTCTTTTATGTTTGTGTGTCTGGGTACATACAGGGTCTGCATCTCTGCTTCTCTTGACATATCAAGAAAGGAGAGGGTATAAAAAGTTACTGTCAGCAAGATGTTCTCAGGATGGAACAAGTTGTCATCATTACAATGAATGAATCATCAGAATGTAACTGCATGACTACTGCAAATCATACATATCTTGTTTATAGGCTGGATTGGTTGTTGGCAGTCTGCTTTATGGTACAGCATGATTTGTACACAATGTATTGATACAGGCCGTCTGTATGTATTGTATAGGTCAAATTACAAATCTTCAAATCCAGCTTGCTATCCTAATATTTTCATGTACAGATGGCCTAAATGATTGCAAGCCCTCATGGGCATTGTCTTTGTGAACCATCATGCTTCACTGGCACAGTCCTAGGCTTATCCTCAGTGGAAATTTCTGTTCTTCCAAATTTCAAAAAACATTGTTTGATAATTAATTAATTGTTAAGTTTTTACAAAACATTTTGGTTTTGCTTCTGTCTGTTACTTAGTCTTTGACCACAGAGTCATTAAAAACTTCAGTTTCTTCATGGGGGTAGGGAGAGCATCTTGACATTCCACACGAGTTTAATTAATGATTTGGATGTGAGGTGTTATGCTAAAATCCTTGCTATGATACACTGGATCATGCTCATTTTTGTAACCTCTGAACAGCTTTTTCAAAACAAATGAATTTCTTTTGACCAAAGGGCACAAATAATGTAAATGATAGTAAGAAAATTACTTGGAAGTCCAATAGTTCATTCATAAGTCAAATGTCGGAAAAAGTTTCCAGTGAAAATGAATTGCATAAATTTAAATCACATGTGACAAGTGAACAGTACAATAATTGGAAGATATAAATAACTTAACTTGAATTTATAAATATGTTGCATGCACCATATAAAAACATTTTGACATACTATATCACTGAAATAAAAGACTAATGATGAAATGTAAGTACAAAGATTAACTGATTATATGAGGGACATGTTTATAGTGAAAGTAAAAACATACCTCTGGTAATAATGGTAACCACTTAGAAGGTAGAAAGAGGAGTTAACTTGTACAAGTTGCTTCTCTTCATCTATTATTTGAGTCAATTTACTTTCAAACATATTCACGACTTAGCTGGGTTTTGGTGAAGCAAATCAATGCAAGTCTCAATAAGCCTGTTTATGCGTTTCTAATGTGTTTTACAAAAATTCACCAGTGTCAGGGGCTGTCATGAAGAAACATCATTTACTGTTAGTCATATATACAGGTAAAATGTTTATAGCATAAAGATGAGATTCTCAGTGCAATACCGAGTCATGAAATGAAAGCAAATTAAGTGCATTACATACTTGTCTAGTCCTGAGGGCAATTTGTATCTATCATGTTACTATTTAGCCTTAAGGAAAACTTCTATTTATCACAAAAAAAACAAACAGCTCTGAAAGCAAAAATGTGTCTGTCATGTACCTGTCTTGCCCGAAGTGCCACTTTGGCATTCTCAGCCTGGTTCAGGTTGGTCAGCTCTTTTAGTATGGAGGCAAGTTCATCAGTCAGACCTGGTTCTTTCCCAAACAGCTGGTCCTGGAAATAAAAGATATTTTTAAAATATAAACTGGCATTTCTTCTATCAAAGAACAAACTAAGTGCTTTAAATTTAAGTGGAAAGAACTGTAGAGCAGTTAAGAACAGCACAATAAAGTAGATACAGTAAAACGTCCCAAACTGGACACACTTGGGGCAAGAGTATCAACAATTATACATAAAGTAGATACAGTAAAACATCTCAAACTGGTCACACTTGGGGCAAGAGTACCAACAATTATACATAAAGTAGATACAGTAAAACGTCCCAAACTGGACACACTTGGGGCAAGAGTACCAACAATTATACATAAAGTAGATACAGTAAAACGTCCCAAACTGGACACACTTGGGGCAAGAGTACCAACAATTATACATTATATGCCCACTATGTAAAGTTATTTTAAAGAAACTTATTTTTTCAGTCTCTGTATCATTGATCTATTCAGCCCAAAATCAATAGGATTCTTCATTTCCACAAATGCAAGCAACTGCAAAGTTTAGTAATGGTATAGTATAACATGATTTTCAATTTCCAAGCAGTGGAGAATGTAATCCCTTCCAGACTTGCTCCATGATAATGCTCAATGGTGGTGATAAATACCTACAAATCACCACCTTGCCTTGGCTGGCAAGCAGGTAGCAACTCCAATGTGGAGGTGCTGTTCAATATTAGTAATATTAATATTTGAACAGCCACTGAATGAAGACCATCCATGGAAAGATTGAGATGTCCAAAGTGATTTACAATCAGATACCAGCAGAAGATTCAGTCATTGTTATCATGATGATATATTTGGACATTAAGAGAGATTAGACTTTTACTATTCATTGATCAATTTTAGACACTACTTGCATTTTCATTTAAAAAAGAGGGAATAGGGACAGACTTTTTGTACAGTATATTTGGATTTCAAAATATGAGTGAAAACTGGACATTAAATAATTTCAAACCTTTTATAAATTCAAAAATGTATATTCCAAAAAAAAAAAGGTTGAGTGAATGCTTCTGTTTAAGCTTTTCAGAGCCTCAGATAAGATTTGGTTATCCTGGGCATTTTTGCTCAAAATTTCAACACTGAAAATGAAATGAACTGCAGAAGACAGACATTTTAATGTCTACTTACAACAAGCATGATGATGAGTGCATTTTTCTGCTGGACAGCTATGTGAGAAAAAATCATCCCTGTCACACTGGCCATGTCATCCTTGTTTTTCTCTATCAACTGGGCTACACTTTTATCATAGGAGCCTGAATAAAAGACACTTGCTATTAAAAAACTAAACACTAAAAACTTGTCATATAAACTGAATAATACACACTTGTCACATGATCTGACAGTAACAACTGCAACCCAATTTTTAACATGTTATTTGTTAGGATTGCAGTCAACTATTTTGGGAAGTAAGTTTACTGCAACCTGCCAGAAATGTTAATGATATTATGATGTTCTTCAGAAGGAATATTTTATACATTTATACTCAACATTTTCAGCAAGGTTTCTCTTTACAGTGTGTTAAAATGGAGATGAAAATAATGAAATTGGAAATTCTGATATCATTAATGGATGTGTTGCAAAGGATCTTTACTAATTAGTAATGTTTAATTGTTGTAACCATTAAATATTGCTATCCTTAAATCTTCAAACATATGTAGCATCCTCCACCCAATTCTTATGCTATCTGTTTGGACAGTTTCATAAAGTCGCAGTTCTCTAGAGGATGCATCTAAGTGATGACAACATTTATTTACATGATCAACAAGGAGTCATGAAGACAGAACTGAAAGTCCTATCATTATTAGATGTGAATTGAAACAAAGATACATACCACACAAAAACTCCATTTCACTAATTCTCTTTTTTCAATCAAGTCTTTATATAATTGTTAGTAACAATTCTGGTAGAGCAAATTAACTTTTTACTATAACTGACAATACTGAATGTGTGATAGCAACAAGGCTCCAAGTGGACATGTGCATTATAACACCATTATGAGTACAGAACAATATTAAACATGTGGAGCTGTTGTTACTGATCTTTCTTGGTGGGTTTTGTTTTGTTGATATTTTTATCATGGTATTTTCATAGTATTAAGATTTTCAATCTGATGATAAATGACCCAATTTTATGTTAACAGTAAATTCTCAATCGTCCTTTAACCATTCCAGTGGCTTAGTGGTTAGTGCATCTGACTCATATGCGGTAAGTCGTGGGTTAAAAGCTTTTTTAAAAAATTCAAATCTCTCTTCTCTCATAAACATGCATGTGCACACACACATACACAAACACACAGAGTTACAACAGATGCAAGACAGTTCTTAAGTATTAAAACAGTACATTTTAAAGACTGGTTTTAATTTACAATTAATTTTTATAAAACAATTGAGAAGCTAAATCTAATATTGTTTTGCTTACAACCAATTCTATTACAATACCACCATGATTTATTCAAATATGTTTATGTTAGCTTTATACATAAAATCTCTCCCCAAACAATAATTATGATAAATATAAGCTTTAAAATTAGAGTTTTGATGTCATTTTCCTCAGAAACTTGAATTTCCTATGTGATGTTGCACTGCAGTATATATTTACTGGTGCATACATACAATGGTTTCAAAAAAGATTCCTGTGATGTCCAATAAAACAAGTGATAAAATACACAAAGTATCTGAAAAGATGTTGTCCGCTTAAATGCATGCAAAGAAGTATTAGCGAATATATCATTGTCATGTGATATGCATGCTTTTCTAAAATAACTAATGTTAGAGAAGAAATGACAAATATCGCTTTGACAGGATAATATTTCTGAAAAGGTGAAAATTGCTGAAGTGTTTCAAAACTGAGGACTAAAAAACATAAAATTATTAATTTTATAATACATACCTGTTTGATAAGACTTGAATTAAGCCAACTTGTCAAGAAAGTCTGATTACATACATTCTTGTGAATCTTAATATTTTATCACACACATCTTAAGATTCTGAATTCATGTATACTAAACAAGACTTATATTGAATAACACTTATACTAAATAACAAATTACTGCACCCAGACAACTCACAAACCCACTTATAATGTAATGGGAAGTGTGAATCCCAAACCTTTAGATAAAAAAGGCAAAATCATAGATCCTAATTGATTCACATGAAAAAGACCAAGATCAAAAGAGGTAAGCAAACATCCTTTACATCAATAATTTTACTGTCTACAATAAGTAATGAAAATTTTGGGAATTTTCATGAAATCCACAAATTTTAATAAAGAAAATATATTTTAAGATTTTCATCCAGGACAAACTTTGCATCATTACAAGACATCTGGTGAAACCCAATGCCAATATAGTCATCCATTTTGAAGTAGCAGTCACAAGATTTTCAAGCTGATGTTGTGGCAACCATATTCAATATATAATTGGTACCATTTGCATTTAGGACCAACTATATAAACAATGTCTTCTGGTGAAACCCCTTTGTCAACATGATGATCAAATCTGGAAAAGCAGCAATAATAACATTTTCAAGATGGCCATGGTTGCCATACTGGATGTCAGATCATTATAATTTTCATTCAGTCCAATTAATATCTTCTGATGAAAAGCCAATGCTGATAGCAAGATTATCCAGACGACTGCCATGGCGGCCATATTCATGGACTGTTTTCATTTAGGATCAACAGTATTATAATTACATGTTGATATGACTTTCCATTAGGAGAAGCAGCAGCCAAATTTTCAAGGTGGATGCTATGTTGGCAGTATTGGATGTTTGATCAAGATAACTTCCCTTTAGAACCAAATATGCATTATAGAAAGTCTTCTGGTAAAAATCTTATGTTAATATGACAATCTATTCATTAGGAATAACAACAAAATTTTGAAAATGGTTGCTGTGATGGCCATTTTGAATGTCAGATCAGGAATATTCATTAAGGATCAACCAGAAGTTGTAAGAAGTCTTTTAGTGAAAATGTTGGTATGGCCCTCAAAAAGAGTAGTGATAACAAGAATTTCAAGGCAGCAACTATGGGGGCCACAATGGAGCACAAGCTACACCATTTCAATTGGGACCAACTAGACTTCATAAGAATTCAGATGAAAACTGCATGTTGATCCATTCTGATAACAAGATTTTCAAAACTGCTGCCATTGTGGCAGTATTGAACATAAAAATAGCACTGCAACTGAAACCAACAAAATATAAAAAAATCTCTTCAGGAAAATCTCATTTGTGAGAAGTAAAAAAGGCAATATTTTCCAGATAGCTACTGTGATGGCCATACTGGATGTCACCATTTTAATTTAGAACCAATTAGACCTTAGAATAAATGTGTGTGTTAAGTTTCATGGTAATCCTCCATGTATGTTTGGTGAAACAGTTTGAACAAGCTTGTACAAGAGATGGACAACAGGCTATCCCATAAGATCTTCTGGTTAATGACTAGCAGAGCTAAAAAATGCCAACAAAATAAGTCTTGTGAGGAGAAAGTCATATTTTTGTTTTATGTTTTTAATTTGGTTACAATGTAATCATGATCAATGTGACATATGCCATCTTCTATTTAAATAAGAGTACATTAACTATCACGGGCGTGTTTGTGTGCACTTACATGCAAAAGTAATTAAGTGGTTACTCAATTGCTATTCATTAAATGCTCCTTTCAACATAACACCAGATTAATTTTCTCTAGCCAATTACAATACAAAAACTATGCTGATATTACAGTAACATCCACCTGTAACTCAAATCACACAGTGTAGAACAACTTCTATGCTTTTGCCTTTTGCTAATCTGTGAATAATTGTGATGGATTAAACAATAACTACAAGTTACAAAAATGCATAATTCTTGATTTTTCTTTATTTCTTAACTATGTGGCAACTGTTTATTAGCAATAAAATCACTCAGTTGAATTCTCTCATTTTAAGATAGTAGCATGAAATGAATCTACAGTGACATTTTTTTATCATTATCTAGAGGAACTGTTAAACAGACAGACAGATCTGGTTATGAATTATACGGGTATAGTTTCAAATTTAACTTTACTGTTGTTTGATTATGATGGATACACCTGAGAGGGAAGACAGAGGGAAGAAACCCACAATGATGCACAAATTTGTTAGCACAGATATGAATCTCAACTTGATTAAAAATCTACCAATTTATTACTATATTTGACTATAACATCTAACATCCATGAATCTAAGAACCATTACAAGAATATTGTTGTGGTGTAAAGGAGATTGGAATTTTCATGTATGAACAAATGTTGATAGCATCAACACCATTCCTGACCATTTGTGCAAACCAAATGTCGAGTCTCCTTCACTAACTAGTACCCTCATTCATGCTGCAAAGTTCATTGATCCCATCACCAATGAGTTATTTAGGGTAAGGTGTATTTACCATAATGACTGAAATACTAGTCAATCTGGATAAAACATACAGGTACATTGTTAGAAGACTGATTGAATAACGTATTTGTCACTAACACTTCTGCCACAAGGATCTAAATGAATACTCACTTGACTTGAAACCTAAATACAAGGTGTATGCAAATTAATACATAATCCTCACCAACAGGAGTAGATGATAATATACAGAATGGTACCATGGACTGGTGCTAAGGCTATGCTGGTTAGGTAGCTTGCATAGGCAGCCAACCTAGTACGATTTTAACAAAAATCAAAGTCTTAAGAAGAAAATGTTGCAATGGTATTCTTCATTAGGATGAATGCAATGGTATTCTTAATTAGGATGAAAGAAATAATATTCACTAGGATGAATGCAACAGTACTATTCATTACAGTAAATGCAATGGTGTTATTTGTTAGGATGAATGCAATAGTATAAATGCAATGGTACTATTCGTTAGGAGGAATGCAATAGTATAAATGCAATGGTACTATGCGTTAGGAGGAATGCAATAGTATAAATGCAATGGTACTATTCGTTAGGATGAATGCAATAGTATAAATGCAATGGTACTATTCATTAGGATGAATGCAATAGTATAAATGCAATGGTACTATTCATTAGGATGAATGCAATAGTATAAATGCAATGGTACTATTCATTAGGAGGAATGCAATAGTATAAATGCAATGGTACTATTCATTAGGATGAATGCAATAGTATAAATGCAATGGTACTATTCATTAGGAGGAATGCAATAGTATAAATGCAATGGTACTATTCATTAGGATGAATGCAATAGTATAAATGCAATGGTACTATTCGTTAGGATGAGGTTGAATGCAATGATACTTTTCATTAAGATAAAAACAATGATACTTTTTATTAGGATGATTGCAATAGTATTGTTCATTATAGTGAATAAAAATACAGATTTTTAACAGTTTAGATTCAAAACAAAGCTTGATTAGTTAATGTTTAACAGGGTTAAAAAAGATGTGACAAATGTATAGATGAAAATATAAACTTCATTCAAGTATTAAAATTACATCAGATTTATCTAGTTTGGTATAAATAATTTCCAGCGATTCTATTACACTTCTGTACACCGGTTTATACTGATAAAAAAAAAAATTTGCCCCATACTGGGAACAAAAGGGATATCTTTATTCATGTACTAATAAAGTGTCAAATGTGCTTTAAGTTCTGAAAGCTAAATGCCTCGACATCAAAGTCTGTCAGAAGCTGACAACTGTAGTACCATGTCCCAGCCAACTTTGATCAGTGATTACTTGTAACAGCACAACACCAGAAGAAGAGTTGGCTTATTTCTATGATGGATTCAAGTGGTGTAATGGCATGGGATAATTCTGCTTCTTGGTCTATTAAATAGACAGAGGATGATCAGGACAGGAGTTCCCAAAGTTATCAAATTAATGAAAGATGGTAATGTATTCTTGCTTTAACTTAACATGTGAGGAAGCATAGAGGTCAGTTTCATCATGTTTTGTTGATGTCAAAACAAAGCCTAAAGCCATCAAAACAGAAACCAATTCTCCTTCAGGTGTTGTTGAGTGAAACTAATTGATAGTGCAAGAAACAATACAAATGAAAGTACCCTTCTTTCTGCTTTCAAAGATATTAACAAAGACTTTTTTAAAAATTTATTCTTGTTCATAAATAAGCAAACAAATTGAACAAATTAAAGACTGGTTTAGTTCTGGTTAAGCCACTTTCTATTTATGGATGACTAAGTCATTTGATCCACAAGCCGTGCTGAAGTTGAAAGTTTTCAATTGAAACAAGCCACTAAAATGAATCCTTTAACGTGTTGCATGTGAACACCTTAACTACTTTTGTTAGTGAATTCAAAACCAATGTTTTTAATTGTATTTGATTGAGTTGGTGACAGACAGTGATGATACTGAAATAGGATTACACATACTGTTTTTTTGTTGACTTGTGTCACCCATTACCAATGCAGCTTCTGTAAAGGTCATAAACTCATTAATTTCACATTCTTTCTCTAAATTACTGTTTACAACAATATCTTCATTACTTTATGCAAAAGATGAACCACACATTGATTGGATTGGTTGACTAGCATTTGTTTTCATAAAATATGGCCTTGTACCAACTTTTTCTGTCCTTACTGATGCAAGTAGCTGTGCAACCCCAGCAGAATCAGAGTTACTCTACTTGAAATAAATTTGCATATAAATTGTTCATACCTGTTGAATGAAACTGGGACAAGATATTGAAATGAATAAATAGCTGAAAATACAAGTTATTCAAACATAAAAATTAGGTCACAATGACCAACTTCTGGTATGATTGAATTACTTCAAATGAAATGCATGAAAATACCAGTTTTCATAAGTGTATGCAAATAAGTTCCTACATAGTAATGGTGTAAAACAATAGGGATACCAAAAACCCCGAAGTCATTAACATTTGAAAACTGGGTTACAGTGGCCAAGTTTTTGCATCCATAAGACAATTTTCATGCATGATGGTTAATGTTAAATAGGATTCAAGATATGAGCATGTACTGAACCAAATAGCTGTAACTACAAAAGGCACTTAAGTATGAAAATTGGATCCAATTGACCTAGTTTGGGTGCAGTTGAGTTATCTCTAGAAAGATGTATTCATGAGCCAATTTTCATGATTAGGAAAACTGGGGTTCAAATATATTAGGGTGTACTGAACAAATACACAAAAATCCAAAAGTCACAAAAGCATGAAAATATTGTTACAGTGACCTAGTTTAGTAAGGTCAAGTTACTCTCCTTGAGATGCATCCATACAGCAATTTTTATAAGGTTCCAAATAATGAAGGTGTAATGCATATACAGCTGAAAATAGAAAAGACTTTAGTGTGAACAGAATGAAGTGAACAGTATAAAGAAAGTAAGAGTAACCAATGTAATGTGTACAATATTAAGTAGACAGAATGGTCAGAATTCTAAACAAACATCAAGTAGTAAGAGAAACGTATTCAAAATCAAGATCTACATCATGTGTTTAAAATAATATTAATATCTGTATCATGAATACTGTGTCAAATGACACGTTCAGAAAAAAAACCTGATATCAATTGGCAAACAAAATAAAATTATACCATGGTGGAACTGGTTCTCCACTCGAAGATACTGATTCAAAAGTTCACGCACTACACTCTTCATATGACCACGAATTCCATTACGATACCTGTTAATAAAATATTTGTAAAACAATATGAACTGAAAACATTCATAGTATCTTGATTTGCAATCAAAAGTTGTAATATCAAAATGATAACACTTCATATCTCCAACCTTAAGTATCATACAATTTTCCATCATAATTCATCCATCATAGACAAATTCTATGACAATTTTTGTAAACATGAAGAAAAAAACCAACAAACATTTGAACTTATTTATTATGTCTGATAATATTCAATCAAATGTCGATCATTATCCTAACATAGCTTTACTTTGATAAAAAAAACATTTTATGTGTCTGAAAAGTAAATATTATGGTGAACCATGTGATTAAACATTATAAATAAACTTGTATGACATTTCTACTGTCAGATCTGGAGCCTTAATAATTATGTCTTTAAATGGTTTAAGAATTTTTATTGCTTGTTGTCATTATTCCAGATACAATAATGCATTGCAAAGACATCAATATTTCCAGGTTGAGTATGCAAATGGAATTTCGAGTACTTCCTCATAATCAATAAACTTTAGTCACATTTTAACCTGGTAATATCATTGAAGAAACTTTACCAATATTACTAAGTGACAAATGAAGCACAAAAAACCAACAAAATATTTGGACACAAAGTGATCAGATTTACACATAATAGCATTATGTAAAAAATAAATTTTGGATTATAAAGGGAAGCATAATCTGCCTCCCCTCTACCTCTGAACAAGCTGTACAATGCCTTGTGTAGTCATAAAGAAAACATCTCGCTCTGTTCTTCTGGTCAAAGATGCTGCATGTCCATCAATTGCATTGGCAATCTAAAATTATTTTTAAAAAATCACACAAATATTTATGATATAGTTCAATTAGCAAAGGTGTTTGCTGAAAAAAGGGTAGATTATGAGGATAAAGGGTTTTAGCTAATAATGAATGAAGCAGGAAACGTGCAACTAATCACATCTATTAATTATATAAATGCGACAGTGCAACTAATTTACAAAATGTTGTCCTTTGTAACCCTTAAACAGGATATGAAATGGAATTACAGTGTTTGTAAATGGGGTCTTGTAAGATTATCTGAATCATGCACTGTGATCATGTACATCTGCCCCCCCCCAATAACATGGCCATTAATGATTGATTGATTGATTGATTGATATTTTACGGCGCATCAGCACTATGTGGCTATTTAGCGCCAAACATTATTTTATATCCTTCCTCATTCACAAATGGTAAAATAATTCTATCGACCAGCGATAGGAGACCAAAGAGTCAAAAAGTAAACCGATAAAAATGTGAACGATTGTAAATAATTAAAAGTTTCCCCGATCAACGGGGTGTGCAAATGTATGATAACAAAAACGTATGATTGGCAAATAAATCTATCGACTGCATAAATATAACACAAAACTAAACAAGGTGATAAAACAAAAGCTATAACTTACTATAAATGTTTGCTTCCTTAAGTCTATAATGTTGGTAATGTTAACTGTATCAAAGAGCTCCCTCATGTCTTGCACAACGTAGTAATGATTACGCGTAGGTTCAAGATCGAAGCATTCCAGCATAAAGTGCTTAACGGTGAATGGTTCATTACAAGTTATGCACTCTGGTGGGTCTTCTCCTTTTAATATGTAGGAGTGTGTTAAATAAGTATGACCGAGTCGAATTCTTGCAATGACTACCTCCTCTCTACGGACGGATCTGTAGGAAGGGGTCCATTCACCTAAGGTTGGCTTGATGGCATGAAGTTTGTTATTCAGGGCATCATTCCATGATGCCTGCCATTTCTGGCGTAAACAGTCTTTGATACAACGTTTAAAATCAGTATAGGGTGCTTTAAAATCAGTTGGTTCTAGTAATAGGGCCTTTTTAGCAGCACGATCTGCTTTATCATTACCTTTAATTCCTACATGGCTGGGTAACCAACAGTATACTATATTGTGGGAGGTACTCAGCTTAGTATGCTTAAGGAGAATATTTGCTAATAATGGATTCTCCAGTTTTCTGTTATGTAGTGACTGAAGTACTGATAGTGAGTCAGAGAATATTATGCTATTTGAAATACTCTTGCTTGCAATGTATTGCAAGGCAAGGTCTATTGCTCTAATTTCGGCTGAAAAAATGGATGTACCATTTGGTAAGCGAACTTTGGTTGTGTGGTTTCTACTTACGAAGGCTGCAGCAGCCTTTTCCTCATCTTTTGATCCATCGGTATATATTTTTGTATATTTTTCAAATTGTGAGAGGAGTTCATGGTAATAGTTGTAGAAAAAGGAAGGGTTTGTCTCCGATTTTTTTCCATCATGTAACGTAAATATTACTCTTGGTTGCTGAAGTAACCATGGGGGTGTTTCGGAGATGTTGGGTTTCATAATATTTGAAAAATCAATTTGAGTACTTTCGAGAAATTGTGATATTCTAATGCCAAATGTAGGTATGACATTTGGTTTATTGTCATATAAGGATTTATATTTTGGTTCAAAAACTGCCGAAAAAGCTGGGTTCAGAGGGCTGGATCTTAATTTGACAGCATATTGTGCGGAAAGCATTCATCTGCGTTGTGATAAGGGTGGCTCATCCGCTTCGACAAGGAGGCTTTCACACGGGGATGTTTTAAATGATCCCAGGGCAAGTCTTATTCCCTGATGATGGATTGGGTCAAGCATCTTTAAATACGATTTCCTTGCTGAACCATAAACAATGCAACCATAGTCTAATTTGGAGCGGATAAACGTTCTGTATAAATTGAGTATGACTCTCCTATCAGCACCCCAGTCAGTGTGCGCTATTACTTTAAGTAAATTAAGAGATTTCAAACATTTGGCTTTCAAATATTTCAGATGTGGAATAAAAGTCAGTTTTCTATCGAAGATAATGCCTAAAAATTTTGTTTCCTCAACAACTGGAATAGGTGTTCCTTCCAGCGTGAGATTAGGTCCATCATGATATCTTCGTAACTGACAGAAATGCATAGACAGTTTTTGATTTCGAGAATTTGAAACCATTAGTATTGGCCCAATTTTGAATTTTGTTTATGTTTTGTTGTAGTTGTCTTTCAATTGTATGCATGTGTTTGGATCGGTAACATATTAAAAAGTCATCAACATATAATGAGCAATCCACACCTGGCATCAGACACTTGGTGATGCTATTAATCTTTATATTGAAAAGCGTCACTGATAAAATACTGCCCTGGGGTACACCCGTCTCTTGATCGTGTATATCAGAGAGGGTGGAGCCCACTCGTACTTTGAATTCCCTGTCTGAGAAAAAGTTTGATATGAATGAGGGCAGTCGGCCTTTTAGACCCAGATCGTGTAGGTCATTTAGTATCCCATACTTCCATGTGTCATAGGCCTTTTCCAAATCAAAGAAAACCGCTACTAAATGTTCCCTTTTTATGAAAGTATCACGAATAAATGTTTCAAGTCTAACCAGATGGTCAGTGGTACTACGACCATGACGAAAGCCACTTTGGAAAGGAGAAATTAAATTGTTGCTTTCCAGATACCATACAAGCCGAGAATTGATCATTCGTTCCATTGTTTTACATACAGAGCTAGTTAGTGATATAGGTCTGTAGTTGGTAGGGTCTGTGCTATCTTTGCCTGGTTTGGGGATTGGTATTATTATTGCTTCTTTCCAAATTTTTGGTACATTGCCAGTAATCCATAAATCATTGAAGATTGCCAGAAGAACTCTCAAGGATGGATCTGGAAGGTGTTTTAAAAACTGGTAATGTATATTGTCAGGCCTAGCGGAAGTATCATTGGCCTTATTCAAGGATTCCATAAGTTCCGACAGAGAAAATGGTTGGTTATAACTCTCTAAGTTATTTGATGTGAATTTCAACCGTATTTTTTCTTTTTGAATTTTAAGTCTTCGGAAAGCTTCGGAATAATTAGACGATGAGGAATTTTTGGAGAAACAATCAGCAAGTACATTAGCTATTTCATGCTTGCTTTTATAATTGATGTTATTTAGCTTCAGGTGTTGGAAGCAATTGTATTTTCCTTTACCATTTATTTTGCGGATCGTGTCCCAAACTTTGTTTATAGAGGAACGAGAGTTTAAAGTTGAAACATATTTTTTCCATGATGTTCGTTTATTTTCTTTAATCGTGCGGCGAGTTTTAGCCCGCGTAATACGGTATTGAGCTAGATTTTCGGGCGTTGGACGATTATTGAATTTGTTCAGTGCTTCTCGGCGTTGTTTAATGGCTTCTTCACATTCTTTAGTGAACCATGGTTTGGGCTTTTTTTGAGAATTTGTCGAGGACTTAGGAATGGACTCTTCTGCAATCTCGATTACGATAGTTGTAAATTGTCGAATTGGATTGTCATCATTTAGTATGGTATTCCTGTTAAGTCTCATTGTACAAAGTGTTTCAAATTTGGCCCAGTCAGCTTTCTTTAAGTTCCACTGTGGAATTGTGTCATCAATTTTGGTATTAGTGTTCTTGAGATATATTGGAAAATGATCACTGCTATGAAGGTCATCAGCGACCTTCCAATTAAAATCCAACAGAAGTGAAGGAGTACATATTGTTAAGTCAATGCAAGTGTATGTACCCGTTCCTGGGTGCAGATAAATCGGAGACTTGTTATTAAATAGACACAAGTCATATCTAGCAACAAAATCTTCAACTTTTTTCCCTATGTCATTTATGTATTTCGATCCCCATAAAATGTTATGGGCATTAAAATCACCAAGTAAAACAAATGGCGTGGGAAGTTGTTGAACAAGTATGTCTAATTCGTTTGGTGATAATTTAGTATTTGGTGGTATGTAGACAGAACAAAATGTAATCACCCGATGTAGAGTGACACTTACAGCAATGGCTTGTAGATTTGTATTCAAAGGGATGTTTCTATGTGGGGCTCTATTGTTCACAGCAATAGACACCCCTCCTGAGGCCCTGTCAACGTTTTGTAGGTATGTGTTAAACAGGGAGTAGTTTTTGAATGTGATATTGTCTGTATCTTTTAAAATGGTTTCCTGAAGACATAACAAAGCTGGATCATATTTATTTAAAAGCAGAAGAATCTCATTGTAATTAGCTTTAAGTCCTCGACAGTTCCATTGTATTATTGTGTTTTTCATTATAAATTTAGAATGGAGGTTTTGGATTTAGGTTAGACTTTTCGAGGGGAACATCTATAGTGTTATTTATCTGGGGGAAGTACAGGTGTGATTCTTTTGTTAGGTTTTGAGCTACCCTGAGAACACGGAGCAGTATCTTCTGCATCCATGTTCTCAATGTCCCCAAACCTATTGAATAGTTTGATGGGGTCATCTGACCCCTTTTGTTGTCTATTTCCATGGGATTTGGATTTCTTTGGTGACTTAGTTTGCTGATTGTTGTTAAAGGTCGTTTGGGTAGATGCCGTGGTTTTTTGTGCTTGGTAATGTGGGGTGTTATGTTTTAATGTAGAATCGGGTATATCTGTTTGAGTTTGTGCGTCTTTCATTGCTTTCTGGCTGCTCTTTACTACAGTTGAGAAGGATGGGCCGGGGGATGATCTAGCTTGAACAAGCTTCCTGGCCTCTGGATAGGGAATATTATTAGTGTATTTAATCCTCTGGATTTCCTTCTCCTGTCTCCAAGTGTCGCATTCCTTGGAACTAGCATGATGTTCTTTGCCGCAGTTTACGCAGTGCGGAGTGGCCTTGCACTCTGATTCCCGGTGGGAGGAGTCGCCACACCGGCCACAGATTTGGCTTCGAGAGCATCCGTCTTCATGATGGCCGTATTTTTGGCATTTGTAACAACGGAGGGGATTTGGTATATATACCTCAACCTTAACTTGTAAGAAGCCAACCTTGACCACTTTAGGTAATATGGGCTTATTAAAGGTGAGTATAATAGTGTTGGTGTCCTGCAGATTGTTGTTTCGTTTGATACGAATTCTACGGACTGCAGTGACACCTTCAGTTTTCATGCCCTCGACGATGTCCTTGTCGCAGACTCCAGCAAGGTCACGGCAACGAATGATGCCTTTTGATGTATTAAGTGTAGAGTGGGCGAAGCAGGTTACTGGAATATCGTGAAAGAATTTAATTTTCAGTATATTTTCAGTTTGAGCTTTGCGCTCACACTCTACAAGTAGGTCACCTGATCTTAGCTTCTTCACACTTTTTGGCTTGCCGACTAATCCAAGTATAGTCTTTTCGACTATAAATGGTGACAATGTGGCAAGTTGTTTAGCTTCGTCTTTTGAATGGATGACCATGAAGCGAGGAAAGGATTCCACACTACATGGTTCATCATCCGACTCTGATGACACAGTTTTGGTACATTTGGGAGTTTTTTTTAAATTCTCCATGATGGCAGTTTGAAAGATTCAGCACCCGTGCTCCCCACCCACCAAGGAGCCCAACAAGGGGACACTTTTAAAGTGCCAGGGATACACAAATACGATACTCAGTTGGTAAAATTACCTTTAGTTGACCCTGAAGTCGCCAATTTCGAAGGTCAGTAAAATTACCCCCCGATTGACCCGTTAAGCCACCGCCTTCTAGGAAGTCTTCTAAGATTATGGAAAGGAAAAGATATAGCAATAGAATGTAGGGGCAACGGTGGTATCAAGCGAGATACAAGAATAAAGTAAAAGGAGGTGACAGAGTTAATAAAGACTTCCTAGGGCTCGGCGTGACCAGCCGATTTGTCGAGACCGGGCCCATCTCGACCACCCGTCTTAAGAGAAGTAGAGGCCAAAGTAGTGTGTTGCAACTACCAGGATCCTTTCCTCCTCCGTTACGGGTCGCAACCCCACGGCAAACAGGTTGCCTCTACTTAGTCGCCTTTTACGACACGTGGCGAGGCACGTCGGGCCAATTCTACAACCCCGAACCCGCAGGGGGAAACATGGCCATTAAAGCTAATTAGTTTAATTTTAGTACATTTAAAGAAGATGCAATAACAATGAATAGGATGAGGTTGAATACAATGGTACTTTTCATTTGGATGAATACAATGGTACTTTTCATTTGGATGAATACAATGGTACCTTTCATTTGGATGAATACAATGGTACTTTTCATTTGGATGAATACAATGATACATTTCATTTGGATGAATACAATGGTACCTTTCATTTGGATGAATACAATGGTACTTTTCATTTGGATGAATACAATGATACATTTCATTTGGATGAATATTATGGTACCTTTCATTTGGATGAATACAATGGTACCTTTCATTTGGATGAATACTATGGTACCTTTCATTTGGATGAATACAATGATACATTTCATTTGGATGAATATTATGGTACCTTTCATTTGGATGAATACAATGGTACCTTTCATTTGGATGAATACTATGGTACCTTTCATTTGGATGAATACAATGGTACTTTTCATTTGGATGAATACAATGATACATTTCATTTGGATGAATACAATGATACATTTCATTTGGATGAATACAATGGTACCTTTCATTTGGATGAATACAATGGTACCTTTCATTTGGATGAATACAATGGTTACTTTTCATTTGGATGAATACAATGGTACCTTTTATTTGGATGAATACAATGGTACCTTTCATTTGGATGAATACAATGGTACCTTTCATTTGGATGAATACAATGGTTACTTTTATTTGGATGAATACAATGGTACCTTTCATTTGGATGAATACAATGATACATTTCATTTGGATGAATACAATGATACATTTCATTTGGATGAATACAATGGTACTTTTCATTTGATGAATACAATGATACATTTCATTTGGATGAATACAATGGTTACTTTTATTTGGATGAATACAATGATACTTTTCATTTGGATGAATACAACGATACATTTCATTTGGATGAATACAATGATACATTTCATTTGGATGAATACAATGATACTTTTCATTTGGATGAATACAATGATACATTTCATTTGGATGAATACAATGATACATTTCATTTGGATGAATACAATGGTACTTTTCATTTGATGAATACAATGATACATTTCATTTGGATGAATACAATGGTTACTTTTATTTGGATGAATACAATGGTTACTTTTATTTGGATGAATACAATGATACTTTTCATTTGGATGAATACAATGATACATTTCATTTGGATGAATACAATGATACTTTTCATTTGGATGAATACAATGATACCTTTCATTTGGATGAATACAATGGTACCTTTCATTCGGATGAATGTCATGGGACTATTCATTATGATGAATGCAACAGAACTATTCATTTGGTACTGGAAAATAAATAGTTTTCCATTCTGGTTGTATTATTGCTTCAGTTCATCCATTACCAACTTTAAATTCTTAGAATATTGATTTACAAACCTGATTTACAAACCCATAAATTTCTTTCAGAGAATTATACTTTATATTAAATTTCCTAATAATACAAAGAAAATAAACTTGTACAATTTGTGAAGGGTGCAACACAAAAGACATTGCTAATTAAAAAATGTTATGTAGATATGTAAACTGATGACTTGTAAAATCAATGTTAGAAGAAGTTAGAAGAATGTCAGTCCAGAGAAATGAATTACTTGTAATGTAAAAATAAAAATACGAAGCATGACCTATCTTGAAATATAGATGACTTGTGTCGCAAAACCCAAGTTAGAAGAATGGCCAATCTAGGAAGACTTCAAACTGAATGCTGAAAATCCAAGTCATGTAAGGTCTCATAAATATAAAGGTGCATGATGATATTTGGTTAAATTCCAACATTCCTTACTAAAAGTATGCTGTGTAAACCTAATGAAGAGTGGTGATCAGGATCACACTTCTCGCAAATGATAAGAAACTGATTTCATTTAAGGTCTAATCAGTATAAACCTGCATGCCAAATTTTGTTGAAATCCAACAATCCTTGTTCAAATAATACTATAAACACCAAAATTAGAATGATAGGCAACCAAGGGTATACTGCCTGGAAAAAACCAACAGAATGCTGGAAATTCAACTTATTAAAGTTGACTATAAAGGCCCTGTAACAGATTTGGTCAAAAACCAACAAGCAAAGTAATGTAATGGAACCAAAATTTAGAGAACAGAATCAGCAGGTATAACTGCTAGAAATTATGCCAAGAAAGGATGAATACCAAACTAATTCAAGATATTTTCAATAATAAAGCCCCATACCAAATTGGTAAAGGTGTCCTGAAGAAACTAAAGTCAATTTTGCCATAACAGACAAACCACATTCATGAAAAACATGTCCACTAAATATGCCTCTGATGAAAACATTAACACTGGCTGAATAATAAATACTGTATCTCAATTCAACCATTAATAATAAAATAAATCACGAAATATTTTATTAGGTCAATATTTATCTAATCTTGAACATTTATAGGTATGGTAATCATAACTTTGCAGTGATGCAATACTTTACACAGCTTTATTGTAAACATGACAAGAGCAGAACACTAAGTCATAGGTACATTTATTTCCAGCAGTCAAAGAAGAAAAATCTAATAGTGATGTGAAATGAAATGTGTTTATTAGCAACCAAAGAAAAGGTCTATCAAGGTTTGTAAGCATTATTTGTTTAACAAGGTTAACAGTTGTGTTTCAATAAACAGATTTAATATTTTTCAAGTAGTGAATTTTGTGATCTGGCCAAGAAAAAAATATTTTCTTTGCTCTTCTGAAATTAAGAAACTTTTGTTAAAATAAAGCATGTTATTCACACCTACATATATTACCATGCAAGTGTTCTTTATTGGCAATCAAGTGTTCATTATTGACAATCAAGTGCATATCGCAACCTGGTTACCTACATTGACAGCTTCCGGAGCGTTCGCGTGGTCTAAATCACTCACCATTATGGTTCATCTCACCTTTGTCTGTGTAGGTTCAAGTCTTGGGCTCAGCCATTGTTGGTATGTGAGAAAGCTTGCTGGTAGCTTCTCATATGTTGGTGGTTCTTTCTGGGGTTATCCCAGGTTCTTCCACAACAATTAATACTGGCTGCCATGTTTAGCCTCTATTGTGCTGAAAAATGGCATTAAACCCTATAACAACAACAACCTACAATGGCATTATATTTGCCCGGCTGATCAATACACAATCAAGATAAAGATAATAATTTTCAGGGACAATATCTGGATAAATTTATCATATTGTATTACACAAATTATCCTAAGAAAAAAGTTTTTTTTTGGTGTCCTGATATTTGGGGTTTGCAAATTACATCGTCTCAATCAGCATACTATTCCTGATTTGAATTAATTTATATAAGGCAACTGAATGGCAAGAATAATCATCATCAGATTTGATTACCTGCCATTCTCTGATCATCTCGGCAATAGAAAGATAAAAATGATGTGATGGCCAAAGAACTTGGGCTATAATTAAGGTGACTATTGAAATAATTACAAATTTAAAAATTTATGGTGTCTGAAAAACTGGATGATAAAGTTATTTACATTATTAACAGCAAAACCTAACAGAGTATTCGTATATAAACTTACAGTAAAATTTCATCTGAATAGTCTCTAAGAGTATACTACAATGATAATGAAGATGAGTTAAGTTCCTTTTTATCTTTTCTCATTAACATTAGTTTTACAGAGGGGGCTACATACATACATATATACACACACACACACACACACACACACACATACATACATACATATATATATATATACACACACATATACATATATATACACACATTATTGAGTTTTATGGAATGACACTGTCACTAAATGGTGATAAATTACAGGTATTCATGTTTGAGTTGAGTCACAGATCCCTGGACAATAGTTTCACTGTATTTTTTTTAATAAGTCCCAGAAACTGGAGATAAGCTTTCATTTCTCTTCTGTATATTGCTTTCTCAATATAGAGCTTTTCAACAATCAGAACAAAAGAAAATGACCAAAACATTACATCAGATAAATCAGGGGCTTCATATGTCCAATGCCTAACATGTTGAGTGTGTTAGTTAACTCTGACCCGTTTGTTTATACTGGTGTTATTTTGTCTCTCTCATGCCTAATATAATCATCTTGACACACACGCGTGCACACACACACATGCTCCAGTGTTCTGTACGTTGGCTCCAGCTAGATATGCTTGAATTTAGACAAAACTGAATGGTGAGTCACATTGATGTTGACCTTATTAGTTTAAATGTTAACAGATACTTTCCATGTCCAAAGGGCAAATCAAATATGAAATATGTTCACAGAAGATAGTATTTAAAGCAATCATCATGATGCGTTTTTTCTATCTTCAAGTCATTCTTACCATAACCACTGAGCTGTCAACCTCAATATCTTCAAGTCATTCTTACCATAACCACTGAGCTGTCAACCTCAATATCTTCAAGTCATTCTTACCATAATCACTGAGCTGTCAACCTCAATATCTTCAAGTCATTCTTACCATAACCACTGAGCTGTCAACCTCAATATCTTCAAGTCATTCTTACCATAATCACTGAGCTGTCAACCTCAATATCTTCAAGTCATTCTTACCATAACCACTGAGCTGTCAACCTCAATATCTTCAAGTCATTCTTACCATAACCACTGAGCTGTCAACCTCAATATCTTCAAGTCATTCTTACCATAACCACTGAGCTGTCAACCTCAACATCTACAGCATACTTACTTTCCATTACAAAAATCATCAACTATGTCTGACACCTCTATGTTATTCCTAAAACTAATATCTACACAAAACTATTTCTATTAATGTGTTGAATTAACCTTGAGATCTAACCTCTGGAATCCAACAATTTGCTTCTTACCACTTGCATCAGTCTACCACAAAATATGTTGGTCTCAAAGTGCAGAAATCATTTCTAATTTAGGTCAATTTTGTTGACTGAAACCTTGAATTGTAACCTTTTATTGAAGTATCAAAAATGTGTATGTTTAGTCCTCACTTCAAGTCAACCACAAATATTGGACATAAGTTACAATCACAGACATTGAGTGGAAATCATTTTTCTCCTTTCAGTTGCTGTAACCTAGAACTGGAACATCTAAGTCAATAAAATTCTTCCTTTTCTCAAGTGTTCCCTGATCATATACTCTGGTGAATATATATGGAGGACTGTAGTTATTTTGCACAAACTAATAAATAAGACTGATGAACAGACACTGATAGACAGAAAGATCAACAATGTCAAAGCATGATGCACTTTGTCTTCAAGTATCTATATAACATGTAATATTTTGGTTTTATTTTAAATATCTAATGTCTAATACTGTACCACCCATACATAAACATCATATTAGAACATCTTTTACATAAAATACAGCAAAGGAAGTATTTCTCACTATGTTTATTACCACTGAAGAAAAATAAAACTTGAATATTATTTCTACTTGGGGGTGATTTTGCGGATTATTTTTTTTTTGTTGATATGATCAGTGATTTTGTCCAAGTAGTATTAAAATTCACACTGTAAAATCAATGGAAAATCTGGAAAGAAAGTGGATGTAGTCACACTAACCTGTTGACTAGGGAACTGGGTTAATACTGAGGTAATGTTGCTGGAATACGAGGCCATGAGTTTGCGTATGGTCTTCTCAACCTGCAGTGGGATTCTTCCTGAGATCACTGATATCAGTTCCTGTGAAAAGATAATATCACTTCCTTCACACAATAATTTGAAACTTAAATAGTCCTGTTGAAACAATATTCTTTGTTTTGCACATTAATATAAACCTAATATCACTGATGTAAGTTCCTGTAGAGAGAAAGAATGCGAGACTGAGATCACTGATATTAGTTCCTGTAGAAAGAACATATCACTGCTTTGCACATCAATTTAAATTAAGATCTCTGATATCAATTCCAGTAATGAGATAATATCCTTTTCATCACACAATGTGAGACTAAGATCATTGACATCAAGTCCTGTAGTAAGATAATATCCCTTGCATCATAAATTAATGTGAGATTAAGAGCACTGATATCAGTTCCTATAGAGATATAATAATTCCTTGCTTTATACATTATTGTGAGTTTATGAACAAACTTTTTCCGCAAATGAAAACGATCAATAATTTACTAATCAAAGTGTCAAAATGAATGATGCCGTCAAGTAGTAATGAAACACCACGAGCATAAAATCTTAATTTAAACTCAAAATTGTACAGGCATGAATATATCAAACAGAAGAAATTTTGGTTCAAAATGTAAGGCAAAGTTCTAGGTCAAAAACAGTTTCAAAATCTGGCAGAAAAGGGTGAAAATGAAACTCCTGACCAATATCTTCTTACTATTAATGCTCTAAGTCCATATAAAGTACTTGACATTTTAGTGGAAATCAATTTGTGGGAAATAGTCAACATAGTGGTCAAACATCCAATAAAACAGCAAGTCGCAAAGGAATTATTGTCCTACTAGCCTAAAGATACTGCTGGAAGTCTGGAGAAGTCCCATTTTTGTCCCCTTTCATAATCTATTTAACAAGTGAGTGTCGTAACCTTCTCAGATATTTTTAAGAAACTCCAAAATACCAAATCTTGTCATAAAACTAATTATATGTCTGAGATATTGTTGCAAAAAAAGTATAAATGCAGAACAAAAGGCTTCAACATGGCCACTGAGAGTGAACTTATCTTGGAAATTGTAAAGCTATATCCAAATGTCAAATTTTGCTAACTTAATAATAACTTAATAAGAAATTAATTCATACTTGCAATTTTTTTGAGAGCCTACTGTACTGAATTAGACTAGCTTTTTGAAGTTGCTACCAGAATGCATCTCTACCATTATAGCCATTACTTATCATTTTGAACTGTTCCTTCTTATTTCAAAATATTCTTAATTGAAATAATAGTTACTTTAATGCAATTTTATTTTCTTTGCACATTAATCAATGTTAGAAACCAACCTGAAGTTCCAAAAGTGGCAGCAAGGGGTCCCTGAGACATTTCATCATTTCATCAACACTCTGTTTCAGGCGTGGTTTAAAGTAAGGCTCTGGAAGGATATACCCTGCTAGGACATGCTCAAGCTCTGCCATCCTCATCTGGAACACCTGGTTCAGCTTCTCACCAGAAGTTGGAGGATTCTGTGGGCATGGCAAACTGCCAGTAAAGGTCTCGGTCTAAAAAATTATTGGAAGATTGCAGCACCAACAAATTTAGAGGCTGATTGCTTGACAGTAACAACTATAAGAAAACATGTTACATAAAGTTGTTTTTTTCACATAACTGCTTATTACTGTAGACTACCGTTATTTATTTATGCTTTAAGGATTGAGTAAAGGTAGCTGTGAATTTAATCATATAAGCCATATAATTTCAAAGCTATATGTGCTTGTAGTCTATAAAAACATGTTTTGCTCTTTACATTTTTTATAATCTTATCTTTAATAACATCTGCAAGAAATACAAAACAGAAAATAAATAAGCAATCTCCTAACATCAGTAATGAAATACTACCCATAGCTTCAATAAATGTGTGCAGTAAAGTATGGAGCAACAATAGACACATGCTGTAAAGTATACAGATCTGGAAATAATTTAGCTTTCAACAATGGAATGTTTTTTATTTATGTATTAAAATGAAACTGCACATTTCCAAAAGATAAAACAATCATTTTATTGACCCTTAATATAATGTGCCTTAATGATACTAGTGAAAGTTCTTGGTAAAATATTCATACTTATCATCCTCCAAAAAAAACAACATTGTTAGCTACATCAGGTCCAATCTTCCTCTCAAAAATAGCAAATTCCAATCCTCTTCAGTTTCTTTCCCTGATCAATTATGCATACACCATTGCTGACTCTAAATTTGTCTCTACTCGATGATATCTTAAGAGGACCTCAAGAGCCAAGACCAGAACTACATTTAAATTGATTCCCATATTCAGAGTAAAACATTTCCACATTGGAAATCAGAACTTCTAATTTATTAATTGGCTCCTGAAAACTGTATTCCCAACCAATCTTTATTTTTTAAGAAAAATTCACAAATGGTAGATCCAGGTCTTTTCACCAATCACCATGACTTGTTCAGCCAGGAGATGCAAGTACAAGGGTAAATCAACCATAAGAAACAGCTAATGAGTCTTTGAGATTCTAGTTGCTATAGCTTTAAATACCTTTTTAATACTTAGAGCCTTCTTCAACAACTATTGTACATATACTTTAGAACATACCATGTTTTGTTTTACACAAGCCCTCATTAAAATATTTAAGTTAAATGGACAATAAATAAACAGCAGAAAAAGAGAGAGATATAATAATTTGATGTGCCCTTAGCATAAATTTACCTGTACCACTTTGCTGGGATCATCTAGCTGAAAGTGAGCCAAAACACTACCACCACCAAACACCGCACCAGGTCTTTTCACAAAGTGGATGCTGCAGAGACGATGAATAATTGTTTAAGTCCTAATGGTTTGCAAGGTCGAACTGCTTGCCGGAATTTGAGCCAATATATTTAACGTTAAGCTAAAGCCAGAGGGTTTAATTATTTCAGAAAGATCAACAAAATAAAGTCAAACATAGTCCTATGACCACATGAATACAAGGAATACCTATCAACACAAAAGTAGTTCTATAGGTCCCATCTGTTGAACCAACAGTTAACTTTTGCTTGTATATAAAGACAACCTGCCCCCAAAATACCACTTTTTGATGATTCATTAACAGTCATTATACATGAGATTGGCTGTTTTTTAATTTAGCATATCAATGAACATTCATTCTTGATAATTAATCACCCAATAAACCCATTACTGACATATTTCCTCAAGAAAATAAAATTGAATGCTAAGAACTGTTTAAATGACCTGTTATATTCCAATAAATGAAATTGGCTGACATATCAAACTTGCTGGCTTTAACCTGAGGGAAACAGCTTGATTTCCATGATTAGGATTAGTGATTGGAATTAATATACTGTCTTATCAGTAATTTATTTCATGAATTGCAAATATCTCAAAATTATCATCTCTATGATGCATTACAATGTCTTTTAAAAGATGTTTCTCTATATGTATCTATTTCTGTATAGGTATCTATTTCTGTATAGGCATATATTTCTGTATATTATATATATATATATATATATATATATATATATATATATATATATATATATATATATATATATATATATATATATATATTCCTGTACACATATTCTATTTCTGTATATGTATCTATTTCTGTATATGCATCTATTTCTGTATATGTATCTATTTCTGTATACATATCTATTTCTGTATATGTATCTATTTTTGTATACATATCTATTTCTGTATATGTATCTTTTTCTGTATACATATCTATTTCTGTATATGTATATATTTCTGTATATGTATCTATTTCTGTATACATATCTATTTCTGTATACATATCCATTTCTGTATACAGGGTTCCTGCAGACTTAGCAAAAACAAATTCCATGACTTTTCCAAAACTTTTCCAGGGCCATTCCATTAAACTCAAGGACCGCACTATCTTGCATTGTCAAGTAAATGAATATAACAAATGACATCTTTCAATCTAAAATAACATAAATTAACAACAAATATTTTTAATAGGTACATTTTAAATTTACCTGGGCTAGTACACTTTGACTTTATGTAGTAATTCATGTCATAATCCAATGATCAATGTAATTTGTATTCAAAAGAAAAAAGGAAACAATCCTATGTAGTCTTTGTATGTGTTCCTATTTACAATATTAACAAAACATGTTACTTTCCAATTGCTTTCTTTTATTTAGTGAACTACACCAGAAATCATGTGATACTTCCATTAGGGGAACTTACTCTTTTTATATGAATTGAAACCATTTATTGATTGTAATTTTATCATTTTATTTATTCGGTTCTCGGTGATCTATGAAATTTGAAGTAAGCGATTTCTTTAACTCCATTGTCACAAATTCCATGACATTTCCAAAACTTTGCAAATTTTGACGAATTCCATAACTTTTCAAGGCCCTTGAAAATTTTTTTTTTAAATTCCAAAACGTTTCCAGAATTCCATGACCTGCAGGAACCCTGTGTATATGTATCTATTTCAGGCATGTGCAACCTATGAACCACATGACATGCTCAGGAAGAAGCTGCACATGCCTGATCTAAAGAAATGCAAAAATAAACATTTTTTGGTAACATATTTGCTAGCAATGACCTTTTAATATCTTTATTTTATAAAATTTCCCAAAGAGAATTTAAACAGTAACTTCAAATCAAATGCTGACCTAACCTGAACATAATTAAATACTTTTGTTTGAAACTGTCATTATTTAAACAACGCATACACAGTACTTCAGTACAGTGGCTTGTGTCTCTTCCAAAAAGAATAGTCTTAACAAGTGCACTACAAACAGCATGAACATATATGTGTAGTTTTTGTCCATATCTTAAATGCAAGGACTAAATCTAATCATTGGAAATTAAATGCAAAGGTTACATCTATTTTTAGCAGCACTTTGTACCTTAAACTAACAACTTTCAAATTATAGGCTCTTTATTAGGAAAAAGCATTCCCTCAAGCTACTGACCCTAAAATCAATACATTTCTTCCTTGGGCAAAGGAGGACATATGTACCAAAACTTGTTGAAACCATTCACTGTAAGTTATCATACAAATATCAAAATGTGTGTTCACCCACTGGCATGGATAACAAAGCTATAATACCCTGCAACTTTCATTAGTGGAGTAATACTTATAAGGTGAGTCCAACTGTGAACAGGACAGACCGATCTCTGTAGTCATATAATGCATCAGCTGATCTACTATGCTAGGTGTAATCAGTAGAACAAAAGGGTGTATTATGTTTATGGCAGATCAGGGTCAATGTTCCATGCAGATGAAACATACAAACAAGAAAATAGTGGTACACAAAATAATCACCATCCAGGTTCTGATACTGAGAGTTCCAAGACCATCTTCATGACTTCAATCTCAGCATACACATTTTCAGCAAACAGGTGGCCTCCATCTTCAACAAGATACCTTATAAGCTTCCCTGCTGATGGTGCTCTACAAATAATTCATTTCATAAATGTTATTATCTTTTTTATTAGTTCACTCTTACTGTGCATTAGGAACAAATTAGTTTCTATATAGGAACAAATTAGTTTCTATATAATGCATTTATGTGACATACAAGTGACCTATATAATGCATTTATGTGACATACAAGTGACTGGTTATCTTAATTTTTGTTAATTGACCAGGTAAAATAGTTCAGGATAACAGTAATTTTCCATTCTATTTACCTAAGTACTGTAGGGTCTATCTGTTTTTGTAAGATACATGTCTGGTTTCCAATGGTGATGCGGTAACTATTGACCTGTTCCTTCATGTAAGTTGTGTAACTGGAACCATCCAGGGATAGCAGAAGACCTCCATCACTCAACCTGATGAACAGAAATTAAATGATTTCTGGTAAACTGCACAAATGAACATAATTATAAAATACACACTGTCATTAACAACTCATCAGATATACTGCCCATGATAATAAATTTGATAAAACACTAATGATCACTAAAATTTTGTGACATTTGATTTCTGAAAAAAAAGTTATGGCACACCTGAAAACTTAAAATTTTGTACCTTTTAATATCTATATCAACAGATGCATGACATAAAAAATAAATTATTCAAAGAAAATGTTTTCTCTTCAATGTATGTTGTTTATTAAATTACACAACACCAACTCAAGGTGAAAAACAGACCCTTTTTTGAAAAAAGTAGTGTCAAGAGTGCCTGAAAAGTTACCTCAATAAAAATCAACTACAAAAGAAACATCTACTATGCAGGCAACTGACACAACAGGCCACTTTTGTCCCCTTGATGTGTTTGTTTAATGAAGGCTTGGCTGAATGTGTTCCAAAACTATGGAATACATATGCATCTTTTTTACAAATCATAATACAGTGGAACCTCACAATAATGCCCCCCATGGAAGCAATAAATACACAAAATACCTTACATTGTTTCTCTGATTTGATGGAAAGAACAAGTTTGATATGGTGTTGGATTAAATACAATCATACTGAAACATATTCAAACACACAACAGTAATGAATTATTTCCCCCTGAACACAGTTTTTGCATTGATCACATGCTGCCTCTTTCTAATTTTTGAGTATATGTAGTTACACAGTATGAATGAAATTCAAAACAAAAGTGTGACTAACACAGGTTACATCTTGTACAACAGAATACATATCTTATAAATCAGTGAAAACCACAAGTTTCAGTCTTGGTGCATTATAAAGAAGAAAGGAATAAATGTCAATGACCGGGTTAATGAGGTATGTAATAAACTATCACAATATACAGGAGTCCCTTATGTTGAAGCATGTTCAAGATCAAAATAAATGCATTCCAAAATCAGAATCTAGAGATGTATGAGGACCACTAAGGCACTTTTCACCTAGTGAGGTTTTCATGAATCACTGTATTTCTTTCAAATTTGCACCTCTGTGTGCATGACTAAAAACACTAGTGAAAAAATCAATTGCCATTAAAATAATGACACTGACAGCTGCCCCCCCCAAGGTAATTCCAATCCAGTGCCTGTTGTTCACTAGCAAAACAATATATCTGTTATGAACTTACCTGTGTACGTCCACATCAATAGATGATCCATTCAAAATCAGAAAATAACGACTAGGCCCAATTTTTAGTACCTGAAACAGTAAATGCAACTGCTTGTATATATGTGCAGATTAAATGAATGGAAAAGTGATGTCTCTTTAACCATTCAATAAGCGCATGTTATCATGGTAGCCATCTAAACAAGAGTCTTTGAAAACACTGCTGGTCCTATAGAGAATTACTGCTCAATAATGTTCACAAAAAATGTTGCTGACATAAATTATATTAAATTAATTCTGGAAGCATGAAATAAATTGACTCATACAAAATAAAAGTATTGTAAACTGCACATTAGAGACCCATCCAATGATTTATAAACTCAATGTAGATAAACTTAAATGTTTCTTCTTTCAGAGTTACCCTCTGGTCTTTAATAGTTTGATTTTGAAATCTGCTTCTTTCTAATCCTAAGAGCAAATTATCTACAAAGTTTGAGCAAGATCTGTGATGTAGAATGTTACAAAAACAATTTTTTTTCTATCAGTGACCTGACCTTTGATGCTTTGACTCCTAAATAATTTTTTCCCCTACCATAAGTGCAACCAATCACTCAATCTAGCTGAGATATGTCCTGTACAACAAATGGTATTGTGTGAAAACCATTTTCTCTTTCAGTCTGAAACCTTGCCTTCAGACCTTAAATCAATAGCCTTTATCATCAATAGTCTTTATCCTTACTTCAAGCCAAAAGCAAGCCGTCCACACATGTAGAACTAATTATACAATTCACAAAGCATTCTACATGAGTACATAAACTGATTTAATTTTAAATCTGGAGAACATGTTGGGGTAATACGTTTCATTTAACAAAGCCAAATGATGAGCTTCAGGTTAGTCTTATTAGTCATTGATTTCTGCATGATTTTCAATCAGGTGGGCAATTTTCCCTCTCTGGCAATTTCATGAGGAAGATTTTTTTCAGCATTCAAGAGAAACAGTTTTAATGATAGGTTAAAGATTGACAGGAATATGGACTGATGATGGACATCATAATACATGCTGCTGGTGGGTGATAACAAGCATGCAAATTTTTTTAATTTAATGGGGAAGATAAAGGCTATTTTGCACTGATGAGGTAACTTGCTGAAATAATTGAAACATTGTTTGAACACCATCAATAAAAGAGACATCAGATAAAATATAGTGTGCTGCCATCTTGTTTTTCAATATGGAATTACTAGGAATTAAAGGTGACAGTTACAGAATATATGGTCGAAAACTGAGTTTGAGAGATTTGCAGAAGGAAATTGTTGAGAAGATGCTTCAAGTAAACTTGATGTTCTCAATCCCTAAAATTATGGATTTTTTTATGGTGCATAGTTCTAAACATATTACAGATCAATGATTTGTTAATAAAATGTTTTGCTCTTTAAGTTTAATGGCTGAAATTCTAGCTTTGTTCTGTGGTATTGGAAAGTAGTAAGCAGCCATAAAAATGTTGGCATTGCAGAGAACAGGTTGTCATGTGTTAGTAAGATGTGCATCATTGGTTGTGCACCTTATCTCAGTGCTCATTAGTTTGGGATCATTAGGTAAAAATATCTTAATCACTAGGCAGCAGCATGTAAGAATTATATCAAAACTACTAAATATCAAGGCTTAATGTTTCTCTTGAACTATCAATTTTAAATCCAATTTTCCCACTGAACTAGCAGACAATTGTAACATTTTAAGGAAGGAAAGTCAGATGTCTCCTTCTACTCACCTACTAAAACAATGTTACCATGTAACCTTGAAAACTTGGTCAAGGTCATCAAGCATTAACAGGACTGGAGCATCTAAATATCAAATTGAGTCCATTTTTGTTAAAACATTTGAGGGATATTTTACATGCATACAAGCGTTTTTGAATTCTAAGGTTTAAAAATTATATTAGGGTTAACAGGTCTTGTCAAGTCTTAACATTAATTCTATTTGTCAACTTACATCAAGTGAGTATTTCATCCCATCATAGATGAAATCTACATCTACATTGTTCTTCAGGGTATTTGCAGGCAAAATCTGTCCCCTAAAATAAATTACCATACATTTAAAATATTAAATATTCATATGGTTAGTGCATTGTGTCTTCACCCCACAACCATACCTACCCTCCCCCTTCTAATTTCTGGTAAAGCCAAGCCAAGCCAAGCCAAGCCAATGTATGTATGTATGTATGTATGTATGTATGTATGTATGTATGTATGTATGTATGTATGTATGTATGTATGTATGTATGTATGTATGTATGTATGTATGTATGTATGTATGTATGTATGTATGTATGTATGTATGTATGTATGTATGTATGTATGTATGTATGTATGTATGTATGTATGTATGTATGTATGTATGTATGTATGTATGTATGTATGTATGTATGTATGTATGTATGTATGTATGTATGTATGTATGTATGTATGTATGTATGTATGTATGTATGTATGTATGTATGTATGTATGTATGTATGTATGTATGTATGTATGTATGTATGTATGTATGTATGTATGTATGTATGTATTTATGTATGTATGTATGTATGTATGAATGTATGTATGTATGTATGTATGTATGTATGTATGTATGTATGTATGTATGTATGTATGTATGTATGTATGTATGTATGTATGTATGTATGTATGTATGTATGTATGTATGTATGTATGTATGTATGTATGTATGTATGTATGTATGTATGTATGTATGTATGCATGCATGCATGCATGCATGCATGCATGCATGCATGCATGCATGCATGCATGTATGTATGTATGTATGCATGCATGCATGTATGCATCTGTTTTGCAGTTTACAAACATGCCAGTACAATGGCAACATGGTACCTATTAAAAGGTTTTAAAAATGTTCAAGTCAATAATTGCATTGGGAGAAAAATGTTGAGTCCTGAACTTGTTTGTACAGTACAATGCACAGAAATGTATCAAATTAAAAATTAAACACTACATTCCAGCTTAAATTTGAGATGAATATTAATGACTGCAAATAATTTCTTACTTTCAATATGGAAAAACAATTTCTTGCAAGCTCTAGGTTGTGACAGATTTTAAAAACCTTATATACATCCTTTTTGGGATGATGCTCTAATATTTGTTAATATGTGGGATTTCATCAAAGTCTTCTAGTGAAATCCCCATGTCTGTCACAGAATAAGGCTACAAATAACTTGGGTTTGCCTTTAATCTATTTTCACCTTATTCGTTGTATTGGCATACAATGTTACCTGGAGTGAATCACTGGCCACCTGGTAAAGTGATGTTGAAATTGCATGAAGGTGGAAAGCCATGGAAAAGCATGGATTACATAAACATTTGACCATAACTATCATTCACTCCTATGGATTTAAGCTTGATAGATTGTGAACTTTAGACACAAGTCATTTGGATTTTGTCAGTGGTGGGCGAAATTTCCACAATCTTCTCAGGCCATAGGGGTAAGTGTCAAAGTTTTCTTTTATTTGATTTGTGAAACCTTCTCTCTGTTTTGTGTTATGTCAGGCGATAAAGTTTTGTTTTTACAGTGCTTGCTTTGTTATTACCATTTAGCAACAAATAGTTTTGTTTTGTTTTAGCCTGTTGAATATTATTGTAGACTACGGGAGCCGATTGTAGGTTATGGGAGCTATTGTAGACTATGGGAGACTATTGTGATTATGGCAGCTATTGTAGACAACGGGAGCCTATTGTGATTATGGGAGATATTGTAGACTACGGGAGCCTATTGTGATTATGGGAGTTATTGTAGACTGTTGGACCCCATTGTTGTAACCTACTGGATAGTGGACATTAAGGGAGCTTAGTGGAATTTACTGGACATTATTGTGCTGACGGAGTCTTATTGGAACTGACAAAGTCTTATGGGAGATTCGGTTTATTTATATATATATATATATATATATATATATATATATATATATATATATATATATATATATATATATATATATATATATATATATATACATATATATATATATATATATATAGTATTGCATTTTATAAATCCCAATCATTCATCGCTTTGTGTTGTTGTTATTCATTTAGTCCAAACAGAAATCCCACTCTGTTTCAATTCTGTCACAATGTCAATATGATCATCTAGATTGGGGTAGTGTTGACAAGAAGATTTAAAATCTAACTGTCAAGTCAGGTATATTAGATTGGCTAGCACAATTTTCATTCAGGACCAAAGATATCATAAGACATCTAAGGGGAAAAAATCCTTCATGATATGGCCAACCATTGTCAAAGAAGAGAAATAACAATGTTTTACAAGATTACTACTGGTGGCTATATTGAATATCAGACTGGCACCATTTCCACTTAGGACCAACAAGACAATACAAGAAGTATTTTGGTAAAAGCACAATGCTAATATGACCAGCCAACTAGAAGAAGCATCATAAACAAGGTTTTCAAGATGATCATCCTAGTGGCCATAATGGAGGTCAGATAAGCACCATTTTCATTTACAACCAACCAGACAAAAAAAGTCTTCCAGTTAAGGTCCCATAAGCACCATTTTCATTTACAACCAACCAGACAAAAGAAGTCTTCCAGTTAAGGTCCCATAAGCACCATTTTCATTTACAACCAACCAGACAAAAGAAGTCTTCCAGTTAAGGTCCCATAAGCACCATTTTCATTTACAACCAACCAGACAAAAGAAGTCTTCCAGTTAAGGTCCCATAAGCACCATTTTCATTTACAACCAACCAGACAAAAGAAGTCTTCCAGTTAAGGTCCCATAAGCACTATTTTCATTTACAACCAACCAGACAAAAGAAGTCTTCCAGTTAAGGTCCCATAAGCACCATTTTCATTTACAACCAACCAGACAAAAGAAGTCTTCCAGTTAAGGTCCCATAAGCACTATTTTCATTTACAACCAACCAGACAAAAGAAGTCTTCCAGTTAAAGTCCCATAAGCACCATTTTCATTTACAACCAACCAGACAAAAGAAGTCTTCCATTTAAGGTCCCATAAGCACCATTTTCATTTACAACCAACCAGACAAAAGAAGTCTTCCAGTTAAGGTCCCATAAGCACCATTTTCATTTACAACCAACCAGACAAAAGAAGTCTTCCAGTTAATGTCCCATAAGCACCATTTTCATTTACAACCAACCAGACAAAAGAAGTCTTCCATTTAAGGTCCCATAAGCACCATTTTCATTTACAACCAACCAGAGAAAAGAAGTCTTCCAGTTAAGGTCCCATAAGCACCATTTTCATTTACAACCAACCAGACAAAAGAAGTCTTCCAGTTAAGGTCCCATAAGCACCATTTTCATTTACAACCAACCAGACAAAAGAAGTCTTCCAGTTAAGGTCCCATAAGCACCATTTTCATTTACAACCAACCAGACAAAAGAAGTCTTCCAGTTAAGGTCCCATAAGCACCATTTTCATTTACAACCAACCAGACAAAAGAAATCTTCCAGTTAAGGTCCCATAAGCACCATTTTCATTTACAATCTTCCAGTTAAGGTCCCATAAGCACCATTTTCATTTACAACCAACCAGACAAAAGAAGTCTTCCAGTTAAGGTCCCATAAGCACCATTTTCATTTACAACCAACCAGACAAAAGAAGTCTTCCAGTTAAGGTCCCATAAGCACCATTTTCATTTACAACCAACCAGACAAAAGAAGTCTTCCAGTTAAGGTCCCATAAGCACCATTTTCATTTACAACCAACCAGACAAAAGAAGTCTTCCAGTTAAGGTCCCATAAGCACCATTTTCATTTACAACCAACCAGACATCATAAGAAGTCTTCCAGTTAAGGTCCATTGTTGATATGATTGCCACTATGGCAGCCATATTGGATGTCAGAGTGGGATCATTTCATTCAGGACCAAGACATCAAAAGACGAATGTATACAAAGTTCATGGCAATCCTCCAAGAAGTTCATATGTAGTATCAACATATTAGGGCTAATGAACAAACATACAACATCTTAGACAACTGACCATTCCATAAGACCTCCTGACCTATGACCAACAGACCTAAGAATTGCTTCTTGGGGCATTAAGTACTAACTGAAGCCTACATTAAATTAAGGTGTATATTGTGATCAAAAAGAAGCAAGATATTTCGTTATATCCATCCCAAACATATTAAATGATAAAATTGGTCTGCAGAATACCATTAACTTCATCAACAGAAAGTCAGTCCAACATGGCTTAGTTAGAATTATCATTTGATAATTAAGATCAACAAAAAAAAATAAAATAAAAATAACAAATGTTAATCTGACTAATCAAACAACATATTGTTTCATTATAAAACCCAAAACCCATGCATAATTTTTCTTTTAAGCCTTCCTTACATTACAGTAAAGTTTCATCAAGAAAACTTCTATTTATATATGTGTCACATTACTACAATATCATTAATGTAAATAATTTGTCTAAAATTATTTAAAATTACTGCATGGCTCAAGTTTTTCATAAATAATGTTTCATAGCATCTAATTGTTTAGACCCCATAATTTTTCACACCAATGAACCCCTTATATACCACCAATTCAAGGAATTATAATTATTTGTTGTACTTTAATGCCATTAGTATTGAATATATGTCTCATCAAAACTGCAAAGTTTAAGCAGAAAATCAAGATTAATTACTTTTAAATACAATTATACTAACATCAAAAATGACTTTCATAAAGTGTTTGAAATATTACAAGCAATATGGCAAACTCATTATCAAAAGTCAAGTTTTATAATGATGGCAACAAACTGCATCTGTTTAATAAGACATTATTCTATTGCCTTTCTAGGAAGGACTGGAAGTGTTGGAACCCCTCTTGAATCTTCTTATCTCCAATATGAAGAGCTCCGCAGATAATTCCTGTCATGGTGTCAGGTTTAGCAGCTTGCACTTTTTCTGCAATAAGCTTGTCAAGCCAACCTGTTGTTATCTGATTGTTCTGGAATTGGTCTGTTTCCAGCAGTTTGATCAAGTACTCAACAGTTGTTCGGAAATCTCCACGAATTGACAATTCTTTCAAGGCTATTACTAAATTCCTGGAAAACAAACAGACACAAGAGTGACTAAAGTCTAGGTTAATTCATATTGTATATGAAAGAGCATTTGTATTTCTTTATTTTACTGATAAAGAGCATTAATATTTCACAATGGCTTAATGAAATGTTAAACTCCGGAATACAGTGATTTTATTTATTTTTCTAGGCATCAATTTTGCCTCAGGAAATACATTTTTCATCAGTACATGTACTTGAATTCATGAATTTGGTAAGAGGTGCTACTGTTTCTATGAAGGGTCATGGTTTTATTGGGTCCTTACATTAAAGGTTTGTAGACAAATTTAGAAAAAATCCTATTATTTCCATGAAGGATCATAGATTGTTGGGTCCTTACATTGTAGAAATCAGAATATCATCCCAAAATTAGTACTAATGAAAAATAGTTTGTAGCATTTATCTGTGTGATTTACTTTCTTTAATCACAAAATAATTTAATAATTTTTCATTCAAATAGTATGCAAGTAGGATTTTTAAAACATATTTGAAAATCAAACTGATAATTCATACACGATTTTTAAATATTTTTTAATTCAAACTGAGAATCCATGTCATTTGTTCACATTTATAAAATTTAAACTGAGCATTCATATTCAATTTTTAAACAACTTTTTAATTCAAACAAGATTTAATGTGATTTTGAATTTTTGTTTCACTTAAGTTAAGAATTCATAAGTGATTTTTAAAACAAGTATTCATTTAAACTGAGAATTTAAGTGATGTTTAAAACACATTTTACATTCAAACAGTTTATTAGAATATGAAAAAGTGATCTACACCCCATACAAAATTTTGAATCAATTCTTCTTAATCATTTTGCACTGTTCCTACATATTTTCTTTTATTCTCAAGCTAAAAATACCCTTTAAGATGCCAAGAAGTGCTTGATAACTTAAAACATGTTCATTGATCACAAATGCCCCCTCCAAAGTGACCTGACATTCAAACCTTAACTGAACAAAAAAGTATAGATAAACAGAAGGGATATGGCTAACATTGTATGTCCCTTCCAAAATTCACTGAGCTGTATCAATGCTAAGAAAATTATGCAAAATAGTATGTAAAAGCATTTTCATCACTTGAGTGTATGTTATCACTATTTTACCTAAGTAACTGAAATGATATCTTTTAATCAAATCAATATCAAATGCAACAACCTGTCTGCATTTTGGCATATAGCTGATAGCTATTTATATGCAAACCATTGATAACAAGCATGCCATACCAGGCTCAACTTTTAACTGTTTCATTTGCTGCATGTTTCTTTACACCTTGTTATGACAGGATTAGGTTTGTAAGATATTTATTTGCAGAATATATTCTGACAATTTAGGTAAAACATTCCTTATAGAACTGTACTACTGTTTCATACTGTTACACATCTATATAATGAACAAAATTGATAATTCAACTGGGCATACCTCCTGGACCTGTGTATGGCTAACAAACTGGGCAGTGGCTTACAAACTTGAAATGCTGTTTCTTTAAAATAAAATGTTATTTATCTATGGTTCTGTAAACAAAGGTAAATACAAAGAATTTTTGTCAGTATTATCAGTAAATCAATTTGGTGTGTAATGTAGTTTTAAGGTGCTGAAGAACAAACTGCCATCAAGTTCAGTTTTTTTTTCTAGTGATACCACATTTGATTATCCATACTTCAAGAGTGAGAATTAATAGAAAAATTCTACTAAACAGTTCTCTCTAGCAGAGATGTGGAAATTTTCATTTAATTGGAACTGGTATTTGCTGCATTTCTGATATCCAAGTGGCTGTTTACATGGTTACCAATTAACATGTGTCAATGTTGCAACATTACTTAAGCATAGCTGCTACTGCTAACAAATAAAGGCCATGAAAGGATGTAAAGTCATACTAGAAATATACAAATTTCTTTAAACTATTTTAGATATCATTACTTTTTTATTTGGTGATTTTACTTCTGAACATGAATTTTTCATAGACTATGACTATATTTGCGAGATAAGAAATCAATGAAATCTCTGAATTGATGGACGCTTGGAAATTGTTTATGGGTACATTTTAATGTTGTTTCATCTTCACAACATTTGACAAAATTTGCAGCTTTTCTTTTGTGACTTTGCACTTTCTAGTTATTTTATTTCATATTCCCAATGTTCAATTTTTGAGGATTTGTTTCTAGGCACCATATTCTCAAATCTTTTCAAACAAATATCTTATTTTCAATCTCATAAACTCTAACTCACATAACACACTTGAAACAAAACTTAATCACTGAAATTTAGCACACACTTAACCAAAGTTAAGAAACTATTTCCTTGCACTTAAAATCAGATGCAGAATATTAAAATGCTCAAACATTAAGCTTGAATATTGTGCTGAGACTAGGTAGCAAAATCCTTGAAAATTAAACCTCCTGAAAAGTCCCCTTCCCCATGGTATTTGGCGATTATCTTACTCTCTGGCATCTTCTCTATCCTCGCCCCATGAGAAGCAGTGGCCAAACTGGGAATCGGCAAATTCATGGAGACCACCAGAGGCAACCACACTGAAATAGCCCCACACATTCTTACTGCTTCGAAAGTTCAACTCCTGCACTGTCCCTGAACTGGGTTTAAAGCCCTGAAAAATTAGGTTGGAACAGTTGCAATACCTATAAATTGCTGCATCAAGTTACACAGTATCATTTTATGATATATGATTGTAAAGTGATACTCATGGAACCTTCACTGACTAAAGCTCTAGGAGCCATGTGTTCAGTCAATAAATATGTTTGTACTATAAATAGGAAAGGATACACAATCATTTTGATAATTTCATTTTGTACTTTACTACAACCAAGCATTTGCTGAAACAAATTTCATCACACATAGGTTCCATTGGTTTTTTTTGTTTGCAAGATGTATTCACAACTTTTCTATTATATATTTTCATCATGGTAGCTGAGTTGCAAAGTAATGAACTTGCAATCAAATTGTTGATTTCTTCTGTGTGTCCTTGACAAAAGTACCTAATTCCCATTTCCCTTGCATGATATAGAAAATAAAGTGTTAAAAGTAGCATTAAAACCATCAAAAAACAAAAAAATAAGAAACCCTTAAACTTTCTTCATGTTGAAGCAAATGCCTATGGATTGTAATAAAGGAATACATTTAAAATACGATTTTTTTTACTGGAACCTATAACAAAACAATATCCTGTGTAGTCAACATATCACTAAGATTTGTAATCTTTTATTTCTTGTCCTGATATATAATTGGGAGACTACTACTTATTGCTTTTTATAAACCTATTCATATGGAAATGACATTATTACATTTGCTTTAAAAAAAAAAAATTAAGTCCACAAAATCTGGCAAGTTATTTAACTTGGATTAGGAGTGTCAGACTCAATAACATAAGATGCATTAATCATTATACCTCAAATACTATTAACAAAGACGTGTGTGCATTGTGTTTTTAAAGTTATAATGTAGTTTTAAAAATTGAAGTCCTATTGCTACAATGTCTGTAGTGTGGCAGTTTATAGTGATGTCTAGCACTGGGGCATCATGCTACAGACAAGTACAATTATATACCACCCAGTGATATTATCCTGACATCTGGCTGACCTAACACTAACCTCTTAATGCTGAAAACAAGTGAGGCAGCTTAAGTACATATTTTTAAGACTCTGGTATGACTCAGTTGGGGTTCAAACACGTGAGCCCCTGCATTTGAAGTGGATGCTCTAACCACTTAAGCTACCAAAGTGGTCAACAAAATTATGGATAATAAAACAACATAATGTCTGACCTCTAATCCATAGTAAATTCACAAAATATAATTAACACAATATATTAGAAGGTGTTTTAAAAATTAAAATATTTTTCATACATAGTAAGAAATAACCACTGGCATCTGATATTCTCAGCTGAATTAATTTTAATAGAAGACATCTGGCTCTTTTCTTAAATAACATGCTATGACTACCAATAATTAAATTATTAAATATAATTTACTAATTAAATTACTGTTCCGGTGGCTTAGTGCTTAGAGTGTCTGCCTCTGATGCATCAGGTTGTGGGTTCAAACTCTGGCCAAGTCATACCAAAGGCTTTAAAAAAATGGTGTTAATATCTGCCTCACTTGGCACTCAGCAATAAGAGTTTAATGTTAGGACTGGTCGGCCTGGTGTCAGAATAATGTGACTGGGTGGGACATATATATATGTCTATATGTTTGCAGTAGGTTTCCCTGGTGCTAGACATCATTACAAACTGTCACACTGCAGACATCATAGTGATATGACTGAAAAATTGTTAAAGCTACGTTAAAAATTAAATTCTTACACCTACACTCACACCAATAATTCAATTCTGCCATTTTTGTTACCGCTGTACGTTTTAGTGGGAAACTAGACAATGTACATCTTACCTCATCAGGATTTTCACTTGTGATTCTGGCAGCTATAACATGGCCCCTTGGACGTGGCTTTAACCTTGGGGTATTAAAGTCAATCTTGTCACTACCAAACTGATCAACCCCATATAGGCACCGGATGTCTTTAATCCGATATAAAGGCAATCCCATGGCAATCTGTAATATGACGTGGATACACTCTTTCAAATGGGATATCTTCAAATTTATCAATTGTTAAAGTATAAAGTAAATAAAGAAAATAAATCTGCAGTATATTGCACTAGCTCTAAGTCAATTCAAGCTACTTTCAGAAAGTTGTTTTCACTTAACATGGATTTTTTCTTTTTCACGATGTGAAAAATGAAGATAATCAAATGTGTAGATTTCATCAAAAAGTACTAAACAAACCATACAATAATCATTCTTTATCAATAATCATTTGTATTACATACTTGGTTCCTAATTTCCTATGCAAATGTATTGTGTAGGATGATCGTGTAGAGGTTTTACTTACTGAACTTTGTCAAGTGTTTATTGCATGCTGTTAAGCACAAATAGGAGACGAGTAAAGGTTAGAGTCTTAGACTACTCCCCCAACCCCTCCTCCAACTTTCATGCTTGCTACAATGTAATATGATATCACAGCAGGTCTAAATGGTAAAATTGTAACATTACACTGTGTTATTATGCAGGATTCAGTCATAAAAATAATAAAAACAAGATCTTTCTTCAAAAATATTTTAACTCTTTTAAAAGCAATTTAAAAAAAAAAATCTGTCACATAATAAATTGTCCTATTGTACTATTGAATATAGTGGTTTTGCAAAAGCACATGTGGCTCACACCACTCTAGTTCATTCTTCCTTACAATATCGCACTCTGCATCACATTTTGTAAACATAACAAACTGTTCCTCATAAAATCATGCTCAACTTTAAATCCTTAAATACAAGATGTTTGATTCCCATCTGAACACAAAAATTCTGCCCAGGTCTTGCTATGTGAATCGAATGTCCAGATTTCAATAAGACAATTATAAAGCATTATTTCATTCCCAGATGTGCTAGCATTTATCAAATTTTCAACATCATTCACCTGTAACTGAGCAGCTGGTAGATTGACATCAGCCACCATTTCTGTACAGGGATGTTCCACTTGGAGTCGAGGGTTTAACTCAAGAAAATGGAATGTCCCATCATCCACATTGTACAGGTATTCTACTGTTCCTGCACTCACATAGCCCACCATCTTGGCTAGGGTAACAGCAGCCTGGAACAAGAGATAAACTCACTTCATCCATTTCAAAGTCGAAGCAACTTGACTTACTCCTTAAAGATTCGAGAAATGTTGATGTCAGTACATTAGATAACAATCTGTTTGTTGCAACTCTGCAATACTTTCTCATGGGGTCTCTAACACTGTCAACTTACCAGTGTTTCAAAACAAATTGAAGCTCCCTAGGTAAACAAGCAGACAGACTGCTCACTTCTTTTCTGGCTTCTAAAAAAATTAATTTTAGTAAAGATTGTCATCTGCATCCATGATTTGCAATATGAGAAGGTTTTTTTTATACAGGTGTTCAAAGAGATGTAACTCCAGTAGTTACAGAATTATAGTGATTATCAATGATGGTAAGCTACTTCACATCTGTTAGACTTGTCCAGGCAAATATGGTAACCATATTACTAAAGGAATTCCTGTTTGATTCGAAACATCAAGTTGACAGTATTTGAGACCCTCTGGTGACAATCAGGTTAGAAACATTAATACTTTATAATTGGATAGGAAGTAAAATAGACACTTGACTTCCAACAAATTAAGGTTCAGTTTATGTGTATCAAAATCATGCCAAACAGATTATAAACTAGAACTGGATGCACCAAAAAAGTGCCCGCTCTCCACAATTTTTTTCAGCACTGCCTTAAACAGATGAATTTTACTGGAAAAGTAATGTTTGGGAAAAGACATGCATTGAGGCGACATAACTCTTCGAAATAATGACATGAAATGCTAAAAATAATTCATTTCTTATAGAAAAAAAGATGCCAAATGACTTTAGCTGAAATGCAATATTGTAAAGCAAAGTTATGTGGCAGACAGCAAAGTCAGATGGATGAGAAATCTTGGGTCATAACTCTGCTAAAGGATAATGTAAACACTTGAAATAATACTGATTGAAGATTTCACCAACATAAAGCTGCATGTCAAATTTTCCTGAAATGCAACAAAGCTTTGTGGAGTTATTCCGTGGAAGACATAGTCAGGAGGACGTAAATGGGAACATAACTACAGTAAATGATACCATGGAATGCTGGAAATCACAAACTAACTCAGAGTGTACTCATGCTGAAGCCATATGCCAAACTGAAATCCATGTTATCATGTAGAATCTAAAATCAGGAGGATAAGCAATCAGGAGGCCAAAATTCTTAGAAATTATACACAACCCTTAAGAGGCAAATGTGAAATCAGTCAGACAATGTTAATGCAAAACTAGATCAAAATATGCTGATTTCTTCTGGAGCTATGCTAGTTGCATTAAAATACCATATGAACAGTTGAATTGTTGTGGACCATAACTCTGCCCCAAATGGAGTTGATGAGACAAAACCCATTAATGCCACATCTAGATGTCAAGAACATGTTTGCATCAAATTACATCAGATTTCCTGAATGGTTGCTGAGCTATGCTGGCACCAAAGATCTCCCATAGAGGAAACTGAATATTAATAACTCCAACCCACTTTGACCTGAAAGATAAAACCTTTAAAAGACACATCTGCATGTCATTCAAATACCAAAATGGCATCAATTTTTGAACAAAGGGTTAATGAGCCATGCTAGTTACAAACAATATCCCATGTAAAGATATCTAGTTTATTGTCATGGGTTGTAACTATCCAAAATGGAGTTGACAAAGCAAAAGTTGTACACAAATCTGCATCAGAATAAGATGAATGGTTCCTAATCTATGGGAATTACAAATATCTGGTGAAGCAGAGGTGGAATAGTGCTGGAAATAAGAGCAAATAACTCCATCAAAATTGGACCTAAAAAAATGAAATCTGTAAAAGGTACACCAACAGGTAACATGCACCATAGTATCTATAAGGGTTGCAGAGTTAAGCTGGTTGCCAAAAGTTTGAACTGATAAACAAAGAAGCCAATATAACAGGTGAGTACTACATAGTTCCTTCATCTCTTAATGTGGGGTTGTAACAATGTCAAATAATCTGTACTTCGGAAAAGCAACTACAAAGTGTCTGGATCACTATGTTTAATGTAGTAATAAACACCTAATTATCTGCAACAAATAATCTTAGTTCAATGAAGTTTCTTTTGAAATGGGATTAAAATGGTTCCCTATCCCAAAATTAGCTTAGCCTAAATTTCCTTATATTTACTAAACCAGGGGAGCAGTCAAGAATGATAAGCTGAATAATGAATGAAACGATTCATGCTATCAGTTTATTTTTACTATTCTTTTCAATATAATGTCTCAAATCTACATAAATATAACCATGTATTCATCTCCAAGATTTAATTTTAAGTGTTAAGTGTTTAACAGAAAATACCGCATGACTGTCTAAGTATCATGATATCTACTTGTGTTCAAAGAGTGACAGGACTGATAGCTTCTAGACATTTTAATTAACAGCAAAGGATGGGGATTCAATTATTTTATATACTTGTATACACACACAAGATGCAAGAGGAAGTTTCACATGCCTAGAACTACTGCGAATTTGACCTTTGTGGTTCTTGCTATCTGATCATTTCCAATATTGGCAGAAACTTGTACTAGCTAATACTTTAGAAAGCTAAAGGAAATAAGTTTTCTTACAATCTGACTTTGCTTAAATCCATTCCTTGAAAAAGGATTGTGCTTTAAATACTGCAAAATAATTCAAAATTTAGGTTCAAAAGACATCAATACCCACACTGTCCCCTTTTGTCATAATTTTATCTTCAGTTTGAACCTTCATTTACTAGAATTTATTCTGCTTAAAAGTTTCATTTCATGGACCCCAACCATCATGTTATAATTTCAACCAGTAATATACCTCAATATTTAATTCACTGAATGTACCTGCTCCATTTTTTCAAACACTTTCGGATCAGCGATTGAGGCAGGTGCTTCCTCTATGATCTTCTGATGCCTACGCTGAATGGAGCAGTCCCTGCCAAATAAGGATATTGCATTGCCATAACTATCTGCCAAAAGCTGTACTTCCAGATGGCGTGCATGCATTGCCATCTTCATGACAAATATTGGGGATCCAGGAACTTCTGTTTGTACCTATAGAAATAAACTTCATAATTTTATTATTGCATCACACATGGTCAATCAATCAGTGAGAAACACCTATTTTAACCTGCTTACTCATATGAATATCTGACTTACTTGCTTTTCATCCCATAAGGTTCTTTGACTTTTGATAACTTGTAGTATTCTTTCAGAGTGCTATTTTTGGTTTTGAATAGATATTTATTATCAAAGGCATGTTGATATGCATTTCTAACTATGCCAAAAATAACTTAATTTCTACAATAATTGTATTTGAAAATTTACTGCTTTATGGACAGTAAGGTCCATCTTAATCTGTTTTCACCTATGGAAAAAAAAGGTTATGGTTCATCACATATTATCAACTGCACAAAAATTCTTTACTTTGAAATGATTCTGTGGCTGATTTAAATTACTCCAAACCATAATCATGGTAAAATGCCTAGTGCTCTTTATAACATCCATGCTGTGATGTGAGAGAATGTGTAATTCCCATTGCTAATTTGTCTGTCCAGTATAAGTTAACTCTCTCTAGACCATTTATTGTACTTACTGTGAACTGATTTTATGTTTATAGCTATCAATGTTTGTGGTCATCTTAAAATTAACTTTTTGTTAGCAATGGAAGGGAGTCTTAATGTCTGTGCAAACTGATCATTGTTAATGTGGTTTTAAAATTTGTGGTTTGCTGCAACTAAGAAATTCACATAACAATTAAAACAAATAACAGGGAACTTACAGCATTCCATATTGGTAGGAATCTTAAACTAGTATCTTATGAAGAGCATGTATTTATTCATCACATGAATTGATCTCATTAGCTTCTTTTCTAAAGACTTTGGTTAAAAAAAATGAATTTTTTGTTTCTGCTAAAAGTATAATATAAAACAGATGACAGCAAATGTTATAAAACTTGTGTATAAATCAACCCCATTTTGTCAGTCACTATGGGTAATTTTCTTCAATGATCATGGTTTATTAAAAAAATAATTCTAGGAGTAAGCTCATCAGTTAACACATTGTACCTGCCTTACTAACAATGTCTTGCATGAAATGCCCACAATACATTGCAAAAATGGCACTGCCTGTACAGGATTTTACACTGATACTGTGCCATACTGCAATTTTACTCTGAATAATAATCAGAATTCATCATCTTTCACAAATAATTTGGTTCCCTTCTTGTTCATTTTATTTGTTATTATTTTTCATTTGCTTACATATTGTTCAGAAAATTAGGTAGAAGTATTTCTTGCTCAAACTTATTTTAACAGTTGTGATTTTTCAGTTCATTTAAATAAAATGCCAAAGCCACATGACTGGTAAACAACTGCTATAAAAAAAGTAAGATCAAAAGCATCTCTATCTTTTACATAGGCTTATAATATTCCATTTGTTTATGACTATATCTTTTAATAAAGCACAGAAACAGACTTCACTTGGAACATGAAATCAATTGTGAGCATCAAAACGACTTTGTTGCTATGAAACAATATGAACCACAAAATAAATGTTCAGTCAGATAATTCAGAAAAAAATATAATACACATTATAGAAGTCTAATTCCCACAAGATAAGTAAATCAAATTTCCACAGGACAAGTATATCAAATTTCCACTGGATAAGTATTTCATATTTCCACACCTTTATTTAATAGATTAATTCTGATCCCCACTCCTGTGGGTTGAATCAATCATTTGAACGCTTTGAAGTAATCGATTAATACAGTGAAACACATGACCTAATTCTTTCAATTAGTATAAACATAGTTCAGACTACAAGCATGATTCAATGTTACCTAAAACATTACTTTATTTCATACACTAACCCACCCATCCACCCACCTTTCCTCAAAATGTAACTGTCCTTTACCTTATAAAATATCAACCAGATATGACCATTTTTCTAAAATGAGTTTAAAACGAAATAATGTCAAGGTAATAAGTCAGAAGAAGAACTGACCTTGCAAATGAATGGATATATCTATACATGGGCAGAGAGGCATGATAAGTGACAATATATCTGCAAAACAATGGATATAAACAAACTTTTGAGCTGAAAAATGCCTCCAGCAAAACAGTCACAAATATATTTATTTACTTGTCTGAAGAGATTGTTAAAGTCACTGGGATTGTCCACTTTCCTGATCCCCTTCCCACCTCCTCCTTCTGAAGCCTTGATCATGAGAGGGTATCCTATCTCCCTGGCAACTTTTAATCCTTCATCTGCATCATTTACACAAGCTACAAAGAATAAAATGCATATTATTTGTCATATAACAATCTACAATTTTTTCTCTTTGTTTCTTAGCATGCTAGCTTCTTTAATACCTCTTACTGTTTGCCTCTCATTTGTCTTTATTATGATGTTTTAATGTATACAGCATTTCCCAACAATAACACTTGTGGACAACAGTATATACTTGCAAGCTTTATGGAATCATCATACAGAGGTTCTGAGTCCAAATCTCTACACTAGGTAAAACATCTGTACATAATCATAAAACAATGTAGTGTAGTTGTAATGACAAACTGTTACTAAGATGCTAAGTCATAAGGATCAAACACACAATATAGTTTTGTACTCTTCATAAAATATACCCATTTTCTAACATTTACTGCTCAAAGTTACTACATAACATCACAGTCATTGAAATGACAATTTAGAAACCATGTCAGATTTCTAATATGGTGATAATCATGTGACATCAGCATAAAGCAGAAGCTAAAGTAAAGGTACTAAAGAAAAGGAAGTCAGATTTGGTAGATAATATACCAGCATACATTGTTCAGGAGGAATTTCTGTGATAGATGTCCTCACACAAATCTGCAACAAAACTGGCAAACAGGAGAATGGCCCACCACATGGAACCAGTCTCTTATCATTACTCTCCCTAAGAAAGAGAATCTGCAACTGTGCCAGAACTACTGTTCATCAACCTTCTCTGTCACCCAAGCAAGGTTACGATCATCCCAAACAGACTGAAACCCAAAGCAGAGCAAATCGTTGTTGAAGAACAGGCCATAGTACTATGGAACACATCTTCCATCTTAAATCCTCTGTAAAAAGTAGCTTCAGTATCAACAGGACCTATACCATGTCTTTACTGACTACAAGAAGGCTTTCAGCTATGTATGGCATGCAGCCTTGTCAGGCACCATGCTGATATACAACATAAACACAAAACTAATCATCATAGAAAACGTATATGACAAGGCAACTAGCGCAATTCTCATCGATGGTATTGAGGAGACTGAGAACTACAATCTTGCTTTGCGGACCTTCCACTGAATGGGACAATGTAACTATAAGCTTGAAAGTGAGTACATACATTGCACAACAGGTAAGCAAATCAATACTGACAGTAATATATTACTTCAATCAAAATGGCTACTTACATTATAATCATACATATTAGTATATCAACAAGATTCTCAAGCTTAACTGCACCTACCTTTGCGATAGACATCTTGTGGTACACTGATGGTCTTGCCCTTGGCCAAGTCACTCTCCATCCACTTCAAGGTGATGCCTGAACCACTCCAGGGCAATGTGGGAATTCCTGCTGTTTGGGCTACTATTGAGGAAGCAATCTTGTCTCCAAGTGACCACATTGCATTTTCAGGAGGACCTTGAATATTATTTGGAAACAAATGAAACATACCATGAAATTAAGAAAATTAATGAGCAAAGGCTCAAGGTTTCTATATGTCATGCATTATAATGGCATGAAAACAAAGAAACCTTTATTTTCATCAATTTTTTTTGGGGGGGGCAAAACAAGTCTCTTCTGGTTTCTTTGATAGTTTAGATACAAGCATTAATGAAAACAATTCAGTGACTTCTAATGAAGTTTCACTTGCACAAATTGCATGCTGAAAATTATGTCAGGTATGTCTTATGTTAAAAACTGTATTATCTTGCATCATTACATATACCTGAGAAAAGAGTTCTTAAATTTAGCTGTCAATAATTTAGATACCATATTTTCTTAAGTTTATACTTAAAACAACTCATCACACATAATGCATTTATGCCAGATGCAAAATGTGGGCTCCACAATTTCTTTTTTCTTTACTTTTTTTTTAAATTGGGAAGTTTCAGAGGATTTTTCTTTTCTTTTGCATCAATTCTGCTTGGGAAGTGCATCATGCCTCCCTGTTACATCACATTTTTGTTCAAGATCAATAAATAGGTAATTCCTATACACATTCAAATATCTCCCAAAAAAATTCCCTGTCTCCAGCTCCACTTGAGTTTGTTTTTTCACATATTTATCTATTCTACGCTGCTGTGAGTAATAATTTTTGGCATTTCAGCACAAACTGAAGGATATAACAGAAATTAGATGCCTCAAGAAACAAAACTTTCTGACTGGTTCAAAGTGCCAATTCTTCCATGTATTAATTTTCAATGACCAATGAAGAAACACTCTTGTAACAAATTTTCAATACTTGTCGCATATACAGCATGAAACTGGGGATGCTGAAATGCCACCCATTTGACTGCTGATTGACCTCCAACACTGGACCCAATACTTATTGCAACCCATTTCAAAATTTAGCCTTAATAGTAGGCGATTGAACACACCCATAAAATTTGATGAATGTGCATGTAAAAGTTTCACTAAAATATATAAAATACAAATGACCTCAATGCCAACAAACTAATCAACAATAATATAGAAATATCTTGCTAAACGATTCCCTTCAGTTCCTGTTATAAAGCCCTTCATTATAACAGCTCTTGTTATAAGGCCCTTCATTATAACATAGTTCCCATTATAAAGCATGTTCATGGATCCCATTTCATTAAGTGGTAATAAAATTATATATCATGTCAATCATTATAAGTCAGACTAATTATCAAACAGGATACCAGATATATTTGCATACGAGTCCAACTTCAAACTGCAAAGACTGAGATATGCCATGACACATCTGGGTCTGTGCAATTTCTTAGGAGTAATCAGTAGAACCATTAACAAAAACCCTGATCTGCAGGTGCATTATGATACAACAGATCAGGATCTTTGTTGACTGCAGTTTGACTCAACTTATAAGAGAGTATATATGGTACTCTATAGCAACCCAGGGACAGAGTTGAAACAAGAAGACATGTGATGCTAGCTTCAGGTAAGATCTGTGTAACACAACCATGGCATAACTTACTAATAAATATGCAAGACTGTTACCTATGAAAACAATTCCATTTTTGTGCAGTAGATCTGGAAGCTTAGGATTCTCAGAAGCATGGCCCCAACCTGCCCACACAGCCTGAAATTAGGACATGACAAATTAACAAACTGCTTGCATGAATTACACAACCGACTTTATTTAATATCTTTGTAATCACAACTGCTCAGCAGAATCTGCATATGGAGTGAAAATTGTTCTGATCCAAAATCCCCCCCCATTCCCCAAATGATGGAAGTAGTTGTCTAGCTAGTGGTTTTGTTAAATTTATAAAGCAGTTATACACTCAAGACCATAAACTAAACTTAATTGAAGTTATTCAAATTATAATATGATTAACCATATTCTCTTGAACAGATTAGCAATCATTGAAGCATGTAGTCAGTTTAAAGGTTTGTATTGTTGTTTTCTCTAATATGAAAACCTGCACAATGCCAGTAATACCACAAATGAAATATCGTTGCACGCTGTTTTTTCTTTAGTGCAACAGGAATTGCCTTTTGTCCATGGAATTATATTACACAATGAGTGGAATGAATCAAGTCTTGGTCTTGTCTCTTAAGAACCTGCACTTTCTGGATGAGTTAAATCTATAGTTATTATAAAGGTTTGTATTCACTGTTGCTTTATTTATGTCACTGGTATTAAAACCCACATGCGAAACTGAAGGTGAGATGTCATATTGATTTATTCTTTATTTTGGGGATTTGCTGATGTTAAAACATGAAAATATATACCCACAAATATGCCAATTTTGAAAGCAAATCCATGATACAAACCCAGTCCTAACCCTAACCTCTTAATGCTGAGTGCCAAGCAAGGCAGCTGCTAGGACCATTTTTCTAAGTCTTTGGTATGACATGGCCAGGGTTCGAACCCACAACTTCCTGCATCTGAGACAGATGCTATAACCATGTATGCCACCAAAAAATAATATTTTAAAAAGCTGTTACCCCCCCCAAACATGAAAATGATATCAAAGCCTACATGATACACCTATCCAAGTTCAGCACTGTAATGAGAGACATACTAATTAAGAATGATCTTGATAAATGATGTCAAAGCAACAAGCTGTACATGTTTGGATTCAGCATTACTCTCAAGTAAGTAGTGACAACTAATGTTCATAATAAATAATGCTAAAGAAAATTAGAAATGTGTTCATGAAACAATAATGCTCTACCAGTGCTAAGAAATTGTCCCAAATACAAAACTTTATGGAGGGACAAGAATGACTTTATACGGTCCTATGATAGCTATTGTATAGCATTAAGCCCAAGTGGACACTGTCTATCCATCTGAATAACTTCACAGTGGACAATTTCAATAAGCTGGTTTATGTACTATTGTAAGAACTCAACCAAGGTAAACTTTCTCCCTAACTTTTTACTATGTTCATTTTACCTACTTATTATATTCTGATAAAACTCATGTTAGTATAGTCTCTTGTTCATAATCAAAATCATTTATGATCTTTATGATACCTACCAATTTATCAAGTTTTACAGATATTGCACAAGCAAAATAAATAATATCTAGACCTAAAGATGATGAAATAGGCTCAGCCAATCAGATGCAAGGTATCATACTAATACAGCACATATTTAAAGTTTTGTATTACATTTTGCATGTTGTGAGTCTTTCTGGTCTGCTTTATTTTACTACATTATCAATTCAATGAATCATATCTGCCATTCAACTGATCCTAACATTAAGTCAGTATTGGTCAGACTGACCAGTAAAAGTTGTCAAACCTCTTGGTTATATGACCAGGGTGCCATGCAATGAATGCCGATGCATTACTTGAATACTGGTCATGCAGTATTCAGGCACATGATTCATGTGAGCAGCATGGGGGGGGGATGTGTGGGTATGTGTCTTCTTTTGCACTGCCCATAGCTGTTTATTCTGTCACTAGTTAACAGTCATTGTAAATTCTAGTGCCATCTGTTAAAGCTGGCAATGTAAAATTCAGTATCTTCTTATTTTTGTGGGTTTTTTGGGGGTGGGACTATATTCAGAATGTTCTAAGTTCATTCTGCTACTCATGAGTCAATCTATGCCATTATTTCTTATCTATACATTTGTTGAGCATGTTTCATTCTGACCTAATTTGTTTATTTCATTAGCATAAAGACAAATTAACCTGAGAATATATTTTCCATGATTTTTAATGTTTTAAGTCTCGTTTAAATGCATAGGTATTACTGATCTTAGATATGGTTTAAATTAGTGACTGGTCTTGAATTATTTGATAACTTCACATTAAATGTATTGTAAATATGGCATGCATTGCTTATTCATGATTGTGTCACTTCATCTGAAAGTTAATGATCAAGTGTACCTCCCATTCTTTTTATTATTTTGATTGGTGAATGGATCCCTCCTGTAAATCCAGAAAGCAATAAAAATGATATCAATATTTATAGAGAAGTGTCTTAGAGTGATACGATGTAAATACTCTTTTCAATAAATCATATCATATTTTCATTTTTTAATATGTAAGAATAAACTGTTTGCAAAAGAACTCTTGCATGGTCATCATTAAATGAATGCATGCATGCATATGCACACCCATGTTACAATTTGATCCCAATCAGAACAAAAATTATAATCTGGCTGAGTGGCAACAAGCTCTACCAATCAGATGCACGATCACCTCAGTATGAATGGACCATATTCACTATTCTTAAAGATATAAGCCCTTATTACAATTTCTTATAAAAACTATCAGAATAACAGCTTCTAGGGTGGATATGCTCAGCCAATCAAGTTCAAGATTGCCTAAATAACATGCAAGAATCTTGTTCATTATTAACTTGATGACACCTTGATGACCGAAAGCATATATTGCAAGTTTGAACAAAATCAGAAATATTACTCCAGAAGGGTGACAAGCTCTGTCAATCTAATATAAAATCACCTCATTCATATCTGTGGATCTTGTTCACTACTGTGGTCTTTAAATAAACTAATGGTATAAGCATATTTTGATCAAATTTGTATCACACATATAGCTTCTAAAGTGGTAACAAGGCTAACCAATAAGATGCAAGATCACCTCATTAATAGGCATATATTTTGCTCATTATGTATCTCACCTGAGATTTTGATGACAGACTCTGACTGAAATTATGTTTTGAAATATGGCAACAAGCAACTGTTGATGGATGCATGCATAATGCACAACAGACACACATAAAATAAAAAACATGCACCTGCACTTGAGTCCTCTTGGCTATGTCCAGAATGAGCTCTACATTGGCATAATTGTTATTGTTGGACCCTCCAGGTACTGGAACATACTGGTCAGCCATACGAATGTACTCTGTGGAGAGAGATTGTTAACAGTGTAGAGAAAAAAAAAAGGTCTAATAGGATATACTACATGAATCAGCATAATGGGAGTCATTACAAACTATTCCTTTCAATTTTCTGAGTGTGAGGACCCTTCGAGGTAGAAAAGTTTTTCTTTATACTTTTAGATGAGACTTTGCCAATTACATGCTAAGATATGGCAGATTTTCTGGTGCTGGATAAAACATTATGCTTTGTGTAGAGCTGAATCAACTTTATATATGCATTTATATTTTTTAGTTTGAACAATTCTGAATGTCACACAAAATAATTATTATCTCTCACAGTGGGGTTCCTTAAGGCATTCCTCCTGCTACCCACTCCTGTCAATGACATTGGTTAAGATCATACTATGATGATCTCAGTGACCCAATATCTGGCACCAAGTGCCAGAAAGGCCATCTTTAGAAAGCACATGCATAAAGTCGGCCAAGTTGTAACAGGTTCATTGCCACACAAATTAATTAAACATGCTGATTAAACTTAATTGCTGAAAAAAAACAACATCTTGGTAGATGCCTTTTCTGATGCATGAATGGTATAAGAACATTCCTATTGCAACAGGAAAGTGGCCTTATAATGTGGGCGGCCAATCTAGAGGGGGATGACAAGTGCAAATAGTAAATACATGTTCATACATGTATATAGAAAGTCACAACTACAGTTAATTCTTAAACATTTAATATTTCCATTTACAAATCACATGCATATCATGTGATCAATGTGAAACAAACTATTTCATCATTTTCAAAAGAATGCTATGAATAACTATTGATATACATGTAGTTTTAAAACGGTTTTATAATAATGTTACAGATCACATCATTCATCACCAACAGACACTTAAATACAATACTAATGTTCCTAAGAATTCTTATGCTTGAAAAATTTATCCAGTGTCGGACTTGAAATCTGTGCAACCATCTGTTACTTGCAGTAAAGTCATCATATCCCATTTCAACTGATAAAATTGTTCTTTTTCTTGGATCATTAGACCGGTAAGTGGAATTTGCTTAGCAAGCGCAGTGCAAAATCAATAAAAAACCATTTCATTCAAATCAGGATGCAAACATCTCCTGGCTCTAACAATCTTCCTTTCCCCATCCATTCCACATTCCCATTTCTGCAGAATTGTTTCCCTATCTTTCACGATAATGTTTATCTGAGTCTTTCCGACATCAAATTTTTCTGCCAGGATCCTCAAACTCTCCCACTTTTTTGGTCAATTGAATTACTTTCACTTTCTCTTCTAAACTGAAAATTTTTCTTTTCCTTGACGACATGTTGATCTTTCTGCAATAAAGTATTCCAATGTTCTCAACTACAAGACTGAATTAAAAAAATGTATACATTTAAACAAAATGCCATGTTTTCAAAGACAGTGATCTTGTCATGTGATTCATTGCTAACAGTCTGGCACCCTATTGATTTAACATTAACACTATGTGACAGAAGTCAAAATGGCTTTGATATGTACAGAGAAATTGACCTTAACAATAGCAAATCACTGCCAATAGGATTGCAATCTTGACAATTATTGTCATAGCAATAGCCACTAATTATGGAAGTGAACAGCTCAACATCTTACTAATGGAAGCCATAAAGACTATGAAACTATTTTCCCTGCTGACTTGTGTATTGTACATCAATACTGCCACTTCCCAGCTGTTACTACTGTAATAATTGTAATCTTAATTATCATTGGCTAAACCAGACATCTCATGATAACACAGCAGTAAGGCTAATAGGATTATGTGTACTTACCTTTTAGTATGGATTAAAATTTGAGTCTTTCTCAGCTTTATGGAATAAATGTGGCCTCTTGTGAGGCATAAATGACATAATATTAACCATAGTGCTACATGTAATTTAGTCGAGACTTCTTTCAGGAATGAAAACCCGACATTGGGAAACAGAAATCTGATTACTTAACAAACATTATGAATAAAATTGGTTCTGGATACATATTACAAAATGGGGCCCCAAGTAGCCAAGTTGTCTAAAAATCTCTCCGTTATGGATCACTGCCATCTCACCTCTGTCTTCGTGATTTCAAGTTCAAAATTTTGCGAATTCGGATATGTGAGAAAGCTTGCCAGTAGTTTTTTGTGGGTCGGTGGTTCTTTCCGTTGATTTCTCGGTTTCTTCCTCCACTATTAATACTGGCTGCTATGTATAGCCTATCGTGTACTGAAAAATGGTGTTAAGCCCAGTTTAAGTATAACTGGTATTAACACCATCAGCCTTTTTAGTTGATGCCAGCAGAAAAGTTCATGGTGGTACATGAGCTGCAGTATCATCTCTACTCTAGGTCCAGGGTCTAATAGCAGAAAAGACTTAATTACCCTTGGGTGGAGTACCCCACATTCCATAAGGATACTTTGGGATAATAGGGAAAGAATCCACTATCCTAATCTGAACCAAATGGGTAGTGAGACTCCCAAACCTGTACAGGATATAATGGTTAGTGGGTAGAAGGGAAAACTGGCCCAATCCCTATGCTGTAGGCCTCTGAGTGATGATCAGTAATTAATCTGTGACTGATAGGGATTATCAGTTGCCAGCATTACCTGGTGACTGGTCTATGATTGGTCACTGCTCAGAGGTTAGTAAGGTGACATGTCATAGCTTGGTTCATCTGATTCAACAATCTGAAAGGTGTGGTGCTGCTCTTCCCACTTGAGAAGGAACAACATGCTAGCCCAGAAGTACTGGGTGCAGTGCAGTTCCTCGTTTATGGGAGGGTGCAATAATTTATCCAGCAGGAGCTAAACATAACTTTAAATGCAACATGTGTTCAGCTTCTCTCTTATTGGGGAAAGCAATCTACTCGGAACTCCTTGAACATTTAGTCCCTCCCTCTGGAGGGAAAGCACCTGTCAGAAGATACTAGTCCCAAGACCTTTTGAGACCTGGTAGTAGATGTCTGACCTGGGGGCACTGTGAGATAAACCTGAAAACTTCTGAAGAGAAGAGCGAGGAATATTTCCTCCACCCTTTATATGTGCATCTGGGGTCAACTTAAATCCAGATTTTAGTTGATCATAAATTACAAAATGCACAATGATTCTTTGTGTACATTTTGAATGAGTGTGGCAGTATAAGCATCCCAAGAACCCTTCTTGTGGTGCCACTTTGCCTCAGACTGTCCCCTGTCCCCACATTGTTTCTTTGTGTGCATTTTGAACATGTGAGGCAGTCAGAGTGTTCCAAGAAATTTGCTTGTGGTGCCACTTTGCCACAGACTGTCCCCACATTGTTTCTTTGTGTGCATTTTGAACATATGAGGCAGTCAGAGTGTTCAAGAACTTTGCTTGTGGTGCCACTTTGCCACAGGCTGTCCCCACATTGTTTCTTTGTGTGCATTTTGAACATATGAGGCAGTCAGAGTGTTCAAGAACTTTGCTTGTGGTGCCACTTTGCCACAGACTGTCCTCACATTGTTTCTTTGTGTGCATTTTGAATATGAGGCAGTCAGAGTGTTCCAAGAACTTTGCTTGTGGTACCACTTTGCCACAAACTGTACACACATTGTTTCTTTGTGTGCATTTTGAACACGTGAGGCAGTCAGTGTTCCAAGAACCCTTCTTGTGGTGCCACATTGTTATCTGAAATAAGAATTTCATGGAAGAATGCAAAGAAAATGACTATGTTATACATGTCACATGTAAATACACCTGCTGTTTATATGGTGTGTGCTATATACACCCCCATGTATTACTTACCTGTACACAAAGTAAACAATGGAAACTGTTCAATCTTTTCTTATATTATAGTAAGACATTCATATGTTAAGACTTTACTTCAGAGTGATTGCACACACAAATACAATCTATTGCAAGTCACAAGAACAATAAACAATGGTGAAAAAACAAATTTGGAGTTTAGGCAATTAATTAAGAACAGGAAATAGGTAATTTTGGTATGTTAAGGAAGGGTTCTGCTGTGTTATTTCCTTATGACTTAATCATAACCATTGTAACTAACTGATAATGAATACAAGTGTACTCAAACCCAAAGGGTAGGATATATTGAGGTAACCTAAGGGGTCCCTAACAGAACCAAATTCTAAATGGGAGCAGCATGCAAACAGAAATATGGGGAGGACACATGTAACACTGAGATAATATCTCCTGAAGGGAGACCACAATGCTGTGCAGCATTAGCAACATCTAAAATTTCTCTCGTTATAGATCAGACTTGTCCATTAACATGGAGTCCATGATAAAGATGACTATTCTGTGCATAGTCATGCAAGGTACATGTGAACTGTGTTTTACTGTGCATAGTCATGCCAGATACAATTGAAATGTTTTCCTGTGCATAGTCATGCAAGGTACATGTGAACTGTGTTTTACTGTGCATATTCATGCAAGGTACATGTGAACTATATCTTACTACAAATTCTTTCTTCTGTGGGATGATGTATTATACATCAAAACTTTTTTTCAGCATAAACAGTAATAGCTATGCAACAGCAATGAGTAAGAAATTGCGACTTTAAAAAGAATTTTTCCCGACCTACAAGCATCTTTCTTTACAAAAAAAATACATTGTTTTAAACAAATCTCACTATTCACTCTCTAATAACATAAACCTTCCAGCAAATATTCATTATTTTTAAGTGTTCATGTAGACCAGTGAAAGATTAGAATTTGTTGGTAGGAACCTGGCAATGCTTCATTCCTACCTACAAAATGTAACTCTGGGTGGGATTTGCCAATCAAATACCAATACATACTGTGGATTCTATTAGTCTCACCGTCTTTAAAGTATTTTTGAATGATTAACCAGCGTTTGAATTTCTGAGTGAAGAGACATACGAGTTTTATTTCCATGTTTCTCTAGGCCTGCATTATTTAAAGTAGTGCCATGATTGCATATTTCATGCTGTAGACACATGGGTATGACTCAAGTTTAGAAAAACATTCCTGTTTGCATGGTTGGAGAATAAGTTTTGGCAGACAACGTACATGGGCTGTTATCCATCGTCTCCAAGATCTTTTCTTCCTGTAATCAACATAATTTTCATAGCGGGTGATTTTGTGGTAAATTTGTTCATTCATGATCTTTCCTCTCCAATAAAGTAAAATCTATAATTGTCTCTGCCTTGTGCATCAAATATCTCTGATTTTGTTTAACATTGGTTCTTAATGGGGTAATTTAGGACTATGCATGTGTTCTGGGAAGAGTAAACACGAAGGATCTACTTTGTCAAATTAGCTGTTTACGGATTCATATTTTCTATTCCCTGTTGAGTCTTAAAGTGTACACATGTTAATTGTTGTAAAATTTTTCTTTATAGTTTTAAAGTGGATCCTCAACCACAGCCTGAAACAAGAACTGTTTACTTAAATAAAGGAATGACAGGAAGTGCTGCTAAACTAATGAACAGTTTGATTCTAACCTGCATTGGCCTTAAGGTCTTCTGGTGCCACCATGACAATAAATCTTACAGCTCTTTCATTACGGAACATCTCATATGCCCAGCGTCGAACTGATCGCATGCATTTGACAGCTGCAATGCCATTGTTAGCTATCAGAACCTGAAACCAAGATGGAATTAAACTGTTACTAAGACAATGTAGCAGATGAATTACACAAATTACCATATTAAGGTGGTCCACTTTGGCAAAATCACTTACTCCATAGCAAGAAAAGTGATTACATCATCAATACAATACCCTTTTTACCTATGCATATCATAATGCTATGAACTCTGTGTGAGACAGGATGGCATGGTTATTACTTTTGTCTCTCATTAAATATTAAATAAGAAATATGCTTGTGCATAAGCGCAAAACATTCCTGTGAATGAAAATGGTAAGATCATCAAAAAGTATACAGGCCATGGAACATCTTTAGTGATTCATGATTTACCATAAAATGACTATGCAAGGTGTCTGCTTATGAGAACAGAAATGGTCTACATAACTGTGTCAAACTGAAAAAAGAACCCTCAAAAGGGACTGATTCTCTACCAGTTGAAAAGAGCTTTCTGGAATTCAGGGTAATTTCTTCCCTTCAATTGCTAAGCAATGAAACCATCTCTAATAGTCTTTCGAGAATAAAAGCAAATTAGTTTCTGTATTGGACATACTGTAGTCAGATTGGTACCATTTTCATTTAAGACTAAATACATCATTTTAAGTCTTTGAATGACAGCTCCATGTTAGTGTGACCTTCTATTCAGTGTGAGTAGTGGCAAGAAGATTTTTAAGACAGCCATTGTGGCAGTCATATTTGACTTATGATTGGCACCATTTTCACTTAGGACCAGCTACAGAAGAAGTCTATTGGTGAAAACCTTATGTTGACATAGCTGTTCATTTGGGAGAAACAAACCACAGGATAAATGCAGTTTAATGTTTAATTTCATCCCCCTAAATAGTTTAAAAAGTAGCAAGAGTAAACTTCTAAGAAAAAATGATGAATGGATAATAAACAAAAAAAAATCATCTCATAAGCTCTTATGGTTTATGACCAGTAGAGTTAAAACAATAAAATTTTATCTGCTAGTTTGTGGCCAATGCATCCCTGGTTCAGGAAATAAAAAAAAACAAATAACATGTTGAGCTAGCAGTCTTTTGAGAGGATCATATCTAAAGTAAGGCCAAATTGTAGACTATAACAGCACATCTTATTAGCAATGATATGTCATAAAAATGTAAACACTGAATGTTAATACGGCCATCTATTCAGGAGTAACAATAAACATTGATGTGGCCATATTGGATGTCTAAGCATAATCATTAAAAGTTTCAATCAACCAGGCCATGGGATGGATGTGGTAATCCTCCAAGTAATCTGGGAGGAGTAGTGATAAAAAAACTTGTGTTAATGGCCATGCTAAAAGAAAATCTTAACTGGTTTAAATCTTCTAGCTAAAACTCACAAACCTACCCTTTTCTTTGTGCATTTAATATAGGTTCAATGATCAACAATCTGTATAATTTTGATGGTTGTACTTACTTTCCTATTCCATCTGCAAACAATATTGACACTGATCTGCCAGTCTATTTTCTTGTTCTACTGATTACTCAAAAGACTGCATATGCCCAGATCTGCTGGTGCATTATGTGATAGCAGATCTTTTTCCTATACAAAATACAGTTGAATCAAACATATATCAGCATATAGATTACTCATTCAGCTATTAATTTATGCCATGAACCTTAATTCTGTTGCCAGTTTTGGATCACTTGAACTCTCAGATACGTCAAAATATCCAGTTTACATAAAGTTCAATATTACAATGTGTACAAGATTGCCTGTGCATAGCACAGACATGTATGCTAGTAAATAACCTAATTTACACACAAAATTCATGAGCACCTAGCATTGATAGCTCAACAGGCAGAGTGTCAGACTCATATAATTCTGGATTCAATACCTACCAGGACAGTCACCTCAGTGTATCTTTGGGAAAGGCAACAGATCCCATTTCTTTAGCATGATATAGCATTATTATTATTATTATTATTATTATTATTATTATTATTATTATTATGTGTTGAAACAACCCAAGCAACAAATGTTAAACTCATCAGTAAACAAATTGCAGATACCATTTTATCTCACAGTGCATTTTATATGATGTAAGATCTTATTTGCTATTAAAGTTTGGCATATATTATCTAAAAAAGAAATTCTGTTACCAAAAATAAAAGCCATCAACAATATTCTGATATTAAATATGCCACTACCTCTCCTGCATTCCATCCATACCCCTATGATGGAGATAAACCTAAATAAAAAAGAATGTGTAACTCTTCTGAAAATAGTGCAAGCACAGTGACTGGATAAAGTGAATTCTGAAAATAGTGCAAGCACAATGACTGGATAAAGTGAATTCTGAAAATAGTGCAAGCACAATGACTGGATAAAGTGAATTCTGAAAATAGTGCAAGCACAAGGACTGGTTAAAGTGAATTCTGAAAATAGTGCAAGCACAATGACTGGATAAAGTAAATGCTGAAAATAGTGCAAGCACAGTGACTGGATAAAGTGAATTCTGAAAATAGTGCAAGCACAATGACTGGATAAAGTGAATTCTGAAAATAGTGCAAGCACAGTGACTGGATAAAGTGAATTCTGAAAATAGTGCAAGCACAAGGACTGGATAAAGTGAATTCTGAAAATAGTGCAAGCACAAGGACTGGATAAAGTGAATTCTGAAAATAGTACAAGCACAGTGACTGGATAAAGTGAATTCTGAAAATAGTGCAAGCACAATGACTGGATAAAGTGAATTCTGAAAATAGTGCAAGCACAGTGACTGGATAAAGTGAATTCTGAAAATAGTGCAAGCACAATGACTGGATAAAGTGAATTCTGAAAATAGTGCAAGCACAATGACTGGATAAAGTGAATTCTGAAAATAGTGCAAGCACAATGACTGGATAAAGTGAATTCTGAAAATAGTGCAAGCACAGTGACTGGATAAAGTGAATTCTGAAAATAGTGCAAGCACAGTGACTGGATAAAGTGAATTCTGAAAATAGTGCAAGCACAGTGACTGGATAAAGTGAATTCTGAAAATAGTGCAAGCACAGTGACTGGTTAAAGTGAATTCTGAAAATAGTGCAAGCACAGTGACTGGATAAAGTGAATTCTGAAAATAGTGCAAGCACAATGACTGGATAAAGTGAATTCTGAAAATATTGCAAGCACGACTGGATAAAGTGAATTCTGAAAATAGTGCAAGCACAATGACTGGATAAAGTGAATTCTGAAAATAGTGCAAGCATGACTGGATAAAGTGAATTCTGAAAATAGTGCAAGCACAGTGACTGGATAAAGTGAATTCTGAAAATAGTGCAAGCACAGTGACTGGATAAAGTGAATTCTGAAAATAGTGCAAGCACAGTGACTGGATAAAGTGAATTCTGAAAAAAGTGCAAGCACAGTGACTGGATAAAGTGAATTCTGAAAATAGTGCAAGCACAATGACTGGATAAAGTGAATTCTGAAAATAGTGCAAGCACGACTGGATAAAGTGAATTCTGAAAATAGTGCAAGCACAGTGACTGGATAAAGTGAATTCTGAAAATAGTGCAAGCACAAAGACTGGATAAAGTGAATTCTGAAAATAGTGCAAGCACAGTGACTGGATAAAGTGAATTCTGAAAATAGTGCAAGCACAGTGACTGGATAAAGTGAATTCTGAAAATAGTGCAAGCACAGTGACTGGATAAAGTGAATTCTGAAAATAGTGCAAGCACAATGACTGGATAAAGTGAATTCTGAAAATAGTGCAAGCACAGTGACTGGATAAAGTGAATTCTGAAAATAGTGCAAGCACAATGACTGGATAAAGTGAATTCTGAAAATAGTGCAAGCACAATGACTGGATAAAGTGAATTCTGAAAATAGTGCAAGCACAATGACTGGATAAAGTGAATTCTGAAAATAGTGCAAGCACAGTGACTGGATAAAGTGAATTCTGAAAATAGTGCAAGCACAATGACTGGATAAAGTGAATTCTGAAAATAGTGCAAGCACAATGACTGGATAAAGTGAATTCTGAAAATAGTGCAAGCACAGTGACTGGATAAAGTGAATTCTGAAAATAGTGCAAGCACAGTGACTGGATAAAGTGAATTCTGAAAATAGTGCAAGCACAGTGAATGGATAAAGTGAATTCTGAAAATAGTGCAAGCACAGTGACTGGTTAAAGTGAATTCTGAAAATAGTGCAAGCACAGTGACTGGATAAAGTGAATTCTGAAAATAGTGCAAGCACAATGACTGGATAAAGTGAATTCTGAAAATAGTGCAAGCACGACTGGATAAAGTGAATTCTGAAAATAGTGCAAGCACAATGACTGGATAAAGTGAATTCTGAAAATAGTGCAAGCATGACTGGATAAAGTGAATTCTGAAAATAGTGCAAGCACAGTGACTGGATAAAGTGAATTCTGAAAATAGTGCAAGCACAGTGACTGGATAAAGTGAATTCTGAAAATAGTGCAAGCACAGTGACTGGATAAAGTGAATTCTGAAAATAGTGCAAGCACAGTGACTGGATAAAGTGAATTCTGAAAATAGTGCAAGCACAGTGACTGGATAAAGTGAATTCTGAAAATAGTGCAAGCACAAGGACTGGATAAAGTGAATTCTGAAAATAGTGCAAGCACAAGGACTGGATAAAGTGAATTCTGAAAATAGTGCAAGCACGGTGACTGGATAAAGTGAATTCTGAAAATAGTGCAAGCACAAGGACTGGATAAAGTGAATTCTGAAAATAGTGCAAGCACAGTGACTGGATAAAGTGAATTCTGAAAATAGTGCAAGCACAGTGACTGGATAAAGTGAATTCTGAAAATAGTGCAAGCACAATGACTGGAAAAGTGAATTCTGAAAATAGTGCAAGCACAGTGACTGGATAAAGTGAATTCTGAAAATAGTGCAAGCACAGTGACTGGATAAAGTGAATTCTGAAAATAGTGCAAGCACAGTGACTGGATAAAGTGAATTCTGAAAATAGTGCAAGCACAGTGACTGGATAAAGTGAATTCTAAAAATAGTGCAAGCACAGTGACTGGATAAAGTGAATTCTGAAAATAGTGCAAGCACAAGGACTGGATAAAGTGAATTCTGAAAATAGTGCAAGTACAGTGACTGGATAAAGTGAATTCTGAAAATAGTGCAAGCACAAGGACTGGATAAAGTGAATTCTGAAAATAGTGCAAGCACAAGGACTGGATAAAGTGAATTCTGAAAATAGTGCAAGCACAAGGACCGGATAAAGTGAATTCTGAAAATAGTGCAAGCACAAGGACTGGATAAAGTGAATTCTGAAAATAGTGCAAGCACAGTGACTGGATAAAGTGAGTTCTAAAAATAGTGCAAGCACAGTGACTGGATAAAGTGAATTCTGAAAATAGTGCAAGCACAGTGACTGGATAAAGTGAATTCTGAAAATAGTGCAAGCACAGTGACTGGATAAAGTGAATTCTGAAAATAGTGCAAGCACAGTGACTGGATAAAGTGAATTCTGAAAATAGTGCAAGCACAGTGACTGGATAAAGTGAATTCTGAAAATAGTGCAAGCACAGTGACTGGATAAAGTGAATTCTGAAAATAGTGCAAGCACAGTGACCGGATAAAGTGAATTCTGAAAATAGTGCAAGCACAGTGACTGGATAAAGTGAATTCTGAAAATAGTGCAAGCACAGTGACTGGATAAAGTGAATTCTAAAAATAGTGCAAGCACAGTGACTGGATAAAGTGAATTCTGAAAATAGTGCAAGCACAAGGACTGGATAAAGTGAATTCTGAAAATAGTGCAAGTACAGTGACTGGATAAAGTGAATTCTGAAAATAGTGCAAGCACAAGGACTGGATAAAGTGAATTCTGAAAATAGTGCAAGCACAAGGACTGGATAAAGTGAATTCTGAAAATAGTGCAAGCACAAGGACCGGATAAAGTGAATTCTGAAAATAGTGCAAGCACAAGGACTGGATAAAGTGAATTCTGAAAATAGTGCAAGCACAGTGACTGGATAAAGTGAGTTCTAAAAATAGTGCAAGCACAGTGACTGGATAAAGTGAATTCTGAAAATAGTGCAAGCACAGTGACTGGATAAAGTGAATTCTGAAAATAGTGCAAGCACAGTGACTGGATAAAGTGAATTCTGAAAATAGTGCAAGCACAGTGACTGGATAAAGTGAATTCTGAAAATAGTGCAAGCACAGTGACTGGATAAAGTGAATTCTGAAAATAGTGCAAGCACAGTGACTGGATAAAGTGAATTCTGAAAATAGTGCAAGCACAGTGACCGGATAAAGTGAATTCTGAAAATAGTGCAAGCACAGTGACTGGATAAAGTGAATTCTGAAAATAGTGCAAGCACAGTGACTGGATAAAGTGAATTCTGAAAATAGTGCAAGCACAGTGACTGGATAAAGTGAATTCTGAAAATAGTGCAAGCACAGTGACTGGATAAAGTGAATTCTGAAAATAGTGCAAGCACAGTGACTGGATAAAGTGAATTCTGAAAATAGTGCAAGCACAGTGACCGGATAAAGTGAATTCTGAAAATAGTGCAAGCACAGTGACTGGATAAAGTGAATTCTGAAAATAGTGCAAGCACAGTGACTGGATAAAGTGAATTCTAAAAATAGTGCAAGCACAGTGACTGGATAAAGTGAATTCTGAAAATAGTGCAAGCACAAGGACTGGATAAAGTGAATTCTGAAAATAGTGCAAGTACAGTGACTGGATAAAGTGAATTCTGAAAATAGTGCAAGCACAAGGACTGGATAAAGTGAATTCTGAAAATAGTGCAAGCACAAGGACTGGATAAAGTGAATTCTGAAAATAGTGCAAGCACAAGGACCGGATAAAGTGAATTCTGAAAATAGTGCAAGCACAAGGACTGGATAAAGTGAATTCTGAAAATAGTGCAAGCACAGTGACTGGATAAAGTGAGTTCTAAAAATAGTGCAAGCACAGTGACTGGATAAAGTGAATTCTGAAAATAGTGCAAGCACAGTGACTGGATAAAGTGAATTCTGAAAATAGTGCAAGCACAGTGACTGGATAAAGTGAATTCTGAAAATAGTGCAAGCACAGTGACTGGATAAAGTGAATTCTGAAAATAGTGCAAGCACAGTGACTGGATAAAGTGAATTCTGAAAATAGTGCAAGCACAGTGACTGGATAAAGTGAATTCTGAAAATAGTGCAAGCACAGTGACCGGATAAAGTGAATTCTGAAAATAGTGCAAGCACAGTGACTGGATAAAGTGAATTCTGAAAATAGTGCAAGCACAGTGACTGGATAAAGTGAATTCTGAAAATAGTGCAAGCACAATGACTGGATAAAGTGAATTCTGAAAATAGTGCAAGCACAATGACTGGATAAAGTGAATTCTAAAAATAGTGCAAGCACAGTGACTGGATAAAGTGAATATCTGATTATGATGACAATAATATATATTAAAGTTTCATATCAATCAACTGAAAACTGTCAGAATAGTTAAATTAAACAAATTTTGTCATACACTGTCATACATCTTGTATGACTCGTAAAGGACAACAAATAATAATGTCAATATGTACATCTTTAAATTTATGACCAAAATAAGTACAAAATTTCAAACAGAGAAAAAAGGCACGTTAAGTTGCATTCAAATGGATGTCTTGTATAGCATTTAGTCACAGAACAGATTTTGAATAAAGCAACTGATTGGTTGCAATGCATTTCTTTAAATGAAGACCATAATATGTACAAATTTTCACAGATTCATCAAGGACTTCAGGTTAAGCTGCATTCCCAAGATTCTGAGATCATAGAGGTGCAAAAGCGAGTTTTCTACCAATGAACTATCTGGTGACATTACCTTATTGATGACTTTGTTTCCTCCAAACTTGTGGACAAACTCCTCTGGAGTGGCCACACAGTACTCCTTGGGGATAGAAATCCTCCGACCACGGTGATCTAAATTAGCACTACCTGACATTGAGTGTCTGAAATGATAACAAATTATACATATATATATATATATATATATATATATATATATATATACACACACACAAACACATATTTTAAAAAATTGTTGACAATACTGTTATGATAATGCAGCTACAACTCTGAAACTGATGTTAACTGGGTCTTATTTTCTCCACCAAATTAAACATGATACTGACAATAAACTAAGCTGTTAGTGGACAAGATCTTATATCTAATTTTGTTTTGACACAAGTCAGTAGTTTTATTCAATACTAAATAAATCCTATTAAATACATTAGTTTAACCAAGTTCTGGTTCATGGTACATGATAATTATCTGTAACTTTGACAGTAACAGGTAACCTGGACAACATTAACCAGTTTCCTTTGATGTATCACAATTTTTTAAATAATTCTTTTATATCAAATCTCTACCATGCCCCCTTGGCAATAAAAAAGGTCAGAATGTAAAATCTGTTTTTACAGTTAAACCTATCTAGATACCTCTACATCTAAAGGATACATTCTTGTGAAAAAGCACATTTATGAATCCCTCTTTAGTACATTTCTATGTTAATGTTAGCATTCTTTAATATCTCAAGTGGCCAAAAAATCTTGTGATGATTCATATCAATAAAAACATATTCAGATTTCTGATGAATTTCCTCATGTCTGTTAGTGTGATATTTATTTTGAGGTTGTATAAATGTTCTAAAGATTCACTTTGACAAAGGAACATGCAGAAATGCATTATTTAGCAACAAATTAGACTTCTATTAATTCAGAAAGAGGGAATACATCTTTAAAAAATACTAGTTAATAATCAGTAATAACTTTAGGAACAGAAACAAAATTTTACTGGGAAGAATCTGGCAACTAATTGGAACATCCTTGTGCCAAACTAGTACAAATATATTTCAAACATAGTTCACCTATGTGAGAAGGACAACTATCCACAAAGGACATTTTATTGTTTCCCAGTATGTCCTGTATAGACAAATTTCACTCTAAGTTTTCTTACTACTTTACCTCCACCTTGCTCCTTCAACATCAGCTGAAGGAGAAAATTACATACATGTCATTCCCAACTCACAGATAGTTACCAAATGCATTTAAAGCCAACTTTCCAACAAAGACATTTTGTTTTTTCCAAGGGTGTTCTGTATACACAGGGTTTCACGGTGCATTTTTCCTGCTATCTTTACCCAACATATTCCATTGTCATCCGGGGAGGGAGCAAATTACTTGCATGTCATACCCAACTTATTGATCACATGCACAAGATAACATTTGAGTTTAGCAAATCTCCACCCAGCAGCTTAGGAAAACTGACTGATTTAGGACAGATGGCCTGACAGACCACTGAGGGATATACAGACATAAGTTATTACAATTAAATATTAGACCTAGATCTGAAAAAATTAATTGTAACCAGAAGGAATAGAAGATTCAGAAATGTACAAATCCTGTTGAATCTTCACTAGTCCTTCCCACAAACACAGACTGGTGTTTACTGAACCTTTACTAGCCACTGGACTATTGAAACAACTAGTCCAACTAGAAATTTACTAGCCTTGATACCAGTAGACTACCACCACACCAATCTTTGAGTACTGAATATTGCCAGCCTTAAAGCTTGGGGAAGAGAAGGATATCTGAATATATACAATGTTTTTCTTTCCTTAGTTGTTTTCTGAATAAGACAGCAAATTAAGATACAGAAACAGCACCCATGTGTAATATATCTCCATGTCAAGTTAAGTTTCATTAAGTGTATGAAGGAGTTAAACCTTGGATGGAATGATTGGATTCTACCATGGGAATGTTTTAACTTTCTTGTATTGCAGTGCACTAAAACATCAAACCAAACCCTTACAAAAAGCCAGATTAACTTAGTAAAAAATAACTGATTTGAGTAACCTTGAAGAGAAATTATACATGAAATGTATGCAGTCCACTAGTGTCCTTCCAAGGCTCACTGATATGTACAACCTATTACAGTACACAATGCATTGTTTGCTAGTGAGTAAACTTATTTTTTTCCTACTTAGTATTACACCCACCAGAGTTCCTTCTTGAAGGCTAGAATACATGAAAGTCATAGTCTCCAAAAGACAGAAACTGTCATTGATAGAAAGAAACAAGCCATAGAATTATGGATGGAATACACTTCCCTTTCAAGAGAAAACTCATCTAACTTATTTAACATAGGTTAACTTATATAATACTTTTAGCTTGGTTTGCAACACTTCTGTTAAGAAAAAATCATGTGAGTTATTAAAAGGTTATGGCTCCAATCCCCACATCAAGAGGAAATTACTCTAACTGCCACTATGTAGGACCATAGCATATTAAGTAAAAAAAAAAGCCTTAGCTTGGGAGAGCTGGATTGGTAATAGTTGTTGTTGGGCTTAACGCCATTTTTCAGCACACGATAGGCTATTCATGGCAGCCAGTATTAATGGTGGAGGAAGAAACCTGAAATCACCAGAAAGAACCACCGACCCACGAGAAGCTACTGGCAAGCTTTCTCACATATCCACATTCCCTGAATCCTAGACTCGAACACATGCAGACAGAGGTGAGATGGCAGTGATCCATAAGGGACCACTAGGCCCAGATTGGTAATAGTAATTGGAAAAAGAAAGCCATCACTTGCAACACCAAGCTAACAATCAAAGCATTGCTGTAAAATTTGATTTGGTCGAAAGTCAAAAGATTGGATGATCATATCACAAAACAAATGGCATTAGCTTTTAAAAACATTCATCCAAGATATAAAGAAAATCCATGATGGCATTTAGGATATATAAAAAAAATCTTAACCAAAAACTTCAAACAAATTTCCTACATCTGACCTTGACACCAAGGTTAAAGGGGAATCCCCCAAAACATATGTTTGTAATTGCATCTGACAAAGTTTCTCAAATATGGTTTAAATTAAAGGGTAGAGCAAGTGTCACAGTGCTATGACCTAGCTTTGCAATGATTTAGTTAATATATAATGAAAATCCTTAAATAGATTTAAGAAATATCAGCAAATGTGAAACATGAACACTGTAACACAAATTTTCCATGACTGTGACCATGTCCCAGAGATCAAAGGAGCAAATAAGTCATAAAGTGAACAGTCTTAGCTTTGTAATGATTTATCTCAAGTATGATGAATATCTATCACTGGGCTCAGGGAATAAATGCAAATGAAAATGTTTTAACTAAAACCTTAAAAGACTGTTGACACTGCCACCTCTAGCACTAGGAAACTGACTTGTGTGTCCTGCTTTCCAATAATGTGGCCAGAACAAATATAGCACAAATAAAGTACCAACATTATGTAAGCAGTTAACAGTTTGACCTATGCCAACATGTAATGACTGTTCCAGTTTAAAAAAATAATCATAGTGATAAAAAATCCCCCCATGTACAAAGATCTATCATATCAGTTCTAATACATTGAAACCTGTAGTATTGATTAAATAACAGGTTGTATTCTAATGGGTATTTTAGCAGTAAGGAATAGATAAAACAGTGCACTGTGTAAAATACAGGTAAAATAGTTTTAACTGTGCATGCACGAAGTGCTCACCAAATAAATACATCCTCATTTGAACATCAATGTAGCCATACTGACACAATATTAAACAATTTTCAAAGTTTCAATGCACACTAAATCTGTATGGTTTCAGTTCTCTGTAGACAGTCATGTCTAGTACAAATAAGAATTCAGACAAATTCTAGGTTTTGCCTGCTCCATCAACATATTACCCTTAAAATAATAATGGACCCAGTTCAAAAAGTTTCTATATCAGTTCTCTGTAGTCATGCAAAATAACAATGGGGCAACAGCTCCAGTGGTCTAGTGGTTAGAGTGTCCACCTCAGATGTGGGAGGTCATGGGATTCGACCCCCAGCTGAGTCAAACCAAAGACTTGTAAAAATAGTACTAACAACTGCCTTGCCTTGTGCTCAGCATCAAGAGGTTAGTGTTAGGACTGGTTGGCCTGAATCAGAATAATGTGACTGGCTGGAACATCATGCTACATGTCTGCAGCATGATGTCCCAGTGCTAGATATCACTATAAACTGCCACACTTCAGATCTTGTAGCAACAGGACTGAAAATTTGTTAAAGCTTAGATCAAAAATACGCTAAGATAATAATGGGCTCAGTTCAACAGCTTTTTAGATCAGTTCTCATTAGGCATGCAAGATAATAGGGCCAGTTCCATGGTTTCTAGAGCAGCTCTCCTTAAGCATGGAAAGTAACAATAGCCACATTTCAAAGGTTCTTGATCTCACTAAGCATTAAAATAACAGTGGGCCCAGAGCAACACTTACCAGATCAGTTCTCACTAAGCATGTAAAATAACAGTGGGTCCAGATCAACAGTGACTAGATCAGTTCTCACTAGGCATGTAAAATAACAGTGGGCCCAGATCAACAGTGACTAGATCAGTTCTCACTAGGCATGCAAAATAACAGTGGGCCCAGATCAACTGTTACTAGATCAGTTCTCACTAAGCATGTAAAATAACAGTAGGCCCAGTTAAAAGATCAGTTCTCACTAGGCATGCACAGTTAATCAGTTTTCATTAGGCATGTAAAATAATGAAACAGTTCTACTGTTTCTAGATCAGTTTTCATTAGGCATGTAAAAAAACAGTGGAACAGTTCTACTGTTTCTAGATCAGTTCTTATTAGGTACATAAAATAACAGTGGGCCCAGATCTACTGTTTCTAGGTCACTTTTCATTGGGTATGTAAAATAACAATAGTCCTAATTTAAAAGTTTGTAGATCAGTTTTCATTAGGCATGTAAAATAACAATGGGCTCAGTTCAGTTTCTAAATCAGTTCTTATTAGGCACATAAAATAACAGTGGACACAGCTCTACTTTTTGTAGATACATGTAAACCATCATTCTGTATATAAAATAACTACATGTACTAGTTCATAAGCAATTACAAAGAAAATAAACCTGAAATACATAAAAAGCATATTTGTTAGACTGTATGCAATACTTACCATCATTCACAGAGAAATGGTAGGAAAAAGGTGTCATTTATAATTTCGAATTTTAGCATACAGTGATGCATATACCTAACTGTTATATACAGGTAATCAAGAAATATGCATACACTTAACTAAACAAAGTAAAATCATCATATTCTCTTATCAAGTTTCAACCTTGTATTCCAGGTAATGCAAACCATCTATACATGCATATAACACCAGTCAAACTGAAAACAAAGCAGACCATGATCTGCCAATGTATTATGGGCCAGCAGATCAGGGTCTAGGTTGTTAGTTCTATTATTTCTAGCAAACTGTGTTGCATAATTCCAAATCTACCAGTGTATTATGCAATGGCACACCTGGATCTGTGCAGTTGGCAGCTAGGTTCAACTAGAAGTCTATGTGGTAATTTGTGTACAATTACTGTTGGCACTTTTTCTACAATATTTGATTGAACAAGACAATGTTCTCTTTTATTTGAAGAAATATGGCTGCTACCCATTACAGTAATATAAACTTTTACTTTTAGAAACATGACTGTTACCCATGAGAGTAATAGACATTCTGCATTGCCTAGGAAGAAGATATATGTGTTTTTATTGATTTATTATGTTACATGCTCTTTCCAGAAAAGATAAACAACTTTCATCAAGTGCTATATTCTCTTGTCCTGTAATACTTAATATTATTTAAAGAATCATTTACGTAGTGATACCTGTTCTGCCAGAATGTAATCCAAAAAAAGATCACTCACCACCTAAGAATCAACTAACAACCAAATGCAAGAGTAGCTGGACAATATACACATTAAGTAAATGTTTTTGTTTAGTTATTCCTATGTTGATTGAATACCATATATACTCCCTTACAAGTTTAGTCCAACTGCAAACTGCCCAGACCAAGATTTGCCATTACATCATGCACTGGCAGATCTTCAACTGTGGAGTATTCAGTAGAACAAACAACATATACCCTCGACTGCAGGTGCAATATGCTATGAAAGATCAGGATTTTAGTTGTTTGCAATTTGTTTCAACTATATATAATGAAAACAATTGTTTCAAGGTTTTCCTAGTTTTTCTATCTAAATCCATATTTATTGCACATCAGCATACTTTTTTGTCCATTATTAAAACAACCCTATGCCAAAATGATTTGAATAAAAGTTGGTAAACTTCTATTTCAATGTTTTCTAAGATAAAATTGTGTGATTGTTTATTCAAAGTTAAGCCAATTTAAAACCTTACCTTGCTGATGCTTTCTGTCATACGTTTGGTCAAATTTAATGGTTTTTGAGAAGTCATTAAAACTTTTTCAATGTTTTAGTAATGGTGGACATACCTGATGACAATTTGGCATTATATTTTTATAACAGAATGCTCTCTCTCAAGATAAATATTATCCAGCAGTCTGTGTTCTATTTTTAGCAACAGCAGTCATGGTTAATGGTGAATCAGCAGAATAAGTACATGCTTGAAAGGTCATTTTCTCAGGTTTAGTTAAATTCTATTCAATATCTTTGAAAAAGAATTTATGTTTAAAGCAGGTGTGTGAAACCTATAGCCCAGTCCTTGACATTGTGCAGCCTGCAGACATGTAGGCAGCCCTTCTTAGAAAATGCATTTTATGTTTTGGCTCCAAGCCAAAAAAGTATGATGTTCCCAGTTTAAGTGTTTTTGTATTGTTAGTAATGGTGATGATATTGGATGGCAGAATGACTATTATTGGTGTCAGTTTTAAAGGTCTTCATGCCACTATGACTAACTTATCTTCAACAGTTCTTTTGAAAACAAGTCATTAAAATATTTTTTTTGTTTGTTTTAGTAATAGAGGCTATTATGGACGGTAGGTTTTAATCATCTGTATAAATCAGAATATCATGTCAGGTTGCTTTATAAATAGTCTTAATGCCAGTATTGCTTTCTATCAAGTCTGGTCAAATTTTATTCAATGGTTTGGGAGAATATATCATTTAAAAGTTTTCATAATTTTAATGTATGTAAAATTTTTAGTGTCAGTAACAATGAATATATCTGAAAGCAGATAAGCATCAGCTGCACAAACTTGAAAGACCTCAATGGCAGGATGCTCTGTCAAAGTTGCTCAAATTCTGTCAAGTGATTTTTGAGAAAAATTCATTTAAAACTGTTTCTATTTTTAGTAATAGGGCCAAATTTGCTGGTGGATTGGAACCATCTGTATAAACATGAAAGATCTGCATACCAGGATGAATTCTGTTAAAGTCAAACTCTATTAAGAAGTTTGAACTAAATCTTATTCATGTTTTTACTATCTTAGTAGCTATAACAGTAACTGTTTTGTTTTGATTTCTGGGGGTTTAATTGCCATTTTTAGCACATGATAGGCTATACATGGCAGCCAGTAAACTGGATGAAACCTGGAAAACCCTGGTCAGAACCAAATGGCAAACTTCCATACATATTCACATTGGCTGAGCTGAGACTTGGTACCTACACAGATTCAGGTGAAATGGCAAACTTTTACACACATATCCATATTGGCTGAGCTGAGACTTGGTACCCACACAGATTCAGGTGAAATGGCAGTGACTGTTAAAGGCTAACACTTTGACTGCTTGGCCACACAGGACTGCTCTATATTTAGTAACAGTGGCAATATTTATTTGATGGTGGATTGGCATCATCTGTACAAGCTTGAAAGGTTTTCCTGCCAAGATACTTTGTCAGGTTGGATCAGCTTCTTTTCAATACTTTTTGAGAAGTTACTTAAAGAGTTTTCATGGCAAAGCAAAAGCATCTGTTCAAATTTAAAGTCCCACATGTCTGGATGCTATGAGCCAGATTTGGTTATAATGGGTCGCGTGGTTTTGGAATTTAAAAAAATTAAATTGTGATAGTTGATGGACATACAATACATGATGGATGGACATACAACACAAGATGGATGCAGGACTATATGATAAGTTCACCTACCCATAAGGTCAAGTAGACTAAGAACTGGGCATATCCACTTGAGTGAGAAAGGCTGCTCATAAAACCACAATTTATTTTGTATGCTTACTAGCAATACATTTTCATAACTGCTCATAAAACTGTAATTCACTTTGTATGCTGACTAGCAATACATTTTCATAATTGCTCATAAACCACAATTCATTTTGTATGCTGACTAGCAATACATTTTCATAACTGTTCATAAAACCACAATTCATTTTGTATGCTGACTAGCAATACATTTTCATAATTGCTCATAAACCACAATTCATTTTGTATGCTGACTAGCAATACATTTTCATAACTGTTCATAAAACCACAATTCATTTTGTATGCTGACTAGCAATACATTTTCATAATTGCTCATAAACCACAATTCATTTTGTATGCTTACTAGCAATACATTTTCATAACTGTTCATAAAACCACAATTCATTTTGTATGGGTATTAGCATCACATGATAACTACATTCAACTATGTCATAGCATCACATGATAACTACATTCAACTATGTCTAAGAAACTGCTACATATAAATGAAAAAAAAAACCTATTTAACACTGCAAAAAAAGAACTTCTTCCATTTCTATAAGCATGAATCTTTTGTATGCACTGACTTCAAATGTGAATAAATCCATCAAATTTAATGACTGCATATAAAAAAAAAACGTTTATTGATCATTCTTGCCAACAGTTAGCAGTACAATCCAAAGACTTAACAATAACCTGACTAAATTGAATTTAACATATGCAATAAAATGCAGTCTGATAAACTGATTCACCCAAGAGTTTCTGGCATACTTTGCTGAAGTGATTATGATCCATGGATAAATCGAACAACAATATGTCTGGACACTTCTTTTGACATCAATACTTTTAGCTGCAAACATTCAAAGCAAACTGTCTTTTGATTCACCCCACCTCCAATTCTGTTCAATTCTCAGGTCGCGTCAAATGTGCAGTTTCTAATCTACAGGTACAGCACAATACAATCTCTCTCTTGACATGAAAATGATGCTTATGGAATGGACAAAATAAATTATCTGAAGCATGGTGGCCATACTGGACATGCATGTGAGACTGGCATCAGTTTAATTTAGGGCCAGCTATACACCATAAATCTTCCAGTGAAAACCCAATGTTGACTTGATTAAAAAGATTTTCAAGATGGCTGCAGTGGCCACCATACTTGATATCAGATAAACAACCTTTTCATTTAGGATCAACTAGACATTAAGGGTCTTTTGCATGGCACTATGACCATCCATCCAGTAGTAGTAGTGACGGACATACTGGATGTCAGACTGGCACCATTTCCATTTAAAGCTGATGGCCATACTGGATGACAGATTGTCACCATTTCCATTTAAAGCTGAAGGACACACTAGATATCAAATTGGCACCATTTCCATTTAAAGCTGATGGCCATACTGAATGACAGATTGTCACCATTTCCATTTAAAGCTGAAGGCCATACTGGATTACAGATTGGCACCATTTCCATTTAAAGCTGAAGGCCACACTAGATATCAAACTGGCACCATTTCCATTTAAAGCTGAAGGCCATACTGGTTGTCAGATTGGCAACATTTCCATTTCAAGCTGATGGTCATACTGTATGACAGATTGGCACCATTTCCATTTCAAGCTGATGGTCATACTGGATGACAGATTGGCACCATTTCCATTTCAAGCTGATGGTCATACTGGATACAGATTGGCACCATTTTCATTTAAAGCTGAGGCCATACTAGATGTCAGATTGGTAACATTTCCATTTAAAGCTAATGGCCATACTGGATGTCAGATTGGCACCATTTCCATTTAAAGCTGAAGGCCATACTAGATGTCAGATTGGCACCATTTCCATTTAAAGCTGATGGCCATACTAGATGTCAGATTGGCACCATTTCCATTTAAAGTTGAAGGCCATACTAGATATCAAATTGGCACCATTTCCATTTAAAGCTGAAGGCCATACTGGTTGTCAGACTGGCAACATTTCCATTTAAAGCTGATGGTCATACTGGATACAGATTGGCACCATTCCCATTTAAAGCTGATGACCATACTGGATGTCAGATTGGCACCATTTTCATTTAAAGCTGAAGGCCATACTAGATATCAGATTGGCACCATTTCCATTTAAAGCTGATGGCCATACTAGATGTCAGATTGGCACCATTTCCATTTAAAGCTGATGGCCATACTAGATATCAAATTGGCACCATTTCCATTTAAAGCTGATGGCCATACTGGTTGTCAGATTGGCAACATTTCCATTTAAAGCTGATGGCCATACTGGATACAGATTGGCACCATTTCCATTTAAAGCTGAAGGTCATACTGGATGTCAGATTGGCACCATTTCCATTTAAAGCTGATAGCCATACTAGATGTCAGATTGGCACCATTTCCATTTAAAGCTGATGGCCATACTAGATGTCAGATTGGCACCATTTCCATTTAAAGCTAATGGCCATACTAGATGTCAGATTGGCACCATTTCCATTTAAAGCTGATGGCCATACTAGATGTCAGATTGGCACCATTTCCATTTAAAGCTGAAGGCCATACTAGATGTCAGATTGGCACCATTTCCATTTAAAGCTGATGACCATACTGGATGTCAGATTGGCACCATTTCCATTTAAAGCCAACTAGAAATCATGAGAAGTCATTTGATGAAGAAAACCACATGTTGATATTCCCATTTATCATTTATTTAAATAAAATAGTCACAACAAGATTGAAAAATGAACTAGATTTCGAAGTAGCACCATTTTTTTTTGGTCAATCTAGACCTTGAGGTGTATGTGTGTGTAATTTGGATTTTTAACATGAATTTTCCAGTCATACCGCTTCAATGTCTACAGTGGTGCAGTTTAAAGAGATGTCTAGAACTGTGGCATCATGCCACATACATGTAGCATGATGTCCCACTCGGTCACATTATCCTGATACCAGGCTAACCAGTCCTAACACTAACCCTTTTAATGCTGAGTACCTAGAGTGGCAGCTATTAGTACCATTCTTAGAAGCTTTGGTATGATTAAGCCTGGGATCGAACCCATGACCTCCTGCATCCAGGGCGGATGCAGACCCTGAAGTGAATTGTGTGCATAGTTTCATGGCAGTCCTTCAAGTAGTGGAAGTGAAGGAGTGATAACATTTGTACTAAATGATGTACGATGAAGGACACCTGGCCACTGCATAAACTTTGTCTTTTTACCAGCAGAACTAACAATTACAGAAGTAAAGTGGGTTTTTTTTCATATGCCCATATTCAGGTGTTGATCATAACATTTACCAAGTTTCATGGCAATATATCAGGCCCGTGTGTCTATTTGCATTCATAACAACAATATGGACATATGTATGGACAGATAGATACAAGAATTGCAGTATGCTCTTCCCCAACTGAGGTGGGGACATGAATAAGTTTTGGTCTCCTCAAATCCCAGATAACTTTGGAAGAAAAAAAGACAATCTCATCACAGAAAAATATGAATTACACCTAATATTCACCCATAATGAAGTACCATATTGTCATCCTCTTGGAACATCTTGAAATTGTATGTAATACAGTAGTCTTTCTATCCACACAAGATTTTATCTTAGAATTAATTAAAAACATGAACTATGTAGATATATGAATAAACAATAAATACTTATACTAGAGTCTTTCATAAATTAATTTCCATTTGAAAATGTTTTCCAAAAATAGAATTAAAATTGAAGGAAGAACCAGAAATACCTGTCAATATGAACAATCAATATCTGCCTAACCTTACAGGGATCATTGTCTCTGTCTGTCTGGGTTTGAGTCTTGGAGTTTGGCCAATGTGGGTATGTGAGGAAGCCTGCCAGTAGTTTCTCATGGGTCAGTGGTTCTTTCTGGGGTTTCCTGGGTTCTTCCTCCACCATTTATACTGGTTGCTATGTATAGCCAATTTTCCATTGAAACTATGTATGTATGTATGTATGTATCTATGTATGTATGTATGTATGTATGTATGTATGTATGTATGTATGTATATATATATATATATATATATATATATATATATATATATATATATATATATATATATATATAGTCATAGACTGGATTAACAAGCTGTGTACCATAATTGGGTTGGGGTGGATATTTATTACTGCATGTGAAATCTCCATATGTTTTCAGATATTTTTCTTTTAAGGTATTAGTGTTACATGTTAGCTCACTGGACCTTGGGTAGTGCAGGAACATGTAGTTGTGGCGAATTAGTTACTCTGTGGTTATATGAATTTTAACGTATAGCATCTCCCTATTTCCGATAATGCGTCACTTCATATGTATGTTATCAGACTTCCTGCGGTCCATGGAGTCAAATTATATTGAATTGCTAGTTGGTTAGTCTCATATTTATTATGTCTGTAGGAAATCTCTGTCAATAAGTCTTAGATATTACGATGTTCATCATTATATTACACTTGGCTTGTCAAGGTTTGACAATTTACATTCAGCACCATTTCTTGCACAAATTACATGCCTGTATTACCTTCATTTGATACCAAATGCGTTTTCTCCATTATGTAGTTGCTTGACGTGAGCATGATGACCCGTGTATTAAATATAAAATTTCCGGTTGTTCGTGTTTCGCGGTAAACAAACTTTTTATCGATCAAGTAAAGTTCGTATGAACGCCATTTTTGTTTGTTTGTGACCCATGACCTCGATGGTTCGATATTACAGGTATGTGATTCACATATATTTATACTCATATTAAGTCACAGTGAACGTATTGACGAAAGTGATATCTGATATATGCTGACTTTATATAAAAACTGTTCAATTAATGAGTAATGCAATTTGTTTTGTGCATAGTTGCAATCTTCATAGCAGTCGCAATTCTTGTATAGTACCATTATACCCTGCCATTGGTTTGCCACAGTACATCCTGTCTAGAACTGTTATTCTGCTACTAAAAACTATATAGACAAATTAGAATATAGAGCTTTTGTCTCAGAGTGTTGTACAGTGTAAGAAATAAGATGTGAGAATATTTTATATATTGAAATATATCGAACCATATTCATATATAGTTGATATCGCAAAAATTGTGCTAGACTGAGGTTTGCCGGTTTGCCACATCTGATTGGTTGGCGGATTCGGTCTGCCGATTCTGATTGGTTCAGCACTGTCACGTGGTTAAAACCGAATGCTATATATTGGAGTGGAAGACAGTACTTGTCAGATAACTGCCGAACGCGGTCAAATTCAAAACCAGAAGTAACATCTGTGAAGTTGAACACCCTTTTTAGGTAATGACATACCGGGTATTTAACTTGCTATAATAATAATAATAATAATAATAATAATAATAATAATAATAATAATAATAATAATAATAATATATGATTGACAAAGTAATATTCTGAATTATATGGACATTGTTTAAGTGAAAAGCTAGTAAAATAAGCAATACTTTGGACATTTGAACATCCGTATTTCTAGCAGAGGCAGGCATTTTGGAAAATTGCGTAGAGAATGTTCAAGTAAATTATTCTTTCAAACTGTGCAGTTATCTCCAACCACACTGGTAACCTGGGTTAAACGAATACAAAGCAAATCTTCAACTCTCGTCTGTTAGGGTCGCTCTATGATTGTCAATCATTATTTTATTTATTTAACATTGAAACAAGACTATTATGTGCTGAAACATTTTATTGAAACGATCCAAAAAAAAAAAATACATCAAAGATCAACGTCAGTATCTAATTTTTACAATACAAGAATGCAAGCAACGAGTGTTTCCTTGAAGGAGATATTTGTTTTATTCCTAATAATATTTCATACTGGTGACAGCTTTCCAATTTCTCAGTTGTGTTACCCTCATTAAACATTTCTGTTGACTTTATTGTTGAGTGGAACTTCTTCAATGAACCCTCCCTAACAGACAGGAAGTCAAGGTGCTTACAAATTGGTGTCAGAAGTGGAATGCTCTATTTTGTAGTAGCATCCAGTGATTCGAACCCATCCTATTCCGAATAATGTAAAGCATGTTATAAGCTTTTTGGGCCTGTGCTCATACTACAGGCGCTTTGTCAAAGACTTTGGAAAAATTGCACGCCCCTTGCACAGGTTGTGTGAGAAACGAGTACCCTTTCTCTGGAACGAAGAGTGTCAAGAAGCCTTTAAAAGGTTGAAGCAGGTTCTGACTACTGCTCCTATCTTAGCATATCCCTGTGCAAACAAACGTTTCATTCTGGACACTGATGCAAGCAACACCACTGTTGGTGCAGTCCTGTCACAGGAATATGATCAAACAAAGAGTCATAGCTTATATGAGTAAAGCTATGAACGTTCACGAGAGGTCATACTGTGTGACAAGGAAAGAATTACTTGCTGTTATTATGGCTCTAAGAAACTTTCATTCATATTTGTATGGACAGGAAATATTGTTGAGAACCAATAATGCAGCTATTAGCTGGATTAGGAACTTGCATAACCCTACTGGACAAGTTGCAAGGTGTCTCCAGGAATCGGGCACATATAATATCATTGTATCACTTCGCCCCGGCCAGAAACATTCCAACGCTGATGCAATGTCGGAATCCATGTGTCACCTGTTGGCGGCAGGACGAAGTTCAATGAGATGTAGATTCTGATAAAGACAGTGACCGCAAATTATTGAACTTAAACCAGTTTCAACACAGTGTGAGGAAGAAACTGATAAGAAATTAGGTTGTTCAGATACAACGGTGCAAGTTAAATCCAGAGCTATTACAAGAAATCAAGCTGTTGATAAAGAGTCTGCTTTGTCCATAAGGCAAGAGTTGCTTTGTAGATGGGAACCATCAGAAGTTAGAAATCGTCAGCTCGAAGACCCAAATATTGCACCGATAATGGTAGCCATGGATGATGGGTGCGCTCGTCCGGAATGGCAACATATATCTGAAAATTCTTCCCCACTAAAAACCTTATGGCGACAATGGGATCCGGCTTGAGTTGCATGGTAGAATGCTATATAGAACATGGTTTGATGACAGAAACGACTGTTCCAAGTTTCAGCTGATAGTGCCAGAGGCCCTCAAACGTGATGTTCTTAGATACTTCCATGACAATCCAACTGCTGGTCATCTTTGTGCTCAAAAGGTGTTGGGAATAATCAAACAGCACTTCTACTGGCCTGCAATGAAAAAGTATGTTGAAGATTACTGCAAGAGGTGTGACAAATGTACCGCACGTAAACCTTCCAATAAGCAGAATCGTGCACCCTTGGGCCAATATTTAGTTGGTGAACCTATGGAAAAAGTTGCCCTTGATAACTTGGGACCACTTCCCTGTACAAAGAATGGCAACAAGTACATACTGACACTGTGTGACTGTTTCACAAAGTGAACAGAAACCATACCTCTACCAGATCAAGAAACACTAACAGGAACCAAGGCATTTGTCAATGAGTTTGTCTGCAGGTTTGGCACTCCACTCAAGCTTCATTCAGATCAGGGTAGACGTTTTTAATCAAAGATTTTTCATGGCATGTGTGACTTTTTATCCATCAAGAAAACAAGAACAACAGCGCTAAGACCTCAAGCAAATGGCCTTGTGGAAAGATTTAATCGAACACTTGCTACCATGCTTACAATGTATTGTGAAAAAGATCAAAATAACTGGGACTGGTATCTACCTCAAGTAATGATGGCATACAGAGCATCGACACACTCGAGTACTTACAAAAGTCCAAATTTGATGATGTTGGGCAGAGAAGTGACACTGCCGATGTTAGCTGTTATTGGGGAACCTGTCAAAGAAAATATTGTAAAGAGAATGCATGACAATGATTACATCGAGGAATTGCAGGAGAAAATGAAACAAGCTCATAAACTTTCACGGAAATACCTAAAACAAAATGCTACTTACCAGAAAAAAAACCATTATGATTTAAAGGGAAAAGTTCGATCATTAAAATCAGGTCAACCAGTTTGGCTTCCAGATCCTGTGCGTAAAGTAGGTGTATGCCAAAAGATGACATCACAGTGTTAAGGTCCCTACCTTATTAGGAAGAAAATTGATGACATAACTTATATGGTGAAGAAATTTCAAAAACAACAAGCTAAAGCATACCATATTGATAGACTAATGCTGTATCGAGGACAACACCTACCACGGTGGATTTCTGATTGGATCAAAAGACTGAAAGAGTTGTAGAAAGTTTCTGTTTAGTTATACACTTTTCTTTCCTTTTTTTTTCTTGATCACCTACCCTGAAGTTGTGTTCAGTTTTGTAGTCTGAAGATGACGTAGTGGATCAAAGATTTCCATACTGTGAGAGAAAAGGCAGGCCACACATGACAGGCGACAACGGCACGCCAGTGTCTGTTTTAATAGGTAGCTACCACGAGTCAAATGGGTTGTGTAAAGCTTTGGCCTGATCAACCAGAGTTGAGCTACCCGGGATTGGGAATAACTTGGCTACTCTCAAGATTTGGTGGATTCCTCTAGCAAACTCTCTAACACAAATAGGATTACTCTACAAGGGGAACACTCTTGCAGTAGGTACTTTACAAATTCATCAGGAATTTCCAGTATGGTAGGCAACACCGTGTGGTGAGAGATACCACACACCTGCACACACATAACAGGGTTGTTTACAATGATTCTTTCTGTTGTCCTTCCAGAATAAAATGCTGGCTATGTACAGCTGAATTTTCCAACGAGAGATCTCAAGGCTCACTTGGCTAGACCGCCACATGATCGTATGCGTGTCATATGCCTATGGTGCCATCTGGATGAGAAATGTTTTTAAAAAAAATAAATGATCTGAAAAAGCATGCCGGAAGGCAGCATAGGCTGGACATTAAAGGGCTGCCAGAGGATTATTTTGGAGAACCAAGTGGGTTTTATCTAGCACTGCATCCAAAGGATTATATGTGGATAGTACGGCCAGCAGAATATCATAGTCAGTCTGCTAAAATGACACGTTGGGCAATTTCAAATTGGTTGAACAGATGCAGGCGCACCAGTCGTTCAAGGAATGAATGGACAGAGGGATGGGTGTCTTGCGCAGTGGATGCGAGTTGGCATGATAACCCTCCAAAAAGGCCTAGGCTAGAAGAACCAGAGCCCTATTCACCTACCACACCTGCTGTTGGGGATGAAGACATTCAGTTTTACTCTGTTCAACTTGGGAATAGCAGTACTAGGGCATATTTCTTTTCTGAAGGCCAGGGATTTTCCACCTGGTTCGAGGTTAATCTCTCTGACAACATATTAAAAGGCGTTATTTTGAGAGTCTGTCAAGGAAGATGATGGTGCCATTGGACCCTAATCGCACAAGGCTCGGCTCTGGAGGTTCTGAGGTGAAGGACGAGTCCATTAAGGAAAAATTATGCCAGAAATTAGGGATTCCTTCCTGCGTTGTCACTAGTCTCTACAGGAAGACCCTATCTGCTCCAGAGACTGTACCAGATAAACCTTGCCCAGTAATAGCAGCGGATGCACCCATTGACTCTCAACCCAACATGCCTAAATCAAGATTTTACTTCAATGAAGATCAACTTACCACTACCCTGACAGAGAAGCCAATGCAGGTTGTGTCACCTGTTTCTGAAAACAGCCTATCAGGGTGCACAGACGACCAGATCCTACCCAGATGTACAGAGTTGCCTTCACAAGGGCCATCAGACCATAATACAGGCCCAGAAAATAATCCACTGGAGTTACGAAAGCAAGCCACCGGATCTCAAAGTCTGACCCTCTTGTGCCTGAACATCATCAGTCATCCATTGGTCCCCAAGGTATTGGTTGCAAACACTCCACTAGATCTGTCAACTGTATCTTCTAAGTTTGTTACATCTCCTCCCAAGAAGTTCCCAATGTCTAAAAATCAAAACAGGGTGAGGAAATTACTTAAAGCTGGGTGCATGCCACTCTTCCCACCTGCAAGGAGAGATTGGGACAAAGAGGAGATTGTGGAGTTTACCGCCGGACCAGCATCAATCCGCTGGCTACCTAGGTCATGGAAAAAGATGTCTGCCGACAGGAAGTTGCTCAGTGTTAAGTATGCTGCCATGACCCTGGAAGCATGTTTGACTCCAGGACACATCCCTAATATAGACCGAGAGGATCTCATAGACCACTACAATCCATTGGTGCTTCCGGGGACAAGTTTCGTTCTTACCAATCACCCGTTCTGGAAGTGCCGGTACGATAACTATGAGGTTTTCCATATCATTGCTGTAGGACAGGACATCCCTGACAGTTCCAGGTTTCTGGATATTTTAGAAGAAAGCGTCAAATGCAGAGATCAGAGTTTGGACTCTATCCTATCAATAAAAGAAAAGGCAAATGTAGGGTTACGGCTAGAACCTTGAAATACGCAATGCACAAATTCAGGAGAATTAGAACTTTTAAGAGTGGGGTAGTGTCATAGACTCTGGATTAACCAGCTGTACCATAATGGGGTTGGGGTGGATATTTATTACTGCATGTGAAATCTCCATATGTTTTCAGATATTTTTCTTTTAAGGTATTATTGCTACATGTTAGCTCATTGGACCTTGGGTAGTGCAGGAGCATGTAGTTGTGGTGAATTAGTTACTCTGTGGTTATATGAATTTTAACGTATAGCATCTCCCTATTTTCGATAATGCGTCACTTCATAGGTATGTTCTCAGACTTCCTGCGGTCCATGGAGTCAAATTATATTGAATTGCTAGTTAGTTAGTCTCATATTTATTATGTCTGTAGGAAATCTCTGTCAATAAGTCTTAGATATTACGATGTTCATCATTATATTACACTTGGCTTGTCAAGGTCAAACATTTTACATTCAGCACCACTTCTTGCACAAATTACATGCCTGTATTACCTTCATTTGATACCAAATGCGTTTTCTCCATTATGTAGTTGCTTGACGTGAGCATGATGACCCGTGTATTAAATATCAAGTTTCCGGTTGTTCGTGTTTCGTGGTAAACAAACTTTTTATCGATCAAGTAAAGTTTGTATGAACGCCATTTTTGTTTGTTTGTGACCCATGACCTCGATGGTTCGATATTACAGGTATGTGATTCACATATATTTACACTCATATTAAGTCACAGTGAACGTATTGACGAAAGTGATATCTGATATATGCTGACTTTATATAAAAACTGTTCAATTAATGAGTAATGCAATTTGTTTTGTGCATAGTTGCAATCTTCATAGCAGTTGCAATTCTTGTATAGTACCATTATACCCTGCCATTGGTTTGCCACAGTACATCCTGTCTAGAACTGTTATTCTGCTACTGAAAACTATGTAGACAAATTAGAATATAGAGCTTTTGTCTCAGAGTGTTGTACAGAGTAAGAAATAAGATGTGAGAATATTTTATATATTGAAATATATCGAACCATATTCATATTTAGTTGATATCGCAAGAATTGTGCTAGACTGAGGTTTGCCGGTTTGCCACATCTGATTGGTTGGCGGATTCGGTCTGCCATTTCTGATTGGTTCAGCACTGTCGCGTGGTTAAAAACCAAAGGCTATATATTGGAGTGGAAGACAGTACTTGTCAGATAACTGCCGAGCACGGTCAAATTCAAAACCAGAAGTAACATCTGTGAAGTCGAACACCCTTTTTACGTAATGACATACCGAATATATAACTTGCTATAATAAAAAAAAAATAATAATAATAATAATAATAATGATAATGATAACAATAATATATGACTGACAAAGTAATAATAATATTCTGAATTATATGGACATTGTTTAAGTGAAAAGCTAGTAAAATAAGCAATACTTTGGACATTTGAACATCCATATTTTTAGCAATATACAGAGGCAAGCATTCTGGAAAATTACGTAGGGAATGTTCAAATAAATTATTCTTCCAAACTGTGCAGTTATCTCCCAACCACACTGGTAACCTGGGTTAAACGAATACAAAGCAAATCTTCAACTCTCGTCTGTTAGGGTCGCTCTATGATTTTCAATCATTGTTTATTTATTTAACACTGAAACAGACTTATGTGCTGAAACATTTTATTGAAACGATCCAGGAAAAAGACATCAAAGATCAACGTCAGTATCTAATTGTTACAATACAAGAGTGCAAGCAACATGTGTTTCTTTGCAGGAGTATATTTGTTTTATTTATAATATTTCATACTGGTGACAGCTTTCCAATTTCTCAGCTGTGTTACCCTCATTAAATATTTTTGTTGACTTTATTGTTGAGTGGAACTTCTTCAATGACCCTCCCAGCAGACAGGAAGTTGAGGTTCTTACAATATATATATATATATATATATATATATATATATATATATATATATATATATATATATATATATATATATATATATATGGGTGAGGTGTGTGTATATATACACACACACATATATATACATACATACACACACAATATTGAACCTGGACCAGTGATGGGGTACAGGAAGGATGGGTTGGAATATGCAAGAAGATGTTTGGCTGCTCTACCTTTTATATTTTTGGACTCCTAAGGCAGCATAGCAGAAGCAGACATATAGTATGCAACATTCCATGGGCAAGACACTATAACCATATAATCATAACCACTCCATGGTTTTGTAAAATTCAAATTTCAGCACACCTAGAAGAATTTTTAACCCACATATTTACATATTTGTTTAGGATATTTGAAGGAGTCAAAGTAACTCAACTAGTAGAGTCTCATTTGTAACCCACAGTTCATGGATTTGATAATCACCCAGGTCAGATAGGGTCATCTGCTTCAGTGTGTCATTGGGAAGCACTTAGCTCCCATTACCGTATGACATAGCCTTTAATGCTACAAGTGCCATTAAGACCAAGGAAAACAAAATGCAATCATTGCAGAAAGTTGAAACTTTACAGTTTATATATGATTCCATATTTATTCAAGTCTAATGATTTTTGTGCAATTATGTTGATAAACCGCATAGAATGATTCCAACGAAGTTTTGGGACAAGTTTTTAAGAATAGCTATATCTAAACTCTTAATAAATTTCAACCCAATAAATTTATACAAATAAAAGTCTCACCTGAGTATACTCCTTGGGCTCATAGAGAGTTCCCCTACTGAATAGGTGCTTTGAGTACCAAGTCCTCCACTTTCTGGAGACCCTACTGAAAATGATACAGAAGCAGAGGTTTTTGGGATATTGATGCTCTGGCTGGTCCTAGTGGGAATTTCTGATGCTTGGTCACCTTTCTCCTCAGCAGTATGTTTGGTAGTGATGCCCTCTTTCTCAGCCATCATTAAATCTGCAAATCAGATAATTGCAATTTAAGACATTAATTCATTATATATATATATATATATATATATATATATATATATATATATATATATATATATATATATATATATATATATATATATAAGAAAAATTGTGAAGAAAAAAAAGAAATATTTTAGCTCTAAAGAAAATCACATTCCCCCCACCCAAAAACAAAATTAAATGGCAAGTACCTAATATAGTAGATGAATTTGAATTTTGTTAGATGAATTCATCTTTTAATTAGTTATTAGTATATGTGAATGTGTTAAGTAAATCTATTTGTAAGACTGCAAATCATCCGACAAATTTCAGGAGCACACTTATTTTCTGTCTGAATTTTACATAATTTCAAATCAACTTACTTTGATGTTGAGTATTTTTATATTTACTTACCCCATCTGGTAAATATGTAGTCTGTTTGTTTGCATCCCACTCAAAGTTTCCCAGCCTATAATATGAATAGTGAAGCTAGAAAACTGTAGGCTTCAGTATGAATGCTTCCCATCTTTATCAATGGCTTTCTAATGATGGAACAGTTGTCTTTCACAGTATCAGATATAGTGTATCATCCCGATTTAGTTTAGATTACAACTTCTACAACAATTAACATATGCACAGCAAATTCGTCTACTATATTAGGTACTTGCCAGTTAATTTTGTTTTTGGGTGGGGGAATGTGATTTTCTTTAGAGCTAAAATATCTCTTTTTTTCTCACAAGATATTTTTTTCTAAATAATATCTTGGATATATTATGATGTTATTGTGCTATAATCAGACCAAGTTGTTTTACAGCTATTGACAGCTGTAACAGCAGATGAGTTTTTTGTGTGCATATTTTAAACTATCAAATTTGGTAAAAGTCCAGTAAGGGTTTTAGTAATAAGAACATGCTGAAAGTTTTTTCTTTCAGTTTTAGCATTTGTGCTCATGCCAGGGAATGAATCTGAATCAAGTGTAGAAATCTGAATGGCCCTGATACTGGAATGTTCCTTGTAAAATCTTGTACATGTTTGTTGTAAGAAGTTGTAAATAACAACTGTGAATGCACAATGATTGATAGATGATTGACCACACACTGTACTAAGCTGACCATAAGGCCAGATGAAAAATAGATTGTAAGACATTTATATACTATATATACTCACTTATGAGTCCAACTGCAAACTGGACAGGCTTAGATCTTCTGTCACATAATCTGCCAACAGTTCTGGGTCTGTGCAGTCTATTATGAGTACTTAGATACCTTAGCAACAGATACCTTAATCTGTGGGTGCATTATGTGATGGCAATCAGGAATTTTATTGCTTGCAGTTTGACTCAACTTTTAAGTGAATAGATACATTATGCTGATGTGCATTTTACATGCTGGTCTTGTATAATGATAAAAACCAAATGCATCAGATAATGCTTCTTTAAATGAAATACACATTTCAATGGCACTGACAGCCATAATGCTAATCTGTCAATCGGAATCTGTAAGGCCTTTATACTGTAATGAAGTGAGCACAGGCTGCTTGAACCCAGGTCAGAATCTTTCATGATGTGCATGTATATACAAAAGAAACCACTAGTGTCCTTAGAATGCCCAACATTTATAATCATGTGCAAAATATATGCTACTATGCTTCACTGAATAAAATCTATAGAAATCAATATAATAACTTTTGAATTGCATTGAGATTGTGGTACAGAACGTTGCTGATAATATACATTAATGCAAGAGGATTCTATTTTTGTATTTGGTTTTATTTGGGTCTATTGTACAATAAAGAGTTAAAGTCTGGTGCCCTGCACAACATCCATGAAAGTCATCCATCAGGAACAAATAACATGACCATTCAGCAAATGCTTTTCCAATACATGCTGATATCTACATGGCCATGACCTTTCCATTTATTGCCTGTTCAATGATATTGTAAAGAATTAGCTAATATTAATTACAACTTAGAATAATGAGATTAAGAAAAAATATGAAATTCCACTAATTCACAATCTATAAGAGATTCAATCTCTTCTCAAATATTGCAATATTTTCAGCAGATTTTACATGCAAAGGAAGACTAAGGTAAAGAACTGTACAAGAAAACTAGCATCCTTTCTTAAACTGCACTGTTTTTAGTTTTGGTAGATGATGGTTTCCATGTGATATTGACCTCAAGTGCTGGATTTGGCATAAATAAATTCTGAAGATAACCTAGTGTACATCCATGCCAATATTTATGTACATGTTTTGTATAAATCAATCCTTTCATCAACTGATACATGCAGTAATTAAAAAACTTAAGAAAACTTTAGAAGTTTACTACAACAGAAATTAATATATGTACAGAACAAGTCCATCACCAGATTACAGATGCATAGGACTGCCCCAATATAGCAACTTTCCATGAACACATATAATGAACTCCAACTAACCAAACAGATTCACATATTTTTATGACCTTGAAGTGATAAAACAATCAAGATTACCTAGTCAGGGACAGAGGAGTTCAGAATAAACAATCTTAATATATGTACTAGAAATGTGTCCTTACCTCATCTCCGAAAATTCATCAATATTCAAATCTGCATTATATGCAGATAGAAAAAAATGCATGTACCTTCAACATCAATAATTATGAACTGTTCTGCTGAGTGAAGCTCAATGAATGAAGGTCTGATTCTGATTGGGAATTAGTACATTACATTGTCAGGAGCACGAAAAACACCTGATTAAGATAATTATAATCACTATAGCTGCCAAAAATGCATGCTGCATGCACCTGTATCACTCATCACCTGCTATGTATATACATAACTATGTAAGGGTGCAACTGCTGTGATAAAGGACTCAAATTGTGTGGATATACTGTTAGAGTAGCAAGAAAAGTCAAACATGCAAACTATTAGCTGCATGGTCAGTGTACTCATTAAACCCACCAAAGAGTAAAATCTGCTGCTTTTCAAATAAATGATGGTTACTTTCATAAAATAAGCCTATATGTTAATGAAAACCATTCCTTTTAAATGCCTGTTCTAAAAACTATGCCACCTGGTCCAAACCAAAAGGCCAAATTATGATGTCATCTGGTCAAAATCAACTAGCTAAAAAAATACCTCTAGGTAAAAATCAACTAGCCAAAAATTCATATGCCACCTGATCAAAATCAAACAGAAAAAATATATCCCACCTGGGTCAACATGACTTAGCCAACAACTGTTATCAGATATAATTATATATATATATATATATATAATTACACCATCTGATCAAAATCAACTAGCTAAAAACTATGCCATCTGATCAAAATCAACTAACCATTCATTTTGGGGCAGTGATAACAAGCTTTCCAAGAACATAACTGCAGTAGCCATATTGGGTGCCAGGATGACCAGTCCTAACATTAACCTATTAATGCTGAGCACCAAGCAAGGCAGCTGCAATATACCATTTTTATACATCTTTGGTATGATTCAACCTGGGTTTGAACCCATGACCTCCTGCATCCAAGGTGGATGCTCTAACCACTAGTCCACTTGAGTAGTCTAATTTGGTAAATGACAAGGGGATTTTGTACAATGCAATATATGTTCTAACACAAACTGTACCAAAAGGCTTTGCTAATAATGTACCAGACCACAATGAGTAAACAGTAATACATCAGATAAGTGTGTAACATGTTGGAAAAGGAAAAAACAAGGCATAGGAAAATACATTTTACACAGCATTTGGTAGGATGATACTGACAAAGACTGCTTTTTAAAGCTACAAAATCTGCCACCATTAGATAACTAGTATACAAACCATCACCAAGCACCACTAAATTTTCTTACTTGTGCTGTACACACCTATTTATTCACATTTTCTTCCAATATTAGAAAACAGGCAGTTTGTTCATCTTAATTAATCCCTGTTCTGGTATGCAACAGTTAAACATTTTTCTAAAAAGAAACAAAGTCTAGGATTGATTACAGTGTGGAAATGTGTTACCTGTAGTAACATTACAGTCTGACAATGGTCACCCTCTTATACAGAAAGGTCACCAATTCTCCACTGAAAAGACTGTCTTATAAAACTGAGTTGCTGAAAATGCAGAAAATGTTATTCAGTCTTCAGTGGTACTGACAACAAAATACTTGCCAATGTGAAATGACACAACATAAAACAGTCAAAATGGACATTTTTTGTAGGACATTAAAGTGGAATCACAATGAGTTGATAAAAAAAAAATAATCTTGCTTTTCTTATTTCCTAATAAAATATGTCCCAGAAGCTACATGTAATGAGTAACCTTGTAGTGGCAGTATGATAACTATTACATACAGATGCATCAGTAATTACCTTGATTGGCCACTAAAACTGATGCTTCACATGAAATGCCAGCAGTGCACACCACTGATTCTTATCCTACTGTTTAATGCAGCAATTAACCTACTGAGGGTTACCTATCACAATATGCAATGCACAGTTACTGAATAAACATGCATATTCATACTTCCAACTGAGCAAGTCAGAAAGAGCAAAGAGACTATTAGGCTAAGATGTATACAGCAAAGAAAAATTTAAGTGGTCCCAAGCTAAACACAAATACTTAAACTATATAAGTAAAGAATAAAATGTAGGTCACAGTGACAATTTATGGTTGTAAGAGTTTAGTACCAACAGTGATGTATCCAATTATCAAGCTTCATGAGTTGAACATACCATAAACAATATCCTATACATTTATTCAAATCAAAGCATAAAATATAGGCTGCAGAGACCTCTATTTTGCAATATGGGTGTAGTACTTTTCAAGCTGCATCTCCTCATCAAGTTTCATGATTCTAGGTAGGATAGCATGCAAGCAGTATATCACAAACTCATAATGAGCTAAAAAAAATCCACACCTAAACCAGTACAAGGTTAAACAGAGGTCACAATGAACTTTTGTTGTGAGGGTGTGGGTGTATCTTTCAAAAGAATATCAAGCCAAATAATTAACCTAAGTCTATAAAACAAAAAGAGCCATAATAATGACCCATTTCTGCAAAGAGATAGTGTTCATCAAGATGCACCCACAAACCAACTTTTATGATTAAACAGATTAGTATGCACAAAGCAAGCAAAAACACCATGTGATTATGAGCTGAATGCATTTTGTTAACCTAAGTAATATGTGAAATTTAAATCACTGTGACATTTTTGTACCATCAGAAATGTAACAATCATCTATGTTTAATTCTATCATGACAGTTAAAACAAAACTGAACTCAAGCCAGTGAAACATAAAACATGTCATAGTAACCTATCTTGGTGGTGAGAAATGTAGTATTCACCAAAATGCATATCCTCACCAAGTTTTATGATTTTAGGTGTAACAATACGTATACAAGGTACCAACAAACCAATAGTCTTGAGCTAAATGTGAAACTTAATCGAAGCCAGTAAAATGTGAAAGGCAGCATGCTGAGAATGTGAAGGGGTGGTACTAACAGATATGCATACTATCATCTAGTTCCATTGTTCAAACATGGCCAGAGACTGAAGAAGTAAACTTCAAAATGTGGACAATGTTGTGTTACAGCAACCTACTTTTTTATGTGGACATAGTACATGTGCTTCCCAAGATGCAGTTCCTAAATAAGTTTCATGATTCCAGGAACAATGGTAAGAATCCATGGTAAAAAAAACCTGACCCAAATTTAAATGCCTAAGGATGAAAAAAAATATGAATGTACAAATAATAAATGAGTATGAAGTTTTCCTCCTTAGCCTACTCCCCAGGGGTAGATGCTATGGAACAAACTCCAAACTGTTGCCTTGGAGCTAGGAAGAGAGACTGGTTCAAATGCAGTGAGGATGCATGTATATACTTTTAAATGTGCAGATGCTGACATTACAGGCTGTACAACAGCTTCCCTCCACATCATATACAGTAGGTAAGCCAATAATTTTTGATAAGATGGTCTTTTATTTTCAACAACCCAATATGCAACAAATTGATCCCTCCTCAAGTTACTCCATTTACAAAAGAAAAATGTGGTACCTCAGACATTTCAAAGCTATACATTCCTCACTCTCAACAATGTTACTTATATTCATTAAGAAAAATAACTGTTTCAACTTTCTCCATAAGTTTATTCCAGTTGCAGAAGCAAACCAGAATTTTATCCTTGTGACTTGCTACACAGATTCCACACAAATTCATCTACATGAATACTATAAACATGCTGTACAGTTTTGGCTGGCATGTCAATGTTAAATGAAAACACTGCATTTTATCCCATTTAAATGACCCCTGTTTCTCATGGCTGTGTCAAGCTCACTGTCGAGAGGCCACCAAAATCAGTTGTATTTATAAGCCTCCAGTCATTCTATAAAATCTGTCAACTTGCTGCTTCACCGCAATGTACAGCAAATCTTTACAATAACAAATAAACATCTTTACTGAGATGATGAAAATTCCCATACTACTTTTCACTACAGGATTAAGTTGCCCATCTCTACCCCCAATTAATAAGTTAACTGTGATTAGTACAAACTTCAGCTAGTGCGGCTGTAACAAGCTTAGTCAGGGAGACCCCAACTGAATGTCCAATAAAGAATCAATGTCTGAACTAGACCTATTCACCTCTGAATTAAGTTTCATCAGAAACACTGTTATTCACTGTCCAATAAAGAAAAATTCTGTAAACTTGACATAGAGTGAGGTGTTTATCTGACAGTTTCATATCCACAAGCAAATCAATGATTTGGGGATGTTCTATGACCAATGTGTGGCTGCTATGAGCATATGCCTATTAAAAACTCTGAACTCCTGGACATGCATGAAGCCTGTGAATGTACTTCAATCACTAATCTTTATAAAAGCAATTAATTCCTGTTGGGAAAAACTTTTCTATAGTTCATACAGCCTAAAAAGAGTCATCTTTTCAAGAACTTTGCAAAGCGCTTTCAAGGACTCCAAAAACTTCTGAATCACTATTCTTCTGGTACTGAAATTGGACTTTAGCAAAGGGGTGCTACTCTGTCTGTATTACATGTATATGTTTTTTGATCCACAGAATTTTATTCATACTTTTTTATTTGCTTGCTAATTTTTGAATATATATATATATATATATATATATATATATATATATATATATATATATATATATATATATATATATATAAAACACAAATTCTAAACTTATTTCATTCATTTTTAACACTGTATTGCCTCAGAACATGAGGCTCTGGTACAAATTCAAGTTTTTTTAAAAACAAAATCAAGGACTTTTAAAAGACAAAACTAACCCATTCCAAGATTCAAGTTTTCAAAGCAACCCATTATGTTTTCTTACCAATTCATCTGGTTGCTCATGGCCTAGTGGTCAAAGCATCCACCTTGAATGCTGGTGGTCGTGGGTTCAAACCCTGTTCATATCATACCAAAGACTTATAAAAATGGAACTAACACTGTTGCCTTGCTAGGCATTCAGTATTAAGAGTTTAGTGTTAGGAATAGTCGGCCTAGTGTTAGGATAATGTGACTAAGTGGGACATGACACTGTTTTTGCGGATGATGACCCAGTGCTAGACATCATTATAAATTGCCACTTTGCAGACATCACAGTGATGTGATTGAATTTTTTTTAAAGCTATCTTAAAAATCGAAAACACACACACTAATTTATTTCCTTTACTAGCTACTGCACATAGTAAAATGATAAGATGCACAAAGATAAATAGAATTTCTCATTTCCAACACAATTATCCACACTTCATACACCCCAAAGTTAAAGATTCTTTGGCCTGTCTCATAAGGTAAGGATTTCCTGAGAGGTGAATGTCATTTGGATATGTGTGTTTGAATTTCCTTCATGAAGATATGGTGAACATTAGGCTCAATATCAGCTGAAGCAATAAATTTGCTTTTTCATGCACAGTATGTTTATTATATAATTAAAAGTTTTATATTTGTTAGATAAAGACCCTGGGGTTCCAGTCTGATGTCTTGATGCTTGGGTCATAAAACGTGTATGAATTCAGATATGTGAGACAACTCAACAGTCATTTTAAATTTAAAGCATGTAAAAGTGCCACTACCTTCATGAAAGAGATCAGAACCCTAAAAAGTGTTAACTCTATCTACTTCCATATCACTGACCAAACTTTCATATGTCTAGCTAATATTACTGGAGGAGCTCTAACACATTATATTATAGTACCATATACATTCACTTGTAAGTCCAGTCAAACTGCAAAACATAGATCCTGATATGTTACAGCATAATGAGCCTGCAGATCAGGATCTATATTATTTATTTGATTGATTACTCTTAACAAACTGCACAGACCCAGACCTGCCAGTGCATGATGTAATGGCAGACCTTGGTCTTTGCAGTTTGCAGTTGGATTCAACTTATAAACAAGAACATACAGCATCATGTGTATGTCAAGCTCTCTCTCTCTCCCTGTATGTATATATATATATATATATATATATATATATATATATATATATATATATATATATATATATATATATATGGACTGCATTACAATACCTTCATGCTTCTTGGAATAAGATTGGGAGATAAAATATTTTAAGTTATGATGTCAAATATGCTGGACAAGCAGCATCCAATGAATTGTTTTCTTGGAATGAACATTTCAAGCAACCTAAGTACCATATTTCCGACAATATGGATTAGCTCATCTACATATACTCCATTGTATTGCTGTTGATCTATAATGTTTGACATTAAATAGAGAATAAAACTTATTTACTCTAAATCCCAAATCTGCAGTACAAGCACAAATAAGCAAGTACCATAAAACACCATATATCCAAATCATTTGGACTACTCTAGTGGCCTAAGTGGTTAGAGCATCTGCTCTGGATGTTGGATTCATCTGTCTGGAACCCAGGCAAGTCATACCAAATACTTATAATAATGGTACTAGCAGCTGCAATGCTTGGCACTCAGAAGTTAGTTTTGTGTCAGGATAATGTGACTGTGTGGGACATGATATTATATGTCTGCAGCATGATGCCCCATTTCTAGACATGACCATAACCTGCCACACTGCAGACATCATAGTGATATGATTATACTTGTTAAAGCTACATTCAAAATATTTTTAAAAGCCCCATAAAGACCATAACTCATTGAGAGACAATGATTCTGTCCAAAACAACAGTTGTCAAAATGACTTATTTTTTAGCAATTGGGCATTTCAGTTTTCAGTGGTACCAGATTTTGGAAACTCCATTTGGGCAAACAATTTGGATAAATAATATCTGGATTATTAATATTCTACTGTATTGATCTTATTATATGAATGACCTTCAGAATTATTTTTTCTCTAATTAGAAACAATACTTTCATAACTCACCTATTGTCTGTTTTAAATTGGATATACTCCATATATCAAATCATGTTCATCCTATCAACCTGTGCTATACTGTGTGGACAGAACACATAACATAGCTTGTCATCAAGGTCAAATCTGATAACAAGAGAACCATGAACTGCATGTTATTAGTATATGCCCACTCTGTGTATAATATTTCAGTATTTTAAAAAACACACACACACACACAAATATACCATTGGACTGCATAATAAATTTAGTTACAATATACTAAGCCAGCCTTAATCAAGTTACTGCAAACTATCATGCAGTAATCACTGTGGCCAGCATATTACAATAACATCTGACCTTTATAATAAACAGCTTACTTTGACATCTTCAATCTATTCAAGTTACTGATAAAGGTTGCAAAAGCTATCTAATTTTAACTCAATGTATCATTCAGAGATTAATTTCCTATACAAGTCAAAATTAACTGGAACACAAATTTTTATGCTGAAAAACCATTTTCCTCTCCTTGGCCTGCTGTGACCTATATTTTCAACCCACTCTATATCACATCACAAAACCATCTCATTTTAGCATGATGTCCATTAACAACAATTTTTAGGCAATCTTCCCCCCCCCATCTCAATAACTGTCTAACTTTCAGTGATCCCCATAATAAAATTATGTCAACATATTTTTACCTACCCACAAACTAACAATATTTTATATGGTTGGCTATTATGCTAAAGGTAAAATTATGGACATTAAAAGGTCTACAAATAAATTTTAATAATTTTTTTTTTACTTGTTTAACAGATTTCAAATTGACTACAACACTTTGAATTCATGAAAAAATCGAGACTTTATCTTCTAGTTTCTAATAGCTTAGGATTAAACTGGTGGGCTGTTGATGGGCGAGCGAGTGTGTGCCATACCAATGCACCCAATAATTTCCTATTTTTTTCATTTATTAAATTTACTATAAAAAATAACATTGTTGATATCAATTTATCTTGAACTCCCCCTCCTCCATGTCAACATTTGTCAAACTTCTTCAAACCCCCTCCCTTCTTTTGTTGACATAATTAATGAACGACCCTAAGCAATCTATAATGTTGCATCTTATTCAAAATAAAGACCTTTTACATAAGCTTGTATAACAGTACAATAACAAGACTTTCAAAATGGCTACTGCTGTACATTATTATAATGTATATTGGGATAAAAAAAAACAACACAAATGCCAATAATTCTGTGCAACTAGTTTTGGATTTAATGTATGCTTCTTCAGGCACAAAATGGATTCTTTTTTAAAAAATAACAATTAGCTCATAATGTAACACCATATATATATATATATATATATATATATATATATATATATATATATATATATATATATATATGACTGGATCTAAAAGATACACAAGTCTCTAATAAAACCTGAATAAGTAGGTAATAAAATAAAATAGAGACAAACAGGTATACAGATAATTATACTGTGATAAAGAACATATAACTTATCAATTTTAAAAAAAACATACAATTTTATATTGTAGGTTGGTATTATGATCATTAGGATAAAAAGTATCCAATTTATGACTCCAAAAAGTTTCTTGTATGAGTCTATTCATGTCACCATGCACAATAACTATTGGCATGAAGAAAAAAAAAATCAAGGGGAATGATTATTGGTATTAAAACATGTTAAAATGCTAGAGAAAAAACTGTAGATCTCTATAAATTATACTTAAGATGTTAAACCCACAATCAATTTTTATTGTTTACAAAGAGGTTTATTACCTAATAACTACATTTAACCCTGTGGTACATAATACCTTGGGGAAAAGGGATTTGTTTTGTTGCATGATGCAAATGAATTTACTAATCCATACTGACTGACTCTCTGATATATTGTTTAATGATATCAAACAGAGATAATGGTTTCTAATCAAAGCCATAACTGTCACACCTGCTTGATATGGTTTCCCATGTAACAATGTCTAAACAGACAACCAATCCATGTGGAAGTTCCTGATCACATTAAATAATTTCAGACCAAATGAAGTGAACTTTGTATCAGTTATATTAGCGGCAAACACACTGGGAATTTTACTTTAAAATGAAGCAGAATATCTTCTTAGATTGTGTCCGAAAACATAAATTGTAGAAAAAATTGTAGGAGCAAGGTTCAAAAACTTACAAGGCATTTAAATATTATATCTGACCAAAAACAAACGGTGTCCAAAAAACAAAATGTCTTAAAACATGCAGTAAACATGGTAAACAGACAAAAAATTTACAAAAAGACAATTTTCATCATCTAAATGTAACAAATACCGTTTTTCTCAATGTGCAAACATATGAGAACATACTTCTTTCAGTAGTACTAATATAAAAGAGGTACTTTCTCTATATTACAACACTAACAGTATATCCACTGTGATTCATTTGATAACCTGTGAAACGTGTAGCATGCAATATATTGGACAAACACCCAAAAACAGATTTCAATTATAAAATGACATTTATCCTACTTCCAGTAGAATCACATATATTTTAAGTCAGCAGTAAGTAATCAGTTCACAGGTCACATGCTTCACTCTGTACACAAAGATTTCAGCTTTTGGTAGAATCAAGATAAGCAGACAATCTTCATAAGAGTGAGTTTCGTACATGGGGATAAATGTTAATAATGTACTTGTCTTTCAACAACTTGAAAATAAATATCTGTATTTCATCAGCATGAACAAAGTTTTTACAGTCAAATTTGAACTTTTTTACATGCATGACAGGCACTTCACTTGTAATACTGGATGGGACTGATTTGGAAATTAGGCCCAAGGTGATCAGTTTTTTTAAAAAGGTGTAGCTAAGCAGGTGTGTTAGCAATGCATGCAAGTTTGCAATCGGCATCATGGGAATGTGACTGCTTATAAATATGAAATTAAAGATGCAAAAATGGTGCAATCTAAAATGTTCATGTAGCATTCGAGATTTCTCAATCTTGAGATTAAACAAATAGAGACATGGCAAAACTCATCATCTACCAACTGTATAGACCTTATCCTGAATTATTATACATACTGAGTGAAGCAAGACACTTACTGTGAAGTGATCTTTTTCTTATTTAAAAAAAAATAAATTACTGGTATATAAATTATAATTGCTAAAATAGTTACTATTGAAAAAACAGGCCACTTTGAAACCAGCTAAATACAGGGTGCTTGAACTAACGAAGAGAATAGTTATTTTTCAATTGGATGTATTTTATTCTATTTCTAAAAACATAGCCATAATTATGCCATGATAGAGCCTTGAAATGTAATTATGTGATGTGATGTGATTATGATTTTTAATATAGCTTTAACAATTTTTCAGTCATATTGCTATGTCTGCAGTATGGCAGTTTATAGTGATGTCTAGCACTGTGGCATCATGCCACAGACATGTAGCATAATGTCCCATCCAGTCACAATATCCAGACACCAGGCCAACCAGTTCCTAATATAAACATCCTAATGCTGAACGTCAAGCAAGGCAGCTATTAGTACCATTCTTATAAGTCTTTGGTATGACTAGACCAGGGATCGAACCCACGACCTCCTGCATCCGAGGCAGACGCTCTAACCACTAGGCCACCGGAGCAGTTAGGGGCCTTGAAATAATTTTGTACTTTGTATTTTGAAAAAATATAAAAGGGTAGCAATTAATCAAGTATATATTTATAAATTTACATATTTCTGTCATAAATGCAGATTACTTTTAATATAACTTATTTAAAAATTTCTGGTCTCCAATTATTAATGGAAAACAAAAGGATAAAAAGTTTACTATAAAAATATGTTGAAAGTGTCTAAACTCATATAAACTGAAATTCAGAGAATGAATGGCTTTGATAAATGAAAAATTATATTACACAGTAACTTTGATACCTCCAAAGAAGTACAACCATAATGTTCAATACTGGGACCTCTCCCAATTTCTTCACTAAGCAACAACACTATAAGTATGCTAATGATCACAACAGTTCTAAATATCCCAATAACTCTCATTTGTTTTATAAAATGTGAGCAAGGTGTAACTTGTGTTGCATGGATAAAAGAGCTTGTCAAGATCTGTTCTTTATGTTAACCAGACTACCAGGATCAAATAAAATATATCTTAAAATATTTCCCAATCACAAATTCTGATAGCACTGCATATCAATAATTAAAGAAATTTAGGTAATTTCTTGAAATATAATCTTTCAGGAATGTACTTTTAATATCTGCATCAATAAATAATTTTGTTAATAGAGTAAATTTATCACACCAAGTTTTCTTGTTAGTTCCAAATATGTTTTTAATTGAATAATTAAATTGTTGGTATAATAACACTTGATCTTCTGTAGCATTTAAAAATGCATGCAACTTATGCACATTTTAAATCTTCAAGAAAATTATTCTGAACCCAAGGGTTCTGTGGGGGAAAAAATGATGCCTACCTTTTCCTTCTAAAATTATTAAACTGGACATTCTCAGCTGAAATTACTAATTCCTGGAGCAAATTACTCTTGAACTGAGGTGTCCTCCACTTGAATTTCAGAAAACAGCGCTCTTACAAAAAGAAGTAAACCATGATTCAGATCAAATTATAGAGTTTTGGTAAAAGCTTACTAAATGACCACAGCAAAGTTCCACTCTTTTATGCTCACCAAAGACATGTGTCATTACAAGTCCAAGTGACCTGCAAGACGACCGGGGGTTCAAGGTTATTTCAAGGCAATCTAGCAATATATCTTTCTGATGGTATGGAGAGTACTATAGTCTCTTCTTCTTTTTTTTTTTAAACTTTTCAGTATTTAGAAACAGTTTGTACTTACAAGTGCGTGTAAACGACACGAGCCAATCCATAAGCTCCAGTGGATAAAGTGAAAAAAAAAAGAAATAAAAAAATGTAGGCAATTTGTATGGCCAATTATCTATTCCAATGACACACAGTCAATGACTTGCAGCAGTGGTCACCAGTGATGACCTGTGTCCATCACATGGCCATGGGCAGTTATGCCACGCATGAACACTAAAGATTTTAATCTACATACTTGCCTTTTTCAGCGTCCAGTTTTAGTTATTATATCATCAATTTTCAAACGGTCTATTATGCTTAATTGTATTACTTATAGAACAGAAAATTACATTCAATCCTTTACTTGTACAATACATGAATCGCGTGAGAATGGCGTGATCATGTAAACATCAATTGGAAAGGCTCGTTACGTTTCTAGTAACTTCACCGAAGAGATAGCCTGGTTCCCGACCTTTTTATTAGCTGGTGTACATATGCGGATCGTCATCTTACAAAGTTTAGTGCCAGACTGGTTTTAGACAGTTTTTCTTACTCTAATGTACTTGGAATATTGAGACAAAAGAACAAATACAATCTGGTGGTCTTTGGTACTGTGAACATGTTTCGAGCTCACATTTGTTCATAAAGTCTCAATAAATGTTCATTTCCATTGCCTCTTTTTCAAATTATGAATTATGCAATTTGAATCATTAATTTGATACACATAATGTTTATAGAGACGATCGGTTTCAACACCGGAGTCTGTAGTACTAATATTAGTACCTTAGTCCTTCTGTGCACACAACTACACAACCACAACAAAAAAAGTTGAGTCTACGACATCGTAGCTAAGGAGTCTGCAGTTTTATCAATAAAGCACGACGACATTTCTGACAACATGAAATCACCTTACCGGTATTTTAATAACTTATAATACCGGTAAGGTGATTTCATGTTCTCAGAAATTTCGTCGTGCTTTATAGATAAAACTGCAGACTTCTGTGGTTTAAAGTCGGCAGCATCTTCTCTGACAAAATAACTTTATTTCTCCACGATTTGGGGGGCCCCTAGTGGCTTAGTGGTCTAAAGCGCTCACCGTTACAAATCAGTGCAATCTCTCCACTGTCTGCGTGGGTTTGAGTCTCAGCTCAGGTTCGTCCAATGTGGGTGTGTAAGAAAGCCTGACAGTGGCTTCTCGTGGATCGATGGTTCTTTCCGGGGTTTTCCTCCACCATTTATACTGGCTGCCATGCATATCTTGTGATGGTGTTAAATCCAAAAACAATCTCCACGATTTGCTGGTCAAATTCTGTCCGTGACTCTTGTTTTGGCGTACTTTAACACCTTTTCATAATAATAATAATCCCTTCAAACAATATTTATTTTAGCAAAATATGCATAAGAAATGACCATCAAATAGTCCATAAAACTCCTGGTAGCATGGTTTCAACTAGATCAACACGTAGGTCTCTGCTTTATTTTATATCTGACAGCAGATATGCTGATGTCAGATATAAAAAAGCAGAGACCAACTTGTTGGTCTAGGTTTCAACCCGAAGGCTCATGGTTATACCGTACCCAAGTTGTTTCGTACCAAGTTGAAATTGTTCATTTCGTACCCAAGGTGCTGGTTGTTCCGTAGTCGAGGCTCTGGTCGTTTCGTACCCAAGGTGCTAGTTTATTCGTATCCGATTTCCTGTTCATTTCGTACCCAAAGTAGTGGACGTTTCCAGTAGTAATAAAAAACAAGAGTTTTAGCCCAAATCCTTTTTTCCTACTACTACTACTACTACTACTACTACTACTACTACTACTACTACTACTACTACTACTACTACATACAGGTATTTTATAACCAGACAAAACAACAGGTGATGGAATGCTATCATTCATCCAAGTAAGCTCTGTCATACAGAGGTGACAAATTTGTTAGAACAGCGCATGCGTGGAATATGATTATTCTAAAGACGGCAAATGGATTTTATAATCAGTCTACCGCAAGTTTTTTTTTTTATCAGATAACAGGATGAAAATTAAACTGTGCATTAGAACGTTTCAGTTAACAAGGCGGAAATTAAACCACGCATTAGAGGAAGGTAAGTGATATTATATCTTAAGTTTAGATAAAATTATACGTTACTCATTTTTTTTGATAATTTTTTTCATACTTGCTAACCCTCATTGGTAGAATGTCTGTTAACATATTGTCAATAATACGAAATTCACGTAATAAATCATCCATATTATATTTGACTCCTCGTAGGTAAGACCGGATCTGATCAAGTAGTTTCTTGTAAGTTTTTAAAGATGTTAAGCAGCTATGCTTTTTTTATTAAAAGTCTTGGTTTTATTTTTTTACACGCCGCTGTAAGTGAAACACCAACACCGGATATGATTAACAAAAAAGGATTTAATGATACCCCACTTGAAATTATATTAGAACTGGTCATTAACAAGGGTAGATATGATATTACTCGAAGGATCTTGTTGTAGTATTTGTAACATTTTTTCACGCACCAAATTTTTTTTGATAATATTTATAGTATTGTATTAATGCGTCTGTTTTGGAATATCTTTTGAAATATGATTGAAATCAACTATACTTCTTGTCATTATAATATTAGTTCACATAGTCCTATGTTTGGTTAATCCATAATAAGAGCTGGTTGTTCAGCTATAAATTCCAAACACAAGAGAAAAATGGCTAATTTTAAAGTTTTATCAACTGGTTCAAGTACAAATTCTTCTTCAGAATTTTTGTTTATTATTACAGATAATACTCCAGATGAGTCATCATTTGGATGACGAAATAGATATTTGGTAGATATTCTAAAGTTTGCACTGCTAAGCACTGACAATCTATACACACCGGTAACTTCTGCAATATATTTGATAGAATTATATTTTGGTGTCCACCCAGTATAACCAGTATGGAGTGCAATTTTGCTGATGAGGTTAATAAAAATATTTCTCGACCGTATATGTACCTGCTTGACGCAATGCAAAAATATCAAGATGTTGAAGATGGAACTCAGATATCAGCAGAAGAATTTCGTACGCTTTATCCTATATTTTATTGTTATGTTAGTAAACATAACGAGCGAATTGTAGACAGCACAGTTGATATTGAAATTACCTGGACACTTGGAGCAGTTCCAATAGCGCCGTTGTACGTATACGCATTAGTGATTAGTGATAGATTTATCACGGTAGATTCTATTGGAGGTAAAATGACAGTTCAAGTTTAATTTATAGTTGTTATATAAAATGACAAAATATATTAAAAAGGAAGTATATTTGAGCGATGGCCAAGTTAAAAAATTAGTAGCTGCTATTGCAAAGCGAGAACAGATATCATTAAAAATCAACCCTAATATTTCTGATGGTGTTTTAACAAAATTGATGCTGACAAAAAATCAAGTAAAGAAGTATGATCGTAAAAAACTTTTGTTTTAAATTTGAGTGCTGCACAAATAACTGCGAGGGCAAACGACATTGTCGTCAAAGGTGGTTTTCTTGGTCCAGCATTATCAGTATTAGCTAGCACAATAATACCTAAAGTTTTGCCGGTGTTGGGAACATTAGGACTAGCAGCAATGTCAGGAGCAGTCTCTGGCGGAACAAAGAAAGCTGTTGAGGGTAATGGTATATTTCATGGAAGTGGAATAAAAAAAATTGTAAATTTTATGTAAATGATACATTATAATGCCACAACGGAAAAAGAAATCACCAACAACAAAATCGTTAGAAAAAAAGAAGACAAAAAAAGAAAATAACAAAAAAGAAAACATCAAAATCGCCAACACCAAAATGCAACTGCAAATGCAATCAAACAAAAGAAGGAGGAATTATTCCGTTCGCTCCACCTTGGCGGGACTAGCGGGAAGTCTGCTGCCAAATCTTTTAGGAATCGGACGTGGCCAAACATTACCAGGAACACGACCACCCCTTTGAGTAATTTTGATATAATCGATAAGTTAAAAGCAGTTCCTGGATTTCACGGAGTTTATTCTAAAGATGAACTCGCAGCAATAAAATCGCCGTCAGCTGTAAGTTCGTGTTTTATTAATATACAAGATTTTAATGACGGATCCGGTACACATTGCGTAGCAGTTTATAATAATAATTACTTCGACTCATTTGGACTTCCTCCAAGCGATGTAATAATAAAGCATATGAATAAAAGATTAAAAAAGATATATTATTCGTCAAATCAACTCCAACCTGTTGGAACATTTGCTTGCGGATATTATTGTATAATGTTTATCCGACAGATGAGAAGAAATCTCAATTTTTTAAAATTTATTTTACAGTTTGACATGCAAACGTCTCATGCTAATGGTGAGATTGCAATTAATTTTATCTAAACTTAAAAATAGAATAATGTCAACATACTGTCTCAAGTGTAGAACTAAAACAGAAAATATTAATGAAACAACAGAAAAAACAAAAAAACAACAAGATAATATTAAATATTAAATATTTTTGTGCAGTCTGCGGAAAAAGAACAAATATGTTTTTAAAGAAAACGTCCCCAGCGACGTCGCCAGCGACAGTGTCGTCAGCGAAAAATTCGCCGGCGAAAAATTCGATAGGATCTGGTTATTCCAATATTATTTTAGTCGACGACTAAAAATATAGAATGATATGCAACTGTGATTCTGACAGATTTGTGTCTTGAGCAAAATAAAATTGTCGCATACTGTCAATATTGTAACAACAGAGAAACAATAGGGTCAGGTATGGATATACATAAAATTATTGGAACATTGCCAAAACCAAAAGGCGGTTACAATCCGCTAGATCAACAACTAGATGAAAACGACAATCCATTGCCAGGACAAGAGCCTTACAATCAAGTGGATGCAATAGCAATGCGTCATGATATTTGTTATCGTGATCATGAAAACTCGAAAGCAGATTGTGATAAAGTAATGTTAGACGAATTACGTGATATAGAGCCAACAAATCTAGGAGCAAAATATAAACTTGGACTCGGAGAGTCTCGACTCCGAAAAAAGTATATGATGATCTTGCAGTCGAACTACACAGACCTAAAAAAAGTTTCCATGACGTAAAGTTGTCGCTAATGGTGTAGATGATATCTGGGCAATAGATTTGGTGGATGTGTCCAATCTAGCTCAGTTTAACATTGGCGCTGATGGCGCTCCAAAAAGATATTTGATTAATGTTATTGATGTTTTTAGTAAATACGCTTTCAGTGTACCTGTTTCGGATAAGACAGGGACATCAATGACTGATGCGCTAAAACAAATAATAACGAGTACAGAAAGAAAACCAAATAAAATCTGGACTGATCACGGATCTGAGTTTTTTAACAAAAAGTTTGAACAGTTTCTAGAACAAAATAATATAAAAAAATACGTTACAGGGAACGAGGGTAAAAGCGTTGTTGTTGAGAGATTTAATCGCACGTTAAAAGAGAAGATACACAAACATATGACAGCTAAAAACACCAACAGGTACATCGATGAACTTTCTCAAATCGTAGGCGAATATAATAACTCGAAACGTCGAACCATCAAAATGTCACATAATAATGCTAAAAAAAATCCGATATTAGCAAATGAAAACATGTACCGCAGATATAAATTTAAGGTTGGTGATAAAGTTAGAATTTCTTTGATAAAAAGGGTATTTGCAAAAGGATTTACCCCGAACTGGAGCGAAGAAGTATTTGTAGTTGATAAGGTACTTTTAACAATACCTGTAACGTACGCGTTAAAAGATCTGGCAGGGGAACCTATCATAGGTAGTTTTTACGAACAAGAACTACAGAAAACTGAGCAGGATGTTTTAGTCATCGAGAAAGTGATTAGGAAAAAAAGGAAATAAAAGTTTAGTCAAATGGCGTGGGTATGGCGATAAATTTAACAGTTGGATCCCAACCAAACAAATTATGATATAATGCTATTATAAATTTCCTCATACTTTTGTTTGACAGATATACCTTTTACTGGTTTACATAACGATATTAGATATTGTCTGCGATCGTCAGAGATCGTCATTAGATTAAAAATCTTGACAAATATGAAATCGAATTTGATATTTTTCTGTCGGCCTGGAATTCTGATGTTTATGAAAGGTCTGATTAGCTGCCAAAATATTTGTTGTTCGGAAATGGTAAAATTAAATTTCATTATGTTTTTGCAATGTGATACTTGGCATTATATCGTTTAGTTGTTGGTCTGCTGTAATTAGATCTGTCAGCAACAGTGACTAATTCACCATCATCATCAGATTCATTGTTACACAAAATATCATCTTCACTATAATCAACAGATTTGTCTATGAAATCTTTGGAAAATGTAATACTATGCGTGACCTTATCACTAGTATCTTCTTCGTATAATTCAGCGAGTCGTTTCATCAAGTCTATTATTATAATATATTTTTTTATCTAATTTGTTATTATAAGATGACTTATGAGATAAAATATTACCAAAAAAATTATATATTAAATTACAACGAACTAGCCGAAGCGGTAAGACAATGTTTGTTGGGTTATAGTGTATATTCTGTTGACGTTATTGTAATGAAAGGTGATTCTCATAAAATATTGCTAACAGCAGCAGAAAAAAATAAAATTAATGAAAGTGCAGTAACGACGCTAAAATTTGATTGCGATGATATCATAGCATTTGCTCATCATTGTTTGGATAAAACTGAATTACAAAATATTATTAATCATCATATCTAAAAACAATCCTGGTATTGTATTCTCTTGAAAAAGCTGATTTTGTTACTCCATCAGCTACAAATTTTACGACTGAGGAATTTATCTTATAATGCTTTGCCGCAGCTGTAATCGATTTGAATTTGATCTCCTCATTCGTTTCGAGGATTTTTGAAACAACAGGTTTTATTGGACATTTAAAATTATACCCTTACTATTTTTTCCTTTTCTCACATTTTCCTGTTGCGTCACTAGCTCCAGATTTTCCAATCGATTGTCAGTCTTTACGTTATTAATATGGTTAATAACCAGACCATTGGGTATACATCTGATAAACACCTCATAAACAAACCTATGCGATTTATAATTAACAAAATCTCCTAGTGTTCCTCTAACTTCTACTTGAGGATATCCCATATTACCTATAGAACCAATAACTTTTTTAGTTTTACTGTTTCTAATAATACCGCGATCGTTAGCCTCGTATAAATTAAAGATCGGATGCAGCTGAAACTCATCTTCTAAGGATAAGTTTTCAACGTTATCATCAGTGACTTTACCGTTCGTGTGATATACACGCCATCCCTCTGGAATGCTGTTATCGCAGAACAACATGTAAATAAAATCTTTTCTAAGCATTGTAATCCTCTCAGTATTATCTCCTTTTACACTAAACTGATAACCCGCTGACGTTAATTTGCCAACTGATATTCCAGTTTTAATGTTAATAATCGAACCTAATGTATTTCCAGCGTATAAGTTATACTTTGGGTGAATATAATATATCTCTTGCTCACGTGCGCTTGTCAGATTTGCTGTCATTATATTATAGGCGACTTTTTTATCTCTAATTGTTGTTTAGCGCATGCGCAGTGTGAGGTAAAGTTATACTTTGGGTGAACTTGATCTCTTTCTTGCTCACATGTGTTTGTCAGATTTGCTGTCATTACATTATACGTGATATTTTTTTTATCTCTAATTGATTTTTAGCGTATGCGCAGTGTGAGGTAAATTATCAATTAGATATTACATTATAGTATAGCAATGTTAAAATTGCGTGATATAGCCAAGAGAAGCTTTTTGGGAGAACCTGATAAAATAGCGACTGCTTTTGCAGGTTTTGACAATAGTTATAAATTTGATAATCATAATGTTTTAGTAAATTTTACTGCAACAAATCTTTACCACCTACTACAGACAACTGTAAAACGTGAGCTCGAAAAACACAAAAGTATCAGATTATTAGTGCAATATAATGTTATATTTTTAAAGTTAGTTATAACGGAAGAATCAACTAACAAGGTAATTGCAGATCCTTATATGAACGCAAAATCAAGACGTGTTTTGCTTGGGACTGATCTTTTATCTCTATCTGATGAAATACATCAAGAAATCTGGAAAAAATAGAGGAATTCACTGAATTAGGTTCGGGTTGGAAGTTTGAAATGATCAAAGAAATATTGTTTCACACGATGAAATATGACGCATTACGAGGTAGTTCGTACATCGACATGCCACCAAAAAAAAAGGTAAAGGATGTTGTATAAACATCAAAAACGTAGATAACAAATGTTTCCATTGGGCTGTTCTTTCCGCGCTATTTCCAGCAGAAAAACACGCTGATCGTGTTGAGAAGTATATCAGTCACGTGTCTAGATTAAATTTTAAAGATATTGACTTTCCAGTGGCAGAAAATCAAATACCAAAATTTGAAAAGCAAAATAATGTTTCAATTACCGTTTTCGGATTAGATGAAAAAGAGGATGTATATCCGAGATATATTTCAGAAAAAGCTTCACAATCTACTATAAATTTACTATTTTATAAAAATCATTATGTTTGGATTAAAAACTTTAACGGACTAGTTGGTAAACAGTACAATAAAAATAGGAATAAAAAGTTCTTTTGTTACCGCTGCTTGCATGGCTGTACAAAAAATGAAACATTACAAAAGCATTTGCAGTACTGTAGTGATGTGCAAAGAATAACAATGCCATCTAAAAAAGATAGTGTTACAGTTTGTCCATCATAATCACAAACTAAAAATTCCTTTCGTCATATACGCTGATTTTGAGTGTTTACTTCAACCTGTACTTGGCGTAGAAAATAATCCTAATCAATCGAGTACAAGAAAAGTTCAAAATCATGTTCCGTGTGGAGTAACGTACAAGGTAGTTTGTTGTACTGGTTCTAGATTATCTAAACCAATCCAATACTATCGTGGTAAAAATCCAGCTGTCTGGCTTCTCAAGCAGTTAATTAATGCAGTTGATAATATTACTTATCGTTTGAAAAGAGTAACACCAATGTTAAAATTAACACCTCAACAAGAATCTGATCACGAGCAAGCAGAAATTTGTCATATTTGTGAAAAAGCTTTTGACCCTGACAATGTCAGGACTGACAAAAAAAAAGAACATGACCATTGCCATTTGACCGGACAGTACCGTGGAGCGGCTCATAATAAGTGTAATTTAAAATTTCATGCTCCAGATTTTATTCCGATTATTCTTCGCAATTTTCGAGGATATGATAGTCACATTATAGTAGAAGCTTTTGGTGATCCTGAGATAAAAGCTCGTCTAAAACTCGATAACGTCATCAAATGTATTCCAAATAATTTTGAAAAGTATATGTCAGTTACGCTAGGTAAATTGCGTTTTATTGACAGCCTGCAGTTTGTGGCAGCCTAGTTAGATGAGCTAGTAAAAGGTTGTAGTAAATTTCATAACCTAAGAGACTGTTTTGGAGATAAATTTAATCTACTAGCTAACAAAGGAGTTTTTCCATACGAATATCTCGACGACTGGAGTAAATTTGATGAAACATCTTTACCTGACAAAGACAAATTTTAATCGCAACATAAAAATGAAAATATAACCGATGACGAGTACAGGTATGCACAAGATATCTGGAAAGAGTTTGATTGTGAGACTTTTGGTGATTATCATGATTTATACATGAGAACTGACGTGTTATTATTAGCAGATGTTTTTGAAAGTTTTCGAGAAGTTATAATAATTACGGACTAGATCTTTGTTGGTATTATTCTGCCCCTGGGCTGTCATGAAATGCTCTGCTAAAGTTTAGTAAGGTAAGGTTAGAATTACTGACTGACGTTGATATGTTCAATTTTATCGAAAAAGGTATCAGAGGCGGTATTAGCGTGATAAGAAAAAAATATGCTAAATCAAACAACAAATATTTGAAACAGTATAATCCTGAGCTTCCTTCGAAGTATATAGTTTATCTAGATTGTAATAAATTGTACGGATAATCGATGGCAGAACCAATACTTCTTGGTGGATTTCACTGGATCACGGCTGATCGATTTCTATCGGAGACAGAAAAAAGATACCTGACGATGTTTCATATTTCGTTGAAGTTGATCTCGATTATCTAACTTGGCTACATAAATTGCAAAACGATTACCCTTTCTGTGCGGAATCAATGGTCATAGATTATAGTTATAGTTTGTTATCAAAAGAACAACAAGTGTTAGCATCACCAAGACAACATTCCATAGTCAAAAAACTAGTACCAAATTTGCTTAATAAGCGTCATTATAATTTGCATTACAAAGTTTTAAAACAAGCAGTCGATGCTGGTCTTGTGTTTAGAAATGTTCATCGTGTACTAAAATTTGATCAATCGCCGTGGATGAGAGGTTACATTAACTAGAACACTTCAAGAAGAGCTGTAGCAAAAACTGATTTTGAGAAAAACTTCTTTAAACTGATGAACAATTCCGTTTTTGGCAAGACGATGGAGAATATTAGGAAACGCGTAAATATCGAACTAGTTAATGATATCAGTCGTAGAAACAAACTTGTGTCAGACGATGATTTTGTGAGCATGAAAATTTTTAATGAGAATCTTGTTGCGATACAAAGAAGAAAAACAAATCTGAAACTAAACAAGCCGAACTACGTTGGAACAGCAGTGTTGGATTTATTAAATTATTTATTAAAGTGGCTGATGTACGATTTTCATTATAATTTTGTTAAAAATCAATGGCCGGCCAGTAGATTATTGTTTACTGATACTGATTCACTCGTGTATGAAATCGAATGCGAAGACATCTATCAGGATATGTTTGATAATAGATATCTGTTTGATCTTTCTGATTACCCACGTGACAGTAAATTTCATGACGACACAAATAAAAAGGTCATTGGTAAGTTCAAAGATGAAATGAACTCGAGCACTATCAAATACTTTATCGGGTTACGCAGCAAAATGTATGCCGTATTATTAGACAATAATAAAATAACGAAAAGAGCGAAAGGTCTGCCTCGTGATTTTGTTAAAAAGATTATGCAATTTGATGACTACAAGTACGCGCTTGATGGCGGTGTTAGTTTTATGAGAGCTATGGCAATTCGAACTAATCATCATAAATTCGAAACAGATGTAATTATCAAACGTGGATTGTGTAATTTTGATGCCAAACGCTATTGCGAACATGGGATAGATATATTTGTCCTTGGGTATTGTCATGATGATAGATCTATACTTGACATTATCTTTTCCAACTGAAATATTATCTAAACTTATAAAATAATGTTTGAAAATTTGACATTATCTTTTCCAACTAAAATTTTATCTAAACTTATAAAATAATGTTTAAAAATTTGACACTATTTTTTCCAACTAAAATTTTATCTAAACTTATAAAATAATGTTTGATAATTTGACAATAACAAATAGCTACAATAGTATCATGAAACATCTAATGATGGACGGTAAAAAATTGACAGTTGAATTTAATAATGAAACATCAGGTATATGTTTTAATGGAACACGTGACAAGCTGAAACTTTCGCTCATCAAATCTGATAATAGCGTGTATTTCAATTATATCGAACAATTGTATCAAATGTTGCTAGCGAAATTTAAAAACGTTCACAGCCCCATTAGCCAACATAAATATACTAAACCCACAATTGATCTCGATCGGTCAAAGGTGTATTTTATCGACAAAAAATATCCTCTGAACAAACCAGAAATAAAAGATTTGTTTGAGTCCCGTCTCTGTGTGAGCGGTAAAGTAAAATTTAATATCTATAGTCGTGATAATGAAATATTTTTAATATCAACAGTTGAAACATTAATCATTAGTCACGAGGTATAAAATAATATCGTTTTCATTCTAATGCTAGTTTAATTTACGCCTTGTTAACTGAAACGTTCTAATGCACAGTTTAATTTTCATCCTGTTATCTGATAGAAAAACTTGTGGTAGACTGATTATAAAAACATTTGCCGTCTTTAGAATAATCGTATTCCATGCATGCGCTGTTCTAACAAATTTGTCACCTCTGTATGACAGAGCTTACTTGAATGAATCATAGCATTCCAACACCTGTTGTTTTGTCTGGTTATAAAATACCTGTCTGTAGTAGTAGTAGTAGTAGTAGTAGTAGTAGTAGTAGTAGTAGTAGTAGTAGGAAAAAGGGTTTGGGCTAAAACCCTTGTTTTCTATTACTACTTTTCCTACCCATTAATATACAAGGTCAATTATACAGTATTGTAATATTTACCTTTCCCTCTCCAGGCCTAATCTACCTAATTCCTACCTTAAACATTGTATGAGCAAAGCACATTCCATTGTATGAGCAAAGCACATTCGGGCAAAAAGTTGAATATAAATAATTATAGTAATTGTATTGTTTTAACGATATAATGTCATATAGGTACTAAAAGAATTAACATCACCAGTAAAAAGAAAAAGAAACCGTTGGCCACTTTAAGAAGCTGAAAAAGTCCATTCTTTTTTCTATCGTTCAAGTTAACAAAGATTGTCATATTTCTTTGTATTATTTAATAATGACTAACGTGACTGAAAAATATACTAATGTTTATCCTCTCAAAGCAACAATAAATTCTGCGATCTTTTAATAGAGGGGTTGAATGTAGATAAACAGTGTTGCTTGATTAAGATTCTGTTCTCCAAGGACCAATACTCGTATTAATTTCATTTTATGTTGCTTGCTTTTAACAACTCATGTGGCTTCTTCAAATAAATAATCAAACGCTTGAAACTGAACAAAGCCTGAACCTCAACTTACTAGATATCCGTTTATTTCAATATTTGATAACTTAACATGTCAATTATGCTTATTATATATTATAATTGTATTTTAGGTACAAAATGACCATAGCATTGGGTACGAAACGACTAACACCATAGGTACAAAACGACTATTACTTTGGGTACGAAACGAGTCATTTGGGTACGAAGCGACTAGTGTACGGGATGACCAGTTTCGGACCAAAAAGACCACCTGTCAAATTGTTCGTGTATTCTATCAATTGTTTTGACGCACTTAAAAAGGCTACTTAATCTCTGATACCGTTTTACATACACACCAGTAACACAAGCTTATTAAAGAATAACACTGTCAGAAGGTGGGAGATGATGTGAAATCCCTGCTCCTTATAACACGAGCCCCCGTATGTAAATTATAACAATTTAATCAATTATATACACACAATGAAATCGAACATGACAATGAATGATTCTTTTTCTCTTAGAAACAGAGTTACAAAATTTATGGGAAAACCAGTTATAAGTTCTGTTATACGGATAGAACAAATTTCTTCATATAACCGAGTGACTGATCGAACTCAAATTGCCGGCATGTCAGATCACCTGGTTGATTTCGGTCTTTTCCGGATCACTGTTGGTGATAGGTCAGCGTTGCCATCTCTCTCTCTCTCTCTCTCTCTCTCTCTCTCTCTCTCTCTCTCTCTCTCTCTCTCTCTCTCTCTCTCTCTCTCTCTCTCTCTCTCTCTCTCACTCCCTCTCTCTCTCTCTAGCATCTTCCGGTATTTAGCCGTCTTCGTTGTAGTCTGCATTCTTTTCCACTGTGCGGTAGAGGCATTGAGATATTTTTTCTTTGTGCCTTATTGAGACTCGCTCTTATTATGCAGCTGAATATATCTTTGCCCGTGTCCTCAATTTTCGACACACGACCATTGGACAAAGTAGCGAGAAATACTTATTATTTCCAGAGCTAAAATGCTGGCTTTCCTCAGAACTAAGAGTGATTAATTTAGCGAGTGCAAATTTGTAAAACCTTGAATATTGTTTGGTGATCCTCCACCTTTAAGCTTAGGCAATCAGGATTAGTTTCTTTACCCTCCAAAAAATTTGAACATTCCTATCGAAATCAGAATAATCAACTATAGTCCGCTTTTATTAATAACTATTCTGGAAAATATCATGCTGTGACATTTGTTTCAAATAGTCCAAGATTTCCAAACATTTTTGCAGTGGTTTTTCTCAACTCTGTAATTTTCCATAATTGACCTTACGCTAATATTGGTCTCTTCGATTTTTCTGACCGTTATCGAACGAACTCTAATTGAAATTCAATTCATTCCCCAAACACAACATATCACTCTCAGTAAGCATTTTATTACTAGACTAGCTCATACGTCAAACGTAATAGTTACGTGTCACGTTGACCACAGCAGAACGTAGTTTGAAATTACCAACAAAAGTTTGCACCATAACACACACCAGTTTATAGGAAAAAAGGCTGCATTAAAAATAAGTTGGCATTAAAAAATAAGCGTTCCTTATATTCATCATAATTTTGGCTTATGATCTGCTTTTTATTTTTGTTTGCATTTACGTATTTGTTATTTAACATTTTAAATAAAAAATGGCAATGTGGATACTCGGAACTTCTGTTTTTGGTCATTCAAAGCTATCTTGCATCCATTATAACTTATTTGTCTAGAAGGGTAAATAATGAGGGACAGAAAACACAACATCACAGGTTAAGATTTTTATCTCATTCATTATCATTTTTTACAAGCTTTACCTCAAAATAAGTTAAATGTCAAGATTCACTTAAAGAAAGATGGAAAACGTACTGTTGAAGAAAAATCTGCTTGTCATCAGATACAGAATCTTATTACTGCGAGTTATCGTGTATTTATATACTGAGAAGCTTACTTGGAGGTTGATTTGTTCCATGAGAACTATGATATATGTTTATTATGGTGGGAAGTTTATTTGATCCGTGAGAATAATGATAGATGTTTATTTTATGCGGAAGGCTGGTTTGGTCAGTGAGAACAGTGATATACATTTATTATTGTGGGAGGTTGATTTTTGCTCTGTGAAAATATAGATATTTATTATGGTGGAAGATTGATTTGACACGTGAGAATGGTAGTAGAGGCTTTTAATATAGGACGTTGATTTGTCTCGAGAGAATAGTAAAAAAGGCTTTTTAATACAGGGCGTTGATTTGTCTCGTGAGAATAGTAATAAAGGTTTTTTAATACAGGACGCTGATTTGTCCTATGAGAATAGTAATATAAGTAGTAGAAGAAAACTAGACTCTTAGCCCACCCACCCTCCTGCCATCCTAACAAATACAAATTACACCTCTTTTTTGTCCTAAAACCCACACCCCAAACAGTTTACACAAAACAAAAACCAGGTTGTGAGCGCAAAGACCTACCTTGTACCTGTAGAAACAGCCATGTAAAATGTCTTTAGTCTAGACTAGTCAAACCAGATAGCTCTATTTTTAGCCTTGAACAAGGATAATAATGCAGTGATGTATCGTACAGATGTATCATACGGTGATCCCGTAATCATGTGAAATTTACTGGAACAGGAAATACTGTAAATGTATTATACAAAAATTGCGTGTTCCGAAAATTCTAGAACAGAAAATACTGCAATGCTCATGCGCAGACCTAGTATATAAAAGGCAGGCAGACGCATAACAAAAATGTCTAGACTGGCGAATCATCAGGTAAGAACTATATGGAGATTACCAGAGAACCCAAGCGAAAATTAAACTACGAAAAGGCAGGCGACGCTTAATAAAACTGTCTAGACAGGTAACAGGTATACGAAGATCACGTGGGCACCCAAGCTATTGTATTTGTGGTGGAGAGTGGATTCTATTATAATCCGTGTAACGGACATATTCACAAGGCGAATTATAATCATTGTATGATAGCGCTCAAGCGGACATTCACAAGGTATAAAATGTAAGTACATTATTTTATATTTCATCACCAATGATTTATGTTTTAACTGTTGATATTAGAAATACTTCAATATCACGATGATAGAGACTAAACTTTACTTTACCGCTCACACAGCGACGAGATTCCAACAAATCTTTTATTTGTGGTTTGCTTAGAGGATATTTTTTGTCGATAAAATATATTTTTGACCAATCAAAATCAATTGTAGGTTTAGTATATTTTTGTTGGCTAATCGGACTGTGAATGTTTTTAAATTCCGCTAGCAACTTTTGATATAATTGTTCGAGATAATTGAAATACATGCTGTTATCAGATGTGATAAGTGAAAGTTTAAGCTTGTCACGGGTACCACTAAAAACATATACCTGATGTTTCATTATTAATTTCAACTGTCAATTGTTTGCCGTCTATCATTGAATATTTCATCTTGCTATTGTAGCTATTAGTCACTGTCAAATTTTCAAACATTATTTCTTAAGTTTTGATAAAATTTTAGTCAGCAACAGATCTATCATTATGACAATACCCAAGTGCAAGTGTATCTACACTATTTTTGCAATAACGTTTGTCATCAAAATTGCTCAATCCACGTTTGATAATGACATCTATTTCGAGCTTACGCGAGGAAAACCTTTTGCTTTTTTCGTTATTTATTATTGTCTAACAAAACGGCATACATTTTGCTACATAATCCGATAAAATATTTAATAGTACTCGAGTTCATTTCATCTTTGAACTTACCATTAACCTTTTTATTTGTTTCGTCATGAAATTTACTGTCACGTGGGTAATCGGAAAGATCAAACAGATGTCGATTATTATACATATCCTGATATTTGTCCTCACATTCGGTATCAGTAAACAATAATCTACTGGCCGGCCATTGATTCTTAACAAAATTATAATGAAAATCGTACATCAACCCCTTTGATAAATCTAACACTGAAGCTGCAACATAGATCGGCTTGTTTAGTTTTAGATTTGTTTTTCTTCTTTGTATCGCAACAAATTCTAATTAAAAATTTTCATATTTACAAAATCATCGTCTGACAAAAGTTCGTTTCTACGATTAATATCATTAACAAGTTCGATATTTACGCGTTTTCTAATATTCTACATCGTCTCACCAAAAACGGAATTGTTCATCAGTTTAAAGAAGTTTTTCTCAAAATCAGTTTTTGCAACAGCTCTTCTCGAAGTATTCGAGTTAATGTAACCTCTCATCCACGGCGACTGAATAATTTTAGTACACGATGAACTTTTCTCAACACAATGCCGGCATGGACTGCTTTTTTAAAACTTTGTAATGCAAACTATAATTACGTTTATTAAGCAAATTTGGTACTAGTGTTTTGACCATGGAATTTTGTCTTCGTGATGCTGATGTTTGTTGTTCTTCAGATAATAAACTATAATCTATTATAATTGATTCCGCGCAAAAAGGATACTCGTTATGCAATTTGTGTAGCGAAGTTGGATAATCGAGATCAACCTCAACGAAATACGAAACATCGTCAGGTGTAATTTTTCTGTCTGATAGAAATTGATCAGCTGTGATCCAATGAAATCCACCAAAAGGCATTGGTTCTGCCATCGAAACCCCGTAAAGATTATTACAATCTAGATAAATTATATACTTCGAAGGAAGCTCAGGATTATACTCTTTTAAGTATTTGTTGTTTGCTTCAGCATATTTCTTCGCTATCACGCTAATACCGCATCTGAAACCTTTTTCGATAAAATTGAACATATCAACGTCAGTCAACAATTCTAACCTTACCTTACTAAACTTTAGCAGAGCATTCCATTACAACCCAGGGGCAGAATAATATCAACAAGGATCTAGTCCGTAATTATTATAACTTACTTCACGAAAACTCTCAAAAACATCTAGTCCGTAATTATTATAACTTACTTCACGAAAACTCTCAAAAACATCTGCTAATAATAACACGTCAGTTTTCAATTATAAATCATGATAATCACCAAACGTCTTACAATCAAACTCTTTCCAGATATCTTGTGCATACCTGTACTCGTCATCAGTTATATTTTAATTTTAAAGTTGCGAGTAAAATTTGTCTTTGTCAGGTAAAGATGTTTCATCAAATTTACCCCAGTCGTCGAGATATTCGTACGGAAATACTCCTTTTTTGGTCAGTAGATTAAATTTATCTCCGAAAGGGTCTTTAGGTTATCAAATTTACTACAACCTTTTGCTAGCTCATCTAACGACGCTGCAATAAACTGCAGGCTGTCAATAAAACGTAATTTACCTAGCGTAACTGATATATATATATTTCAAAATTATTTGGAATGCATTTGATGATGTTATCGAGTTTTAGACGAGCTTTTACGTTAGGATCACCAAAAGCTTCTACGATAATGTGGCTATCGTGTCTTCGAAAGTTGTGAAGAACAATTGGAATACAATCTGGAGCATGAAATTTTAAATTACATTGATCATGAGCTGCTCCACGGTACTGTCCGGTCAAATGGCAATGGTCATGTACTTTCTTGTCCCTGACGTTGTCAGCGTCAAAAGCTTTTTCACAAATATAACAAATTTCTGCTTGCTCTTGATCAGATTGTTGTTGAGGTGTGAATATTAACATTGGAGTTACTTTTCTCAAGCGAGTAAATATTTAATCAACTTCGGTAATCAATTGCTTGAAAAGCCAGACAGCTGGATTTTTACCACGATATAATTTTATTGGTTTAGATAATCTCTAATCAACACATCAAACTACCTTGTACGCTACTCTACACGGAACATGATTTTGAACTTTTCTTGGACTCGATTGGTCAGGATTATTTTCTACGCCAAGTACAGGTTGAAGTAAGCATTCGAAATCAGCGTATATGACGAAAGGAATTTTTAGTTTTTGATCATAATGGACAAACTGTAACACGCTATTTTCTTTGGACGGCATTGTTATTCTTTGCACATCACTACAGTACTGCAAATGCTTTTGTAATGTTTCATTGTTTGTACAACCGTGCAAGCAGCGGTAACAAAAGAATTTTTTGTTCTTATCCTTATTATGCTGTCTACCAACTAGTCCGTTAAAGTTTTTGATCCAAACGTAATGATGTTTATAAAACAGCAAATTTATAGTCGATTGTGAAGCTTTTTCTGAAATATATCTCGGATAGACGTTTTCATTTTCATCTAGTCCGAAAACGTTAATCGAAACATTATTTTGCTTTTCAAACTTTGGAATTTAATTTTCTGCCTCTGGAAAGTCAATATCTTTAAAATTTAATCTTGACACGTGACTAATATACTTTTCAATGCGATCAGCGTGTTTTTCTGCTGGAAATATAGCGCAAAGAACAGCCAATTGGAAACATATGTTATCGACGTCTTTTACGTTTATACAGCATTATTTATTTTTTTATTTTTGGTGGCAGATCAATATACGAACTACCGCGTAATGCGTCATATTTCATCGTGTGAAACAAAATTTCCTTGATCATTTCAAACTTCCAACCCGAACGCCATTCGGTAAATTCCTCTATTTTTTCCCCAAATTTCTTGGTGTATTTCAATAATCATTAATAAAAGATCATTTCCAAGCAAAACACCTCTTGATTTTGCGTTGATGTATGGATCTGCAATTTTCTTGTCAGTTGATTCTTTCGTCACAAGTAGCTTTGAAAATATTACATGATATTGCACTAATAGTCTTATACTTTTGTGTTTTTCAAGTTCAGGTTTTATAGTTGTCTGTAGCAGGTGGCAAAGATTTGTTGCAGTAAAATTTATTAGCACGTTTTGTTTATCGAACCGATAACTGTTGTCAAAACCTGTTCTACCATAAGGCTCTTTTTGGATATATCACGCAATTTTAACATTGCTATACTATAGTGTAATATCTAATTGTTAATTTTTCTCACACGGCGCATGTGCTAAAGTTGAAAAATCAATTAGAGTTATAAAAAACTGTAATAATATAATGACTAGCTCACGTGATTAAGAGTATTATTACGTTTACTCCAGGTATAACTTTTACGCTGGAAATGCATTAGGTTCGGTTATTAACATCCAAACAGGAAAATCTGTTGGCAAATCAACGCCAGCGGGTTATAAGATTAGCGTAAAAGATGATAATGCTGAGAGGATTACGATGCTTAGAAAAGATTTTATATTTACTTTGTTCTGCGAAGGTATTCCAGAGAGACAGCGTATATATCATGTAAACAGTACAGTCGCTGATGATAATATTAAAAACATGTCTTTGCAAAACGAGTTTCAACCACATCCGGTCTTTGATTTGTACGAGGCTAACGATTGCGGTATTATTAGAAACAGAAAAACTAAAAATGTTCTTGGTACTATAAGCAATATGGAATATCTCATAGTAGGTTTTAGAGGAACAGTAACAAATCAAGTTCATTATTATGGTCATAGGATTGTTTACGAGACGTTTAACGGAACTATACCCGATGGTCTGGTTATTAATCACATCAAAAACGTAAACACTGACAACTGATTGGAAAATCTAGAGCTAATTACACAACAAGAAAATGTGAAAAAGGCCGAGGTGGTGGTATTAATTTTAGATGTCCTGTTGTTTCGTTAAACCTAAAAACGGATGATGAGATCAAATTTAAATCGAATACAGCTGCGGCGGCGAAATATTTTAATATCAGTCCTATGACAGTAAAATTTATAGCTGATAGAGTAACAAGATCAACTTTTTCAAGCGAATACGATGCTAGTATTATTTTTAGATATGATGATTAAAAATATATAATAGCTCGGTTTTATTGAAACAATGATGAGCAAATGCTATATCATTACGATTAAATTTTAGCGTTGTTACTGCACTTTCATTAACTTTATTTTTTTCTGCTGCTGTTAGTAATATTTTATGAGAATCACATTGCATTACAATAACGTCAACAAAATATACACTATAACTTGACAAGCATTTTCTTACCGCTTCGGCTAGTTCGTTGTAATTCAATATATTAATTTTTTGGTGATATTTTACCTCAGCAGTCATCTTATAACAAAAGATTAGATAAAAGTATATTATAATAATGGACTTGATGAAACGACTTGCTCAACTATACGAAGAAGATACCAGCGATAATGTCGCCAGCGATAATATTACAATCTCTAACGATATGATAGACAAATCTGTTGGTTATAGCGAATATGATATTTTGTATAGCAACGAATCTGATGACAATGAAATAGTCATCTTTGTTAACAGATCTAATTACAGCAGGCCAACCACTGGAAAATATAATGTCAAGTATCACATTGCAAAAAAAGTAATAAAATTTAATTTTACCGTTGCTTAGCAACAATCGCTTTGGCAGATAATCAGACCATTCTTAAACATCAGAATTTTAGGCCGACAAAAAATATCAAATTCGACTTCAAATTTGTTAAAATTTCTAATATAATGACGATTTTTGAAGATCGCAGAAAATATCTAATATCGCTGTGTAAACCAATAAAATGTAAATCTGTCAAACAAAAGTACGGTGAAATTTATAATAACATTATTTCGTAATTTGTTTGGTTGGAATACAACTGTTAAATTTATCGCTATACCCACGCCACTTGACTAAACTTTAATCACCTTTCTTCCTAATCACTTTTTCGATCACGAAAACATTTTGTTCAGTTTTCTGTAGTTCTTGTTCGTAAAAACTGCCTGCGATAGGTTCCCCTGCCAGATCTTTAAACGCGTATGTTACAGGTATTGTCAAAAGTACTTTATCAATCACAAATACTTCTTCGCTCCAGTTCGGAGTAAATCCTTTTTGCAATACCGTTTTGGCCAAAGAGATTCGAACTTTATCACCAACCTTAAATTTGTGTCTGCGGTACATATTTTTGTTCGCTAATATCGGATTTTTAATAGCATCGATTGGTGACATTTTGATGGTTCGATGTTTTGTGTTATTGTATTTGTCCAAAATTTGAGAAAGATCATCGATGTACCTGTTGATGTTTTTAGCTGTCAAATGTTTGTCTATTTTTTCGTTTAGCGTGCGATTAAATCTCTCGACAACAATGCTTTTACCTTCGTTTCCTGTGACGTATTTTATATTATTTTGTTCTAAAAACCGCTCAAACGTTTTGTTAAAAACTCGGCTCCGTGATCAGTCCAGATTTTATTTGGTTTTCTTTGTCTACTCGTTATTATTTGTTTTAGCGCATCAGTCATTGAAGTTCCTGTCTTATCCGAAACAGGCACAGTGAAAGCTTATTTTGCTAAAAACATCTATAACATTAAACATATACTTTTTGTTATCGTTAAACTGAGACAGATTTGACACATCCACCAAATCTATTGCCCATATATCATCTACGGCATTAGCAACAACTTTACGTCTCGGAAATTTCTTTTAGGTCTATGCAGTTAGACTGCAAGATCATCGTATACTTTTTTTCCAAGTCCTAATTTGTATTTCGCTCCAATTATTCCCTGAACAAAACTTCTATCAAAACGTTCTCTCATGTTTGTTGGCTCCATATCACGTAATTCGTCTAACATCACTTTATCATAATCTACTTTCGAGTTTTCATGGTCACGATAACAGATATCATGACACATCGCTATTTCTTCAACTTGATTATATGGCTCTTGTCCTGGCAACGGATCATCGTTTTCATCTAGTTGCTGATTTAGCGGATTGTAAGGTCCAGTATACCGATGATCTGGCTAAGTCCAACCGCCTTTTGGTTTTGGTAATTTACAAATAATGTTTTGTACATCTATACCTGTACCTATTATTTCTCTGTTGTTACAGCGTTGACAGTATGCGACAATTTTATTTTGATCAAGACATAAATCTCTGTCAGAATCGCAGTTGCATATCATTCTACGTTTTCAGTCGTCTACTAAAGTAACCTCCTTGACGATATCAGGACAACCAGCTCCCAGTGACTTTTTCTTTAAAAACATATTTTTTCTTTTTCCACAGATTGCACAAATACTTTTTAACATCGTCCTGTTGTTTTTCATTTTTGTTCTGTTGTCTCATGAATATTTTTTGTTTTAGTTCTACACTTGAGACAATATGTTGCCATTATTATATTTGTAAATTTAGATAAAATTAATTGCAATCTCACCATTAACGTGAGAAGGTTGCTTGTCAAACTGTAAAATAAACTTTAAAAAATTAAGATTGGATAAACATTATACAATAACATCCGCAAGCAGAAGTGCCAACAGGTTGGAGTTGATTTGACGAATAATATATTTCTTATATTTTTTGCTTATATATTTTTTATTACCTCTCTTGGAGCAAGTCCAAACGAGTCAAAATAATTATTATTATATACAGCTACCCAATGCGTGCCAGATCCGTCATTAAAATCTTGAAATTTATGACACATGAACCTACAGCTGACGGCGTTTCTATTGCTGCGAGTTCATCTTTAGAATAAACTCCGTGAAATCCAGCAACTGCTTTTAACTTGTCATTTATATCATACTTAGCAGGGTGGTCTTGTTCCCGGTAATGTTAGACCACGTCCGATTCCTAGAAGATTAGGCAGCAGACTTCCCTCTAGTCCCGCCAAAAGTGGAGCGAACGGAATAATTCCTCCTTGTTTTGTTTGATTGCATTTTGGTGTTTTCTTTGATTTTGGCTATTTTGTTGTTTTATTTTTTCTGGCGATTTTTTTCCCGTTGTGGCAATATAATATATCAATTACATAAAATTTATGCTATTGACTTCACATTTTTTTATTCCACTTCCGCAAACGATACCATTACCCTCAACTGCTTTTCTCGTTGCGCCAGATTCTGCTCCTGTCGCTGCTGCTAGTCCTAATGTGCCTAAGACCGGTAAAATTTTTGCAGCTAATATTGATAATGCCGGACCAAGAAAACCACCTTCTTTTGCCAGCGCTGTTATTTGTGCAGCACTCAAATTTAAAACAATTTTTTATGATTATACTTGTTTACTTGATTTTTTGTCAGCAATAATTTTGTTAAAACACCATCAGAAATATTAGGGTTGATTTCTAATGATACCTCTTCTCGCTTTGCTACAGCAGCTGCTAATTTTTTAACTTGACCATCAGTCAAATATACTTCTTTTACAATATATTTTGTCATTTTATGTAACAACTGCAGATTAAACTGGAACTGTCATTTTACCTCCAGCAGAATCTATCGTAATAAATCTATCACTGATCGCTAATGCGTATACGTATAACGACGCTACTGGAACCGCTCAGTGTCCAAGTAATTTCAATATCAGCTGTGCCGTTTACAGCTCGCTTACTATGTTTACTAACATCAAAATGAAATATAGGATACAGTGTACGAAATACCTCTGCTGATATCTGAGATCCATCTTCAACATCTTCATATTTTTGCATTGCGTCAAGCAGGTACATGTGCGGCCGCGTAATATTTTTTATTAGGGTCATTAGCAAAATTGTATTCTATAGCTAGTTCTGGATATTGCTTTGAATTTAGTCTAGCGTATATTCATCTGACATCAGCGTGGTCAAATATTGCATTATTTTGTTGTTAGTTACCTCGTCGGGCTTGCTGTTGAAATACGATAAATAATTATCTCGGCAGTTGTTCGCTTGATGTTGTTGTGACTCGCCACGTTTAGTCGGTAGTATTTGGAACCGCTATTTGATATATTTTATGCCGCTTAAAATAAATTTTGTTTTGTATGCTTCTCAAGATTGCTATTTAATTCTGACATTTTAGTGATCGATGGTGTTATACGTGGCATCCACAGAGCAATTTTGTTTATGATAAACTGTATATCAACCCCTCCAGATCTAAACAAGCAATCGTTTTGTTCTGCTCGATCTAAAATATGAGTATGTTTACTCCGCGAAATACTTTATCATGATCACGACAAAAGCCGAAAATCATACTTAGTGGAAGCATCATTGTAATTTGACGTGATCCTGCTGCGAGTGCTCTTCGCTTAGCATAACCTTCATTGTAAGGTACAGTTTTAAAACCTGATATATGAGTGTTAACTACATTTAACATTGCAGTACTGTTTGAATCATCAGCTGGTGGTGTTATACCAAGATTATTACAAGCAGCGGCAAGAGAAACTCTTGTAGCGTCTGCATTAGCGTCATCAGCAGGTGCGGCTATATTAAAATTGGCAGCATTAGCAATAAGAAAATTTCTCACATTTACAACACTTCCAGCTGCATCCGTTCCAGCGGCAACTGCTGCCCTTGGTATAAATTCTGTATTTGCTGCTGTACCATGCCCAGTATCTTTAAACCACATCATGTTCGTTGCAGTTGATCTCGAATAGTCATCAGAAAACGAAATAATATTTAAAATTATACTTGCAACTTGTAGATGACCTGAAATATCTTCTATAGTTTGATTGGCCAGTTGATATCTAGCACTTTTGAATAAACACCAGCCGTTATTTATAAGAGCTACTTCTGCTCCAACTGCAATTGCAGCAGGTGGATTGGCTACTGTCATAATCTGACCGCGTTCTTCTAACATAGCCTTATGTCGCAGTTGAAATACGTCTTCGTCTCTGGTATTAAATGTTCTGATACCAGCTTTATTTGGTTCGTTAGAATTTTCATAGAGTTACTCAACATACTCAAATTCTGTCACATCGTTGTCAATGTCATGAGTTTATGTTAAATCGAGATAATTTTTACCGATAATGTTTATTTATTAGATTATATAAAATTTTATTTCGGAGCTCTTACTTAAGATATTAATTTTTGTATGATCTGCTCGCCCTTTGGTGATAATAGTTTTTTTTTGTTGTTGTTATCATAGCTCGCTGAGTTTCTTTTGTTGGAGCGATTTCTGAGATAGCTTGTTTTATTTCAGCTGCAGTCGGTGATCTCCTTTTATTTTATCAGCTATTTTTTGTCCCACTGCAGTCCCAGCGGCAGATACAGCCCCAGTTGCAAAAGCTTTACTTGCGTCAAGAGCAATTGGTGCAACTTTACGCGCTATACCCTGAACATTTTCAATAACTTTAGTGAATATATTTCCAAAAACATCCTCCTACTTGTTTTCTTCGATAATTTTTTTTCTTTGTTTCAATATATATGATGATGTATAATTTTTATTGTTTACTATTGTTCGCGTAGATGTAAATAATAAGTTACAAATTCATTATTCAAAAGCAACTGTTTTCCAGATTGATCTGTCACCTGCATTATTATACTTGATATTTGATTTTCATTATTTAAAGGATAATAGATAATATGTCGAGGAGTTATTTGCATGAGAGAACCTGGCGGAACTTCTGGTGAGAAACTGTAAATCGTTTGACCTTTGCTGCCTTTTGATGTATAAGAGCCAGAAGCAATAGAGCAATTTACTAATATCGTATTTACTTCTGTTATATTTACTGGCAGTTCACTGTCATATTAATAGCCCGATCAGGAGCACTGTAACTTTTCTCAGTAAATCCTAACAGTTGTGCAATACTTCTTTCTCTTGGTTTATGACCGAGCACTATATTTTTCAAAGTTATCCTAGCTTGCAATGTGTTATAATTCGCCGCCAACTCAACATTATCAGCTACACCATCAGCTTTTGTTATGAGCTCTTTGATTGTTTTGTTTAGATCAGTAATATTATAAGCTTCTTGTGGAAATTTTATTTTTTTGTTGTAGATATTGAAGATGTTGTAATCATAGTAAACCAAATTTCATCATTAACATCAGTTTTCACGTTAGGCATAGCATTCCAGCAAGTACAAGAGATTAATCCAATCTCATATTGTTTTGCAGGATCTAGTTGTATAGGAGGAATATAATTTACTAAAAAATTTGCGCTATCTTTCGCAGACTCACTAGAGTCTAGCAATAATGTTGTTGACATTTTTTATATTATATCATTTTACAAAATTAAGTCGCAGTGTAAAGTTTCATATTCGTCAAATCTTAATAATCCGCTCGATCTTAGATGATCAAGTATGTCAATGATTTCATTATAAAGTTCAACACTAACATTCCCAGCTTCTTTAAATGATATTAATAACATTAATATACCTATCATTTCAGTAGTTGATGTAAATATTTTTACACCAGTTCCTGTTTTTTCTTCTCTATTTTTTATCGAATGTAGTAAATTTCCTTTTAAACCTTTTTTAAACCACGGTTACAGAAATCGAGAATATGTATCCACTTCATGATAGAATGAGATATGGTGTCATTGCTTTCATGTTTAAAAGAACAGCAGAAAATAGTAGAGCAAAACCTTTTGATTATCAAAAGGTTTTGCTCTACTATTTTCTGCTGTTCTTTTAAACATGAAAGCAATGACACCATATCTCATTCTATCATGAAGTGGATACATATTCTCGATTTCTGTAACCGTGGTTAATTCATCTTTAGCAGCAACTCGGTCTCTTATTATTTCATCTAATCTATCGATTAATGCTTGATATTCTGCATCAGTCCACTCATTTATATTATCATTGCCTTTTATATTTTCTTTCTTTAAAAATCATTATACTCATTATCGTTTATCTCATCATTTGCTCTTCTTATAAAAAATGTCTTTGCTTTCCAACTTCTATAATCTTTACAGAAAGCTCACCAACTCTTTTTGCTCCTCTTTGATATCTTTTATTTCTTCTGATAAATTTGTCAGAATATTTTTATTACTTGCGTTGTTAACTCTGCCAATCTTCACTCAAGTTGCAGCGGATTATTTATTAACCGATCTGTTTCAGCTTGTCTAGCAGCAGGATCAGCTATATTTGCTGTAAGTGCCTCAGTTAGTTTTATTTTTGCTTTCAACAGATCTAGTAACAAGTTTTGCGGCAGCTGCTTCTTGTTGTTCTTTACCAATTCCAACCAAACCTTTTTCTTGCAGTTGCTTAAGTTCTTCTTCTGATAGTGCTTTAGTTTCAGGTTGTTTACCAAATAGTGGTGCTTCAGTAGCTGGTTTGAAAATTGTAGCTGTTGCTTCTGTTGCAGTTACTTGTCCACGTCGTGCTTGCTGTACTTTTTGCTTAAGTGATGCCTGAGAGTAAACAATTTTTTTTAGATCGTCTATATTTTTTTTATATTTTCCTCATTTGTCCATAATTATTATTATAAATTTTATAAAACTAAACCACGTTTTACTCTAAGTAACTGTTAATACAACAGCGAAACATTTTAGTTGGATCATTTGTAAGTTTATCAAATAAGAAGTTGTATTTATCCTTTGTAGCATTACGATAAAGTTCAATAAATTTATCTTTTGTCACGTCACCGCATTGCTCGTTTGGAATATTTCTAGCGTCAACATTGTCCAGTCCTAGAAATAATATAAAACAACCAGTATTTCGCCGAATAAATCAAATCTGTCAACATTAGAAAAAACTTAAACGAGATAAACAGAATTACACTGTTTATTACGTGACAGTGAGAAATACGATCTTATTTTATTCATCTCCATGTTATTTAGCGGAATATCATCAAAAACTACTATCTTATGTTCATTGGCATCAAGTTGATTAACTGGAATAAGATCTTCTTGCTGCCTAATTATAAAAAAAAATCTTCACCAGCCTTAAGATCATCACGAGGCTTGTTATTATACTCGCTTAATAACTCATACTTATCTTGCTGTGAATTGATTGTGTAAATATAAACTTTATCGTAGTTAATATTATTATCAAGAAGCAAGTTCATAAGCAAATTTGTTTTTCCTGATCCAGTTCGCCCAACAATAAGATAATGACAATCAGGAAGTTAATTGTTATGTTTATGCTTCACTAGTCTCTCTGTATCAAAAGTTTAATATTGTCGACTTTGCCATTGTTGTTATAATTTTATATAATATTAAACTAATGTTGATAATTTATGTAAGACAGTAAATAATGAGTTACTATACAAAATTTGGAATATTAGCAGGTGATTTATCAACAGAAGGTTATCAAAGTGACTTATCTAAGTATGTAACTCTTGATCAGCTCAGAAATGAAATCAATAATTTACTGAATGTTGCAAGTGTAGATCCAAGTGAAGTCGTCGTTTTCCAGGACAAACAAGGACGATTAAAGACGAGTAATGTGCAACTGTCAGATGTACTTGTACGAAATCCTACTGCGGTTGATAATAATATCGTGACTTTTAACAATCGAGGTAAGATACAAGGTTCTGGTAGGTCAGTTAATGATTATGTTAAAAAAGATGGTGATGTATTTACTGGAAATATTGCTATGAACCAGAACAAGATTACATATCTTGAAAACCCAACCGAAGATAATGACGCTGCGACAAAAAATATGTTGATGATCAGGAATCAAAGTACGTGTCAATGCATGGTGGTATGATGCGTGCATTTCTCAACATGAATACTAATGGCATTACTGACCTCAGAAAACCAGAGTCTGATTGTGATGCTGCAACACAGAAATATGTCGATAATAAGGAAACTCCAATGAATAAGGAAATTACAGCGCTCAAGAATGAATTTCTTAGTCACTTGAACACATTTTTAACTTTTCGCAGAAACATTAACACACTTAAAAATGAATTTTGTGGAAATCCATCAAATATTGACATTACACTCGCTAATATTAACACAAAACTCAATGATATTATCAGTGGAATTCCTAGAATTGTTGAAAAAACGCGTATGATTAAAATTCCTCACAAACAAATAAAAAATATTGTGTATACTGTTGATGCTGGATCTGGTACATGGACACAGCAAAAAAATTTATCAAACACACTGCAGAAGTTACCGGTGTGTATAGATTTTCAGTGTTTGGCAATGCAAAGTTTAGAATATTTTCCTAATATTCATGGCGTCATTCGACTGATGTTTTATCTGGAACTGTATCACTGATATTAAACAATGATGATGAAGAAATGTTTGTACTTGTTACAGATGATACAAATTTAAAAAATATTTATTATTATTGGTGTTTGGAAATTATAGTTGAACAACCGACTCTTATTTATTAATATTAGTTAACCAAACCCGAGATTATGTAAATAAAATATTGTAATGGAAAAAATATAGTTGATTTCAATATTTCAAAAGATATTCTAAGACAAGATGTGGACGCACTAACACAATACTACAAATATTATCACAAAAATCTTTGGTGTGTAAAAAAATGTTACAAATACTATAACAAAATAATTCGAGTAATATCATATCTACCGTTGTTAATGACCAGTTCTGGTATAATTTCAAGTGGGGCATCATTAAACCTGTTTTTGCTGATCATATATAGTGTAGGTGTTTCTCTTACAACAGCGTGTAAAAGGATTGAATCTCGACTTTTAATGAAACGAAATGCTTGCAAAACAACTAATATCACTCACAAAAATTACTTGATCAGATACGGTCTTATTTACGAGGTGTAAATATGATATGGATGATTTGATACGTGAATTTCGCATTATTGACAGTATGTTAACGGATATTCTACCAATGAGGGTCAGCAAGTATGAAAAATATTATCAAAGAAAGTATGAAACATTATCTAAACTTAAAGAATAATATACTTACCTGATCCAGCCCAGTGACAGTGCAGCACGTGATTGAGTTGAACATATCTCCGCATGACAAAGGCAGTTGCCTAAAGTTATATAATTATATTTGCGCTAGGATCTGCCTTTCAATTTTATGTGTAATTCATCTGGGGTGGGATTTGAGGGGGGTAATTTGTATTTTTTAGGAGGGTAGAAAAGAGGTCTTGCGCCAAAATCAGCCTTTTAGTTTTGTGTAAACCGTTTGGGGTGGAATTTGAGGAGGGTAATTTGTACTTGTTAGAAGGGCAGAAAAGGGGTCTCGCGCCAAAATTAGCCTTTTACTCTCCTATTACATAATTTAATTTTTGGGCTGTTAGGACGCACAACAATATAGTAAATATGTTTTATTAATTGTAAAGTACTTGTTCAAAATATTAGAAGCAAAGGAGGACAACGTTATCAAATAATGATGAACGATTTAGAAGCTCTACCACATAAAGTATATTGGGTATATTTAGTGAAAGAGTTACTGGAGAGATCAAGATTCTTTGATGTTCGGGTCAATAAAAGTTTCAGTAACAAAAACGTATTTTTTATAGCTATTTAATTAATTTGATAATTTTATCCGAAGTTGGATTCAACGCCTCAAGAACAGTAGTCGATCATTTTTTATGTGAATATTTGCTTAAATAATTTAAATGTTCAGACCAAAACTTTACACTGATAGCATCTATTCTTTAAACTATATAAATACAGTGGCTAAATTTAGAATATCCTTTCATAGATTCTAAATTGAAGCTGGTCAGTGGGTGAGACCGTATAAGCCAGTTCCTTACAGACAGTATTCCATGTGTAACTTCCTTCAAAATGAATATATATTTTTTTCTTTGAATGCGTATTGTACAAAAATCAATGAGACAAAAATATAGGAAAATTTTTCAGGAAAATTTCAGATCTGTTTAAATTCATAGAACTCATTAGTACCCAGAATACAGAATTTTGAATAAGTGGGCAACTTACATTTATAAGTTTTTAATTATGGAAATGCCATCGTATATTTAGAGATCTTGTCATATTTTGACTAATCATCACGGGAATATGAATTACATAGCTTCTGATTTAATCTTCATATTATTATCTTTATTACTGTGGATATCTCTTTCTCCCTACGTAGTACTTTGCAAGCTAATATGACGAAGTCATTTGCATTGATCTGTATCTGAGTCCATATATAATCTCGTTTCTTACCATGCTTCTTTGTATACTGTATTTTATAGATGAATTTTATAGATGATGTAATGTTTTGTATATTGTACTATTCGCCAATCAGTTGGGTAGTGGAATGAATAAAGAATTAATATTTATTACTACACCGATTATTATTTTGAAGCGATTCTTCGCTAAATCATCACTGCAATGGAGCGTGTAGTCGCAAAACAACCGCGAGTGTTACCTTGACAATTACGATCTCGTCAACAAATCTAGAATGTCAAGTGACATGTTCTTCGCCCATCCCGCATACTCAGATTACACTGCCGCCGTTCCGTGTTTATTATAGTCGGCCTCGTATTCCAGCGCGGTCGTTTGGGGCTTAATAGATAATAACCCTCTTATGTTTTCGGCAGAGGGTGATCGAATGGGTACCTGGAAAGTTGTTGAGCATACGAGATTGAATCAATAAATAATAAGATCCACTATGTCATCTCAATACAATTCTAAAATTACGAAGTTGATATTGCACAGTCGTCGTTCTTGGTTGGCCTGAAGATATTATTAACATTCAAGAGGATAAATAAATGGTAACTAAGGGCTGCAATTAAGCACCAGACATTGTCAGAATACCTTTGATAACTCAGGTGAATTTGACTTCTGACTTTATTAGGGGCAGTTACGAAACCTTTGTCTCAACAATGTAAGCGTCACAGGTTTATATATTATTTTGTTTGTCCCGACAGTGGCCCCCATTGTACCGGATTTATTGCACCTGTTAAGGTAGTCCGTAGTCGGCATGTAATTTCATATAACAGACCTAACTTGTATAAGTCACTAGTGATCTCATATTATATCATATTCGTTTTGAACTTATAGTTAACTTTATAATAAGCCCGTAGCTATTTTCCCCTGCATCTTAAGTCGGCAGTTTTAATAAGTATTCCCGTACTGAGAATAGGATTGTCAAGTTGTAAATAGACTCGTCGGGTAACGTGATACGTCACGTGTTATCAGCGTAGGTAAAAGCTCGTAGGTGCACTTTAGATCGTGAGGCAATTATTAAAATAAATACCCTTGAAATGAAGTTCCTGAGGAAAGCTTTCCAAGCCTCTAGCAATATTAATGGCTATAAAGTGAATTGCTGTTTTTAGCTTAATTGTATAGGAAAACGCCAGGGTTTTAGAATATTTATTAGGCGCCGATACCAAACTCTGAGTAAAAACAGAGTACGAACAACAGGGGGGAAGGGTTCGCTACCAAAGCTGATAATTATCGTTTACGCACACACACCCCCCATCACGTTACAACAGTCCAGTTAGATTATTCTAATGATGTAAATCGACCGTAACTTGGTTTGCTAAACAAATCTTCTTTTGTTTGTTCTCCT